>CM066033.1:108716831-109316831 GCA_033557465.1 Ichthyophis bannanicus | reverse complement strand
TCTTATTTTCAGACTGGGATGTAGGATGTGCAAAAGGGGTAGAGCATCACATATGCCTTACAGATAACACCCCATTCTGGGAACGGTCAAGGAGAATAGCCCTTGGGTGATTTAACAGATGTAAGAAAATACCTGGAGGAACTTATGCAAGCAGGAATTATTACTGAGTCCCATAGTCCTTATGCTTCCCCTATTGTGGTGATAAGGAAGAAAGATGGCTCAGTGAGACTTTGTGTGGACTATCGCACTTTGAACTCCAGGACCATACCTGATCAGTACACTACCCCCTGAATAGAGGATGCCCTTGATTCTCTAACTGGAAGTCAGTGGTTCTCTGTCTTGAACTTGCACAGAGGGTACTGTCAAATATCCATGAGTGAAGCAGACAAAGAAAAAACTGCATTTATATGTCCCCTGGGGTTCTACCAGTTCAATAGACTCCCACAGGGGGTATCAGGAGCCCTTGCAACATTCCAAAGTGATGGAAAAGACTGTGGGTGGCATGAATCTCAGAGGTTTTGGTATATCTGGATGATTTAATTGTATTTGGAAAGACTCTGGAAGAGCAAAAGGAAAGATTAATGAAGGCGCTTTACCTACTGGCACAGTGTGGTCTCAAATTGTCTTTGGATAAGTGCAAATTCTGTCAGGCTAAGGTTAAATATGTGGGACATTTTGTCTCCAAAAAGGAAGTGGCCATGGACCCTGATAAGATCGCTGCTGTCACCACGTCCAGTGAATCTCAAAGAGCTGCGTTCTTTTCTGGGATTCAGTGGGGATTATAGGCAATTTGTAAGGAATTACTCAAAGATTGTGAGTCCTTTGCTTGCTCTGATGCAGCGTTACCCTACAAATCAGAAGCACAAGCAGAGGGCAAGTGACTAGGAACATTTTATAAAGTGTCAGAGTCCTTTGGCAGCAGATGGACTCCAGTGTGAAGTTGCCTTCAGAAAATTTGTACGTTGTCTGTGTAATGCTCCTGTGCTAGCTTTTGCTGACCCAGGGAAACCTTAAGAGCTGCATATTGATTCTAGTCTGGATGGGTTGGGAGCAGTTTTGTATCAATTGCACCCTGAAGGTCAGAAAGCTTGTGGCATATGCAAGCCGCAGCCTGAGCAAGACTGAGAAAAATTATCCAGCTCACAAACTTGAATTTTTAGCCCTTAAGTGAGCTGTGGTGGACAAGTTCAGAGACTATTTATATGGGATAGAATTCAAGGCCAAAATGGACAATAATCCACAGATTTGTGTGTTAACCGCTGCTAAGCTGGATGCGACTGGTCACCGGTGGCTAGCTGCGTTGTCTCTCTATAACTTCAGTTTGCAATATTGGATAGTGAGGAGTAGTGAAATCTGGGTGGACAGAGAAAGAGAGAGAGAAATAAATGGAAGAAAGCTAAAAGGAAAGAATCAATAACCAAGATGGAAGGAAGTGAAGAAAGCAAAATTGATTTTACGATAAGACGGTATAGAAATACTGTTAAATAAATAAAATAAATAAATAAAAGGAGAGACAAGAAATAGCAGATGGACTATAGACCATAGAAAGAGAGCTAAGAGAAGACAGAGAAAAGCAGAAGTCTCAGATTGGGACCAGTATGATCAGAGAATAAAGCATAGTTACTCACCTGTAACAGGTGATCTCCGGGAACAGCAGGAATTTAGTCTTCACATATGGATATCGTCGGTACCGACGGAGCCTGCGCGGGAATGCTCCCCAGCGTCCAATAGGAAAGCTTTTGGGAGCATCCCACAGCGCCTGCGTGCTGCCTTCCCGCCTTTCCCAATAGTCCCTCTCCAGTTGAGTTTAAAGCTGAGACAAAAGAGAGAGGGAAAGAGAGAAAGAGAGAGAGAGATAGAAAGATACAACTCCTAGGGGAGGTGGGTAGGTTGTGAAGACTAAATTCCTGCTGTTCCCGGAGATCACCTGTTACAGATGAGTAACTATGCTATCTCCAGGAACAAGCAGGAATGTAGTCTTCACATATGGGGACTCCCTAGCTGCAGATGCCAGGGAGATGGCCCCAGAAAGTTGTGTGCCCTTGTGAAAGGACTCCACTTCCCCCCATGGATCTCTGGCATCCTACCAGGGATGGTGGGTAGGAGTTGATTAAGTCTGGAACAGGTGTTGAAGAACAGCCTGACCAAACAAGGCATCCCTGCGAGAGTCCTTGTCTAAGCAGTAATGGGCTGTGAAGGTATGTACCGAAGCACAAGTAGCTGCTCGACAGATGTCGTGGATAGACACAGAGTGAAGATGAGTCATTGAGACTGCCATGGCTCTCACATTGTGAGCTGTGAAATGGCCTTCAAGAGGAAGGTTCCTACTCTCATAGCCAAAAGATATACACTGTGCAATTCAGCTGGACAGTGTCCTTTTGGAGACTGGAAGTCCCAAATGACTAGGATCAAAAGCAACAAAGAGTTGAGAGGATTTTCTATGTTGCTGTGTCCTTTGCAAGTAAAAGGCCAAAGCTTTTTTACAGTCCAAAGTATGAAGGTTCCTTTCTGCATTTGAGGCGGCGTGAGGCCTTGGAAAGAATACAGGAAGGTAAACTGCTTGGTTTAAATGAAAGGGCGAAACCACCTTTGGCATAAAGTGTGGATGAGTCCTAAGGACTACCTTATCATGATGGAACCTTGTATAAGGAGGATTAGCCACCAACGCTTGCAATTCACTGATGCGACGTGCTGATATGATTGCAATGAGAAAGATAACCTTCCAGAAAAGGAATTTCAAAGAGGTAGTGGCTAATGGTTCAAAGGGAGGTTTCATGAGCTGCCCAAGAACCAGATTGAAGTCCCATACTACCGGTGGTGGCTTAATGGGAGGCTTCGTTAAAAGAAGGCCTCTCATAAATCTCGCTATGAGAGGATGAGAGGAAATAGGTTGTCCATTTAGAGGCTTGAAAGAAGCTGCAATAGCACTCAAATGGACTCTCAATGAATTGGTCTTAAGCCCTGCATTTGATAAATGAAGGAGGTACTCCAGTAATGATTCCAGAGGTATCGCAAGAGGGTTAAGACCCTTCTGTGAGCACCATATGGTAAACCTTTTCCACTTGAATGAATAAGAGCGTCTTGAAGAAGGTTTCCTGGAAGCATGAAGGATATCCTTTACCTGCTGGGAAAGGTTAAGACCGTGAAGTTCTAGGCTTTCAGCAACCAGGCCCTGAAATGCAGAGACTGGGGATTGGGATGCCACAGCATCCCGTCCTCTTGAGAAAGAAGATCTGGAACAGATCCTAACTCCAGAGGCGGAGCTTGAGAGAGATGTAGGAGCAGAGGGTACCACGGTTACCATGGCCAACGTGGAGCTATGAGGATCATATGACCTCTGTCTCTCTGAAGCTTTAAGAGGGTTTTGGAAATTAGGGGAATGGGTGGAAAGGCATACAGGAAGTCCTGACCCCAATGAAGGAAGAAAGCATCCCTGGCCTGACAACCTCGAGCCGGAATTCTGGAACAGAACCGGGGAAGTTTGGCATTCAGCGGACTTGCAAAGAGGTCTATGTCTGGGGTTCCCCAAATTTGAAAAATTTGGGCTACCTGGTCTGCATGGAGAGACCATTCGTGTGGAAGCAGAACGCGACCGAGTCTGTCTGCCCAAGAGTTTTGAATGCCTGGAAGATACACCGCAAGGAGATGAATCTGATGCTCTCTGGCGAGGGCCCATAGTTGCAAAGCTTCGTTGCACAGTGAGAGAGAGCCTGTTCCACCCTGCTTGTTCACATAGAACATGGCTACCTGATTGTCCGTTTGAACTAGGATTGTCTTGTAGCTGAGCTGGGTGTGAAATACTCGAAGAGCAAGGAAGATTGCTCTGAGCTCCAAGAGGTTGATATGGAGGTAGGCCTCCTGTGGAGTCCAGGTACCCTGGGTAGAGAGGCCGTGCAAGTGGGCTCCCTAACCCACCTGTGAAGCATCTGTTGTTAGAGTGGCTTGGGGTGGGGGTTGTTGAAAAGGAGTTCCCACCAGAAGGTTTTTGGGTGACTGCCACCATTGGAGGGACAAAATAAGGCGATCTGAGTTTGCTATTTTGTCTGACAGGCAACCTGACACCTGAGTCCACTGAGTGGATAAGGTCCACTGGGCTGCCCTCATATGGAGGCGAGCATAAGGAACCACATGCATGGTGGAAGTCATGTGGCCTAGCAATTGTAACATTTCCCGAGCAGTGAGGTGAGGTTTTAGCACTGCTTGGGAAGCTAACTGCACAATACGAAGGCAGCGGGGCTGTGGAAGGAAGGCCCTTGTCTGTCTGGTATCCAGAAGAGCTCCTATAAACTCTAGGGATTGAGTGGGAGCAAGATTGGACTCTGGGAAGTTTATGACAAGTCCCAAATACTGAAGGATGTACATTGTGCGAGACAGAGCCATCCTGGCCTCTGGCTCTGAAGGGGCTCGAATGAGCCAGTCGTCTAAGTAACGGAAGATGAAGATTCCCAGGGTGCGGAGAAATGCTGCTACCACAGCCATGCATTTTGTGAACACCCTTGGTGCAGAAGCCAGGCCAAAATGAAGAACCCTGTTTTGGTAGTGCTTCCCTTGAAACAGGAATCAAATGAACTTTCGGTGAGTTGGATGGATGAGAACATGAGTGTACACATCCTTGAGATCTAGAGAACAAAGCCAATTCTGACTCTGAAGGTATGGCAACAGAGTTCCTAGAGAAATCATTTTGAACTTCTCTCTGAACAGGAATTTGTTCAATTCTCTGAGGTCTAGAATGGGTCTGTGTCCTCCTGTTTTCTTTGGAATAAGGAAATAGGGGGAGTAAACCCCTGTACCCGTTGGGGAATGGGCACCTCTTCTATTGCCCCTTGAGCAAGGAGCATAGTGACTTCTTGACCTAACCGGTCGTTGAGAGAGGTCTGAGAATTGAACTGTCTTACTATTGTAGGAGGGGGCATGCTGAGGAAATGAAGCTTGTACCCCTCTCTTACAATAGACAGAGTCCAATTTTCTGCTGTTATCTGACCCCATCTGGGGGCAAAATGACATAACCTTCTTGGGATGGTGGAGGGTTCTGGGCCGTTCAGGGCCAGGAAGGCAAAGTTCTCTAGACAGGAGTCAAAACCCCCATGGAGGCTGAGGCTGAGTCTGCTGAGCCGGTTGAGGCTTAGCTGCTTTTGGCTTCCTTTGTTGCCTAGGCTGTTGTTGCTGTCCCTTTGGGACAGACTGACCTGAACGATGTCCCTGCTGGGTATAGGAGGGATACAACTTTTTCTTCTTGCTGAAGAATGGTTTCTTAGAGGATCTTTTCCTCGCAGGATCAGCTGCAGATTTGGACAACCTATCCAAAGTGATATTGTCAGAATCAATCTCATTAGCTTTTTCCTGCCAATTCTTGCCAAAGAGATTCTCTCCTGTGCAAGGTATATTCCCCAGTTTATCCTGTACCCATATTTCCAAGTCAGATGCCTGGAGCCAGGCAATTCTACGTGCACCTATGGCAATAGCAGAGGTTCTGCTTATGCATTCAAAGCAGTCAAAGGCTGCACGATTCACAAACTTGGAAACATCCTGAGCATGTTTAACAAGAGCAAGATAATCTTGCCTTTTATCATCAGGAAGGAGAGGGCTCATAAGTTCTAAGTCTCCTGTGACTTCCTTAAGGAACATTCCCATATACAAGATATAGGAACTGATCCTAGCAGAGAGCATGGAAGCCTGAAAGGATCAACGCCCAAAAGCATCAAGAGTCCTGCACTCACGTCCTGGAGGATTAGATGCATGCCTTTTTGCACTCTTTATTCGTCTCATGGCTGATTCCACCATCATGGATTGGTGTGGTAATTGAGTCTTCTGAAACCCAGGACAAGGAGGAACGCGATACATGGTGTCGAGTCTTCGAGAATGAGGAAATGTGGTCAGAGGTGTTTCCCACATCCTTAACATAAGATCATGCAAGATCTCATGAATAGGTAAGGTAGCTGCCTCCTTGGGAGCTTTAGGGTATTGTAGGATTTTCAATTCCTTTGCCCTAGGCTCCTTTTGAGGAGCCACTGTGATGGAAAGACCTCGGGCCACATCTCGGATAAAATCCTGAAAGGATATATCCTCTGGTGGAGACATCCTAGGCTGAGGAGAAGAGGAATCCTCGGGAAGAAGTACTCTGGTATCGGCAGAGCTTTCAGAGTCTTCAAACTCATCCGAGGATTCGAAGTATCTCCTATCTGGGTGATTGTGCAAGGCACGGTACCAGTACTGATCAAAGTCGGTATTGGAGTGGTCCAGTACCGACTTGGCGATGCTGGATAGAGACGCATGACTCGGTCCCGGTAGAATACCTGCCGATGTTGATGCAGTCCGTACCGGTACCGGTTGAATTGTCTGAAGCGATTTCAGGGGCATCGAGGCCGTGAGAAGTGCCGCCAGACTGCATTCAATAGCCAAGAATCTCTGGTCTATCGACGCTGCCGATGCTTGGGTATCAGTGCTGGATAAAGCGGCCGGAACCCCAGAGCATGGCATCAGCAGTTCTGCCGAGGCTGAAGCCTCGAAAACATCCTGGAGCCCCGTTAGTGCTTTGGAAGCCGAAGCCTCCCGCCAGGACAATTTCACCGGTGAAAGTCCCTCAAGGGCAACGCCAGAGGCATCTCGATGTTTAGAAGGAGATCTACCCTTTGAGGACCGGTTAAATTTATGTTTAGTTACCTGAGATCCATGGGAGGAAGATGAAGCCCTGGAGGACGTCGATGCCACGGAGGCTGCATCGGAAGGAAAAAGGGTGCTAAGCTTAGCAGCTCGGTTTTGCCAGCCCCTTTTTGACATGATCCCATAGGCAGCACACTCTGAAATAGAGTGGTCAGGACCTAAACATTTGAGGTACTACTCATGGGTGTCGGTGACGGAGATGGTACCACCACATTTAGAACACTTTTTAAAACCCGAAGCGGGTTTTTCCATCTTGAGGAAAAAACTGGGCCTACTGCCCAAAATGGCACGTGCACCCAAGAAGAAAATTACTGGACAAAGACTCCAGAAACAAAAGGTTTCTGTTTTTTTTTTTTTAGAAAAAAGAAAGGAAGAACCAGCGGTACTGGTATAGCGTCGAGGGAAGGCAGACGCGACCACAAAAAAGAAGAAGGGAATTTTCTGCGGTGACAGGATGTGCGACCTGTCGGCTCCGCGGAAAATGAAGAACTGGAGAGGGACAGTTGGGAAAGGCGGGAAGGCAGCACACAGGCGCTGTGGGATGCTGCCAAAGGCTTTCCTATTGAACGCTGGAGAGAGTTCCCCCGCAGGCTCCGTCGGTATCGACGATACCCATATGTGAAGACTACATTCCTGCTTGTTCCTGGAGATAATGGTTAGACAACAAAGGTAGAAAAAATTATTTTATTTTCAATTTAGAGATTGGATTTTGCGCTATCTTTATATTTTACACAGTATGGGGAACTGCATCTCTTATTTATCTAGTGTTGCATTGCATGCTTCTTGGGATTTCAGTTTAATTTTTGTCTACATATTTTTATTTTTACTTTATGTTGTAGTCACTTATTCTATATTTGGTGAGGGTCTGTGTTCTGAGTGTATGACCGTGGCCAGGTGTTCTGTTAACATGGACTTTGTAAGTAGGGATCTATACTGTAGTAATTTGACTTGTTCAGCTTTTCAAATAGGTGTATGGATGTTCTAGGTCCTGTTGCAGTATTTACAGTGGTGCTTTTTTCTGTATAAGCCCCTAGTTGTATGAATTTTGGAAATTTATGCTGGTATGGTATGGTAGATTTGACCTTGTAGACCTTCAGTGACTTTTGTAGGGTTTTATGCCAGGTACTGGAGAATGTTTATGATGTTGTTAATTAGATGACCAGAATCAGATTTTTTTGGGGCTACCACAACTTGTTTGTATGATGCTAAGTATTTACTGCTAAGTAGATAGTTATTTTTATTCTGGATATGCATTTACCCTTTCACTGCAATTTTCTTACAACATTGGATTTGAAGGAGAAATACTAGCTTCATATGAAAAGAGTTCACAAAAATGTTTTGGGAAAAAAAGGGTGGGGTGTAGCCAACATTAATAATAATGAGGGAGGGGTGCCGATTTATAGGTTGCAGGGGGGTGCCAGAAACCCTAGCACCAGCCCTGGCCACCGGTGCTGAATATTGGGCCCATGGTCTATATATATTTGGATTTATTTCCTAATGATTAATCCAACACCACAAAAACAGGATTATCTAAATGTCTGATTAATTGTCCCTGTTTTGCTGGGGCAATTTGGTCCTCTAATTCAAGACACTATTTTCCATTCCTGTCCTAGACGCACATCTAACTGGTTGGATGAAGGAAATAGATTTGTCTACATTTGGATATCCACTATATGCAAATATGTCATGCATATTCATTGTAGCGATCCTGAAAATTTAAGTGTTTAGATGTGTACAAAACATTTTTTATAGTAAATCAAATACTGTTTAAAGGACTTCTGGTCTGAAGAGCTTCCAAGGCAGATGCACGTAAGAGGAGCTTCATCTGACCCCCCCTCTCCCCTTGGCAACAGAGTTTTAGAGACAGCAGTTACAGCATTAAGGGGGTCATTTTAAAAGCCTTGGTTGCAATTTGGACATCCGAAAACATGCATGTGGACGTCCAAATCATGAGATATCCCTGGAGCCATTTTACAGATATCTCCGGTGCAGGGATGTCCAAATAGGCAGGGGGCATGGCAAAGGCATTTCTGGGACAGTGGAATGGGATTTAGACATCCCTGCTTGATTTCAGAAACATCAGGGATGGTTGCAACCTCATCCAAGTTTAGACCTGCTCTAGGTATCAGGAAAGTGCTTGTTTTGGCCATAAAACATCTGGAGGGTATAGAGAAGATGGCGTTCTACCATCCCCAGTACTCTCCACAATCACAAGGATAGCAGCAGTGGCAGTCAAACCCTGGCTTCCCTAGTCCTACTTCACTCCTCTAACCATTAGGTTATTCCTGGATGTCCTCAATCTTGAATGCTATTCCAGGGATGTCTATGTAGATACCCCACAGACGTCTATATCATGTCTGAATTTGGAAGTGCCTGCCTTTTTTTCCAGACATTCTGGCTTGGACGTCCCAGATTGCACTTGGACATCATTTTCAAAATGTGCCTTTATATATTTTGAGAATACTGAAGCAAATGAAAACCAGCTACAAAAACTATGAAAGAACTGTGCGCAGTGAAAGCTGCTCTGTAACACAAGACTGCACCTGTGTCATCAGGGTCTTTTACAGGGCGTGAGTGAAATAAAGGTGCTTTCCTCCTGGATGGTGCACTGCAATTGTTGGTGACCAAAATCAGAAACTCAAACTGAAATTCTGCAGGCAGCTGTGAGTAAATTTGAAGGAAAATTAGTCTTTGGTCTTGAGCGTGACAGACACAGAAGGCTGCAACTCAGACCTTGAAGTCTAGCAAGAGAGGGAGGGCTCAGCATTAAAACAGCTGTGAAAACAACTTTGTGCATTTAAAGTTAAATCTGAGGACCAGGAGAACAGAAGTAGGAGGTCTATCCTGGGAATATATGGTATCCATGAAGGGGCTGAAGGCTCCTTTGCAAGACAATATGTGCAAGACCTGCTGCAGGCCTGCTTTCTCATCTCCCCAGCGTCATCACCCTTTCAAATTGAGCAGGTTTGTAGAGGGCTATGGCCTAAGCCTGCTTTAATTTCCCCACCATTAGCACTAACTGTAAAGTTACAGAGATATGAGGAAGTGGAGTATGTTACATCTGAATCTTAGAAAGCCAGCTTGACGACATTTAACCAACTTAAGATTTGGATTTGTCTGGATTTGTGTGCTGAAATTTATGTTTAAATCATCTTTATTGCATGGCACAACAAATACACCACCACCACGTGGGTACTCTAAAAGTGTGTTGAGGCCAAGTCATACAAACAACATTTTATATATATATATATATATATATATATATATATATATATATATATATATATATATATATATATATATATATATATATATAAGCTTTTCCCCTCCTACTCCATCAGGCGTACTGCGGACCCTCCAACGGTCAACAGACCAAACTCCTGCCTCACGGCCCATATTGTTTATAACAGAACAAACAACATCAAATACAAACATAGGGACAATAGATGCAAGGCTAAAGAAGCTAATACAACACAAAGGAACTCTCCCCATTTATGGACCAAGAGACAGGCTACTCAAGCCTAACTAAACAAGGAGACATAGGTGAGCAATAAGGCAATAGCCACTCGAGGAGGCGATTAGACAAAAAGACAGTTGAGGGCCATGCTACATGCCCGTGGCGATAAAACTTGAATATATGGCTCCCAAATGGCCATAAAGTGTGCTTGCCAAATCTCAGACCCCAGGCATGTATGTTCTTCATCTACATTAACTTATGCAAATAGTTCCTCCACTCTCAATAGACCGGGGATTCTGAGTCCAGCCAGAAAGCGTAGTTACGCACCTGTAACAGGTGATCTCTGGGAACAGCAGGAATTTAGTCTTCACATATGGGTATCATCGGTACCAAGGGAGTCTGCGCGGGAACGCTCCCCAGCGTCCAAAAGGAACGCTTTTGGGACCATCCCTCAGCACATGCGCGCTGCCTTCCCGCCTTTCCAACTGTCCCTCTTCAGTTAAGTTTGTAGCTCAGTGAAAGGATAGAGGGAGAGAGGAAAGAGACAAAGAGATAGAGAGACAACTCCTAGGGGAGGTGGGTGGGTTGTGAAGACTAAATTCCTGCTGTTCCCGGAGATCACCTGTTACAGGAACAAGCAGGAATGTAGTCTTCACATATGGGCGTCCAACAAAAAGAGCACGAGTCCACGTGCAATGACCAAACCCAGTAAGAAACGTGGAATGCAAAGGAAGAACGTATGAACTAAACTTTATTTCATTATTCAACTTCAGCCATTGGCCCGACACAGGCCGTGTTTCGTGAAGCCTTCCTCAGGGGCTTAAAATGGCTGTATGTGTATGTTTTATTCAATTCAATGTGTCTGTAAAGAGAGGCACAAACGCCGCTCCAAAGCTTAGAACCTGTGTAAAACTTGATGTGAGGTGATAAACCACTGGTACTCAAAATCTTTGAAATGAGACAATAAAGAATAATAGTTTTGTGAAATATCGAAAGTAGTGCATGGAAAGACGGCAAAAACGTCCTGACTACTACAGACCCGCTCATAGATGACTGCTGTCCTAACCCTTCCCTCATGGGCACATGGACCCTGGAGAAACTTCCTCGGTGCGAGAGGGTTTTACATCACCTGGAGGACAGGTCCTAGTTACAGGATCACTTCCTGCCACACCAGGTGATGCTCTCCTGTCACGTGACCTCCATGGCAACAGGGATGCTGCCAGACTGGAGGTGGGACTTCAGGACTATATCCCTGTAGGTCTCGTCTTTGTACCTCTCTGTCTTTCTTAAGTCTTCCAAGTCTGCTACTCTAGCCTCTAGAGAACGGACTCATTCCCTGAGAGCAAAGAGCTCCTTGCACCTAGTGCACACGTAAGACCTCTCACCAACTGTCCATTCCTCATGCTCCAGACACTGACTACTCTCCAACTATCATTAGTCATATCCCAATTAGATTTCTGTAACCCCGCACTTGCCGGCATCCTTCAGTATCAGACCCACAGATTACAACTAATTCAGAATACAGTAGCTAGGCTCATCACTCACTTCTCATACCGTGATCACATCACTCCCCTCCTCTGTCAGCTTCACTGGCTTCCAATAGACTGCCGCATTCGGTACAAAATCCTCACTCTCGTTCATCATGCATTTATACCCATACCCCACAATACCTAGCGGACCTTCAATTTCATACCGCTTCCCGCAGTCTACGCTCAATACATGTTAATTGCTTTCTTCTCCTTTCCCCTTCTTGTGCACACCTCCACTCCACCCGTTCTTCAGCCTTCTTCTTCCTGGGTCCCTCTCTCTGGAACTCCCTTCCCACCGGTATCCATCTAGAACAGTCCTTCTCTAAATTTAAGTCCCTCCTAAAAACCCATCTTTCTCCTCCGCATATGACCATAATTTCCTCTCTCATGAGCCCTCTGATTCTATTCTGCCTGTTTTCTATTCTGAATGACTGTGTCTCTCTTTCCTATCTTATTTACAGTTCCTTTCCTTTTCATAGGCTTTTGCCTTACTTTGTTTGTAAATTGTACACCGCCTTGATGTTTGAAGGGCAGTAAATCAAGTGTCGCAATAAACAAACAAACAGAACTGTTAAGCAACAGCCAGCAACTCAGACACAAGCAAAACCCAGATTTTGACTCCATCCTGGGGGAACAGGGTCATCTTGCCCCTGGCAAAGATCCAGTCCAACAAAAATAGCAGGTCGACTTTGTTTTCTTGCCAACCGTTGGCAAATGATCACCTCAGAGCAGTGGACCCTAAACATCATTTGGGAAGGGTATCAATTAAACTTTTATCAACCTCCTCTGCCTCACTTCAGAGGCAAATATCCTCTTCAACCTCTCCTCAGGGCCATACTCAAAGAGAAAATCTCCAACCTGCTTATCCAATGTGCCATAGAGGAGGCTCCACAACAAGAACTTCATGAGGGCTTCTATTCTCCTTATTTCCTCATACCGAAGAAGTCAGGAAGATACAGGCCTATCCTCGACCTCCTAAATCTCAACAAATTCCTAGTCAAGGAAAATTTCAAAATGATTTCTCTTGGAACTCTCCTACCCTATCTGCAGGAACAAGACTGGCTATGTTCCCTAGATCTCAAGGATGCATATACCCATATCCTGATATATCCAGGACACAGAAAATATCTTTGCTTTGCCTTTCAAGGGACCCCACTACCAGTAGAGAGTTCTCCCTTTTGGCCTGGCATCAGCTCCCAGGATGTTCACAAAATGCATGTCGGTGGTAGCAGCCTATCTGCAAGGCAAGAGGATCTTTGTTTTTCCTTACTTAGACGATTGGTTGAAAAAGGCCGACTCTCCAGGAGAACACTGCACTTCATTCCAAACCACCCTCACAATGCTGCAGCACCTGGGATTTGTAGTAAACTTCTCAAAGTCCCATCTAACCCCAACTCAAAGATTGGAGTTCATAGGAGCAGTGCTAGACACTCAGCAATCCAGAGCCTTTCTACCACTAGACCGTTTGCACCGACTACTTGCTCTAGTCATCCACATGCATCAACAGACAAGTTTGACATCTCCAGACTTCCTTCATCTCTTAGGCCACATGGCATCTACAGTGCATGTGGTGCCATATGCAAGACTACATATGTGCCTAGCGCAATGGACTCTAGCATCCCAATGGACACAATCCACAGGACACTTACGAGACATCATTCAGATCACCTACCCTTTTGTTCAATCCCTCCTATGGTGGTGCGCTTCAGCAAACCAACTTGCAGGGTCACTGCTTCAGATGCCTCAACCTCAACCCACCCTAACCACAGATGCATCCAAACTGGATTGGGGAGCCCACCTGGAATCTGTGTCCACACAAGTGTCATCCTCACAGATCAACTTGTTGGAACTTTGAGCAATCATAAATGCCCTGCAGGTGTTTCAACACCACCTCTCAAATAGCCAGGTACTCGTCAGGACAGATAACCAGAGGGCAGTGTTCTATGTGAACAAGCAAGGCAGGACAGGTTTACTTCCCCTCTATAAAGGTGGCCTGTCGCCTGTGGAACTTTGCCATCTCTCATCACATAGACCTTCATGCAGTGTATATTCCTGGCAATCAGAATCACTTTGTGGACAAACTTAGTCGGATCCTCCACCCACATAAATGGAGTCTAGACCCTGGATGCTTTATTTGAGGATGTTTTCCCTTTAAGAGTTGTAGTAGAAAGGTGTATATAAGTCCACATGTGCGGTATTTTAAGGTTTGTATGAATTGCTGAAAGTGACGATACATTTGGATGATGGTACGGATTATAAGGTGCAGGTGGATAGTATTCCTGATATATATTAAATTATGAGTTGGACTTCCAGTGTGGCGATGAACTGAGGTGGATGTGCGCGCTGCAGCTCCGGGGCTCCCTGTGCTAATCTCCCTTAAAATCGAGTAGAAATCGAAAAGAAATCCTCTGCCTCAGAATAGATAGGCACTCTTAGCACTGGAGCAGTGATTTGGAAAACAAGATCCAGCGCACTCGATCAGATGGCAGCCAAAGCCCAGAAGAAAGAGAGAGTCCATGGAGCTGATGCAAAAATGGTGGACGTCTCTCCTGCCTTAAGCCCTGAGGCAACATCATTGGCTCTGGTGGAAGAGGTCTCAGCAGCGAAGGTGCGAGCTTTGAATGACCGATTTGCAGGCATAATGGCACAGCTCGATCAACTGATGGCTTTGGTGACCGAATTCTTGGGCTGTATACAACATGCAGAATTGCGAATCTCGGGAGTAGAGGGCAGCACTCTGGAATTAGAACAGAGGATACACTGCCTAAAGGAGCAGGCTGCTAAGCAAGAATGCAAAATCAACGACCTTGAGAACCGAGGCAGACAAATGATAATTACACTTACCTGGTAATTGTAGTTCCTTTAGTGACGACAGTTCAGTCCTCTACCTCTGGGTTGTCAATCTCTTCCTGCAGCTAGGAGACTGGTTTGTCAGAATGATGACATCACGGGATATAGCCTGCTGCACTTCCATCTGCATCCCAGTGTAAACTATAACAAAGCAGACTCAAAGGAGCAATCAATAAATAGCAAAAAACAGAAACACAATTGTACTAGCATGGAGTTCCTCCCCCCACGGGCAGGCCTTCTTACCTCCTGCCCTATCATAGGGAGAGCACCCGAAGAAGAGCTAGTAACGAAAACAGACTCACCTGTAACTCTCTTCTGCTCGGCATGAGGCCCGAAACCTGCGACAAATATCCGGGCGGGAAGGAGGACTGAACTGTCGTCACTAAAGGAACTACAATTACCAGGTAAGTGTAATTATCATTTCCTTAGCGTTCCTCCAGTTCAGTCCTCTACCTCTGGGAAGTACCAGAGCAGTAATCAATGGGAGGGACCCTTCCAGCCGTCCGACAAGACGGCCGAGCCGAAACGAGCATCCGAAGCCGCAGCTACATCCAACCGGTAGTGCTTACTGAACGTATGCAGAGACGACCAAGTCGCCGCCCTACAAATGTCCCCCGGAGGGACCAAACAGTGCTCCGCCCAAGAGGACGCTTGCGCTCTAGTGGAATGCGCTCTCAAACCCACCGGCACCACGCGCCCCCGGAGCAAATACGCGGAAGCAATTGCTTCCTTAATCCAGCGGGCGATAGACGCCTTAGCCGCCGCCTCGCCCCGACGAACACCTCCGAAGAGAACAAACAGGTGCTCCGACTTGCGGAACGACTCCGTGGCCTTCAAATACTGACGTAGAGCCCTCTTCACATCGAGCCGCCGAAGACCCCGATCCGCGGAACCGCCCCCAAATCCCCTAGAACAGGCAAGCAAACCACCTGATTCAGATGAAAAGGGGACACGACCTTAGGCAGAAAGGACGGAACCGGACGCAAAATCACCCGTTCCTTAGAAAAGGAAAGGAAAGGTTCACGGCAAGACAACGCCTGCAGTTCCGAAATTCGACGCGCGGAACAAATAGCCACCAGAAACACCGTCTTGAGCGTGAGATCTTTCAGAGACGCCCGACGCAAGGGTTCAAAGGGCGACTCGGCCAGTGCCGTGAGCACCAGATTCAGATCCCACGGGGGAACAGCCACCCTGCGCACCGGCCGCAGTCGGACCACCGCCGTGAGAAAACGACGCATGTCGGGATGAGAACCTAACGGACGGCCATTGACCTTGCCCCGATAACAGGACAAAGCTGCCAACTGAACCCGCAAGGAACTGGCAGCAAGACCCTTGTCAAAACCGTCCTGCAGAAACTCCAAGATGGAAGGAATGGAGGCCGAGTTCGGCCGAACCCGACGCTGGGAACACCAATCCTCAAACACACGCCATACCCGAACATACGCCAAGGACGTGGACTGCTTACGCGCCCGTAGCAGGGTAGACACCACCGCCGACGAATAGCCCTTCTTCAGGAGCTTAGCCCTTTCAATGGCCAAACCGTAAGCGAGAACCGATCCACCTGTGGCATGAACAGGGGCCCTTGAAGCAACAGGTCCGACCTGGCTGGCAGCCGCCACGGCACCCCGTCCAGCAGGCGGAGCATGTCCGCGTACCAGGGACGCCTGGGCCAATCGGGAGCCACCAACAGCACCCTCCCCGCATGTGCCCCGATCTTTTGAACCACCCGGCCGATCAGGGCCCAGGGCGGGAAGACATAGAGGAGGCCCCCCTCCGGCCACCGGCGAAGGAGGGCGTCGATGCCCTCCGACATCCGTTCGCGCCTTCTGCTGAAGAAACGACCAACTTTTGCCGACTGAAAGGTCGCCATGAGATCCATGACCGGCATTCCCCAGCGTCTGACTATTTGCCGAAAGACCGCGGGATGCAACTCCCACTCCCCGGCATCCACGTGGACTCTGCTGAGGAAGTCCGCGGTGACATTGTCCTTGCCGGCGATGTGTGCCGCTGAAAGTGCAGTCAAGCGGAGCTCGACCCACGCGAAGAGCCTGTCGGCCGCCGCCTCCATCGCCGCACTCCCTGTGCCGCCCTGCCGATTTATATACGCCACCGTCGCCGAGTTGTCGGAGAGCACCCGTACGGCATGGTCGCGCACCAAATCCTCGAACGCCTGGAAGGCCCGAAACACTGCTCGAAGTTCCAAACGATTGATCGTCCACGAGGCCTCCAGAGGAGACCAAACCCCCTGCGCAAAGTGGCCCTCGCAGTGAGCCCCCCAGCCCGCAAGGCTGGCGTCCGTCAGCAATGGAAGCCACTCTGGCTGGTCCAGCGACAAACCCCTCGCTAGCGACGAGGGACAAAGCCACCACTGAAGGGACCTCCGAACCGGCTCCAGACAAGGTAGCTGTGTACTCAGCGAATGCTGTTGATGCGACCAACGACGAAGAAGCACTCGTTGCAGAGGCCTCATATGAAACCGGGCCCAAGGCACCGCCTCCAGCGTCGCCGCCATTGTGCCCAGCACTCGGAGATAATCCCATGCCGAGGGAGCCAACCCCGAGAGGAACTGCCGCACCAGGGACCGCAACCCCTCGGCTCGGTGGTCCGGCAGGAACACTTGACCCTTGAACGTATCGAACCGGACCCCCAGATATTCGAGAACCTGAGTGGGCACTAACAGACTCTTGGTCGGGTTGACCACCCAACCCAGATCCTGTAAGAAACGCACCACCCTGTCCGTCACCCGGAGACTTTCCTCCGCGGACTTGGCGCGAATCAGCCAATCGTCCAGGTATGGGTGGACCAGAATGCCTTCCTTGCGCAATGCCGCCGCGACCACGACCATTATTTTGGTGAACGTCCGAGGCGCCGTCGCCAAGCCGAACGGCAGGGCCTGAAACTGGTAGTGGCCCCAGGGTAGGGCAAACCGCAGAAAGCGCTGGTGAGCCTCTCGAATGGGAATGTGCAAGTACGCTTCCGAGAGGTCTAGCGACGTCAGGAATTCCCCTCGGCGTACGGCCACTATGACGGACCGCACAGTTTCCATCCGAAAGTGCGGCACCCTCAAGCACCGGTTGACGCCTTTCAGGTCGAGGATAGGCCGCAATTGGCCGCCCTTTTTGGGCACCACGAAATAGATGGAATAGCGACCCAAGCCGTAATCGGCCTTGGGAACCTCCACGACGGCTCCCAGACGAAGGAGCCTGTCCAGGGTCTCACGAACCGCTGCCACCTTCGCGGGACCCCGGCAAGGCGACATGACAAAGGCTTCTCGCACGGGCCGGGCCAGCTCCAAGGCATAACCGTGCTGGATGATTTCCAACACCCACTGATCTGAGGTGATGAGGGTCCAGGCCGGCAGAAACTCCCGCAACCGACCTCCAATGGGAGGCTCCACCGCCGGGACCCGCCTCGCTTCATTGGGGCTTACGGGACGCGGGCGCCGGGAGAGAGGAGAATCCGCGACTCGCTCCCCGGAAGCCTCGAAACCCCTGGCCCCTCGAGGGAAACCTCCCCCTCTGGGAACCAACCGGTCGCGGGGAACGGAACTTCCTAAAGTCCCGAAAGGACCCCCGACCACTCGGAGTAGACTTAGCCTGCTTGGGCTTGTCCTCGGGCAGACGGCCCCCTTTAGACTCACCGAGGTCCTTCACCAACTTTTCCAAATCTTCCCCAAACAGCAAACCCCCCTTAAAGGGAAGCTTACTGAGTCGGGACTTAGAAGGGCCGTCCGCTGCCCAATTACGCAGCCACAACGAGCGACGGGCAGCCACCACGGAACCCGTGCTATTGGCCAGCGCTCGAATCAGGTCATAATGTACATCAGCCAGGTAGGCCGCACCCGACTCCATACGATCCAGCTCTTTCACCTCCTCGAGGTCAACATGCGGGGATTGACGCAGCCGTTGGGCCCAGCGCAAACAAGCCCTGGCCACCCAGGCCCCGCAAATAGAGGCTTGGAGTGAAAGAGAGTCTGCCTCAAACACCTGCTTGAGCAGACCGTCAACTTTACGGTCTTGGGGATCCTTCAAGGCTGCACTCCCCTCCACCGGGATGGTGGTCCGTTTAGTTACAGCCGCCACCAGGGCGTCTAGGCGCGGCGCCCGAAAACGATCCTTAGCCGAGTCCGCCAGAGGGTATAACCTGCTCATAGCACGAACGCCCCGGAGACCCGCCTCCGGCTTGTCCCACTCGTCCTGAATCATCCGCTCGACCACCCGGTGTAGTGGAAACACCACCTGAGTCTGTCGCACCGCCTGGATGACTGGATCCTCCAATTCGTCCTCCACGGCTGGAGGGGGAGCCAAATGCAACATCTGCAAAGCCTCCGAAATCAAGGCAGGCAACTCCTCTCTGCGGAACACCCGGACAACCTTGGCTTGCTCTTCGGGCTCCAGTATTTCGCCTTCTTCCAGGTCCTGTGAACCCTCCTCAGGATCCCAGTCCGGGTCCACGGATTCCAGCCAGGCACCGTCCGACGGGTCCGCGAGCCGTGCGCGCTTCGGAGCCGACGGCTCCGCGACCGCCGTCCCTTCCGCTAGCAACTGCGGAGGCTGAGACGCAGGGGAAACTGAGCGCATCCGCTTGCCTTGCTGGCGCAGACAAAAGGCTTGATGTAGAAGAAGGACAAACTCGGGAGTGAAACCAGAGACGTCGGAGGACGGCGGAGCTGCGGATACCCCGGAGGGTCCCGGCAGCGGCTCTAAATCGGGCTCCTGCTCCAAAATCTGCAGGGACTCAGCCGCCGCCCCCGTTGTCTCCCCTTGCGTCTCCTGAGACTCAGGAGCCGCCATCTGAAGTTCCACCTCTGAGGAAAGGGCCACGCAGCCCCGGCACATTCCGGTGTCAGTGACCGGGCCTCTGCGGGCTCCACACACCAGGCACAGAGGTCGGGTAGCCATGCGAAACCCCGTAGGATCCCTAAGAACTGGGACAGGCAGACTCCCTTTATCCGCGGTTTCTCCCTTGTGGGTTTTTTTTTTTTTTTTTTTTTTAACTTTGAAAAAGCTGGAGTTATCTGCTAAGGAGACAGGAAAAACCCCCGCAGCCCCCCCGCTCCCCGGGAACCCAGAGGTCCGTTTGTAGAGGGCTGAAGACCAAAAGGCAACAAATCAATAAATTTAAAAAAAGAAGAAACAACATTAACTAACTAAAATAACCAAACTAAAACAGTGCAGCAGAACCCCGATACCCAAAACGGGAGGGGATGCTCCGCCACGCGGCTGCCGCGCGGCCCACAAAATGGCCGCCGCAAATGACAGCCGCGAAGAAAAGGGCGCCAACACACAGCGACGAAGTTATCCTGCCGCAAAAACGTGGCATGCCCCGAGAAAAGCAGCCTGATACCGGCGAAACACTTACCGGTCAGGTCTGCTCTGCAATGCTTGGAACGCGGGGATCCTCCCGGGCTCTACAGCCTCGACAGCAGCCAATGAGGCAGAGACAGCCCGACTGCAGCACCGGGATACCGGCAGTCAAGAAAGGCTCACCCCCGTAGTGTCTGGAGGGTGAGACTCCTGAGCCAAGCCAAGCAGAGGAAGGAGGTGCAAAGCGATCTGAGCCCGCAGACCCCCCCCCCCCGACAGAAAACTGTAGTAGTGCTACAGGCAGGAATCAAGAAGGCTGTAGCCCAATGCTTTCCCACCGAGTCCTTTTTTTTTTTTTTTTTTTAAAGTGGTACCCACTAACTAATCAACCCCTTAACTACTCACAAAGAAATCTACGCTCCTTATCCACTACTCCTTAAAGAGCCTCTCCTCAAGGCTCGCCAAACTCCTCCTGCTGCAAGGAGACTGGTTACACTGGGATGCAGATGGAAGTGCAGCAGGCTATATCCCGTGATGTCATCATTCTGACAAACCAGTCTCCTAGCTGCAGGAAGAGATTGACAACCCAGAGGTAGAGGACTGAACTGGAGGAACGCTAAGGAAAAGAATCTTAGACTGGTGGACCCTACCAGAAAGTATCACAGATAAAGAGCTACGAGGATTCTTAGAAATCTGGCTGCTGCTGAGTCTGCATCTTGCAGACCTGGAGGGAAAACTAAGAGTGAAATGTGCTCACCGGGCAGGCTCATGGAAGGAGGGCTACACGAAACCACATGCAGTGCTGGTGAGATTCCTCAGTTTTTATCAAAAAGAAACGGTCCTTCGGGCGACGCGGAAACAGGGCACTCTGGAACATGAGGGCACGAAAGTGCTCAGCTTTCAAGATTTCTCAGCAGCAGTGACTCAAAAATGCAAAGCCTTTAGCACAATGTGCAGTAATCTTATAGCCAAAGTGATATGGTTTGCCTCGTTATACCCGGCAAAACTCAGACTTAATGTCAATGGACAGCAACAAGTGTTCTATATGATGGAGGCAGCCCATATCTTTTGTGTAGAGCACTTGAAAGACCCAGCCTGAACGCCAGTAAAGCGGGTGACAGAGACTACAAGAGGAGGGCATTAAAGCCATGAGGAAGTCGGGAAGTAAGCCGCAAAGTGTTCAGAAACTGTATAATACCTAAGTCAGTGAGATAAAAATCCCTCCCTGTTGCAGAACAGTGATTTGAATCTAGTATGGGACTGTTCGTTGTTCTATGTTTAGCTATAATGTTAATGTTTCTTGTTAATCGTGCTATGGGATTAATAAATGGGGGCGGAGAGTAAAATGGTTTGCCGCTTAGGCAGGGAATATAGGCTGAGATGGTAGTAGTGTGCAATTGATAGGCCTGATTATTATATACAGGGGAAATGGGGTGATAAGACTGGAGCAGCACCATTTCTTAGGGTAGGTAGGGGGTGCACTCCCTGTACAGTAGCGGAAGCCGGGTCAAAAGGATGGGTAGGAGGGAGAGGGAGGGGGGCCTTGCTTGTGATTGACGTAATTGTTAAGACAATTTTATGTTAGATAGTTAGATAGGAGGGGTGAAGACATGGGGAGGGGTGCACCTGTTCCTGGTGGGTGCACCACTAAGCAAAGACATGGGTAGGGGTGCACCTACTCCCTAAAAGACATGGGAAGGGGTGCACCTACTCCTGTCATATTGCTGGGCAGACTAGATGGACCATACTGGTCTTTATCTGCCGTCATTTACTATGTTACTATGTTAATGGGAAGCATTATGATAAAGGGATAGGGGTTAAGGGATACAGAGATGTTTATACTTTACTTTTCTTCTTAATTGGGACCTTTGCTCTCCTCCCTACAGTTGCTATCACCTCACCTCTGCTATCTGTAAGTTAAACACTGGTGTTGCCACCTGGAGTGTGATCAGGGGTGAGCTGAAAAGCGGTGCTCATATACAAGGGACTCAATCCCAGGTAATGGAGTGCAACTGCCATCGACCCGGGGGAGGGGTGTGTTAAGAGGCAGTGACATAGCTGCGCTGCACAAGGCACACCCCTAGCACATCAGGCTTCAGACTCTGCTGAGGAAACTGGAATATCAAGGCAGAAGATGAGACATGAGATGGGGGGGGGGGCAAAAGAAGAGGGATGCTTTAATGTTCATGGAGGGGGGAGGAGCAACGAAGTGAGGAAGTCCACGATCTGGAATGGTTGGGGTTGAGCAAATCGAGATGGAATGGCTAAGGAGATAATTGTGGTATGTAATCCGCAGACGCGGGCTGATGAGCAAGCTGGCTGATAGAAGTGTACGGAAGGGGACAGGGGATGAGGGAACTGTAAGGGAAAGTGGGGTTGGAGGGGGCCCTACACTGCTCTTTGGAAAGTCTAGAGTTAGGTGTAGAAGGTGAGGCAGTAGAGGAATGGGTGGGGATAAGTCCAAGGTCAGTAGTGGGGAGAGTGGAGCTAGGGGGCGGGGACACAGGCAACACAGGGGGAATGGGATAAAGAGGGAATGTACTATGACAGGGGACAGGGGAGAGTATTTCATATCTAGGCTCTCCAACCTAACGAGATGGGGAGAAAGTGAAGCTGGGGACCTTGGGCTGGGAAAGTCCCTAAGCAGTGGGTGTGGAAAAATAACTTTGAGCATCACAGTAGCACTGAGGCTTAATGGTGGGATCAAGTAAGGCATTGTGTATCATTTCCTGGAATGTGTGTGGATTTGGAAATCCCATCAATTGCTACAAGATCTTAAAGATGTTAAGAGATAAAGGAGCGGACATCACTCTCATACAAGAGACTCACTTTACAGCAGTGGAAAACAACAAGTTAAAAAGATGGTGGGTGGGTGATGTATATTGTCACCACTCACCCTCCCAGAGGCATTTAGCGTGGGCAAGGCAAGTGGGTAGTTGTGTTTCTTAGACTGTGAACTTTAAATGGAGGTTTTGGAAAGGCCTCCTGGGTAATGTAGTCCTACAGTAGTAAGAATGAGTCCAAGTTGTGCACGAGTGGTTCAGGTTAAATTAGGATTTATTGCCCCTCCCGGGGTTGGATGTTGATGACCATGAACAAAGAATATATTTACAAAGAAACCATACTCCTGATGTGAACAAAAATAGGCAACTTAAATAATGCTTATCTTCAGCTGTTACGGAATCAAAAAGAATAAAACAGTTTCCCTCCAAAATACTTCTTTTGGCTGTTTTTCTTCCTTCAGCAAAATCCAGTATTATTAACAAAGGGACTGCACATTGTCTGCCACCATATAAGAGCAGTCCATAAACACTTCGGACTCAGGGGGTTGATAAGGGTCCCACTGCATAAGATCACCTTCTTCCTTAAGGTCTCTTAGAGAGGGTTCTTCTGCCTGCCATGCAAACCTCTCCGTTCCAATTACAGGGTTCCCTTCCCCCAACCTGCTCTGTGAGTCTGGGTGTTTGGCTTCCTGTGCACACAGCCCTCTGTAATTAAAAGGATATACGTTTCCCTCTTCTGTTTGGCTACAGGGAATTCTGTGTCTGCCTTTAGAATTGTTTTCTCCCAGGAATCTCCCTTGGCTACAAAAAGGTTGGTAAAACTTTTCTCTCCCCTTTGATAAAAGCTTGGTATCAGGGAAATAAGCTTTACCTGCAGGCTGTCTGTTGTGAGCACAGCGTGGTTGTCTTTTCTGGTTCCCAGAGTAAACGTCTCTGCTTTTTGGATAGTAAAAATCCCCAGTGCTTTTTGTAGTTGAGCACTGCTCCCTAGGAACTGGACTTGAATATCTCCCCCAGCTCTCTTCCTCTGAGAAGTTCCTCCGAGTGGAATTGGGATTTCTTTCCCTTTTCCCTTCTCTCAGCCACAGACCTTGGCTGCCCTCGGAGTATCTATCTTTCTCTGGTTTTCTCCTTCTTTCAGCTTTCTCCACGCTTGCTGTGCTGCCTTTTCCTTCTGTCTCCGTATCTGAGACTATGTCCGTCTCTTTCTCCTTCCCCTTCTCCTTCCCTGTCCTATATTTAACTAAAGGCTTTTTATCTAAGTTTCTTTCTCCGTTGTGCTGAGCCACACCTCCCACCAGGTGTTCCCACTTCCCTGATGAGGCAGGAGCTAGCTCAGGGGATGGGCGTTCCCTAACACTGTGTGACGTTCTTTGTTTAGGGTTTCCATGCCAACCCTCCATGCTTGTTTCAGCACTGACAGTTCTGGTTTCACTTTGTAGTGAATCCTCTGCCTCCCTTGGTTCTGAACCCTGCACTTCACGACATATCCCCCGCCTTAAAATATTACGTACTGCCGCACCTTCCGGACAGTACGTAATACCAGTGTGGGATCTGCTGTACTGTTCCAGGTACACCATACTGGCGGTGGCAACTCTTTCTTTCCAGGGTTTTAAAAGGTTCAGGTGATACACCTGCCTGCGACCCTTTGCGTTCTCTATCCTATATGAGACTGGCCCTACTTTCTCTACGACCGTACACGGTCCCCTCCAATGGGCTTCGAATTTTGGGCCTGGATTTGCCACCTGGATAATTACCTTATCCCCTACATTTAATGTCCGGGGCTGTTTGCCCCTGTCGTAGTACTGCTTTTGCTTCTGTTTACTCGCTTGCAGATTTTCTATTGCGGCCTTTGCCGTTCTTTCTAAACGTTGCCTCAGACCCTTTAAGAACTGAGGTATTTCTACTTCAGAAATGTCTGGTTCTACCCATTGCTCATGTAGTATATCTAATATCCCTCTAGGGGATCTCCCAAACATAAGCTCATAGGGTGAGGCCTTTAGCGAAGATTGCACGCGTTCTCTGCATGCATATAGAACGAATGGGAGCAAGGTATCCCATTCTGCTATCTCCCCTTTTTTCAACCCTCTCCTCAGCATCTGCTTAATGGTCTGATTAGTACGTTCTACTAGACCATTTGTTTGGGGGTGGTAAGCCGAAGTCCGTATGGGTTTTATCCCAAAAGCCTCCCATACGGTGGACAGATGCTTAGATAAAAAGTTGCTGCCCTGGTCTGTAAGTACCTCTCTGGGGAACCCTACCATGCAGAATAGTTTGACCAGCTCCTGGGCTATAATCCTCACAGAGGTGTTCCTTAGGGGAATAGCCCAGGGAAACCGGGTGGCATGGTCGACTATCACGAGTAGGTACTGAAAACCCCTGGGTGTACGTGTCATAGGGCCTACCATATATCTATGCCTATTCGGCTCATAGGTACGGCTATGGTGGGAGTAAGCACCAAAGGTACAGCTTTTGGCCTTAACGCTGATACCCTTTGACATGGAGCACACGACTCGCAATACTGCTTAGTCTCCTTGAACACCCCGGACCAGTAAAAGCGACCTAATATTTGGTCCAGGGTGCCCTGGATACCTTTGTGGCTTCCTATAGGGTGGTCGTGCGCGAGACGCAAGACCGTGGCTTTGAACGTCGTTGGCACTACAAGCTGCTTCCTTACTGCCTCAGAGTAAGGGTCTACGCTTTCCCTATACAGGATGCCATTGTCCATGAAGAACCTAGGTAACGTGGGCCTAATCTCCTGGGCCCATTCGAAGGCTCTCTTGAGCGCCGGGTCAGCCCGCTGCTCAGCAGGAAAGGAGGGAAATTTATTCACTAACTCGGCGGGTACCCAGGGTAGGCTTGCGCCCGCCTCCAACTCTGCTCTGCCTCGGGACCTAGATTGCCTCTCATGGCGTCTCTTTGCCTTGGCCTTCCTCCCTTGCGCAGAAGGTTCATTCACTAGGTCTTCATGGGTAGGAAGAATATTTGCTTCTTCTTCCCCTGATTCCTCCTCTTGGGGCACTAGTCCTTCCCCAGGTTCTCCCCTGTCCCCAGTTGATGTCTCTCCCATCCCTGAGGTCCCGGCTTGTGATCTGGTTGAGACCAAGCCGGTTCGGGTGTTCAAACCTGCCACTAGTCCCTCATAAAAGGGTACCCAATCCCTGCCTAAAATAAGGTCTTGGGGTAGTGCGGGAAGTATAGCTAAGGGCATTACTTGCTTGAACTTTAGTGCCGTTACCAAGAGATTTCGGCGAGGGTAAAATGCAAACGTACCGTGTATGCACTTCACTCTGACCTGGTTTTCTGCTTGACTCGGGGGCGACGAACAGCGCCCCTCGATGGCCTCCCAGAGTGTGCGGGAAATCATACTCTGGTCGGCCCCCGAGTCAAGCAGGGCCAAGGTGTCCACCCCTTCCACCTGTGCATGTAATAAAAATTTGCCCTGAACTGGTTCATCCACCCCAGACATCAGGACAGTTCTTTTGGTGCATTCCCTTTTAAAATGCCCCACTTTCCCACACAGATAACATTTACCCTTGGGTGTAAACACATTCGCTCTGGGCACAAAAACACTCTCATCATTCCCATGTCTAACATTCACAGTAGTCATTGCATATTTTCCACTATAGGGAACCTTTCCCTTTTTAACATTGCATAAACCTGCAGCTTGCAGTATGCTGCATTCCGAGGGGTCAGCTATTAGGGCCTCCAGAAACCGGTCCGCCAAATTAGCTGCTTCCTCGGTAGTCTTGCAATCCTGCAAGGTGAGGTACATCTTCATTTCTCTAGGTACAGCCTGTACAAATTGTTCTAAAATAACTGTATCTAATACATTTTCCATCGTCTTAGTTTCTGGACTTAGCCATTTCCAAGCCAGATTTTTCAGACGTTGTTGTAACGCCTTTGGAGTTTCTTGAGGCCTCAGGCGGGCTTCCCTGAATAGCCTCCTATAATGTGAGGTTGTCAGCCCTAACCTGTCTTTTACCGCTCTTTTTATTTCCATATAGTCGCCTGCAAGAGCGGCTGGCATGGCTTTGTAGGCTGATAGGGCTTCGCCTGTCAGCGAGACTGCAAAGCGCGTAGCCCACTGACTATCAGGCCATTTTAACGCCTGCCCAATACGCTCAAACGCATCTATAAAATCGTCAATGTTATCAGTTGGACTCAATTGTCCTAAAGAGAATGCATGACTTGCGTTCATTGGGGGTCCTGGCATAACCATAGGATTCTCCATCCGTGGTTCTCGGCGTTCTTTTAGAAGTGCTGTCACCGCGTCCAGCAGCGGCTTTTGCTGCTCTCTCATGAGTGTAGCGTTTTCCTCCTGGATGTGCTTGGCAAGTTCCATCTGTAGGTCCCATTGCTTCCGCATCCACGCTATCACGTCCTGGGCCTCCATCTCGTCAGCACCTGCAATGAAAGAGACAGAAAAAAAAACCCCAAGTGCGGCTCCCTTTTCAGGTTTTTTTTTTTTTTTTTTTTTCAACCCCACAGCGCCCCCTTTTCCTGATATCCTCCCTCACTTATGCCCAGGTGCTATTACCTGAGGCTTCGTGTAGAGGTCTGCATTTCAGGAAAAGAAGCTGTGTCTTGTCTTTATCTCTCTTGCAGCCTTCTGGTAGCCCACTTGCTTGTGCAGGAGTCCTGGTGCCGTAGTTTCCTCTGGTGTCCTTCATTCAAGGTCAAGCATCCGAAAAACTACGCCAGATATGTCACCACTCACCCTCCCAGAGGCATTTAGCGTGGGCAAGGCAAGTGGGTAGTTGTGTTTCTTATACTGTGAACTTTAAATGGAGGTTTTGGAAAGGCCTCCTGGGTAATGTAGTCCTACAGTAGTAAGAATGAGTCCAAGTTGTGCACGAGTGGTTCAGGTTAAATTAGGATTTATTGCCCCTCCCGGGGTTGGATGTTGATGACCATGAACAAAGAATATATTTACAAAGAAACCATACTCCTGATGTGAACAAAAATAGGCAACTTAAATAATGCTTATCTTCAGCTGTTACGGAATCAAAAAGAATAAAACAGTTTCCCTCCAAAATACTTCTTTTGGCTGTTTTTCTTCCTTCAGCAAAATCCAGTATTATTAACAAAGGGACTGCACATTGTCTGCCACCATATAAGAGCAGTCCATAAACACTTCGGATTCAGGGGGTTGATAAGGGTCCCACTGCATAAGATCACCTTCTTCCTTAAGGTTTCTTAGAGAGGGTTCTTCTGCCTGCCACGCAAACCTCTCCGTTCCAATTACAGGGTTCCCTTCCCCCAACCTGCTCTGTGAGTCTGGGTGTTTGGCTTCCTGTGCACACAGCCCTCTGTAATTAAAAGGATATACGTTTCCCTCTTCTGTTTGGCTACAGGGAATTCTGTGTCTGCCTTTAGAATTGTTTTCTCCCAGGAATCTCCCTTGGCTACAAAAAGGTTGGTAAAACTTTTCTCTCCCCTTTGATAAAAGCTTGGTATCAGGGAAATAAGCTTTACCTGCAGGCTGTCTGTTGTGAGCACAGCGTGGTTGTCTTTTCTGGTTCCCAGAGTAAACGTCTCTGCTTTTTGGATAGTAAAAATCCCCAGTGCTTTTTGTAGTTGAGCACTGCTCCCTAGGAACTGGACTTGAATATCTCCCCCAGCTCTCTTCCTCTGAGAAGTTCCTCCGAGTGGAATTGGGATTTCTTTCCCTTTTCCCTTCTCTCAGCCACAGACCTTGGCTGCCCTCGGAGTATCTATCTTTCTCTGGTTTTCTCCTTCTTTCAGCTTTCTCCACGCTTGCTGTGCTGCCTTTTCCTTCTGTCTCCGTATCTGAGACTATGTCCGTCTCTGTCTCCTTCTTCCCCTTCTCCTTCCCTGTCCTATCTTTAACTAAAGGCTTTTTATCTAAGTTTCTTTCTCCGTTGTGCTGAGCCACACCTCCCACCAGGTGTTCCCACTTCCCTGATGAGGCAGGAGCTAGCTCAGGGGATGGGCGTTCCCTAACACTGTGTGACGTTCTTTGTTTAGGGTTTCCATGCCAACCCTCCATGCTTGTTTCAGCACTGACAGTTCTGGTTTCACTTTGTAGTGAATCCTCTGCCTCCCTTGGTTCTGAACCCTGCACTTCACGACAATATGTGGCATCCTCGGGGGACTGTAAGGCTGGGGTAGCTGTCTTGGTCCAGAAGCAGGTTGAGATGAAAGTGGAACCCACACATACAGACCCTCTAGGTCACTACATTTTTCTCCACGGCACATTGCAGGGGCAAGCAATCACAATAGGGAACATTTACGGCCCGAATATATACAATGCTCACTTTTATCAACAGTTGACACACCAGCTAGCTGGTGGAGATCCCTCTCGAATCATTCTGGGGGGAGACTTTAATTGCGTATTAGATGACAACATGGACCATACAAACTAGGGAAGCAGGGGAGATCACCGACATTCCCGCAGACTTGAAGGAATTTGTGAAGGGTATGACCTGATAGATGTTTGGAGAGTGGTGCACCCTCTAGAAAGAGACTATATTATGTGTCTAGGGCCCATGGTACTAGTTCCAGACTAGACTACATCTTAATGGCAGCAGCACTGCTAGGACGAGTACATAAAGTAGGCATTGGCCCCATAGTTATATTAGACTATGCCTTAATTATGTTGGATTTGGACTGGGGACAGGGCCCCATTAAGGATCCGTGGAGATTTCCATTTCATTTAACGGAAGACAAAAGCTTCCAAAAATTCATGCAGACACAATGGGCTGAATATGAGGAACACAATGCGTCACACAAAAATAATCCAGATGTCTTTTGGGGAACAGTCAAGGTGGTGCTACGAGGGCACATTATAGGATATTGTTCTTTCATAAAGAAAGCACAGAATCAGCAATTACTTCAGCTGGAGAAAGAATTAGGGGGAACCCGAAGGTGCTATGAGAACCACTCGACAGACCATAGAACGAACATGCTAACCATCCAGACTGAGTTGAATGCTCTGCTACACCAAGTCTGACCCAGTATGGCATATCTTATGTTCTATTATTGCTACCATTTATGATATGGGAAAAAAACAGGGAAACTATTAGCAGCTTTGGTAAAATCCGATAGGGGAACAAGAACCATCGGTACCCTTCGAGACAGAGAAGGGAAGCTTCAGACAGTCCAATTGAAACTCAAAGAGATTCTTAGGAATTACTATTTAAGACTCTACAAGGCAGAGCCATGCGAGAGGGAAGAGGCCAGGAAATTTTTGAAAGGCCTGGCCCTGCCAAAGTTGAGAGAGGAAGATGTGATGGGGCTCAATGGCCCGGTAACACCCCAGGAGATCAGCAATATATTTGTAAACTCCGGAAGGGACGGGCCCCAGGCCCAGATGGGTATCATGTGGAGTTCTTTCAAATCCTGTCTGACAAAGTGGCAATACCTCTCGCAGATTACTTCGGGGACATGGTTAAGCAATGTGATTTTCCATATGAGCACAATAAGGCTTTCATCACAGTGTTCCCTAAGCCTAAGGATCCCACACTATCAGATTCATATCAACCGATATCTTTACTTAATGTCGATATCAAAATTCTCACTAAGATAATGGCCAAGCGCTTAGCTCCTCTGCTCCCTCAGCTAAAAGGAGAATCACAAGTGGGGTTCGTGCAGGGTCGGGCCATAACCCACAATGTGAGAAAGATGCTAGCGGCTCAATATGAAATTATCAAATGTCACCTGCCATATTAGTTTTGACGCAGAGAAAGCATTCGATAGACTCCAATGGGAATCTATGTACATGGTGTTGGAGTGGTTCAGAATAGCGGGCCACTTTGTGGATATGATTTGCCTTCTGTATACTCGACTATGTGGAGCATTGATAGTGAACTGGCATATCATGGAGACCTTCCCGCTGGAGAGGGGCACCAGACAGGGGTGCCCTCTATGTCCACTTTTGTTTGTCCTTCAGCTCGAGCCGCTTTTGGAGCACCTCCGCACACATCCATCTTTGGTAGGCATGCGATTAGGGAAGAAAGGATTTCATTTATCGGCCTTTTCTGATGACTTGTTGGTATGCCTGGCAGATCCAATGATTAACATGGGGACGTTGCTAGAGGAATCCCACAACTATGGAACTTTTGTGGGCCTGAAGCTGAACTTGGACAAGTCGGACGTTTTGTTGGTCCTGCCTGCAGTTTCCCGCTGAAGTGGGAGGATAGCCAACTTAAATATTTGGGGGTTTGGATCACGGCAGTGCCCGAACATTTATACACAGTCAATATTTCAGCCTTGTTTAAAGACTTGGAAACGAAATTGGGAAGATGGAAAGACCTACTATTATCACTGAGTGGCCAGATTAGCCAGTATAAAATGACAGTGTTCCCTAGGTGGTTATATGTTTTACAGGTTTTATCGATCTTTCTGAGACCAAAGGAACAAAAAAGTCTAGACTGAGTATTAGGTGGGTTTCTGTGGAGAGGCTGCTGAGATTAGCAGCACTGAAAAAGCCCTTGGTGAAGGGAGGATTGGGTCTCCCGGACTAGATGAGCTACAACTTAGCATGTGTGTGCTGCCATCTGAAGAATTGACTATACGCTACGGAGGACTACACCCCCCTGGAGGCAGAGAGATCACTCGTGGACCCACTCTCTCTTAAATATGTGCTACACCTGACACTGGTCCATATACAAGCTGTAGCTACACATAATGCTATGGTAAACACCGTAAAGAGAGGGTGGTGCATGCTCTGTGGTAAGTTGGGGTGGAGGCCGGAGACAATGCCATACCTTCCATGGCAGGGGAATCTGTCTTTCCAATCAGGCCTCTCGGACCACACATATGGCTGTTGGCATAGACAGGGATTGGAGGGAGTAGAGTAATTGGTATTGGAAACAGGCGAGATAGTACTGTTTTCTACACTACGGGAGCGACACAAACTAAAGGAAAATGACGTGTTTCCTTACCTGCAAGCACAGAGTTGTGTGCTCGCTATCTCGGGAAGCGATCAAACATAGTATTGTATCTCAGATTGAAGAAGTTTTAATGACTGGAACAGAGGGGAGAGCTCGTATTGCAGCTCTATGTAGAAATTTGTCCGACCTGGAACCCCAGCCAGACCTGATAATAGTGGCGGGCCAATGGGCAAGGGAATTGGAGATGTCACTACAGTAGATGGGTCTGAGATTCTCTGCGCCCTGACAAAGACTTTGGAATTAACTACGAGCACGGATCTTAGGGAAACTCAGTTCCATATCCTTCGGAGACTTTATTATGCATCTCTGAAGGCATATGGAGCAGGCATTGTGGTGTCTCCTGATTGCACTCGGTCATATGTTTTGGACATACTCTGTGATAGATTTTGGAAACGGATAGGCAATTATTTGCATAAGACACTGGAAAACCCAGTACCCCTGAATGCATGAGAAGCTGTTTTAGACTTAACGCAATGCGACCATGGTCAAGCAAATTGGTGGGGAATGAAGTCTCAATGGATATGCCTCTCATTATTGTTGGCATGTAAAAGTATATTGCGAACCTGGTTGTTCCCAGAGGGCCCCTTAATAAAGCTTTGGAAGAGGACCAACGGGCCCGCGCCTGAGGGCCTCGCCAGAGGGCCCTTTGGCGTGGCCCTTAGGCGGAGGCCTGAGGGAGGCCTAAGAAAAATTGGAATAACAGCCCATCAGCTTCCTCTGAACAAGGAAAATTAGAACACCGCCAGCTCATGTTCCTGCCGCGCTAAGATCCTGAATCCTTTGAAGCCCAGAGTTCCAGCAACCAAGTTTGTAACATAGTTTCATAGTATCTTACCACTTCCCCTCAGGACTCTCATGCTAATGTTTTAGTGCTACATTGTATATACTAATGTTTTGCATTACCTGATCTAAACTGCTAACAAGCTACTAGTCTTACTTTTTGAGCCATTCTGATTTTTTTTTTACTACCTCACCATTCCATTCCATAGCTTAGCTGGTTAGGCTGAACATACTTGTCTGTTACTCTCACTAGCCAATATCGTTACTGTGTTTACTATCCATACTATTCACCATGATATCTCACTGTGTACCCACTTACCCATTCTCAATCCTCATCTGCTTTATTTTAATAGTCCTTACCTTCGACACTCTAGCCCTTAACGTACCTCATAACTCCATACCTGTCCTCCGAAGATCCTGGAGAAGATTCCCTGACTATACCAAATATCAAACCGAAACACCTCGAAGCATACCAGGCTCACATGTTATCTATGTAAACCTACAGCAGCACAACCTAACTCGGCGTGTACAACCCCACTCTCCCCCTGACCTTAAATGTGCACTAATAAATGCGCGATCCATAAGGAAGAAATGGCCAGCATTAACGGATATGCTTTCAGCTCATAATCTTGATATCTTATGTATCACCGAAACATGGTTGTCTGCATCCAACTCCGTGATTCTTCACCAGAGTGTCCCTCCCAACTTCTCAGTTCACTCATGCCACAGAACCGACCATCGTGGTGGAGGAGTACTCATCCTAACAAAAGCGGATCTCAAATTTCAGATTACTGCCTCAAGCAGCACCTCGTCCCTTGACTCCCTTACCATTACAAACAAACAAATAACCATCAACTTGCTATATAGAGCACCTTCATCATCTCCAGATGACTTAGCCACAATAATCGATCTTGCCTGCAACACCACAAATCTTCACACCATGAACTGGGTTTTAGGAGATTTCAACCTCCCATCCATTCAAGACAGCCATACCAATGCCTTTAATGATGCCCTCAGTGAGCTAGGCTACGTTCAACTCGTCGATACCACTACCCATGTAAAAGGGAACATACTAGATTTGATCTTTGCACCGCAGCTAGCCTTACTTCATGGGCACAAGCCTCTCCTAAATGTTAGCCCAGTCCCTTGGTCAGATCATCTTCTGATACGATTCCAGATACCAACTTGTGCTATATCTGTCAAAGCTAAAACTGATGATAATCCTACCCCAGAACAATTTAAGCGCTTCCATCCTTTCGATAGAGAGGATTTTTTAATGAAGACACTGATCCTACTTGACCTACCTGAACAAGGCCTCGACGACATGGTCGACTCCTGGAACTCAAACCTAGATGCCATAATCCATAGACCTCCAACATACAAAGCTTCACATAAGAAGAAGAATGCTCCTTGGTACTCCCAAGAACTACGCAAATCGCTTCTTCATCTCAGACAACTTGAGAGGCACTGGAGACGATCTAGAACAACCGCGAGCCATGAAGCATTCACAGCACAATTAGGAAAACATCGTTTAGCCGTTGCATCAAGTATGAAACAATATCATGCAAACAGACTACAACGCTCCCTGAACAAACCCCATGAGCTCTTCCAAATTGTAAAATCCCTAGCAAAGGAACCATCTCAGGGGAACTCGTTCCACCCAGACCCCCAGGAATATGCCAACTACTTACGCAACAAAAGTAACCAGCTTGCTCAACCTACTAAGCCTCTCATCTCAACTACTCCACCCATTTCCACCCCTCATCCCTCAGTTGATCATCTCTTAAGTGAAACCCAACACACCCTCACATCCTTCTCTACCCCAACCAACAGAGTCATTCAAGACACCATATTAAATATAAATACCACTACAGCACCCGCTGATCCGTGTCCAGCTCCCTGGATAAAATCCTTACGTGCTGAGCTCAGCCCATTCTTATCCAAGCTTATAGAAGTATCCTTCTCTACTGGAACATTCCCCTGTAGCCTGAAACAGACTGCGATCAGACCTCTCCTAAAGAACAGTAAGCTGGACCCCTCAGCGATGGATTCCTACAGGCCTATCTCCAGCATACCTCTCCTCTCGAAGATCATTGAAAAGATTACACAACGTCAATTACAGGATCATATAGATTCCAACGCACCCCTTCATCCCTGCCAGCATGGATTCTGTGAAGCACATGGTGTGGAAACACTATTGACAACCCTATTCAACACCCTTTCCATAGGGCTGGATAACATCAGACAAGGCTTTGTTCTAATATTCATGGACATCGCCGCTGCCTTTGATACAGTAGACCACGAAGTTCTCCTTCAACGCCTCAGAGATAAGGGAGTTCACGGCTCAGCTCTATCATGGTGCGCGTCTTACCTCACAGACCGTTGGCAATATGTACGTTCTGGTCCCTCCACCTCTGACCCCTTCCTTCAAACTAAAGGTGTCCCGCAAGGCTCCTCATTATCGGCCTTACTATTCAACATTTACATGCAACCCATCTGTGACCTTATCCACTCATTTAACATCAACTGCCTTGTCTATGCCGACGATGTCTTGATGTACATGCCAATCTCAACTGAGCATCTTGACCTCTCCCCTCTAATCAAATGCTTTGATGCAGTCTCCAACTGGATAGACGCACAAAGGCTTAAATTAAACTTCAAAAAGACCGAAGCCCTCTTCGTCACCAGGAACCCGGCTTTTATCCCACCTCTATCCATCAAAGTTCGGGACGCAGAACTCACATGCAAGACTACAGTAAGATACCTCGGAGTTATACTTGATCAGCAGCTTAATATGAAGGCTCACATCAATAACATAACAAAAGCTGTCTATCACAAAATCCGGTCCCTTCGCCATCTTCGTCAGCTGTTAGAACCTGAAGACTTCCGAACTGTTTTTCAGGCCCTAATAATGCCCCACCTTGACTATGCTAATGCGATATTACATGGCCTACCAAAGAGTACGACCAACCCCTTACAACTTGCTATGAATTCTGCTGCAAGAATCCTTCATGGAGCTTCCAGAAGATCCCACATCACTCCAATACTAAAACAGTTGCACTGGCTGCCCATACAGGCCAGGATCTCCTACAAGGTTCTAACAATGACCCATAAAGCCATCAAGAAATTCCCGGCTACTGCCATCACCGACCTAGTATCCATCACACCTCCTAACCGGCTAAGGAGATCGAATGCTGCAAACACCCTCATTCTACCTAAGGCAAGTACTAAGTGCTCTCAAGCTACTAGATCTAGAGCCTTTGCCTTTTTTGCACCATCTTGCTGGAACGCACTTCCAGCGCCTATCAGAACCATCAGCGATCTCTCCCAATTCAAGAAGGAACTGAAGCATCACCTTTTTCTCCTTCACTACGATGCCGCAGCCCCCCCCCCCCCCACAGTCACCTACTTCCACACCTCATGGTAGCTCCTCAAGCCCACGCATCTTACACTCCTAGTCTGAATACCTGCAACCACACCTTAACCGCCTCCATACTTAACTTACTCTGAGAAGCTCATGCTGTGCACGTAACCATGTATATAGTTACATTAACTGGCCTGTATATAGTTATTGTTCTCCCTGTTCTCCCTGTTAAGAAACTTGTTCATTGTATACCAGAGTTATTTTAAATGTTTATTGTAAGCACAAATCACTAAAATGAGATGTGTAGTTTCAATGTTTATTGTAAACCGCACTGATCTTAAATAGCGCGGTATAAAAGAAAATGTAATAAATAAATAAATAAAAAAAATTATACCAGCTTATGCATTGCGAGCGAGAAAGATCGGTGGACGTGCCCAGCAATGGGAGCGTTTTTTACTGGTGTGGGAACCCTATATCCAAACATTACTTACCAGAATACTAAGTTGAGTACTAAACCACTGCCCAGGGGACATATAAGAGGAGCAGCTATAAACCCAGGGACCCCAGTTCCTGCTCCAGATCGTGATGGTTGAGGACCACATGGAAAATGGGCCCATTGACTTGAGAACCTAAGGATTCACTGTGTTGCCTGTGTTGGGGGGGGGGGGGGAGAGATTGAAGAAGGGGCGGAGGGTAGGGTGGGGGGAGGAGAAGATATATCAAGGTCAGAGGGGAGACTTGGGGAGGTGAAGTGTAAGAAGTGTAATAATAATATACTATGGGAGGGGAGCTGAGCCCATTGACTCTCCCTCGCTCACCCCTGCTTAGGCTTGTGTCCTGCTCTTCATCTGGCCTCTTTATAGACTCTACGGACTCCTATTGATTTTATTGCTTAATCTGAGAATTTTGTTGTGAAATATGTTTGTGTGGTGGTTTGTTTGTTTTTGATTAGAGTGGGAATAAGGGAGGGAGGGGATGGAGGAAAGGAAGGGGGCGGGAGAAGGGAGGAGGGGGGAGAGAGAGTAGAAAATATGGGACAGTAAGAGTCTATGTTTTAAGATATGACATCGATTTTATCATTATGTAACCACTAGTTACTGTTACAAACAATTTATGACTTCAGTATACTACCATGAACCGACATTGACTGTAATATGTATTACTTCTGAGTGTCCCAATAAAGAAAATGGAACAAATTATGGGTTGTGGGTTTTCCCTGGAAATCTCTGAAGGTGTTGGGAGTTTAAATTAGAGATTAGATGAGGGTAATAGCTTTATGTATATCTGCTGCTGCAGTTTTTATGGTTTGTAACAGGACTGGGTTAGGGTATTTAATATGTGTTATTGTATGTTTTCTCTGTAGTGCTATTGTTATAATATATGTCCCCCTGAAGAAGCAATAAGCGAAACGCTAAATGGGCGTCCTGAGGGGCGTTGGGGCATAAGCCTGGAATATAAGGCTGCTGGCTACATGGAGAATAATCGAGCAGTGCTATAAAAGATAAGTGAAACACTGCACTGGTAGCCGCGAGATTAATGAGTACTATAATTAAGCTGTGGAGACGCTGAAGTTGTGAATTTATTGAAAAGTTAATATTTAAGTGAAAAGGAGGTTTTTTTACAGGTCATTGATATACTGGCATATGTGGCATAAGTGTATTTATCACAGTGCACACTTGACCTCGATGGTTCTGAGACCTGTTTTTCTCCTTTTCCTATTTTTGGTCCCTGAGAAGTTCACACTACAAAGTTTGTTAAGATAGTGGAGTGGCTTTTTTTATACTTTGAATAATCATTCTACACTCTGGAAGTGACCACAATTTAGGACCATTTAAGAGGGGGTAACTATCTGATTTTTATCATTATAGATAAGCTTTATAGCAGTATTTTGAACTGATTGTAGACTCTTTATAGAATATAACAGTAAACTGGAAAGTAATTATAGAAGTCCAATGGAATGAAAATAAAAGAATGAATTAATGTTTTCAATGCTTTATCATTAAGATAAGATTTTACGGACCTAATCAGTTTGAAAAAGAAAAAGCACTTTTTAATCAGACGAGATATATGGGGCAAATATCTATTCTTTATCGAAGATAATCCCTAATAATGAGATTGTCTCTTTTATTGCTGTAAGAACACCCACTATTTGGGGGACGATATTTAGTTTATATTTTGGATTTTCTTATCCAAATGGCCAAACATTTATTAGGGTCTAAGACAAGTTTATGGGCAGTGATCCATTCTTATATTTTTCCAGCGATGTGGTGAGGGATCTTTGAAAATTCTCATCCGAAGAGTCATGGGGAATTATGAGTTGTATATCTTCTGCATATTTATGAATAACAATACCCATTTCTTGAATGTATACATCACTAGAAAGGCTAAAACTGCATTAAGTAGTGTAGGAGATATAATGGAACCTTGTGAGACCCCATGGTCTAATATAAACTGCTTTGTCTGCTGGCCATCAATTGTAACTCTAAAGGTGTGATTAGAAATATACAACTGAAACCATTTTAAAGCAATATCTGTTATTCTTATCAATTCTAACTGATGTAGAAATAGCAGATGGTATACTAAGCCATACGCTGCGCTTAACTCCAACTGAATAAGGAGGACTTCTTTACTATCATCTAATGGCTGAATAACTAATTATGAATCAATAAGAGTAAAGTCTCAGTGATATATCCAGCTCTGAATCACGACTGTCTAGGCTGCATGGCATTTGTTGTTTCACAAAATTTATTCAGTGGTTGAACTATGACTTTCTCTGTCAATTTTGCAAGAAAAGGTAAATTTGCAATGGGTTTGTTGCAAATTTGCAATGGGTTTGTTGCAATGGGTTTGCAATGGGTTTGTTGCAATGGGTTTGCAATGGGTTTGTTGCGATGGGTTTGCAATGGGTTTGTTGCAATCAGCAGGGTTTGTTGCAACAGATTGCACATCTTTTAATGTAGGATGGATCATTGGAAACTTCAGCTGGGAGAGAAGAGCAGCTGGTCCTGGAGCGCAAGGCACCATAGCAAGCCAGCTTAATGGTAAGTTTACCGGATTGCCTTTGTGGGCCTGGTCAGGGGTGGGGGGTACATCATGGCATATAGTGCCATGTGGGGAAGGGTGCTGGCTGCATGGAGGGGGGTGAGGGCTCCTGCCCCAGTTGCTGAGGAGGCTGGGAACGCCACTGCTCTATACTAAATGAAATAAGTGGATGAAATGAAGTCAAATTACTATGCAATAACTGGGAATCTTGTGATAGTGGTGATAAGGATGAAAGAGATTTCTAAATAGTGCTTCCTATGGAGGGTGTTTTAAATTGAGAAATGTAATTATTGATATTGAATTAACCGATTACTCATAAATTGGGAGTTTTGTGCCGAACTAAGCCAGATAATTGATGGGGAAGTTCCCTTTGATTCAATAAGTTTCTTGTAGTAATCCTTTTTTTTTACTTCTTTATTAATGGCTTGTATTTGGTTTGCATAATTTTGCATTTATGGAGTGCTTCTGGAGTCTTATTTAATTCTTCTGAGAACTATTGGTTATAGTGGTTCTTACATTCATCTCCTTGGGTGGTGGCAGTTGATCTGGGGTATGCCTGAGCACAGAATCCCATTGGGTAACCTTTAGGTCTAAGGTATCAAGATTTTCATTATTAATTGGGAAAGTATCTATAAAAGTTTGTTTGTTCAAGCTTTCTAAACTCCTTACAATTTTCTTAGCAATTGTCAGTTGAATTTAAACTAAAGATTGGTAACAATTAAATCGGATCAAGCAGTGATCAGACCAGGAAACTGGTGTAATAGATAAAAGATTGGAGGTTCTTTGATCCCCTTTAAATGAGTTGAGATCTAGACAGTGACCAGCAGCAGGCATCGATGAAGTTGATAAAAGAGAAAGTCCTAAATCTCTGAGAGAAGTTAAAAATGTATTTTCTAATACTGAAGAGGGACAGTCAGCATGGATGTCAATGCATCCTAAATGAACCCGGGTATGTGGCGTATGATCTGAGTCTTGCAAATTTACTGCTAATGCTCAGCATAGTACCTGCATGGTGCCAAAGCGAGCTTCCTTCTGGAGTTTGTAAGATGTAACATGTATAGGTAGTTTGTCAAGATGTGCTTGCAAATTCTTCTTTTTCAAGCCTGTGGTTCTCAGTACAATGGGAAATATTTCTTCCTTTTTCTTCCAATTTTTGGCAGATTCTCTTTGTACACCATCTTGATTTAAATATAGGGTTTGTAGCATCAGAGTAACATTACATTATCTCTTCTTTATCTGCAGATGTCCAATACCATAGTTAATCATTAATTTCTGTGATTTATCTCCTGTCACAGTGGGCCCATGAACACATGCATAGCAGGGATGTTACCCGCATCTGCAGTGTCTGCACAATTGCTACCATCATCGTTGGCCCTAACGTGAAGGCTACGGGTGGGCACCTTTTTATCTGGGGCAACGTGCGGCCAGTATGTATTTTTCATTTTCTTTCCTACCATATTTTAGTAGTATGGTGTCGCCTGGCTGCTGACCCATCTTTATGGGTTGGCATTATGGCACTGTGCCAGGGGCCCCCGCACACTCCAGAAGCTGCTTGTTGTAATGTTTTAGTTTTATAAGTCCTTTTTATTTTTAACACATTTAAAGTTTAATTGTTTTTATTATGTTATTTCTTTACTTATTCTAGTTTCAATTTATTTTTTTACATTTTTATTTTACACTCGTAAAGTTTTTAAAAGTTATTTTTAAATGTTTTGGTCCTTCGTTCAGTTTGTTCTGTGTTCCTGAACAGTAGACTGTAGACCGGGAACCAGGCTATCATAATCTACTTCCGGTTTAATTTCTAAACACTAAAAGATGCTGACACCTCACCTGACAGCGTAACATTTAATTTAAATAATATTAAATAGCATTAAACTACAAAGAAGTCTGAAGGTCTGATATGTTATATAATATAATATATATGTTTGCTATTCTTTGTAATGTAAATGTAATGTAAACATAAGTTTTGTCATGGTCGTATGCTATTACTATGTTTTGCTGGTTTAACTTAACCATGTCTGTGTGGTTGGTTTTACTGGTTACTGTAATATTAATTTGCTTATATATTTTATATTACAGATTATATAACAAAACTACAATTAATATAATGGCATAACTTCAAGGGAGCGCGACAAACAGCAAGTATAATTCCGGTTGGCAAAAACACCATGAACAGGCGCAGCGGGATGCTGCCTCTATAACTGGAATGCGGTCGATTATGACGTACTTTGGGCAGACAACTCAGCCCTGCATGACCGCTCCAGCTCAGGAGGCTGAGGTAGGAGTAGATGGCGAAGCTTCAATGACTGTGACTACTAATGTAAATGAGACAGCAGTTAAAACTGAAGAGAAAATGGAAGTGGACTGTCCGCATTCCAGCAGGCAGAAGACGCTGCAACGGATGTTACCGAGTTTCTAGAACATGATGATGTTCCAGTTCGTTGTCTATCTGCTGTCTGCTACTCTACAGACCTCGGTGAATGGCCCGTCAAGATTGTCGACGACATGCGCGAGTACTGGGCGACAGCAGGTAGTGCGCAATTTATTATTATTATTATTATTATTATTTATTACAGTTGCCCACTGGGACTCGGATTTCACTCCAACCAGAACTGTCTATGCAGCCGATGGAAAACCAAGGAAACGCTCTCGTGACCTGTTCAAAACAACTCATCCGCTGTCGAAGGAACCTATCGATCATGACTGGCTTTGCTATTCACCATCTAAGCTTTGTCTATTTTGCTTTCCATGCAAACTAATGTCACCAGAAGTTGTAACCTTCGGCACAAAAGGTTTTTGCAACTGGAAGCATAAGAAGCAACAAATCATGGAACACGAGGTCAGTTCTACTCATCGAGCATCTGTGATTAAACTGCTAACGCGACGTGACGTGACACAGCAAAACGTGTTGATCAGGCACTAGTAAAGCAATGTGATAAACAACGTGAGTATTGGCGTGCTGTTCTCGGTTGTTTGAAACTATTTCCTTTTTATCTTAACGTGGCCTGACCTTTAGAAGTGACAAACAAATCGTTGGCTCTGCCCATAATGGAAATTATTTGGGAATCCTTGAACTTATATCAAAATTTGATGCCTTCATGGCGCAACACCTGCAGATGCATGCTAACAAGGGAAAAGGACACACTTCATACCTGTCTGCCAACATATGCAATCAACTAATTCAGCTGATTGGCCAGTCAGTTGTCAATTGGATTAAGGCCAAAGTTCAGTCTGCCAAGTACTTCTCAATCTCAGTTGATTCGATGCCTGATATAACACACCAGGATCAGCTGACACTGATTATTCATTACGTGTTGCCATCTGGCCCTGTTGAGCGGTTCCTTACATCTACCTCAGCAAGGTCACAAAGGTGAACAGCTTGCAGATAGCTTGCTTCAGTTTCTGCACAGCTGGGGGACCAACATTGACGATTGTCAAGGACAGTCGTATGATAACGCCAGCAACATGAGCGGCAAATACAGAGGTATGCAGGCTCTTATATGGCAGATAAATCCTCATGCCGCCTACATACCCTGTGTAGGCCATTCCTGGAACCTCATTGGTCAGTGCGCAGCAGCCTGTTGTGCCGATGCCTTATCGTTCTTTGACTTTGTCCATAGGCTGTACGTGTTTTTTGCTGGTTCGACAGCATGCTAGGCCATCCTCAAGGACAAGCTGGAACAGACTGCAGGCTAGCTAACACTAAAGAGACTGTCTGACACACGGTGGTCAGCACGATTCGATGCGGCAAATGCTCTGGTGAGGGACTATGATGAGATTGTCGAAGCTCTGGAGGACATTATAGATGAAAAAGTGGGTGAACACAAGGCAGAGATGTGTCAATAAGCCAGAGGATTGCACGATCGAATGCAGTGCCTTGAGACGGACATAATGGCTGCTTTCTGGCAGAAGGTTCTTGCAAGATTCCAAGTGAATAGCGTGTCGTTGCAGTCAGCTGATCAAAACTTGAATTCTGTTGCTGCGATTTATGACTCACTGCAGATGTATGTCCAAAGCCTTCGTGAACAGTTCGACCACTTTGAAGCACACGGCAAAGACCTGTCACGCTGTGAAAACTATCGGGCTGATCTCAGCAAGCAAGTACGCAGATGAAATCGCAGATATGACGAATCCAGCACAGACACTGAGATTCAGTTGCAACCACGTGATAAATTCCATACTGACACATTCATCGTTATCATCGACAGCCTTGCTGCTGCACTGTCGAAGCACAAGGAAGCATATGCTGAATTGGTCGACCGATTTGCTTTCTTGCGTAAAATTTCATCACTTTTTGATGCAGAAATTCGAGAAGGTGCAAGCAAATTAGTTAATTGCTATGCCTCCGATCAGCAGCCTGAACTAGCGGAAGAGTTAGTACAATTTATGGCAGCTCTGCAAACAAAGTTGGGCAAGAAAGCATTGCAGGCGTTGGAGTCGGACGACCTGGAGAAAGATGAGAATGACGATCACACAGACATCGCGCTGCGCATTTTCCTCTGCCTCATGATGATGAACTGCTCAGGTGAGCGGTCATCCAGAAAGCTGAAGCTGATTAAGAATCATCTCAGATCAACGATGTTGCACGAGCTTCTGAACATGCTTAGCTTGTTGAGTATTGAGCAGGACCTTCTGAGAGAAGTTGACCGAGTGCATTATCTGTGACTTTGCATTAACACATTTCAATGATTTGTAACGAAATGATGTCACGCGTGACTTTAGTGAGGAGTCCATGACATAGGCAGCTGGGCTCATCATGTGGGATCAGGCCAATCCAGGGCCCCTGCAGGCTGCCAGTTGCCAGGGGCCTCACGCTGGCAAAAGACGGGCCAGGCTGGCTGGGATTTAGTATAGATTTTGTATAACGGGGTCACCGTGTGAAGGTACCCAGCAAGACTTGTGGAGGGAACTATATTCTCTCCCCCTAAGAGAAGCACAGCAATTCACCAACCACAGCTAGTGAATTTTATTTATGCTGCACTGCCATATGTAGGCCAAGATCATCAAGAGAGGATTGGGTGAAAGGAGAAGGATGATAAATTAACAATATTGTAAGAGGTGGTGTTGAAGTAAGCTGAATATATAATATATCCAAAAAGTTAGGTATATATTTAGTTATTTTCCTACCAGAAAATGTTTTAGAAATCAGGAGAGCAATTCCTCCACCTTGTTTCAGTGGATGATAGGAGACATAAGCTGGTAACGATGTATGGCTCAATTGTGTAAGATAAGTAAGCTCACCAGGTTTTAGACATATTTCTGTGAGGGCCAAAATATCCAATTGATTCGAGAGGATCATGTCTAAGATTAATGAACACTTTGATTTTAATGAACAAATACTGTTTAAATTGAAACCCAGCAGAGAGCATCTAATTTAAATTTAATACTCAGTCAGGGCCTAGTATCAGCAAAGAGCATTTAGTTTACATTAAAAACTCAGCGGGTAGCTTTCAGTTTACGTTTAAGACCCAGCAGAGAGCGTTCAATTTAAATTCAGAACCTAGCAGAAAGCTTTCAGTTTAAATTTAAAACCCAGCAGAGAGCTTTCTGGTCAAATTTAAAACCCAGCAGAGAGCTTTCAATTACATTTCAAACCCAGCAGAGAGCTTCTAGTTTAAATTTAAAACTCAGTCAGGACCTTGTATCAGCTAAGAGCTTTAATGTAAATCAGGGCTGGCCCATCCATTGTCTGAGAATGTTATTCGCACAGGGCCCCACGCAAACTTTATTCTCACAGTGTTCTTTGCAATGCCGGCTTCGGAGGGAGCTGAGGTCGTCAGCCCGAGGCCCCAGCTGACCTCTGCACAGCCGCCAGAATGGTGTTTTCCCTCACACTGGTAGCTGTGTTCTCGTGAAGTGCATGAGTACCGGGAAATGCCTTTTAACCTTTCCCGGCATTCAGCACGCTTTGTGAGAACACAGCTGCCAGCATGAGGGATTTGTCTGACAAGACCTGCCTCTGGTGAATCCATGCTGCCTCAAATCCTTAATCCACTGGATTCCAGAAACCTCACTATTTTCTCTTTCAGCAGCATTTCCAATAATTTACTCACCGCCGAAGTTAAATTAACCAGCCTGTAGTTTTCAACCACATCCTTATTTCTGCTTTTGTGTAAAGGGACATGAGCCTCTCTCCAATCCTTTGGCACCACTCCTGACTCCAACGAGGCATTGAAAAGGTCAGTCAGTGGAGCTGCTAGAAGGTCCCCAAGTTCCCTCAGTATTCTAGGTTGTATCCCATCCGGTCCCATCACTTTGTCTACTTTGTTTAGCTAGTTTCTCGCGAACACAGTCTTCTGAAAATTCTTCAAGATGCCCCTTGCGTCTGTTCATGTTTGTGGGTGTTTTCTGAGATCCTGCTCCTGGTTCTTCATCTGTGAACACAGAACAGAAATATATTTTAAGCAATTCTGCTTTATCCTCATCAGTTTCTACATATTCCTTCCCTACACCCTTGAGTCTGACAATACCACTTTTTCCCTTCTTCTTTCACTAACATATCTGAAAAAATGTTTTATCCCTCATTTTATTGCATTGGCTATTTCCTCCTCTTTTTGAATCTTTGCTTTCCTGACTACTTTGCTAGCTTCTCTAAGTTTTTCCAAATATAGATGCCTGTCTTCCTCTCTCTGTGATCTCTTGTATTTCAAACATAGATTATCCACTAATGCCAAGCTCTTAGGAAGCACTGTTTTTGCCCCTCCCATTTTTATTTTGAACTTATCTTTGCCCCCCCCCTTTTTTTTTTACCATCTCCCTCCCTCCCTCCCTTTTCTGTGCAAGTAATCCTGCATTCTGTTCCATTTTCTCGAACCTAAGTATTTGTTGTTTACAGATATCTGTCAATTTTTCCATTAAATATATCTGGTGGAGCCTCTCCACACAATGCTCTAGGAGTGAGGCTTCCTTTTGCTTCTACCTATATGCTAATTCGCATTGCGCAGCACTTAAACATGCCACTATTTGCTTCCTCTCTTTCTGTGGGCCCCCCTTCCTCCACCATCCCCCCCTCCCTCCATCATCCCATCAAATATACATATGGATCCATGCAGGGTCGTACCGATCGTGAAATGTGCCCTGTGCGACTTGCATATCAGGCGCGCACACGCGCCCTCCCCCCCACATCTCCATCCAGCCACTTTATGAGGGCAGGAGAGAAGAGGCACGCACCCGATGTGCAAGTCACCGGCACGCTAAGTAGGTCTGGTCCCTCCCGGAGTGACCAGACATGCTTAGTGTGCCGCAAGAAGGCTTAAGGGGCACATTTCAGCTGCCTGCCATTGCCTGCTGCCGCTGAGAGAAGAAAAAGTGGCGGCGGGCAAAGGGCATTTAGCTGCTTTGTACATAGTTGCTTTTTGTACATAGTTTTATTATGTTCTCTGTTTATGAAACCTGTTTAATGTATACCCAGTTCATTGTCCTGTTCATTGTAAGCACTGATCAATTTTTGTGACGTGTAGTTTCTGTTCATTGTAAACCGCACTGATGTCAAATAGCGCGGTATAAAAGAAACTGTAAATAAATAAATAAATGCACCCCTTAAGCCTTTGCGCCCTCTGCGGCCGCACCGCTCGCACAGGGCTAGGTACGGTCCTGGGTCCATGACTACCTCGACCCCTCTAACTCAAATGAACCTCTAACTCAAAGCTACCCTAACCTGTCTATGTCCAACGTTTGTCCTATGTCCAAAGTCTTTCCTATGTCAAAATCATCAATGTTGCCTCCCCGGTGATGGCCCTACCCTTGTACTTAATTCCCCCACCCCCATGTAACACCGCTTTGACCCGGTGAAAAGCGGTATATAAATACAGCTAAATAAATAAAATAAATAAATAAAAAATACTGCTTCCTGGATCCACTCTTGTATCCCCCCCCTCCCAGAAAGGTATTATTCGGGGGCAGATCCACCAGATGTGGAAAAAGGTGCCCTCTCCCCCACATTCTCTCCACCACAGCTTTGTCACCTCTGGAAACATTGCATGTAAGCGAACTGGAGTATAGTATCACCTCAATGTGACCTTGAACCAAATTTCTTGATAGCTACTGATAAGGGTATTTGTCAGACCTGGTCAAATATAGTCTTCCACTGCTTTTCCTCGATTACAAACCCTAAATCCTTTTCCCACTCCAGCATATGATGTTTAGTGGCCAGTGTCCCACGAATTTCCCTGTAAATGACCAAGATTAACCCTGGAAAATGCTTTTTCCCATACCATATTGTTTCCAACCTGGAGTAATCCCTTTCAAAGCCTTTCTTCCCCAGTCTCTGCTTTAAGAAATGAAGCACCTATCCATATTGAAATTTACTTCCTTCTCCCAGTCCATACTCCTCCTGTAAGTCCTCAAAAGGTACCCATTCTCCCCACCCACAAATTGATAAAACCACTTTAGCCCCGCCCTCACCCACTTTTTATATATTCCCCCTTCTCTCCCTGGGAGGAATTCCCTCATGTGGCACAAGGCTCGCATTAATGAGAAATTAATGCCTGTCCCCTTTTCCTCTTTTTCCCTAACCTTATCACAAACCCAGAGCACCTGACGCGCATAGGTGTTTTCCTGTGTATTTGGTCCTCTTTCCCCCTTCCCCATCCATGGGAGGCACTCTGTGGGTGTTCCCCATCCCACTGCCCCTTCCAGAGCTACAAAGTTCTTCACTTTGCCTCCCTCCTGCCAGTCCATCACATGGCGGACTTGAGTAGCCCAGTAATATGCTTGGAAGTCGGGGACTCCCAGGCCCCCTTCCTCCCTCCCACTATACATTACTAACCTTGCTAGGTGGTTTGTTTTTCCATATAAACTGATTGACTTTCTTCTGGAGCTCATTGCCAGTGGTAGTGCTTGAAAGTAATAAAGCACCCTTGGGAGAATATTAATTTTTACTGCTGCTATGAGGCCCAACCAAGATATTTCAGTAGTTTTCAAATCCTGCATATCCTTACCCACCGTCTTCCATAGGGTAGGGTAATTTGCCTCATATAAGCTCTGTGGCTGTGCTATTATATGGACCCCTAGGTATTTTATGGCCTTTCTGGCCCATCTAAAAGGGTAGTTTTGTTTCATTTTCCCCAAAACCACTTTTGGTAGGCTAATGTTTAAGGCCTCAGTCTTTTCTAAGTTCATTTTAAATCCTGATACAATACCATATTTCTGTATCTTCTCCATAACCCTCGGCATAGTCTCCTCAGGTTGAGTCACCATTAAAAGGATATCATTCGCAAATAAGGATATCTTATGTTGGCACCCCTCCGCTGTTATATACCACACTTTCTCATCTGCCCGTACTGCACGCACCAAAGGTTCTACTGCCAGTGCAAAGAGAAGAAGTGACAAGGGGCATCCCTGTCTAGTGCCCAGTTCTAATGGGAACGGTTCAATATACCTCCCATTTATTTTTACCCTTGCCCTGGGCTCTCTATATAGTGCCTTAATCCACCTACATACTTTGGATCAATGCCCATATTTTGCATGACTAGGCATAAAGATTCCCAGTCTACTCAGTCAAATGCTTTCTCAACATCAACTAATAATATCATCATTTCCTCTTGTTGTTGATGCGCCACCCATATTACATCCAGTACCCTCTTAATATTATATGAGGCCTGCCTCCCCATAACAAAATTTGTTTGGTTTATTCCTACCAATGTAGGTACCCACCTTGCCAACCTGTTGGCCAGCACCTTAGCATAGATTTTAACATCTATACTGAGCAAAGAAATAGGGCAGTATGACCTGCAAGAAAGGGGATCTTTTCCCACCTTTGATAGTATTGTGATCTCTGCAGTAAGCATATCACTTGATAGATTCCCCCCATCCTCCTGTATTCCATTAAAAACCCTCCCAAGCACCTCCACGACGTTCTCTCTAAAAATTTATAGAAGGCTGCGGAAAGCCCATCTATCCAAGGTGCTTTCCCATTAGATAGGTCCTTAAGGACCCGCTCTATTTCTTCCCCCCTTATCTCTTCCTCTAAGGCCTCCTGTGCTGCACCTCCCAATCTTGGAAGCTCAATCCCTTCTAGGAAGTCTTCCCCCTGTGTTTGGGTCTCCCCCTCTTGCCGTATATATAATTCCCAATAAAATTGGCAGAATCGGTCCCGAATCTGTTTCTCAGTCCGCAGGGGTTCCCCACCTCTACCCCTTAATAAGAAACATGGAAACATGATGACAGAAAAAGAACACATGGCCTATCGAGTCTGTTCTTCCATATCAACCACTATAACAGTCCCCTTTTTTTCCTTTAGAGATCCTCTGTGTTTGTCCCATGCTTCTCTGAATTCAGATACTGTCCTCATCTCTACCACCCCCACTGGAAGACTATTCCACAGATCCACCATTCTTTCCGTAAAGAAATATTTCAGCATATCACTCCTGAATCTATCCCCTTTCACCCTCATCCCATGTCCCCTCGTAGCAGAGCTTGCTTTCAATCAAAAGAGGCTTTCCTCCTGTGCATTTATGCCATGGAGTTATTTAAACGTCTCAATCATATCATCTCTATCCTGTCTTTCCTCTAAGGTGTACATATTAAGATCCTTAAGTCTGTCCTCTTATACTTTATAATGAAGACCACTAATGATTTTATTAGCCACCCTCTGTACTGACTCCAGCCAGTTTATATCCTTTTGAAGGTGTGGTCTCCAGAATTGCACAAATACTCCAAATGAGGATGCACCAAAGACTTATACAGAGGCACTATCGCCTCCTTCCTTCTGCTGGCCATTCCTCTCCCTATGCATCCAAGCAACCTTCTAGCTTTTGCTGTTGCCTTTTCTGTTTAGCTACTTTAAGATCATCAGACACAAGTACGCCTAGGTCCCGCTCTTCTTTAGTGGACAAAAATACTTCATCCCCTATACTATATTGCTTCCTTGGATTGCTGCAGCCCAAATGCCTGACCTTGCATTTTTTAACATTAAATCTCAGCTGCCAAATTCTAGACCATTCTTCAAGCTTAGCTAGATCCCCCCTCATGTTATCTACACCTTCCTGGGGGTCTACTCTTTTGCAGATTTTGGTATCATCTGCAAAGAGGCATACTTTACCCTACAGCCCTTCCGTAAAATCACTAACAAAGATGTTAAAAAGAATTTGACCAAGAACAGATTCCTGGGGCATACTACTGGTAACCTCCTTCTACTCAGAGTAAGCTCCATTTACCTGTACCCTTTGACGCCTCCCACTCAACCAATTTCTAACCCAAGCAGTAACTTTAGGGTCCATCCCTAGGGTGCTCAGTTTGTTTATAAGTCGCCAGTGAGGAATGGTGTCAAAGGCGTTACTGAAATCTAAATACACCACATCTATGGCTCTCCCTCTGTCCAACACCCTGGTTACCCAGTCAAAAAAATCAATTAGATTTGTCTGACAAGACCTGCCTCTGGTGAATCCATGCTACCTCGGATTCTGTAATCCACTTGACTCCAGAAACCTCACTATTTTCTCTTTCAACAGCACTTCCAATAATTTACTCACCACCGAATTTAAACTAACCGGCCTGTAGTTTTCAACCACATCCTTACTTCCGCTTTTGTGTAAAGGGACAACATATGCCTCTCTCCAGTCCTTTGGCACCACTCCCGACTCCAATGAGGCATTGAAAAGGTCAATCAGTGGAGCTGCTAGAACGTCCCCAAGTTCCCTCAGTACAGTATTCTGGAATGTATCCCATCCGGTCCCATCGCTTTGTCTACTTTAGGTTTAGCTAGTTTCTCACGAACACAATCTTCTGAAAATTGTTCAAGATGCCACTCTCTTCTGTTCCCGTTTGTGGGTGTTTTCTGAAGTCCTGCTCCTGGTTCTTCATCTGTGAACACAGAACAGAAATATTTGTTAAGCAATTTCGCTTTATCCTCATCAGCTTCTACATATTCCTCCCCTTCACCCTTGAGTCTGACAATACCACTTTTGCCCTTCCTCTTCTCACTAACATATCTGAAAAAATGTCTTATCCCCCCATTTTATTGCATTGACTCCTCTTTTTGAATCTTTGCTTTCCTGACTACTTTGCTAGCTTCTCTAGGTTTTCCAAATATAGATGCCTGTCTTGCTCTCTCTGTGATCTTTTGTATTTTATGAGGTCCTCCCTCTTTCTTTACTTTTTCAGCTACTTTTTTCAAAAAACATTGTGGTCTCCTTTTCCTTTTACCTTTATTTACTATTTTAACAAAAAGGTTGGCTGCCCTTAAAATATCCCCTTTCAGTTTTGCCCATTTATTTCTACATCCCCCAGCTGTTCCCATCCCGCTAACAATCCCATCCCTGAGGTATTGGCCCATCTTGACATAGTTAGTTTTCCTGAATTCTAAGACCCTCGCTTTTGAATGGATTTTAACAGCCCTAGTTCTAATACTGAACCACACCATCTGGTGATCACTGGTTGCAAAATGATCTCCCACTATAACATCAGAAACACTTTCACCATTGGTAAGCACCAAGTCCAGTATGGCCCCTTCACGTGTGGGTTCTATTACCAGTTGCCTGACTAGTTCTCCCTGTAGAGAATCCAGGATCTCCTTACTTCTAGATGATACTGCAGCAGGAATGTGCCAATCAACATCTAGCATATTGAAATCCCCTATCAGTAACACTTTCCCTTTCCTAGCAATGCTGCATGTGTCTTCAATTAACTCTTCAGCCACCTCTTCCTCCTGTGAGGGAGTTCTGTATATCATGCCAACGCAAATAGATTTCTCTTTCCCTCTTTCTAGTTTAACCCGCAGTGCTTCCTCTCTCCCTTTTATGCTCTGTAATTCCAAAGCTTTAATATTATTTTTTACATCTAGTGCCACTCCTCCTCTCCTTCTTCCTACTCTGTCCTTTCTGAATAAAGTATAGCCTGATATAGTTACATCCCAGTCATAGTTTTCTGTGAACCATGTTTCTGTAACTGCCACTAAATCCAAATCAGCATCTCCCATTAAAGCTTCTACATCTGGGATCTTATTTCCCATGCTATGGGCATTTATACACACTGCTTTCCATATGTTGCTCCTTTTACCCATTTCCATAAAGGTATTTAATGTTTCACTTACCTGGGAGCTCTCTTCACCCATCCCCAACGAATCTAGTTTAAAGCCCTCTTCAGTAGATTAGCCAGTCTGCTACTGAAGATACGTCAACCTTTCTTGGACAGATGAACACCATCTCTGCTCTGCAACCCTTGAAACAGCATCCCATGGTCCAGGAAACCAAAATGCTTTCAATGACACCATCCATGCAGCCATGCATTCATCTCCAGGATGTGAGCTTCTCTGCCTTGGCCTTTACCCTCAAAAGGGAGGATTGAAGAAACCACCACCTGCGCCCCTATCTGTTTCACCCTCTGTCCCAAAGCCATGAAGTCACTTTTGATACGCTCAGAGGGATACCTGGCAGTATCATTTGTGCCGATATGGATTAGCAACATTGGGTAATAGTCTGTTGGCTTGATGAGTCTCAGCAAACGTTCCGTAACATCTCGGATTTTGGCACCTGCAGACAGCTTACCTCTCTGGACATCAAGTCTGGTTGGCAGATGGATGTTTCAGTACACCTAAGAAGATAGTCACCAACCACCACTATCCTTCGCTTCCTTGTGATCAATCATTCTGCAACTTTGGGGGGCTCGAGCTCTGGTTCTTCCCTTTCCAGGGATGCTTTCACCTCCTCCACTTCCAGGGCTGCATAATGGTTCTTCAATTCAAGGGCTGTTATAGTTGTTAAGGTCTCTCTCTTGTGTAGCTTATTGGCTAGTAGCCATCCTGCCCTATCCCCCCATTCATAGTAGCATTGTTTAACCCTATCCAACTGGAATCTAATTGCATCTAGCTGTAGTTTATGTAGTTCTGTTTGAAATTGATTCAACCACTTGAGACCCAGTGCTATTCCCTTCTCTCTGTATTGCTCTGCTGCCCGTTAAATATCCCTTTGCAGTATGCCCTCTTTTTCAAGCCTCTTTTTTATAAGTTTAGCTGCCCACATTATCAGCCGCCTTTGGACCACTGCCTTCATTCCCTCCCAGAGGCTCACATCCTGCACTTCACCGTTGTCATTTATCTTCCAGTACTCCTTCAGGCAGGCTTTTATGCCCTTCACTACTTCCTCCTTTTTCAGTAAGCCCTCGTTCAGCATCCAGAATCATACTCTTCCCTCTCCCCTACTATCCCCTATCACTACCTATGTTTGGACATGGTCCGACCGGGTTGCCAATTTCTACTTCTCGAACCCCTAAGTCCCACAGTTGATCTCTCAGGATATAATCAATCTGACTATAACTGTCATGCAGCTTTGAGTAAAAAGTATAATGCCTACATCTCATATGATGTTGCCTCCAAATGACTCCCAAGTGGAACTTCCTCATGATTCGTTGCACTACCCCTCTTGCTTTTTTATTTATGTTTATTAAACTTGATAAACTGACATCAGCGTTCCACGTCATTTCCATCCCCTCCCTGAGCCAGTCTGTCTCATACTGGGTAAAGGGTCAAGTTAAAATCCCCCCCCCCACCAATTTCCCACAGACATTCTTGGAAGCCCAGAACAGACGTATTCCACACTTTTAAGAAAAGTGGGAGGAAGGCCAAAAAACTGCCAGCATGGTTTAAAGGCGAGGTCAGAGAAGCTGTTGCAACCAAAAAAGCATCTTTTAGGAAATGGAAAAAAGAGCCAAATGACGAAAATGGGAAACATAAGCATTGCCAAGTTAGATGCAAGGCATTGATGCAGGCAAAGAGAGAATTTGAAAAAACGCTTGCTGTGGAAGCAAAAATGCATAATAAAAGCTTTTTCAAGTACATTTGTAGCAAAAAAACCTGTGAAACAGTCAGTTGGACCACTGGATGACAGAGGAGTAAAAGGGACACTAAGTGAAGACAAGGCCATAGCGAAGACACTGAATGAATTCTTTACTTCGGTTTTTACTGAAGATGATGTAGGGAATTTACCTATGTCTGAAATGGTATATAAGATATATACCATAAAGATTATTGAAAAAATAGTTCAAACCCAACTACAGGATTTTATTGACACCTTGAACCTCCTTGACGAACACCAATATGGCTTCCGACCATTCCATGGGGTTGAAACATTGCTAACAGTCCTTTACGACACCTTACTAAGAGGAATTGATGACTCAAAACAAGCCTTCATACTAGTATTCCTCGACATCTCTGCTGCATTTGACAGCGTAAACCATATAACAATGCTCAACAGACTTCAACAAATAGGAATTACATCCACTGTCTACAACTGGTTTAAATCCTACTTATCAAACAGAACCCAAACAGTAAGAATTCTTAACCAAACATCCAACACATTCAACCAAACACAAGGCCTCCCACAGGGATCCGCACTATCAGCACTTTTGTTTAACATTTACCTACAACCAGTCAGCAACATTTTTAAACGTCATGGCGTCCATTACCATATATACGCCGACGATATAATGTTTTACCTCCCATTTAAAATCCCACACCCTCCACTACAACAAATAACAGAATGCTTTAAAGAACTAACAATATGGCTCAGCGATCAGAACCTACACATTAACTTCTCAAAAACTGACGTACTATATATTACTAAAAACCAAACATACACACCTCCAAGCACCATCACACTTGATAACCATGAGATCAACATAAAAAAAGAAATAAAATACCTAGGTGTAATACTTGACAATAAACTTAACATGGATTCACATATAAAATATCTAACAAAAAACATACACTACAAACTTAAGACCTTGAGACAACTAAGACCTTTAATTCACTTACAAGACTTCATAACCATAATTCAGGCTATCATAACCCCACATTTTGATTTTGCAAATTTAATCCTTAATGGCATCACAAAGCAAAACATTAAAAAGATACAACTAACTCAGAACATAGCAGCAAGGATAATAATGAATATAAGCTCAATCGAACATATCACACCGACCTTGGCTGAACTCCATTGGCTACCTATTCACAGCAGAATAAAATACAAGATTCTACTAACTACATTTAAACTAATAAATAACTTAGCGCCATCAGTACTCAATACACTCATCAATGTAGAAATAGATAAAAGATCACAAAGGAGTAGAAACACAAACACTATTGCAGTACCAAAAGACTACACAAAAGCTAGAAAACAAACCAACATGAGAGCCTTCTCTCATTCAGCAACTATCCTCTGGAATAACCTTCCTGACAACATCAGACATAAAGGAATTTAGAAAAAAACTGAAAACCCACTTATTCTCATTACACTATAACAAAGGAGCAGAAACTAGCCAGACTACACAAAGAGACACAGGTTAACTAACAAATACAACCATTATATAACTACGTGCCTTGAAGATTAAATTAATGTTTACACCTACAAGCGATATATGACAATTGTAAATATCTACTATGTACATATGTTCTAATAGTTTAACGTTCTAATAATTTACTGTTTAAATATTATTCTGTTACCTGTACCTAGTTCACCTGTTCTATGTAAAATGACTTGGTATGATACTTTCCATACCATATAACATATTGTTCATTGTAAACCGCACTTGATACTTGTGAAAGAGCGGTATAGAAATAATTGTTAAATAAATAAATAAATAAATAAATGATGTAGGGAATTTACCTATGTCTGAAATGGTATATAAAGATATCAGAAGAACTGAAATAAATATTGATAAACCTAGATATATTAGAACTATTCGATAAACTGAAGAGTACCAAATCACCTGAACCGGATGGTATAAATCCAAGGGTATTGAAAGAACTGAAAAATGAGATTGCAGATTACTAATTGTAGGTCTGCAAACTATCATTAAAATCAACTGTAGTACCTGAATAGTGGAGAATGGCCAATGTAACACCAATATATACAAAGGGTTCCAAGGGTGATCCAGGAAATTACAGACCTGCGAGTCTGACATCAGCGTTCCACGTCATTTCATCCCGTGTCATTTCCTACCGCATCATTTCGTACCACATCAGTTCAAACCGCATCAGTTCGTCCTGCCACTTTGTCCCTTGTCACTACTTTTTCCCGCAAATATGGAATCAAGTTGTCTCACAAATATTACAAATATGGAAGCAACTTGTCTCACAAATATTACAAATATGGAAGCCTCATTCAGCTGGAGTACAAAAGGAAAGAAAACTTTGATTTATCACAATTATGAGTATGTTAAACATAGGGACAATAAAAACAGAACAACTGCTTGGCATTGTCGTTACCATGAGGCATTTAATTGCAAAGCAAGAATACTTACGATGAATAGTACTGTCCTTATAAAGATTAACCCAGAGCCTACTCATGAGGGCAATATTAACGCCAGTCTTGCCAGAAAAGCGATGGGAGATATGACAGTGGTAATGGCAGACGTTGGAATTATACCAAGTGCAGTTATAGCATCTGTTTCTGCGCAGTTTAGTGATGGTGTCCTATTAGCACTACCGAAATGTTCGTTGGTGGCAAGAACTCTTCAACGGGAAAAACATCGCAAAGCAGTGGTTTCAACTGGTGTTCCTCTCCCCGCTCTTCCAGATAGTGTATGCTTTGGGATACCTGCACAATATGCAGATATGATCCTCTATGATTCGGGACCTACTGATGATCGTTTGATTATTATCGGATGCCCTCAGCTTCTGGAAGGCATGGCACGTGCAGACATTTGGATCGCAGATGGAACATTCAAGTTTGTACTGAATATTTTTTTTTAGCTGTACACAGTACATTTCAGTTTTAGTGATGGTGTTAACCCAGCTGGTGTGTACTGTTTATTAACCAACAAAACGAGTGAAACATATATACGCTTACTACATGCACTTCAAGGACTGATCCCGATGTCTTCACCTCTAAAGATTCTGCTAGACTTCGAGCGAGCTGCAATTAACGCATTTCACAATGTGTATCCAAATGCAACCATTACTGGTTGCTACTTTCACTTGTGCCAGAGTGTGATCCGTAAGGTTAACGAAGTTGGCCTGAAAACCAAATATGAAACACAAGATACTGTGCGTGAATACATTTGCTGTCTTCCTGCTTTGGTATTTGTCCCGCCTGATGATGTTGCAGAAGCTTTCAACATTCTAACTGAGACTATGCCAGAAGTGAACCATCTTGATGAACTGACTACTTTCTTTGAGCAAACGTATGTTCGGGGTCGTGGATGTAACTATGCACCACCTATGTTTCCCATTTATATGTGGAAACACCACCATGCCTGAACCACCGGATTACTGCGTACTATGAATGCGGTTGAGGGTTGGTATCATTCATTGCATTCCCTTTTCACTTGCCACCATCCAACTATATGGACTTTCTTGGCTGGACTAAAGAAGGACATACAGCGATAGAAAGCCACCTTCCTTCAAGGTACAACAGGAGTTGTCAATATTCCTTCACGTAAATACCATACTTTAAATGACTGAGTAGTCTGCACTGTTGGTGCCTACAGGCGCTCAGAAATATTACTGTATTTACGGTCTATAGCACATCTGTCTCATTCCTGATAGTAAGTAGGGAGGAGTGACCTAGTAGTTGGGGCAAGTTACCTCAGGCCAGAATGTCGGGGGTTCAAATCCCACTAGAGGACAGCAACCTTGGGCCGGAAGGACTGGGGTTTCTAGTCCCGCAGGTGCTCCTTGTGGTCTTGGGCAAGCCACTTAACCCTCCATTGTCCATATTCCCTGTAAGTATTAGTATATGTGTCTCATATCCCCTTGTGTTAAATGTATCCCCCAATTGTGCTGTGACCACTTTGATTAAAGGATAAGGTGGTATACAAAACTGTCAAAATAAAATAAAATAAAAACTAGGGACAAAAAAATGATATGCCGTCTTTTGTTAAATTAATTAATATTAACCTTTTCTATGTAATTCGGTTACGCTTATACTATGCATGAGATTAAATACAATTACAATGTAATTGCCTTTGCTTTTTTAATTGTGTTAGTATTTTTCTGATTAATTTTGGTGTTATAATATGGGACGAAGTGACGATGGTATTATCTGACCGGTACGAAGTGACGCGGGACGAAGTGACACCAAATCGACATCAGTACCAGACAAAATGGTAGAAACCATTATAAAGAATAAAATTACTGATCGTGTATATAGTCATGGTTTAATGGGAGAAAGCCAACATGGATTTAACCACGAAAAGTCTCGTCTTACTATTCTGTTATATTTTTTTGAAGGTGTGGATAAACAGGTAGATAAAGGTGAGCCGGTTGATATAGTGTATCTGAACTTTCAGAAAGCTTTTGACAAGGTTCCTCACAAGAGATTCTTGGCGAAATTAAAAAGTCATGGGATTGCAGGCAGTGTAGATGAGAAACTGGTTGAAGGCAGAGAGTAGGGATAAATGTCCAATTTTCTCAATGGAGAAAAGTAAATAGTTGTGTATTTTTTCACTCAACGTGTTATCAAACTCTGAATTCATTACCAGAGGATGTAGTAAAAAGTTTTAGTGTAGCTGGGTTTAAAAAAGGTTTGAACAAGTTTGTGGAGGAAAGGTCCATAAAACATTATTAAAGAAGACCCGGGAAATCCACTGCTTACCCCAGGATGAGCATGTGGAAGCTGTGGACTTTGGGTACCTGCCAAGTAATGTGACCTGGATTGGCCACTGTTGGAAACAGGAATACTGGCTTGATGGACCTTGGTCTGACCCAGTATGGCATTTCTTATGTCTTAAGTAAACCTACCTTAAAAGATGTAGCTTCAGAAATACCACGAAAGGATGATTAAGGGAGAGTAACATTCTAGTAAGTAAGTCAGGAAAAATAGTCCAATGTCAGACTAAGTAACTAGGTGTAAAGTGGCCCACTTGAACTGGGATGTGAGAGTAAGATGACAACATAATGCAAAGAGAAAACCAAACTGAAAAGGGAATTAATGTAAGGAGGACAAGGCTTGCTGGACAGTTTTGTAGTCATCTAGGGGAACCCAAAGGAGCACGTTATGCCCCCTAGATGCTTTCCTTTGGCATGCATCATCAGCAGTACACCATTGAATAGAAAGTTAAATGGAGAGTATAAGTCACCTTCCAGGAATGCTAACACATGTAGTCAGGACACAATAGTCATTGTAGTATTGCGAGAAAAGAATGGCAGTATTATGATGTAGTATATGGGTACACCTGCTGAAGTGGCGATACAAAGAACACAATCCTTGGCTATATTGAAACCTGTACTTCTGTCTTTTCTGGGGGTGAGGGATTGATTCCTTCTGTTTCTTTCTAGGAGATTTCAAGTTTGGAAATTTGGAAGTTAATACCTAGGATGGATGCCAAATTATCTGGTTGCTTCAGTAGGGTTAGTCATTGAAAAATGCAGCAAGGTGAAAAGCTTGGCATTCTGGGATCTGCTAATTGAGTAGTCCAAGAAAAAACTACTGCTTATCCCTGGGGATAAGTAGCATGGAACGGACTACTTTTGGGAAATGTCAGGTATTTGTGACCTGGATTGGCCACTGTTGAAAACAGAACACTGGGCTTGATGGACCCTTTGGTCTGACACAGTATGGCAGTTCTTATGTGCTCATGAAAGGGAATGTGGAGTTGGAGAAAAAGCTGCAGAAACTGGAAAATACTTATTGTTATTTGCACTTTTGAATTTTCTTTATTGTAAATAAATTTCACCATTTGAAACACTAATCATTTTGTTGAGGTTTTTGCATTTGGACTAATTCTTTCCCACTTAATGTCTAGAGTTTAATGTCCCAGATTCAGTAAAATGTATATCCGATAATAGGGGATTGGATCAGTCTCAGTCTGTTAATCTGCCTACAATGTTAGAGATCTTTGTGGGGGAATCCACCAGAAGGGTGACCCTGCTAGTTCCTTTTTCATTGGCCTCAGAGAGCAGGATCACATATATAAACTGCTTTATTTGGTGCTCTGAGACAAGAATTAGACATGCTAGATTTTCAGAAATGAGTAAATAATATTATTTCATTCATGCTTTTAAAGAGAGGAATAATTGATGGCTAAATGTCTATTGAGGAGTAATTCACTAGGTATGAGATGAGAGTATCTAACTTATTTAAAGGTTGTTAGATATATATGTATATGTATTGAATGTATAAAATTTCTTATGGTGCTTTGTGATCTGCTAGAACATTAGTGATAGACAGAAAATACATTTAATGAAATAAGTTGCAGAAGATGAGGAAATGAAAGAGTTTTATGAACAGGTACAAGCTAAAATTGACAGAACATGCAGACAGGATATCTTGATAGTCATGGGTGACTGGAACACAAAAGCCGGCAACAAAGAAGGCAAAGTGGTTGGAAAATATAAACTTGGCAACAGAAATGAAGCCTGAGAAAGAGTGATAGAATTCTACAAGACCAACGATCTATTCATCTCAAACACCTTCATCCAGCAACACAGGTGGCGACTGTACACATGGACTTCACCCAGTGGAGTATACAAAAATCAAATTGACTAAACCTGTGGAAGTCAACGTTGGAAAAGTTCAATAACATCAACAAAGAGAAAGTCTGAAGCTGACTGTACGCAGATCATCAACTACTAATAAGCAAACTCAAGCTAAAGCTGAAAAAGAGCAAGCCACTCATGAATATGACCTTGAGAATTTACCACTGGAATTTAAAGACTGCCTGCAAAATAATTTGTTGCTTTGGATACAAATGACAGAGTACCAGAAGAATTATGTGATGACATCAAGAAGGTTGTGCTCGAAGAAAGTGAGAAGTCTCTACAAAACGTGAAAGCAAAAAATACCAAATGCATGACTGAAGAAACTCTGAAAATTGTACAGAAACACAGAGAAGCTAAAGCCAGAGCAGAAAGAGAGGCAATTACACACTTTTGAAAGTTTGCATTTTTGTGTGCTCCAAGTGGTCTCCATGGCGAGGTTGTTGATCGGCTCCTGTTAAGGGAAGAGCAACGGCTGATTTTTTCAATTTAACACAGTATGCCCAAATGAGCTGAATCAGAAGCTAGATCTGTCTGTTTTCTGTAGATGTTTTTGGTATTTTCTCCAGGCAGACACCACCAATAGGGAGATATTTGCAATCCGGTTCTTATTGCTTTCATTGTTTTTTTATTTTTGTTTTGTTTTTTACTATTTTTAGCAGATTTGTTTTTAATTTTAATTTGTTTTTATACCGTGGACTGACTGAAGAACAAACCAGTCAGTACTAGAGGAGATCAAACCTAAGCTTGTTTTAGAAGCTCAGATGACAAGACATCAACTTTCATTCTTTGGGAATATCATGTGAAGAGAAAGATCATTGGAGAAAGGTTATTGTTTGGCAAGGTAAAAGGTCACCATAAAAGAGGAAGGCCGGCAATGAGATAGATCGATACAACAGCAGCAGCTATGGACACCACTCTATCAACAATGAGCCGCTTGGCTGAAGACTGAACAAAGTTTAGGTCAACTATCCAAAGAGTCACCAGAAGTCGACACAGACTCGATGGCACTTAACGACTGTATATGATGAGGATGCTCTGGGTTTAGTTTTAAAAGAAAGGTTTTTTTTTGTTCTGTTTTTAATTTTTTTAGACCTAGAGTGCGGCAGGAAAGTTCCATCCTTATGGAGAGCTCCTCTGTATGAAGGTTGTGTTTTAAATTTTCTTTTTGTATGTTTAAGTTATGTTATATGTTTTTACTTGTTTACCTCATAAGCCTCTTCTTTGTTTCTCTACCCCCCCCCCCCCGAGGTGTCTACTCAATTCGGAAGGTTCTTTGTGGGCCATGAAGGTTCTTTGTGTGCTGAAACATATTGGGTGTTTTATAATTTATATATATATATATAAAATAATTTTTATGACAGGCAATTTTTATGTATTTATATTTTTTTATGTAGAAGATTTGTTATTTATGTTTATTATAATTTTTTTAAGGTTTTGCCTGTCCTTTTATCTGTTTTACTTTTGTGACTGCCACTGTTCTCTTGTAGAAAAATACTGTGTATACCATGGCCTGCCTGAACAACAAACCAGTCAGAACTAGAGGAGATCAAACCAAAGCTTTCTTTAGAAGCGCAGATGACAAGACTTTGATGTTCATGCTTTGGACACATGCGAAGAGAGATCATTAGAGAAAGACATCATGTTTGGCAAGGTCGAAGGTCAATGCAAAAGAAGGCAGCTAGCAATGAGATTGATCAATACCATAACAGCAGCTATGGATGCCACTCTATCAACAATGAACTACCCAACTGAAGACTGAATACAATTTAGGACAGCTATCTAGAGGGTCAACATGGACTTGATGGCAACAACAACGACAACAAATAAGTTACCCTCTCCCCATGAACTTTTCTTTCTCATTGTGTAGGAGTCTTCCTAGCACTATGAGTGCTGCTTTGCCCTCTCCTGGTGCCTTGGGGTATTCATGCCACTGAAATGTTATTGTTTATGGGTGCTGACAATTTTAACAGCATGTGCAACATAGTAACCCCACAGAGAGATAATAAAGTAGTGTCTCATCCATTGGAAACTCTGTAAGCACTACAACATCACTGTGCCCAAAAAGCACTGGGATCATGATCCTAAGAGAATTACTGAGAATGAGGAGGTTATGATCACCTGGGATACTCCCATTCCAACCTATCGGATGTGAGGAAACCAGATATAGAGGTTAAGGAAAAAAACACCAGAATGGCATTGATAATAGAGGTGTCAGTTCCAAGCGATTACTCTGTGAATCGCGTGGAGAGGCAGAAAATCCTGAAATACCAGGAAATGCAGTCAGAGACCAAGAAAAGGGGGCAGAAAGATACAGAAATATTTCCCATCGTGTTGGGCGCCACCAGCTAGATAAAGAAGAATTTCCAAGCACATCTTGACAAACTACCCATGCATGTTACATCTTACAAACTCCAGCAGGATGCTCTCTTTGGCACGATGCAAGTATTATGCCAAGCCTTAGCAGTAATTTGAGAGACTGACATCATACTCCCCATGCCCTGTCTTAGAAGTAAGGTTCACGACTGTCATAATATGTGCAAAACTAACCCATTTGGAGAAATTGCCCCAGTATCATTTATTAGCAGACATAAAGACATAAGACTTTGTACTTAGCACACGTATATTGTAATGATTATTGTGCTGTTTGACTATATGTTTCAATGTTTGTATTTTTCTCTCTACTCACCAGATGTTTTGTATGTTTTGTTTCGTTCACCGCCTTGATTGTATGATAAGGCAATATATAAATACAGTTAAATAAATAAATAAATAAATAAATAACATCAATAAAAAAAATGTTAAAAAAACGATAATGCAGTTTGGAAACGGGTGTCAGATTTGAAAATAAATGAGTCTCTGAAGGTAGATGAAGAAAAAGGTCCAGGGCCTAACAAGGATTACAATCCAAGGGAAAAACAGTTTGGGGAAAAAACACCATAATTCTTCTACCACAATTCTCTGCATTTTTGTTTTTATATTACCCTTCAATAAAAATTTCCATGCGTCCATTTCCCATTGACTCTCTTCTACAACTATCCTGAAAAATCTAACCAGCTGTATTGGTCACCAGAAAAGGACTGGGAAGTTGTTTAATAGACCAACACAAGCCCATACAACTGTGGCAGACTAGTGACATTAAATTTAAGATTCTAATATTGGCACACAGGGCTTTTTACATGGGTTTTTCTCACTCCCTGTCTTTGTTTTTAATCCCTTACAGTCTTGCTCGTTCCCTTCATTTATTTCAAGCTCATCTCTTAGTAGTCCCAATTTACAAACAAGTACAAATGTATCAAATCAGCAACCCTTTCCTGTAATGCCCCCATTCTTTGAAATTTGCTCCCCTCCCCCCGCAAATATTTGTTTTGAATGCTCACATAAAAACGTAAAAAAAATGATGAAAACGTGGCTTTTCGAAAAGTCCTACGCCATATGTGTTTAATACTGGGCTGGCTTTTACGATCATGCTTTTCCCTAATGTGTACAGTTTTACTTGTTTTAGTGCATTAATTCTTATTGTTCTACTCATGGCAAATCCTATTCATTCTTTATGTGTTTTATTATTCTATGTCTGTTTGTGTTCCACTATATATTGATTTTATTGTAAAGTGCTATGATGACAAATTTGTACCTATAGTGATATAACAAATGTTACAAATAAATACACCACCAAAGTGATTTACTCCACGCAGCTCATTCTCTTCGAAGAGTTTCCTATAACTTATGGTACAGCGTAGTAGCAAAAATGTGTCTAAAACATGTCATACCATATCCCTTTGTATCACTGCACAAACTGCCATGAAGAAAACTATAGATTTGTTAACGTGAAGAAACATTATTGAAAAATAAAAACATTAGATGATGAAAATGGCCTAACTAGCCAAAATTAATGCAACAGCAACTTGGATAGAAGAGACTACTGAGAAGACCAGAACAGGAAGCAAGGTGGAGAATGGAGATAGGGATAGGCGCTGCTATGACATGGAGACGAAAAGAATGGAAAACAGTTGATCTTAGAACATAAGAACATAAGATATGCCATAATGGGTCAGACCAAGGTCCATCAAGCCCAGTATTCTGTTTCCAACAGTGGCCAATCTAGGTCATACGTACCTCTTAATGTTTCTAATATCACAAATCTACATGTGAACATTGATACAGAGTTTCCTATATTACAAAAGTCTTCACTGACAGGCAAGTAACAGGTGACAACTTATCTATGCCTTTGTATTAGATGCATTCATCTCTGCAGAATGGCAACATCCAAGACCAAGTAATCATGCCAAAGTCCATTTGATAGGGATTTAGTAGTCAATTTAAGATGAAAGAATATTAAATGGTGAGGTTTCAGTAGATTTTAGAAGTCCTATTTGTGCTTTGTATGTCTGAAAATAGGCACAGAGACACCCAAGGCACAGAGACATTTCCAGAGGCATAATGGAAACTGGGTCTTTGGATGTCCCCAGTGTGAGGATGTCCAAGTCTGAATGGGGATATGGTGGAGGCATGGACAGAACGTTCCCAAAAACCTCGAGGTCACCACCTGATCTTAGAAACATCCTGGACGTCCAGAGTTGTGTCTAAGGTTATACCTGTTCCAGGCATAAATAGACATCGTGGAAAGTGCTTATTTTGGCCATAAAACATCTCGAGGATGTAAAGATGGCTCTCCACCATCCCCAGTACACTGTACAATCACAATAATAGTAGCAGTGGGGCTTCAACCCTGCTTCCCCCAGTCCTGGCCCACTACTCTACCATTATGCTATTCCTAGATGTCCACGGTTTGGAATACTATTCTGGGGACATCTATGTAGAAGCTCCCACAGACATCCATATCAGACACATCCACATTTGTGAAATTGTGTCTGAACTTCAACTTGCCTGCTTTGTTTTACAGACATTCTGGCTTGAACATCCTAAATTGCACTTGGATGCCTTTATAAAAGGCCACTCCAATTTAATCGGCTAAATGGACATAGTGCATAAATTTAGTTGTGTGAAGGATATAATAGCTTGCTAGTCACTGCTTAGTTTGCTGCTTCTGGAATATAATTTTTTTGTGCAGTTAAAAAGTTCCTAACACTCTGACATGAATCTATTCTTGATCCTACCTGGGAGTGATTGTTTGGATACAGGGGCTTCAAAAAGCAGTTCAAACTAGTCTTGAACAGTCAAACAATCTTATTAACTGGATGACTGCTTACTCTGAGCAATCTGTAGACCTCTTTTTTCAAGTAACTTTTCCCTTCAGCTCCTGAGATTTTCCTTTCTGACTTTCACACACTTCCCCCTAAGTCGCCAGACTGATCTCTGGGACTCTACATTACAAACTCATTTGGACCTTTCTTGCCTCCTCCCTGTTCCAGTTTTGCCTTCCTCCCGCCATTCCTCCACCTGGTTCTACCCAGGCCTCCGCCTCCTCAAATGGAATCTCCCATGCATCTGAGCGGATCTGGTGAAAAAATAAAGACCTAGCCCTCCGAACCACCTTTCAGGTGCATCACTACCATTATCACACTATGGTCCTGTCTGCTAAGAGGGACTATTATTTATTCCTAGTCTCTGCCTCTTTCCATAATCCAAAGACCCTTTTCTTCATTGCTGCTTGGCTTTTGAGCTTGCCTGCTTCCTCTGCTCTTTTGGCCTCCTCAGGTCCTTCCCTTGATGCCCTTGCTGATGCTTTTTCATCTAAAATTCTGCTTGTTCTGGCCTTCCCTAGCATGACTCTTTACTTCCCCCTTTCTCACCTCCCTCTTCCACTAAAGCCGGTACACACCTCTGGGTTCCTTCCCCTAAAACGATGAGGCATCTTTAACCCATACACTCACCACTATGAAGCAATCCTTTGGCCCTCTGCACCCCATCCCTTCAGACTAGTATTCTGAGCCTTCCTTTGGTCTCATTCTATATGTTCTATGCTCAACAGTTCTTTTTCCTCAGACACTGTTCCTTCCTCCTGGAAGAAGGGATTATTCGCCCGTTATCGAAAGGCCCCAAGCTTGACCCTGAGAATCCTGCCCATTACCGTCCCATCTGTAACCACCTTTTTCTTGCCAAACTCACTGAATGATTGCTCTCCTTTACCAGTTATCCAACCACCTATGGATTTGTCCCTCCACTCATTCTGTTCCTCTTTAAGCAGTCCAACCTGGTGCTGCAGGGCTACTATTTCTTCAGCCTGCTCCTCCATGCATTCATCAAGCTCAACAAATGTTTGCCGATTTTCAGCCACTTCCTGCTTTAATTCAGACACAGCTTATAGCAGCTTGCTTTTAGCCATGGACAGTTCTTTGTGGATACCACTATTAATGTCCACCAATCATCTGCGGAATTCTGCCTTAATAATAGGCCCTGCATTCTCCATGGGGTCTCTTTGCTTTCAGAATCTGAGTTCATGGCTGCCATTTCTCATGTCACAGCTCCCGCTCCCCAGCTTCCTTGCCCATTTAATCAGCTTTATACTGAAAGCGCTCCAACTTTGGAGTGGAGGAGTGGCCTAGTGGTTGGGGCAAGGTACTTCAGGCCGGAAGGTCGGGGGTTCAAATCCCACTAGAGGACAGCAACCTTGGTCCGGAAGGACTGGGGTTTCTAGTCCCACAGGTGCTCCTTGTGGTCTTGGGCAAGCCACTTAACCCTCCATAGCCCATGTTCCCTGTAAAATAGTTATCTCCAAGTTATAGTGCCCTGTTCAATGTAATTTCAGTTTGTTCAATGTAAACCGCACTGATGCAGAATAGCGCGGTATATAAGAGAATGTAAATAAATAAACTTTGAGTCAACATGGCTCCCAGAGGTAAGTACGCTCAAAGGAGACATTTTTGATCAGAGGTGCTTTCCACCTAGGCTGCCATCTCTGGGTGTGACATTACTTCCTCTTTCAGAAGCCAAGAATTTTGTTTTTCTGTTATGTCTTGTCCTCCTTAAGTGTCCCTTTACTCCTTTGGTTATCTAGTGATCCAACCAATCCCCTCACAGGCTTCTGAGGTTTTGTTCCTATGACAAACTTTTTTCTAAATTCTCTTTTGGCTTGCCATACTAATGCTTTACATGTAACTTGCCAGTGATTATGCCCTTTCTTATTTTATTTATTGGGTCTGTGCTCCACTTTTTGGAAAAATGTTCTTTTGACTTTAATAACTCCTTTTTCCTCATGCTTTAATCATACTGACAGTTGTTTGGCCTTCCTTTAAATTCTTTTTTTTTTCTAATTTTTTATTTTTAGTGCAAAGAATGCATTTGATCTGGGCTTCCAATATGGTATTAAAAATAGTGTGCATACTACATGCAAATGTTTAACCTTTACAATTGCTCTGTTTACTTTTTTCTAATTTCTCATTTTGCTAAAAATGTTTTAGTGTTTTAGGTTATAGGAAAAGTACTTATGTCCAGCAAAATCAGAACAAATGCACTAATAAAAAACAGCATTACTTCAGTTGTGTCTGCTGGACCTAAATAAATATATTAAAAAAAAAAAAAGGAAGAGGGGGGATTAAACAGAATTCATGCATGTTTATTGGTGGTGGGTGGGGGTTCTCCAAATGCAGTTTGCGAATTGAATCCTACCAATTCAACCACTGCAGGACTGTACATTTGTGGATTTCTAAAGTGAATAGGAAAAAACATGACTTTTCAAATGCTCAACACACTTCAAATTCAGAAGCTGTGCCTGCATCTTTGTCGAAACTTGACCAACATTCATCCCAAAATACCTGAAGGAGGGGAAAGAACACACCTACAATTTATATTTGGTTGTAAGGGATCAAGATTAGTGAAAAAATCTTTATTAAATGGCACTTTAAAAGTTAGACCTGGGCTTTGAATATAAACATTCTGCTACACCCATTGATGAAATTGTACAGGCTTCCTGTTAAAAAAGGTTTTACAAAGAACAAACTTGTTCAGTTTAATACTTGACATGTTTGAACAAATTTCCACTATATTTCACAGATTTGACTGGAAGCACTTTGCACAGGTCTATGAAATGCTGCACCTTGGGAAGATGTTTTTCAGGAGTACAGCAGCAGTTGGCCTTAATTCTAGACAGTCATGACACACGGGTTGTTTGATTTGTACTGCTCCTAAGAAGAAATAGGGAACAGTACACAGGGGCGGCTCAAGGCAATCTGCTGTCTGAGGTGAAGGATGAGATGGCACCCACTTCCCCCTCCCCCGGTAGAGGGGGCAGGGCTTTTTCAAAATTCCAATCAGGGACTGAACCAAACCAAAAAGCTCATTAGATTATATGGAGGAAATGCAAGATGTCTGCATACCAAGGAACTAAACGAGAGCAAGAACCACAGCACAGTTTATAAATTAAGTCATAACTCATTTTTATTTTGTTATAAACTGTGTTATGGTTCTTGCTTTTTCTTTTTCAACATATATTTTGCATTCACAGAAGCCCCTTCAATAGTGGGTGCAGAGCAGAACCAGGGCATTCACCCACAGAACTCAATATCTTTAAAAAAAAATAAATTCTGATTCTGATCATCTCACTAACAAACATTCTCCAGTACCAGTCATACTGTAAACTAATACAAAACCCTACAACAAAGTCACCGAGTATCTATAGAGCAAATCTACCATACCATATCATCACCAACTCCCACAACTCACATGAGGAGCCTATCCAAAAAAAGCATCACTGTAAATACTACAGTGGCCCTGGAACATCCCTACACCTATTTGAAAAGCTAAACAAGTCAAATTACTACAGTACAGTATAGATCTTTATGTACAAACTCCATGTTAACAGAACACCTGGCCTCAGTCACACACTCAGAACACAGACCCTCATCAAGTACAGAATAACTGACTTACAATCTAAAGTAAAAATAAAAATATGTAGACAAAATTTAAACTGAAACCCCAAGAAGCCAGACTCCGCGTGCAGTGCAACATCATATAAATAAGAGATGCAGTTCCCCCATACTGTGTAAAATGTAAAGATAGCACAAAGTCCAATCACTAAAATGAAATAAAATAATTTTTTCTTCCTTTGACCATTTTATTCTCTGATCATGCTGGTCCCGATCTGAGGCTTCTACTTTCCTGTTTTCTCTTAGCTCTCTTTCTGTGGTCTATGGTCCATCTGCCATTTCTTATCTCTTCTTTTATTTTTTTCACTTCTTTCCATCAGCCTATTTCCAGTCCCAGTAACCCTTCCCAGTATCAGTCCCTTTCCAGTCCTCCCTCCCAGTACCTTCCAATGTCAACTTGCATTCCCATGACTGCCACTGGTGTCCATTCCCTTCCAGTCTCCCTCCTTCCCCACTGTCCAGCCCCTTCTAGTCCAAATACCAAATAAAATAAAAACAACCGGAGTGCCGCCGCCACCGCACAAATCAGCCCGATCGCTTGCAGGGTTCTTGCAAGTGATCAGGCTGATTTGTTCGATGCTGGAGGCACGCCGGCTCTGTTTTAATTTTAGATTTTGCAGCCTCTGCCTTCCTGTGTGGGAAAATCAAAGGCAGGCCAGAGGCTGCAAAATCTAAAATTAAAACAGATCTGGGGTGCCGCCTCCAAAGGAGTACTACCCGAGGTGATCGCCTCAGGTGGCCTAATGGAAGAACTGCCCCTGAGTCAGTACACAACTGACAGCCCTGAGAGAGATAGTCTGTAGTATGAAAGGAGGTTATTTAGGTTTCCTAAAACATCTGCAGTAATCTGTCTCCATACTTAATAGAATTCAAGATGCTTACCACAAGCTAAAGCCTGAGAAGTGATCATTTATTTAACTAATCTCTATACCACATCACTCCCAAACAAGTTAGATCAGTGCGGTTTACAGTATTAAAAAAAAACAAAACCAAAGAATAAAAAATGGGCCCCCCCCCCCCAAAAAAAAAGTGTTAAGAAGAAAATAACCAAGTTTTCAATCTTCTCCTAAATAAAACAATTGATGATGCAGATTTCAAAGACAAAGGCAATTTAGACCAAAACTCTATGGTTTTATATGGCAATGTGCACATCATATATTTTATATTAGTGTCTGGGCAAACCATTTAAAAAATCAAAGACCAATACAGTCTATCATTCCAGTACATTAACCTGATAAAACATAGTTACTCATCTGTAACAGGTGATCTCCGGGAACAGCAGGAATTTAGTCCTCACATATGGGTATCGTCGGTACTGATGGAGCCTGCGCAGGAACGCTCCTCAGCGTCCAATTAGAAAGCTTTTGGGAGCATCGCACAGTGCCTGCGTGCTGCCTTCCCGCCTTTCCCAACTGCCTCTCTCCAGTTGAGTTTTAAAGCTGAGACAAAGAGAGAGAGAGGGAAAGGGAAGAGATAGAGAGATACAACTCCTAGGGGAGGTGGGTGGGTTGTGAGGACTAAATTCCTGCTGTTCCCGGAAATCACCTGTTACAGGTGGGTAACTATGCTATCTCCAGGAACAAGCAGGATTGTAGTCATCACATATGGGGACTCCCTAGCTTTAGGTGCCAGGGAGAGACCCCAGAAGATGTGTCTCCCTGAAGAGGGCTCCACTTCCCCCCATGGATCTCTGGCATCCTACCAGGGATGGCGGGTAGTAGTTGATTAGGTATGGAACAGATGTTGGAGAACAGCCTGACCAAACAAGGCATCCCGGCAGGAGTCCTTGTCCAAGCAGTAATGGGCTGTGAAGGTATGAACCGAGGCCCAAGTGGCTGCTCGACAGATGTCATCGATAGACACAGAGTGCAGATGAGCCATTGAGGCTGCCATGGCTCACACATTGTGAGCTGTGACATGGCCCTCCAGAGAAAGGTTCTTACTGATAGGCAAAGGAAATACACTGAGCAATCCAGTTAGACAGTGTTCTCTTGGAGACTGGAAGTCCCAAATGAGAAGGATCAAAAGCAACAAAGAGTTGAGAGGACTTTCTATGTTGCTGTGTTCTTTGTAAGTAAAAGGCTAAAGCTCTTTTACAGTCCAAGGTATGAAGATTCCTCACTGCATTTGATGCATGAGGCCTTGGAAAAAACACAGGTAGGTAGACCGCTTGGTTCAGATGAAAAGGCGAGACCACCTTTGGCATAAAGTGTGGATGAGTCCTAAGGACTACCTTGTCATGATGGAACCTTGTATAAGGTGGGTCAGCTACTAGCGCTTGCAACTCACTAATGCGGCATGCTGATGTGATTGCAATGAGAAAGATAACCTTCCAAGAAAGGAATTTCAAGGAGGTAGTAGCTAAAGCTTCGAAAGGTGGCTTCATGAGCTGCCCAAGAACCAGGTTTAAGTCCCATGCCACCGGTGGTGGCCTAATGGGAGGCTTAGTTAAAAGAAGGCCTCTCATAAATCTTGCTATAAGAGGATGAGAGGAAATAGGCGGTCCATTTAGAGGCTTAAAGGAAGCTGCAATAGCACTCAAATGGACTCTTACTGAATTAGTCTTAAGACCTGCATTGGATAAATGAAGGAGATACTCCAGCAATGATTCCAGAGGTATCGCAAGGGGGTTAAGACCCTTTTGCAAACACCATATGGTAAACCTTTTCCACTTGAAAGCATAAGAGCGTCTTGTGGAAGGTTTCCTGGAAGCAAAAAGAATATCTTTTACTTGCTGAGGGATATTAAGACCATGGAGATCTAGGCCTTCAGCAACCAAGCCCTGAGATGCAGAGACTGGGGAATGGGATGCCATAACATTCCGTCCTCCTGAGATAGGAGATCTGGAGCAGACCCTAACTCCAGGGAGGGAGCTTGAGAGAGATGTAGAAGCAGAGAGTACCACACTTGCCGTGGCCAATGTGGAGCTATGAGAATCATATGGCCTCTGTCTCTCTGAAGCTTGAACAGGGTTTTGGGAATTAGGGGAATGGGTGGAAAGGCATACAGGAAGTCCTGACCCCAGTAAAGGAGGAAAGCATCATTGGCCTGAGCCCCTTGAGCCGGAATTCTGGAACAGAACCGGGGAAGTCTGGCATTCCACTGACTTGCAAAGAGGTCTATGTCCGGGGTTCCCCAAAGTTGAAATATCCTGGCCACCTGGTCTGCATGCAGAGACCATGCGTGTGGAAGCAGAACACGACTGAGTCTGTCTGCCCAAGAGTTTTGAATGCCTGACAGATACACTGTCAGAAGATGAATCTGATGTTCTCTGGCGAGGGTCCATAGTTGCAAAGCTTTGTTGCAAAGCGACAGAGAGCCTGTTCCCCCCTGCTTGTTCACATAGAAGATGGCTACTTAATTGTCCATATGAATGAGGACTGTCTTGTAGCTGAGCAGGGTGTGGAACACTCGCAGAGCAAGGAAGATTGCTCTGAGCTCCAAGAGATTGATTGTAGATAACTCTCCTGTGGAGAACAGGTGCCCTGGGTGGAGAGGTCTTGCAGATGAGCTCCCCAACCCATTGGAGAAGCTTCTGTTGTGAGAGTTCCTTGGGGTAAGGGTTGTTGAAAAGGGGACCCCAGCAACAGATTTTGAGTGGACTTCCACCACTGGAGGGACAAAATAAGGCGACTTGTGTTTGCTATTTTGTCTGACAGGCATCCTGATGCCTGGGTCCATTGGGTGGATAAAGTCCACTGAGCTGCCCTCATATGGAGGCGAGCATAGGGAACCACATGCACAGTAGATGCCATGTGGCCTAGTAGTTGTAACATTTCTCGATCTAACTGCACCAGGCGAAGGCAACGGGCCAGGGGGAGATAGGCCCTTGCCTTTGTGGTATCCAGCAAAGCTCCTATGAACTCTCAAGACTGAGTGGTAGTTAGACTGGATTTTGGGATGTTTATTACCAGCCCTAAATACTGAAGAATACGCATTATGCAGGATAGAGAAGTCCTGGCCTCTGACTTTGTTGGGGCTCGAATGAGCTAGTCGTCTAAGTAGGGGAAGACAAATATCCCTAGAGTGCGGAGAAATGCTGTTACAACAGCCATGCATTTCGTGAACACCCTTGGTGCTGAGGCCAGGCCAAAAGGAAGCACCCTGTATTGGTAGTGCTTTCCCTGAAAAAGGAACCGAAGGAACCTTCTGTGAGTTGGATGGATGAGAACATGGGTGTACGCATCCTTGAGATCTAGAGAACAAAGCCAATCCTGACTCTGAAGGTATGGCAGCAGAGATCCGAGAGAAATCATTTTGAATTTCTCCTTGACAAGGAATTTGTTTAATTCTCTGAGGTCTAAGATAGGTCTGTAACCCCCTGTTTTCTTTGGGATAAGGAAATAAGGGGAATAGAACCCTGTGCCCTGCTGATGAAGGGGTACTTCTTCTATTGCCCCTTGGGCAAGAAGGATAGCGACCTCCTGACCTAACAGGTTGATGAGAGAGGTCGGAGAATTGAACTGCTTTACTATTGTGTGAAGGGGCATGCTTGAAAAATGAAGCTTGTACCCCCTCCTTTATGATGGAGAGTGTCCAATGCTCTGCTGTTATTTGCCCCCATCTGGGGGCAAGCAAAATGACATAATCTTCCTGGAATGGTGGAAGGTTCTGGTCCCCCGAGAACCAGGAAGACTAAGTTCTCTAGATGAGAGTCAAAGGCCCTGTGGAGGCTGAGCAGCCTTTGCTTTTTTCTGTTTGGGTGGTTGCTGACCTTTCCTGGCAAGCTGACCTGCAGAACGTCCCTGCTGAACATAAGCAGGATAAAATCTTTTCTTTTTAGAAAAGAATGGTTTCTTGAACAATTTCTTTCTAGCAGGATCAGCAGTGGACTTGGATAATCTATCCAAGGTGGAATTTTCAGCATCCATTTCATTGGCCTTTTCCTGCCATTCTTTACCAAACAGGTTCTCACCAGTACAAGGGATATTTCCCAATTTGTCTTGTACCCAGAGCTCTAGATCAGATGCCTGGAGCCAAGCAATTCTACGTGCACCTATGGCAATAGCCGAGGTTCTGCTTATGCACTCAAAGCAGTCAAAGGCTGCACGGTTGGAAAATTTAGAAACATCTTGGGCATGTTTGACCAAAGTGAGAAAATCCTGTCTTTTATCCTCAAGAAGAAAAGGACTTAAAGCCTCTAAATCATCTGTGACCTCCTTCAGGAACATTCCCATGTAGAGACTATAGGAACTGATCCTGGCAGAAAGCATGGAAGCTTGGAAGACCCGACGTCCAAAAGCATCCAGGGTTCTGCACTCACGTCCTGGAGGATTAGAGGCATGCCTCTTTGCACTCTTGATCCTTCTCATAGCTGTTTCCACTACAATAGAGTGGTGAGGAAGCTGAGTCTTATGGAACCCAGGACAAGGAGGGACTCGATACATAGTATCCAGTCTACGAGAATGAGGAGAGGTGGTAAGAGGTGTTTCCCACATCCTTAACATGAGATCATATAAAATGTCATGAATGGGCAAGGTAGCTGCCTCCTTAGGAGTTTTGGGATATTGTAGAATTTCCAACTCCTTGGCTCTTGGCTCTGTTTCAGGGGCCACAGTAATGGACAGGCCCTGAGCCACCTCCCTGATAAAATCTTGGAAGGAAATATCCTCTGGAGGAGACATCCTGCGTTTATGGGAGGAGGGATCCTCTGGGAGAAGCATTCCTGCATCGACAGAACTGTCAGAATCCTCAGATTCTTCTGAGGACTCGAAGTATCGTTTGTCCGGATGCTCTTGAACAGCCCGATACCCATACTGACAAAAGTCGGTACCAGGAGTAACCGGTACCGGGGTATCGGTACCAGAGGTCATCGGATGACTGGGTACCGGCAAAGCAGACACCGATGCCGATGCTATCGGTACCGAGGCCGGTACCGGTGGAATTGTCTGTCGCGGTTCCAAGGGCGTCGATGCCGCAAGGAAAGCCGCCAGACTGCGTTCCATAGCCAGAACTCTCTGGTCTATCGACGCTGCCAATGCCTGGATGTCGGTACCGGAGGAGACCGTCGGTACCCCAGAGCATGGCACCAGTAGTTCTGCTGAGGTCGAGGCCTCGAGAACATCCTGGAACCCCGATAATGCCTTGGAAGCCGAAGCCTCCTGCTGGGGTAATTTCACCGGTGCAGAATCCTCGAGGGCAACGCCAGAGGCATCTCGATGCTTAGAAGGAGATCTACACCCTTTGAGGACCGGCTGGATTTATGTTTAGTTACCCGAGATCCACGGGAGGAAGAAGCAGCCCTGGAAGACGTCGATGCCACTGAAGCTGCATCAGAGGGAAACAGGGTACTGAGCTTAGCAGATCGGTTCTGCTGACCTCTTTTAGGCATCATGGCACAGGACATACAATCCGTGATGGAGTGGTCAGGACCTAAACATTTTAGACACCATTCATGGGTGTCGGTGACGGAAATGGTACCGCCAAACTTGGTGCACTTTTTGAAACCTGAGGCAGATTTCTCCATGGTAAGGAAAAGTTTTTGGGCCTAAGGCCCAAAAACGCGCGTGCACCTGAAGAAAAAGAAAAAAGAGAATATATATATATTTTTTTTACAGAAATAAGAGAAAAAACCGGCGGTACCGGTAGAGCGTCGAGGAAGGCAGACGCAACCACAAAAAAGAAAGAAAGAAAAAAGAATTATTCTGCAGTGACAGGAACACGACCTGCTGGCTCCGCGGAAAAAGAAGAACTGGCGAGAGGCAGTTGGGAAAGGCGGGAAGGCAGCACGCAGGCGCTGTGGGATGCTCCCAAAAGCCTTCTAATTGGACGCTGGGGAGCGTTCCCGCGCAGGCTCCGTCTGTACCGACGATACCCATATGTGATGACTACATTCCTGCTTGTTCCTGGAGATAACCCAGTCCTAAGATATGAGAACACAAATCATAATTACACTAATAACTGTATGGATATTGACATGTAAAAATGCAGAGATAATCCAATCTCTTGTAAACACACCAATTTGCATTCTTTTCTTGTAAGTTTCCTTTTCATGCTCATTCGTAAGTACTGACTGGACTGTGTCTTACGTGTGCCTGTACTGTGGTGCATACTCCTTGTAGTGATTATACAAATGATAGGTAGTAGTAGTACTTTCCAACCTTACTCAGATTTATCCAACAAGGTGAACAGTCATAACATGGGCGTTTTTTCCATTTCATGCTTTGCATTTGATTCTAAAAGTAATAGCCACGATGGTACCTAGGAAGGTGTACCTATATTGAATAAAAGATGAGGGAGGGAAGTGTGGAACCTTTAAAACGAAGCCTTCCTTCATTGTAAACACCATATTAACTTCACAGCTCCTACATAATTTTTTTCCTAAATCTCACAGTGCAGTTGTGGATTCAGTTAGCATCACAACTTCATAAACAGGAATGTATGGTGCACGATATGGCAGGTTTTCTAGTCAATTCATACAACCATAAGAATTTCTGTAGTAGCTGGCATCACAGGCGGCCATACTCTACAAAGCACTGCTCTCTACCCATTCAATCTGGGCCTCTGCTGTATGCCGTGCAAGAGTTATGCTAATTTTCTATACTAAATGATTACAGAAGAATTTATTTTTATATCTCTCAAATTTATTTCATACTAAAAGCAAACATCTTAAATAGTATCTGTCTTACAGACAAGTATTTGAAAAAAGACATTTAAAACTGTAAAGTACATCATAGCAGCAAAATGTGAAAAAACATGCAGTACTACTTTAATGATCTTTAGATTGCATTCACTTAATCAAGTTTGGAACTTTATGGAAGAAGCAGGAAATCACACATGGAATCCCAGGTTTAATTCAGAATGTCATTCTGCTTAGGATAGCATTGTTTGATTTCAGTAACATTTATGGATAAAGTAGCGTGGTTGCCATATTAGTGCACTTTAATGGTTGATAAATTAAAAGAAACAAGTGCTACTAAAGAAAAGAAAAAAAAATCAAAAAGAGAAAATAAGGCAATACTTTTTTATTGGACCAACTTAATACATTAACTAGTTTTTGAAGGTTAGAACCTCCTTCCTGAAGAAGTTAGTCATTTGGAGACACATTCCAATGTGTGCATCCAGGCCCCTGTGCACCCGACTGAAATCGGGATGCACAGAGGCAGACCCAATTCTGATCCCGCGGGGGCTAGACGTGCTCTGTGGGATCAGTATTGGGTCTGGGCCTGTACGTGCAGGCTGGGTCCTGATTCAGATCAGCCTGCACGTACAGATCCTTGCCCAGCTACTCAGTCAAGCTCCTGAATGGAGTCGTGGTGCCATGATGTCCCATTGCCATGGCACTGCAGCTCCATTCAGGAGTTATGATCCCCAGCCACCAACCACAATCTTCTTTCTCCGCATCCCGACCCCCGATCTGGCCTTCCATGGCCAGGATTGGGCTGTGGGGAACCCCCTGCTCCCCCTCACATCTCTGCCACTGCCCGAGTCTGCCGTCCCCTGACATCCAGGGGGACGTATTCCACCTCCAAGGTGGAATAAGTCCCAATCTAGATCCGGGGCCCTGGACGTACAAGGCAGACTTCAGAATTGGCCCTGCACGTCCAGGGTCACAGACCGCCCACTGTCCACCCTCACTCCGCCTCCGCAATGCCCCCTCCCCCGCCCCTGTCTAAGCCTCCCCGTACAAACTCCTTGTTCGTATGGGGTGGCTTTTGCCAGGGACAAAAGGGGTTGAATAGCAGTACAGAATAGACCCCAAAGTGTATTACGTTAGCCCAATAAAAAGGTATCATCTTATTTTTTTTTATTGTTTTAATTTAGTAACATTTATCAAAGACCAAATAGCTCATGAAGTTTAGAATAGATGTAGAAGTGACAAGAACAATGAACTTCAATGATCTGTGATTTTTTAAAAAATTGATATCTGCAGATATTTTTACAGTACTAAATAAGTACCAAAATGTTCACTTTTAGTAAATATCAGGTTTCTTCTCAGGAATGGAGTAGCTGCCTAGTGGTTAGATCACTAGATTAGTAACCAAGAGATCAAGGTTCAATTTTCACTAGCACTTCTTGTGTCTTTGGGCAAGTCACTTAACTCTCCACTGCCCCGGAAGAAAGGCCTGGCAATCTTCTTTCGGTCACACTGTCAAGAAAGTGTTGTTACTCACCTGTAACAGATGATCTCCAGGAACAGCAGGAATCAGTCTTCACATATGGGTATTGTCAGTACAGGGAGCCTGAGCAGGAACGCTCCCCAGCATCCAATTGGAAAGCTTTTGGGAGCAATCCACTGTGCCTGCGCATCTGCCTTCCCACCTTCGCAAGTCCTCTCCTCAGATGATTTTGCAGCTGAGACACAGAGGAAAAAGAATACCCTACAACTCCTAGGGAAGGAGTGTGGGTTGTTACAGACGAGTAACAACGCTATCTCCAGGAACAAGCAGGAATGCAGTCTTCACATATGACTCACTAGCTCCAAGGTACCAGACTGGAGCTGGAATCAGTGGTATCTCCGAAGCTAAAGGATAGAGCTGAGAAGCTGTAGATAGAAAGTGGCCCCAATGGACTTGATTGCATTTGGCAAGCCCATCGCCAAGGAAGTCTGGTGCCAGGAGAAGCCTGGGACTGAGGGTAGGTGTTATAGTTAAGTCCCAAAAAGGTGCTGGAGGACAGCCTGGCCAAAGACAGCATCAGAGGGAGAGGAGATATCAGAGGGAGAGGATCCCCTAATGCAGGTTCAAGGTTCGGCATCAGCCCCAGAGGTATCAGAAATGGGCCAGATGCAGACGCCTGTACCGCTGAAGCTGTCAAAACAGACAGTACTGAGGCTGCCAGGCGTGCTGCCAAACTCCTCTCGATAGCCAGGATGTGCTGGTCGGAGGAGGCCGATGCTTGGATGAAATCCCGAATGGGGCTCTGAGGCACCGACTCACAGCATGGAACTATTAGCTCTCCAGAGATCGAGGCCTCGGGAGTGTCCTGGAGTCCCCTGTTGTGCTTTGGAGGGCCGTTCCTTCCACCGGGGCTGTTTGGCATCAGATGCACCTTTGGGTGAATCTCGATGATGATGAAGGGACTTACTTCAGGGATCGGTATCGAGTTTTGATACCGACGACTTAGACTTAGTCTTATGTTCGTGCTTTGAGGAGACCTTGACGATGTGTAAGCCACTAAACTCGAGTCCGGGGCAAATAGAGAACCATACTGCTTGGCTCTGTTCTTTAGACCTCTTTTTGTCATTTGTTCACACAAAGGACACTTAGTTGGTAAATGGTCTGGATCCAAACATTTTAAACACCAGTCATGTTTGTCAGTGACAGATATTGTACCAGAGTATTTGATACATTTTTTGAAGCAGCTGATGTGTTTTTCCATCGTGGCTGAAGAAAATTAGGACAAGGTCTAGTGTGGTGGTAGAAACCACCAAAACTGGAGAAAATGAAAATAAAATATATTTAAAAAGAAAAGAAATAGAGGCCGGTATCAGGGAAGGTACTGGTGTCGATGGAAAGGCAGAGCACAGATTTAAACCAAAAAATGACATTTTTTGGTAGCAATTAGGAAGAAAGCAACCTGCTGGCTCCATGGCAAATAAAGAACTGAGAAGAGGACTTGGGAAGGCAGATGCACAGGCACAGTGGATTGCTCTCAAAAGCTTTCCACTTGGGCACTGGGGAGCGTTCCTGCAGACTCCATCGGTACAGACGATATTCATATGTGAAGACTGCATTCCTGCTTGTTCCTAGAGATAACCCAGGAGCCACGCAGTTGCCAGGAGTCCGCACTGACTTGAAGGCACACATACCAAAATATTAATTTTTAGTAAATATAGGTGTCATCAACATTACTGGCACCCCTGCATTTTAGGTATGTTGTGTACAGTATCTTGAGAAATTATTGGAAATATTCCAACTGTATGTTATCATTATATTTTAATATTTTGTTCAAAGGTATACTACAAAAAAGCTATGTCTGTGCAACTTAGGCTTAGTAATTTCTGAGAAAAAAAACCCTAAATATGACCTGGACAGGATTAATGGCATCCTTCACTAATATTTGGTTGCACAATCCCTGGCAGTGATGACAGCCTCCAAACATTTCTTGTAGCCAGTTTTGTACATCCGTCTGCTGGTAGTTTCTCCCACTCTTCAAATGCGATTTGTTCCAGCTCATGAATGTGTCGAGGATTCCTTTTACACAAGGCAGATCTCGATTGGACTGAGATCAAGACTCATTACTGATCCTTTTTCTTTTTTAACCATTCTTTTGTACTTTTGGATGTATGTTTTGGGTCATTGTCCTGCTGGAGGACCCATGACCTTTTACCCAGATGTAGCTTTCTGACACTAGGAAGCACATTTCGTTCCAAAATATCTTTATAGTCCTCTGACTTCATGATTCCTTTAATACATTCCAGTCCTCCAGTTCCTAAGGCAGCAAAACAGCCCCACAACATTATGGCACCACCATTATATTTAATGTAGGAAGGGTGTTATTTTCCTTATAAGCTTCATTTCTTTGCCTGTAAATTTATCGCTGGTCTGCATTACCAAAGAGCTCAAGTTTGGTTTCATCTGTCCACGAACATTTTCTCAGAAGGATTGTGGTTTCTCAGGTGTGTTTGGGCAAAGATCAGGCATGCCTTTTTATGTCTGTCTTTGAGAAGTGGGGTCCTCCCTTGGACTTTGTCCATGACGTCCTTCATGGCATGGGTTGAAACTAGCACTCCAGATTGCTCCAGGTCAGCCTTAAGCTTTTTGGATGTTGTACGTGGTATTTTTCCAACACTTCGCACTAACCTTCGAAGACTTTGGGGCATGTTTACTAATCAGCGGTAGCGGCTGCTGTGTGGTATTGGAGCCGTGGCCCCACTGAATTCAATGGGGCGGCAGTTCCGTTACCGCACCGCAGCTGCTACCGCTGCTTAGTAAACATACCCCTGGGAGCTTCTGGACAGTTCCATGAGCAGAAAACTTCATGATAACACTGCGAATTGTAGACACAGGAATCCCAGGGTCTTTGGATATGGCCTTGTACCCGTTTGAAGTTTGATAATAGCTTTTCTGATGGTTTCAGGCAGCTTTCACTATTGTAAAAATGGAACAGGGAGTGAATGTAGCCATTTTAAACATTAGCGCCATCATTCATTAGTTGATTCATGTCATGTGAGTACTGACAGTTGATCACAGGTTCATCTAATTTTATTGCAATGGGAAGGGTGCCAATAATTATGTCCAGGGGTGTACTTAGTTGAATAATTATGTCCCGGCAATGCCTCAGTTTCTATACTATTTCCCTTTTAAATTGGTCTTGTTTTATTTGATTCTTGTGTGTGTCAAATATGGATGCATATATAGTCCAAAGCCATTTTTTTTAGGAAATATTGGACATTAAGGGGTTGAACTGCAAAGGTGCCAATAAATGTTGACATCATCTGTATCAGGTTCCTCATTACCTTGTTTAAATTAGGACTCCTAGTCTGCAGCACATAATGGAGAAATGTCTCAGCAAACATTTGCAAGGTCTTTAGTAACAAACAAATAATGAATAAAAAGTTAGCTACGAATTTATGCCAAATAAATTTGGGATCCTTGATGCACTTAAATGAGCAGATTTTGGATTTTCAGCTCTGTAAACTGAACTGGTGTGGACTTCACCTGTGTAAAGCACCCAGCTTAGTTGGCATGGGCCATTAGTAAATAGAACTTTAAATATATTAACCAAGCATTTGATCAAAATTTTCAACATAGAAATATAGTAGTTACCATAAAGATTAGCTGCTTTGAACCATTTAGGCCTCAATTTGTTCATATTTTAGCCAATTTAATTCTTCCCTCACTTGAAGGAAGTCAAAGCAACCAGGAATTTTAAAAAAATGCAGCAGTTGGTAAGAAGAGGGAAAAATATATCCAAAGATTTTGTCAAAAATATATTTAATAGTTTAAATTGTTTATTGCATGGGCACTCTCAGAGTCATGTTCACATTCACTACTTGTCCACCGATGTTTTAAATTTCAAGATTTAAAAACAGGTCAACAAAATCTCCATTTGTTATTTGGTGTCCTCCAGTAGTCTCTATTCAAGATCAGTTTTTTTTTTTTTTTTTAAACAGTCAGCACCTTGAAACACCAGCTGTATTGAAGTTCTTTGCTTAGCCTTCAGTGGATGTGAATGAACTTTTCTTTTTTTTTTTTAACTTTGGTCTAAGGCATGAGCAGTCTTAGCCGATTCCTAGATCCTAGAGAGGCAGCAGATAACAGAAACGTGACTTCTCATTTATTTATTCCTTTGTAGAATGCTGTAGAGATTTTCATGCCTCTGTAAATAGCTTTATTTTCTGTTATATCATCAAAACCTCAGTATACAGCTATGAAACTCAGTCATCAAGTTCAACATTGATTTCATCGTATAGCTCTGGATGAGATGACCTGGAGTGCCGGGAATATTTCACTTGCAAGAAATCACCCATTTCATCAAGAGTATTCAGCACCTGCAAAATTATTGTAATATATCAGTTTCCTTAATTTAGCCAATTTATGATGGATACCAGAAAAAGAAAAGCAGAAGCGCCTTATTTATTAAGATGTTTGACCTATTTTGTACCTATTGTAAAACTCTTACTAAATGAGACTCACAAGAAGCACAAAGACTGTCATTAATAACTATTTTTATACTAAAAGTGGTGCAATAAACAGAGCCCCTCAACAAACAAACACCGGTCCCCATCCCTGGCCAATGATTCTTATAAGTGCAAAAAGGCTTTTTACTAAATTCTATCACAGCAAAATCAGTCCTACTTACATGTATGGTTACCCACAGCTTGCAGATTCAGTACTTTTACAAGACAAGCTGCATTAAAAGTTCTACCTGGTCAAAGAATGGCCCACACAGTATATACTTTTTAAAAAAATAATAATCTTTAATGAATTTTACAAACTTTTCAAGTAGCAAATACTTTTACAGAGAAAGTCCAACATGGCAGAAAAAGAATAAATGAATAAACAAAATACAAAAGAAAATTATATGCCAATGAGGATACAAGCCCATTCCTGAAGGACTTCATTGCAAAGCAAGGTAATACTCTGCCTGAATTTTTAAAGGGGTTTTGCTGTCTTTTTTTAAAAGCTAATTCTTGAAAAGGGTTTTGATGCTCATTTTTAAAGGATAAAGTCTTTTTCTATACAACAAAGGGGAACTTTCTTTTGTGTGTGCTTGTGGGATTGGGCAAGGCTCTTGTCAGTTCATTCACAGCTAACTCTTTGAAGCGACTGGCCTCATCAGGTGTTAGGTCGCTCCATACCCGCCCCGACACCCACTCACCCAATGTGAGCATTCTTGCTTTAGAGGGCAACTCCCCATTTAGCTATGCACAGGGTTATAGACAAGCACTGTTAGAACACACTTAAAAGAGGTTAGCTGCTTTTTTTCTTAAAGGAAAACTGAGGAACATGTAGGGACTTTGGTCGGTCTCTTTTACTTCAACAGGTACCAAAAGCTCCAACTAAGCAATTGCTGGGAAAAATCGTATTGCTAAAGCTGTTGCCCCCATTACAGCTTCTGCCTCTATCCAGACAAGAGATCCCAATGCCAGTCGAGGGACCTGTTCCATATGCAGGATGCCTGCGTGCTGAGGCTCTCAGGAAACAAGTGGAGGAGAGACTGAGAAGCATTCAAGACGGTGAGAAGTACATTGACGAGATGCTTCATGAAACATCTAGACGTGAAGATGGGAGGCTACAGAAGGAAGGTGGTTGGACAAGAGCCACAAGAGCCTGCAGTATCAGCACTTCAAATCCTCCAATCTTTGAATTGAAGAATCAGTATGCAGAGAAGGTGGAAGCATCCAAGGAAAGGAAAGAACCACAGCTCGAGCACCCCAAAGTTGCAGAATCAGTCACCATAATAAAGCGAAGAGTAGTGGTGGTTGGTGACTCTCTTCTGAGAGGTAGTGAAGTGTCCCATCTACCGACCAGATTTGATGTCCAGAGAAGTATGCTGTCTGCCAGGTGCCAAAATCCAAAATGTTAAGGAGAGTTTGCCGAGACTCATCAAGCCCACTGACTATTATCCTATGTTGCTCATCCATGTCGGCACAAATGATACTGCTAGGTATGCCTCCAAATATATCAAATGTACCTTCACGGCTTTGGGACAGAGGGTGTGCAGGTGGTGTTCTCTTCAATCCTCCCTTGTTGAGGGTAAAGGCCAAGGCAGAGAAGCTCGCATCCTGGAGATGAATGCATGGCTGTGTGGATGGTGTCATTGAGAGCAATTTGGTTTCCTGGACCATAGGATGATATTCTAAGGGCTGCAGAGCAGAGATGTGTCCATCTGTCCAATAAGGATCAAATTGTTTTCAGCAGCAGACTGGCTAATCTACTGAAGAGGGCTTTAAACTAGATTCAATGGGGATGGGTAAAGAGAGCCCCCAGGTAAGCAAAACATTAAATACCTTTGTAGATATAGGTAATAGGGGCAGCATCTGGAAAGCAGCATATATAAATGCCCGTGGCATGGGAAATAAGATCCCAAATGTTGAGGCTTTAATAGGAGAGGCTGACTTGGTTTTAGTAACAGTAACAGAGACATGGTTCACAGGAAACCATGACTGGGATGTAATTATACCAGGTTATACTTTATTCAGGAAGGACAGGGTAGGAAGAAGGGGAGGTGGTGTGGCACTATATGTCAAAATAATATTAAAGCTATAGAAATCTGGGCTTAAAAGGAAGAAAGGAGGCACTATGGGTTAAACTAAAAAGAGAGAAAGGGAAATCCATTTGCAATGGAGTTATATACAGATCCCCATCACAGAGGATAGAAGTGGACGAAGATGTAATATAAGACATACACAGTATTGACATGAAAGAAGGAGTGCTACTGATAGGTGATTTCAATATGCTGGATGTGTACTGGCACATCCCTGCTGCGGTGTCATCTAGAAGTAAGGAGACAGCTGGGCAGACAGTGAAGGAGGGATTGGGGAAGGAGGGACCTTGAAGAGAGAGTTGAGCGTAGCAAAGAGATGGCGAGGGTCAGAGGCAAGAAAGTTAGTCATATGGACATAATACTCTTGTTTGGCAAGTGTTATGGCCGACTGGAAGGAGGTTAGCATGAATTTGAAATGTAGGTAAGTCAGCAAGAGTACTTGATTTAAGCCAAAGGCGCTCAGCTGAGTGGGCACAGGAACGTAGGTAGCAGGTTGTCAAGGACAGCCAGGGTTGAGGTACGGTATGCCTCACAGGACATGGAATGGGAGGAGCAAGCGCATCCAGAGCAGAGGAGAGTATAGTGTTATAGGAGGATACTGCCCCATCAACGGACTCAGATGACATGGTGGAGGAAAGAGGTGATAAAACAGCAGTATCCTCTGGAGAGAGCAGAAGGGTCGACAGTGTGAAGATTCCTAAACATATTAGTGGAGACTGGGCAAGACCAAGATGGGGGATGGTTGAGGGTGAAGTCCTGGATCCCCCACAAGGAAGAACTATTCAGGCAATTGGTAACAGAACCCACATGTGATGGGGCCATACTGGACTTAGTGCTTACCAATGGGGAAAGTGTTTCTGATGTTACAGTGCGAGATCAACTCACATCCAGTGATCATCAGATGGTATGGTTCAGTATTAGTACTAGGACTGATAAAATTCATTTAAAAGCAAGGGTCTTGGACTTTAAGAAAACGAACTTTGCAAAGATGGGACAATACCTCAGAGAGTGGGTTGTGGGATAGGGATGTAGAAAAACAATGAGCAAAACTGAAACGACTATTTTAAAGGCAACAAACCTTTTTGTTAGAAAGGTAAATAAATATAAAAGGAAAAGGAGGCCGCTATGGTTCTTAAAAGAAATAGCTGAGAAGGTGAAGAAAAAGAGGGAGGCCTTCATGAAATATAAGAGATTACAGAGAGAGGAAGACAGGCATCTATATTTGGAGAAACTTAGAGAAGCTAGCAAAGTAGTCAGGAAAGCAAAGATACAAAAAGAAGAAATAGCCAATGCAATAAAATGCAGGGATAAGACATTTTTCAGATATGTTAGTGAGGAGGAGGAAGAGTAAAAGTGGTATTGTCAGACTCAAGAGTGCAGGGGAGGAATATGCAGAAACTGATTAAGATAAAGCAGAATTCCTTAACAAATATTTCTGTTCTGTGTTCATATATGAAGGGCCTGGAGCAAGACCTCAGAAAACACCCATAAATAGCAACAGAAGCGACAGGAATCTCAAACGATTTTCAGAAGACTGTGTTCGAGAGGAACTAGCTAAACTAAAAGTAGACAAAACCATGGGTCCAGATAGGATACATCCAAAAATACTAAGGGAACTTGGGACGTTCTAGTGGCTCCACTGTCTGACCTTTTCAATGCCTTTTTGGAGTCGGGAGTGGTGCCAGAGGACTGGAGAGAGGCACATGTGATCCCTTTACATAAAAGTGGATGTAAGGATGACAATGAGAACTACATGCTGGTTAGTCTAACCTCTGTGGTTAGTAAATTATTGGAAAGGCTACTAAAGGAGAGACTAGTGAGGTTTCAGGAGTCCAGTGGATTGCAGGATCGAGGCAGCATGGATTCACCAGAGACAGGTCCTGTTAGACAAATCTGATAGATTTCTTTCACTGGGGGACCAGAGAGATGGACCAATGGAGAGCCCTAGATGTGGAGTATTTAGATTTCAGTAAAACATTTGACACTGTTCTGCACAGGCAACTTATAAACAAACTGAGCACCCTAGGGATGGACCTTAAAGTTACTGATTGGGTTAGAAATCGGTTGAGTGGGAGGCGACAAAGGGTACAGGTAAACAGAGCTCACTGAGGAGAAGGAGGTTACTAGTGGTGTGCCGCAGGAATCTGTCCTTTGTCCGATTCTGTTTAACATCTTTGTTAGTGAAATTACAGAAGGACTGTCGGATAAGGTTTGCTTGTTTGCAGATGATACCAAAATCTGCAATAGAGTAGACACACAGGAAGGAGTCGACAACGTGAGGAGGGATCTAACTAAACTTGAAGAATGGTCAAGAATATAGCAGCTGGACGTCCGGTGACGTCAGCATATTGGATGGCGGAGATCTAGCTGAGCTCTGCCGCCGGCAAAAAGGGCAAAAAAGAGCAACAAAAGTGGAATAAATGCACCGATAAAGAACGGAAGGTGAAGCGGAGAGTAGAGGGAGCGAAGGGGAAAAGGAATAAAAATACCCCCGAGCGAAGTAGCTGCGGCGGAGATCAGAGGTGCAGCGGGAAGACACGTGGCTGCTGAGCAAGTTGGCTTGAGGGCTATATGGTGTAGTGTCGCAGCGGAGAGCAGTGAAAAGAAGATTCTGAGCGGCAATAAGAGCAGAGGTAGGGAGAGGAGACTCCTGCACCAGGATCTCATTAGTGGCCGGGTGCCACGTTAGCACCGTTCGGCAAGCAGTGAAGAGAGCCGCCTGAGAAAGAGGGAGCAGGTGGGGGAAACCCAGCACGACAGCTGAGGAGTTGCGGAGGAGAGGGCAGCAGCGCAGTGGGACCAGAGGAGGAAAATCCCACAGGAGGTGGGTTGAGGCCGGAAACTAACAGCAGAGGAACGATCCTGGCTGGGCAGAGAGCAGTGTACCGTCTAGCTGGCTGAAGGGACGGCTTAGAGCACTGCCGGCCGGGCAGAGAGCAGGGAAGGGCCGGACAGGCTGAACAGCAGGAGGAGTGATAAGAAGAGCAACACAGCCCGCAGCAGAAAAAGGCGGGACAGACAGACCCGGCAGCCCAGGGAGCACTAGTACTGGCGGTGAAAAGTGGCTGGAAAGTGGTGGAGGAGCTAGGAAGAAGCAGCTCTGGGTCAGGCTGGGAGCAATTGCATGTGATATCGTAAAGACCGGGATAAAATAAATTGAGCCTGCGGCGGCCAATCCAAGCTGAGGGTCAGCTGAAGCCTGTTTAATATTATAGAGTGAGTGGAAGAGCATTGGCCATTGGCAAGGAGGGAGCTGTCGGCGGAGTGAGAAGCCCCATCAGGAAAGTATGGAGAAAGCAAAAAGAGAGGGGGCAGTGAAGAAAAGGTTGGAGGAGTTTCGCTCCCCATCTGCGCCGCAAAGAGGAGGAAAGGAGTGTGAGAAGCCAGGCAAGTTGTCGGGGGGTCTCTTGCCGCTGCGCAAGGAAGAGACAGATGGTGAGGAGTGTGTGGGGATGGCGGAGAAAATCAAGCAATGGCTGATGGAGCTGAAGGAGGATTTAAAAGAAGAAATCAGAGGAGTTAAAAATGAGCTAAAGGAGGCCATGCAAACCATCAAACAAGATATCACGGAATTGGGAGAGCATGTGGAGGAGGCAGAGAGTCAGTTGGAGCAGCATGGAGCGCCGTTGGACCAAATCCAGAAAGGATGGAAGGAGATGAGAGTAGCTCAGGAGGAGCTAAAGGCAAAAGTTGAAGACTTGGAAGACCAATCGCAAAGAAGTAACAGAGTGCGGGGAGTACCGGAAGAACCTAAGTACAGGAATTGCGAGATAGTGGTACAAAAAATATTTGGAGAACTTTTGAGGGCGGAGGAGCGCCTGGGGGAGGAGGGGGAGATAAAAATAGAATGGCCCCATAGAGGGCTGGGGCCCATAAGAGACAATCGACCAAGAGATATTATAGTATGCCTGGTATCATACAAGTTGAAAGAACGTATATTGGAAGCAGCGCGAAAGCTACGACACTTCCAATGGGAAGGGCACAAAGTGGAATTGTATCAGGACTTGTCCCAGGGGACACTGCAGCGTAGACGAGAGATAAAAGACGTCACGACCTACCTGAGGAGGGTCGACTTGAGATACAAGTGGATGTACCCGTTTGGACTGTTGCTTACGGTACAAGGACGGTCGAGGAAAGTACGGACAAGTGCAGAAGCCTGGAGAGCTTTGAGAGAGCTCGGAGCTGAAAATCTTCCGGAGGCAGCTAGCAGACCAGCCAGACCAGTGGAGGGCACTGCCGTCAACACAACAGCAGAAAGTTCAAGGTGGCACCGAGCGGCAGAAGGTGGAAGGAGGCTGGCGAAACTGGTCAAGGAGCGTCAACGTGGAAAGGAGAGTGAAGAGGACGAAAGCTGATGTAGTAGGCAGTATACAGACTTGAGTCAGATGTCTTGTATGGTGGAAAAGGTGGTGGGAGACATGACTTAGTAATGATGGAAGGAGGGGGGAGGATAGCGGAGGAGGAGGGTGGGGGTGGAGGGGAGGAGGGAATAAGTAGGACTAGGGGTTGATGGTGCTGGGAAGGAGGGAGTGGGGGGAGGGAGTGGGGGGAGGGAGAGGGGGGCGGGGGCAGGCGGTGGTCCGATATGCGGACACCATGATGGAAGTCAGATCTCTGGTAGGGAGAAGGAGGATGGGGGGGAGGGATGGGGGGGGGAGAAGGCAGAAGAGGGGGGAGGTGGTAGTGGGGAGTCTTCGAAAGAGGGTAGGGGGAGAGATCGGGGGAGGGTAGGGGGGGGAAGGAGGGGGGAAGGAGGAGGGAAGGTTACAAAGCTGGGAAGAAGGGAGGAGTAGGGGTGGAGGGAGTGTTAAAAGTTGTAACGTTGAATGTGAAGGGTCTGAACTCACCCTGGAAGAGAGAAACTGTATAAAGAATCGTCAAGACACAGAGCAGCGACTGTCATGTTGCAGGAGACACATTTGCTTAAAAAACATGAATCCTTAGTAAAGCCAAAGGGTTATAGAGAGTGCATTTTCGCATCAAACGTACGGGAGAGGAAGAAAGGGGGGGGGGGGGTGGCGGTTCTTATCACTGAAGAGCATAAAATGGAAGTTCAGTCGGTGGTAAGGGATAAGGGGGGGAGATATGTGCTCATGAGAGTGAAAGTAGGGGAGGAGTGGTTTTGTGTGGTGAATGTATATGCGCCCACAGGCTCCCAGAAAGAATTTTGGGAGGAGTTAGGGAAGCAGGTAGCGATAATGGGGGATGGGGTGTTGATATGTGGAGGGGATTTCAACATGCCGTGGGAGGTGGGGAGAGATACGACGGGGAAGAGGGAGAGGCGGAGGGCTGATAGGCAGAGGTATCATGCGTTCGTGTCAGAGAATGATCTAATAGACGCATGGAGATTGATGAACCCAGGTAAGCGACAGTTTTCCTTCTATTCGGCAGCGCACGGCACATATTCAAGACTAGATGTCTTTTGGGTAGGTAAGGAGCTGGCGGGTAGAATCAAGGACAGCGAGATTGAGCCGATTACGTGGTCGGATCACGTGCCAGTGATCATATAGGTAAGGGTGAGGGGGGAAGTAAGGGGGGGGGCGTTATTGGAAACTTAATGAAAGCTTGCTAGAGGATAGCCGGGTAGTGAGGGAGGTAGAGCAGTTAATTCCGGAGTACTTTGAACAAAATGGGGAGGGGGAGGTGAAGGTGGGTGTGGTCTGGGATGCGTTCAAAGCAGTGGTAAGGGGGGTGTTGGTAAAATGGGGTGCGCAGATAAAGAGGGAAAGGAAAGAGCAGGAAGGGCAGTTAAGGCGCCAATTAATGGAGTTGGAAGAGAAAGATGCTCGGGGGGGGGGGGATATTTAGAGGAGCAGTGTTGGAGGCAAGGGCTAAATTAAATGCTTTGGAGGTGGGGCGGATAAGGCATAATTTACAATTATTGAAACAGAATTTCTTTGAAGGGGGCAACAAGGCAGGGAAGTACTTGGCTTGACAGTTAAAAAAGAGAAAGGAGCGGAATCGGGTTATTCAGATTAGAGGCAGGGGGGGGGGGGAAGAGTGAGGGAAGACCATCAAATTAGAGAAGAGTTCGTGGCGTTTTATCAGAAGTTGTACGCGGCCCAGGTGGAGGGAACGGAGGAAGCGATCAACATGTACCTGGGAGAAGTGGGGATGCCACGGTTGGAAGCTGGGGAACAGCAGAATCTCGATAGAGAGATTGAAGTAGAGGAAGTGCTATGGGCAATCAAGGAGATGAAGCAAGGGAAAACCCAGGGCTTAGATGGTTTAACGGCACGCTTCTATAAAAGTTTGGGAGCTTGCTGCTCCAGCCACTAAGGACAGTATTTAATGCAACACGTAGGGGGGAAAAACTGGCAGATACGATGGGATGGGCAGGCATTACCCTTATACATAAGGGGGGAGAAAGATCCGCAGGAGTGTGCGTCCTACAGGCCAATTTCGCTATTAAACCAGGATGCGAAATTGTTGGCAAAGATCCTAGCAGGGCGATTGAATAAAATCCTAGGCAAGTTAGTACATGAAGACCAAGCAGGCTTCATACCAGGGAGGCAAGTGGCGGATAATATCCGCAAGGTCCTCAATGTGATTTGGGCAGCAAGACGCTCAGGAGACCCTACGGTGCTAGTCTCGCTGGATGCAGAGAAAGCATCCGACCAAGTGTCTTGGAAGTTTCTGTTTTCAGTATTAGACGTTATGGGGTTCGGGGCTGAGTTTGAGAATTGAATAAAGGCATTGTATGCAAGCCCTAAAGCTTGTGTGCAAATCAATGGAGGTTACTCAAGATTTTTTCCTATAGAGGGGGGAATGAGACAAGGCTGCCCCCTATCGCCGCTGCTTTCTGCGCTCTCGCTGGAGCCCTTGGCAGCACGGATACAGGCGAGTCAAGAAATAAAGGGGGTGAGGGTGGGCCAGACGGAATATCGAATGTCGCTCTTTGCGGATGACATTTTGTTGATAACAAGCCCAGGGGAATCATTATCGGCCGTAATGGGGGAGATTCAAAATTACGGGAAGGTGGCAGGGTTTTGAATTAATAGGGGGAAATCGGAAATCTTTAATATAGTTGGGGAGGAGGAACAGCAGAGGGAGCTCCAACGGCGGTTCCCATTTAGGTGGGCAAGGAGGTCGATCAGGTACCTGGGGGTGCAGCTGGGAAGGACACTAGAGGAACTATTTGATCTAAATTACAAGAAACTCGTAGGGCAATTAGAGTCACAGCTGAGGGGGGTGGAGTAGGGGGTATTACTCTTGGTTTGGGAGGATGGCGATAATCAAGATGATGCTGCTTCCTCAGTTTCTGTTCTATTTCCAAGTGTTGCCAATAGTGGTTCCGGTGGGGGGGGGGGGGGGGGGTGTTAAAGAGGAAAAAAAAACAAGTAGGGAGTTTTATTTGGGGGGGGCAAATGGCCAAGGGTTGTGGCACGGACGCTACAAACTCAGGGAATGGAGGGAGGGATGGGGGTTCCTAATTTTGCATTATATTATGCGGCTGCGCAGATTCGGGCGGTTTACGCCTGGCTAAGGGAGCCATTGAAGCAGTGGGTACAGAAGGAGGCAGCGGAGTTTGGTCTGGGACAGCTGGAAAGATTAGTGGGGGGGGGGGGAAGGGTGAGAGGGGAAATAACCCCATGGTGGGGTTCACTTTCAGTGTCTGGCAGCAGAATAGGCAGAGGTTGGTGGGGGATAAGAAATGGTCACATACCATGTCCCTACAGGTTTGTTGTGAAAGGGGAGTGGGGCCAAGTAGAGCAGCGTTGCGAAGATGAGCGGAGCAGGGCCTATGTCAGGTGTCACAGATATTAGTGGGGAAGGAAGTCAGGGGTTTTGAGGGAATGCGAGACCTGTATCGGCTGCTCGAAACGGATAGGTATGCATATGCGCAAATGGGGTCGCTAATCAGTAAAAGGGTGAGAGGGCAGGAGGGTGGGGGGGGGGAGTGGAATGGTTTGAAGGGGCATGTTTAGGGTCCATGGGGCAGAAGGGTATGATATCAAGAATTTATAGAGGGCTAGTAGTGAGGCGGGTTGGGAAACTGAGCTATATGGAAGCGTGGGAAAGGGACTTGGGAATAGAGTGGGAGATGGAGGAGTGGGAGGGGTTGGCAAGGGGCATTGCCAAATTTACTATTGCTACAACACTGCGTGAGAATGGGTTTAAGGTTTTGAGTAGGTGGTATCTCACGCCAGAGCGCTTGTTTAAAGCGGGGGTATTGAAGACGAATGAATGTTGGAGGGAGTGTGGTAAAGAGGGTACCTGGATGCACATGTGGTGGTCCTGCCCAGTGGTTCAAAGATATTGGGGGAAAATTGCAGATAACCTCAACAAGATAGTGGGAGCAAGGATAGACCTGACTCCTGAAATGTGTCTCCTGCAAAAGAAGGATGGGCAATGGGAAGGAGAGTGGAATATTGTATGGCTCTGTGTCACAGCGGCTAGATGTGAAATAGCATGGCGTTGGAATAGGAAGATTTTACCTTCTATGGATAGCTATGCAAAGAGAATGTCGGACATGTATCGTATGTATAAAATCACGGGGGAAAAGCAGGGCAGGGGAGGACAAATGGAGAGGCGTTGGGAGGGAGTGTGGAAGTGGTTAAGAGAGAGTAGGTGGAAAGAGGAAGGGGTTGAGAAGGGGGAGGGGAAGGGGGCGGGGCGAGGAGGCGGGGGAGGGGTTGGGGTTAGGATAGAGGAAGGGGAATGAGTGTATATAGGGAGGGACAGGGAGGGGTGCAGGGGGCAGACGGAGAGGAGAGGAGGGGGAGTTTATGGTGTGAAGTGAAAGAGGGTGGGGTAGGGGGGAAGGGAGGGGGTTGGGGGGGCAAAGATTGCAAGAAATTCATAACACTAGAATAATTAAAAAAGAAGGGGGGGGGAATAGAAAGGATGAGTGCAATTGAATGAAGGTTACAATAACTGCTTCTTTTCTTTTCCTGATTATAGATTATAACTAGTACAACAGAGTATGGTAGCGCATTAACAGGTTTTGTAGCATTGTTTATTGTTTACATCGCATTTACTATACCGCCTCCCAAAACATCGAGGCGGTTTACAAATAAAATCAATGTTTACAAAAAAGAAAAAGAAAAGAAATTACAATGATTGATAGCAAAGAGGAGAGTCAAGGTAGAAGACATACAAACAGAAAAAACAGAAAAGAGGTCTTCAGGTGGGGAAAGCCAGTGAAAAAAGATGACTGATTATCTCCTGAAAGTTAATGGGGTAGGTCAGCTGATGGCCACTCTGTGGGATGTCTAGCAAAGTGGATAGATAGAGTTTGTGTTTGTAAACAAGTGTCCTGGTTGATGGTCATTATATGCATAAGGAGGTTAGCAAAAGGGGGATAAAGGTCAACATCACCAGAGCAAATGATGAGGAGATAGCTGGTATAGCGGTAGATGTTTATTAATGTAAAAATACTACGGTATATATTATATAATGAGCCTCTGTTTCTGCTATATATATGGATAAAAATGTTCCAACTATCCCCTGAAATATTATACGAAAGATGTATGAAGGAAGAGCTGGCTGGAAAGTTGAATATAGAAATAACGTGTATTAGGGATGAGTAATGACAACTCAGACAGATGTTAAGCATAATCCTTATCAAGCATGTTTTCTTTATAGATGGTATAAGTTGGATCCAGTTGTACTTGGTATATTTGTTGAATGACTTATGCAAATGTTGTAGTTTGGAAATTTGGTATAATAATAAAAAATTCAAAATTAAAAAACAAAACAAAACGAATATAGCAGCTGAACTTTAATGCTAAAAATGCATTTAGGCTGCAAAATCCAGAGGAGCTGTACATTGTAAGGGGTGAGGTGCTTCTGTCCACAAAAAGAGCAAGAACTGGGTATAATTGTGTCTGACGATCTTAAAGTAGCTAAACAGGTAGAAAAGGCGACTGTGAAAGCCAGAAGGCCTGTGAGAGAGTCAATTGGACCATTAGATGATAGAGGGGTAAAAGGGGCAGTAAGAGGAGACAAGGCTATAGCAGAGAGACTGAATGAATTCTTTGCTTCGGTCTTTACTGAGGAAGATGTAGGGATGTTACCCAAGACTGAAGTGGTATTTAAAGGTGATACTGCAGAGGAATTGAGAGAAATATCGCTACACCGGGAAGATATATTACAACTATTTGATAAACTGAATAGTAGCAAATCACCTGGACTGGATGGTATACATCCCAGAGTGTTGAAAGAACTGAAATATGAGATTGCAGACCTGTTATTGGTAATCTGTGAACTTTCATTAAAATCATCTGTAATACCTGAAGATTGGAGGGTCGCCAACGTAACACCAATTTTTAAAAAGGGTTCCAGGGGTGACCCGGGAAATTACAGACTGGTGAGCCTGATGTCAGTACCAGGGAAAATGGTAGAAACCATCATAAAGAACAAAATTACACAGCATGTAGATAGTCATGGCCTAATGGGAGACAGCCAACATGGCTTTAGACAAGGAAGATCTTGTCTTACTAATCTGATCTGTTTTTTTGAAGGTGTGCATAAACAGGTAGACAAAGGTGAGTCGGTTGATATAGTGTATCTGGACTTTCAGAAAGCTTTTGACAAGGTCCCCCATCAGAGACTTTTGGCGAAGCTAAAAAGTCATGGGATAGGAGGCAGTGTACTATTGTGGATCGGGAACTGGTTAAAAGATAGAAAGCAGAGGGTAGGGCTAAATGGCCAATATTCCCAATGGAAAAAGGTGAATAGTGGAGTACCCCAGGGATCTGTACTGGGTCCGCTACTTTTTGACATATTCATAAATGACCTGGAAAAGGGAATAACTAGTGAGGTTATCAAATTTGCAGATGACACAAAACTGTTTAAAGTTGTTAAAACCCAAGAGGATTGTGGAAAACTGCAGGAGGATCTGGATAAATTGGAAGACTGGGCATCCAAATGGCAGATGAAATTTAATGTGGACAAGTGCAAAGTTATGCACCTAGGAAAGAACAACCCACACTATAGTTACACGATGCAAGGCTCCACATTAGAAACCACCACCCAGGAAAAAGATTTAGGAGTCATCGTGGATAACATGTTAAAACCCTCCGCCCAGTGTGCAGCGGCGGCCAAGAAAGCAAATAGAATGCTAGGTATCATAAGGAAAGGGATGGAGAATAAAACAAAGGATATTATAATGCCTCTGTATCGCTCCATGGTACGACCGCACCTTGAATATTGTGTGCAATTCTGGTCACCGTATCTTAAAAAGGACATAGAGTTATTAGAAAAAGTACAGAGAAGAGCCACCAAATTGGTGAAGGGGATGGAAGGCTACTCCTATGAAGAGAGGCTAAAAAGGTTAGGGCTCTTTAACCTAGAAAAGAGACGGCTGAGGGGAGATATGATAGAGGTGTATAAATTAATGAATGGAGTGGAACGGATAAACGTGGATCAATTGTTTACGCTATCAGAATATAGAAGGACTAGGGGACATGTAATGAAGCTACAGGGTAAACTATTTAAGACAAATAGGAGAAAATATTTCTTCACTCAACGTGTAATCAAACTCTGGAATCTGTTACCGGAGGATGTAGTAAGGGCTGTTAGTATAGCTGGGTTTAAAAAGGTTTGGACAAGTTCCTGGAGGAAAGGTCCATAAACCACTATTAAAAAGGGACCCAGGATATCAATGCTTGGCCTAGTACAAGCACTGCAGAACCTGTGTCTTTTGGGGAAACTGCTAGGTACGTATGACCTAGATTGGCCACTGTTGGAAACAGGATACTGGGCTTGATGGACCTCGGTCTGACCCAGTATGGCATTTCTTATGTTCTTAAGGATGCTTGGGTGTATAGGGAGAGGAATGGCCAGCAGAAAAACGGAGGTGATAATGCCTCTGTATAAATATCTGGTGTGACCTCAATTGGAGTATTGTGTACAATTCTGGAGACCGCACCTTCAGAAGGATATAGGCAGGTTGGATTTGGTGTAGAGGGTGGCTACTAAAATGGTTAGTGGTCTTCATTATAAAGCATATGAGGACAAACTTAAGGATCTTAATATGTACACCTTAGAGGAAAGGCAGGATAGAGGTGATATGATTGAGATGTTTAAATATCTCCGTGGCATAAATGCACAGGAGGAGAGCCTCTTTTGATTGAAAGCAAGCTCTGCTAGGAGGGGACATAGGATGAGGGTGAAAGGTAGGATTAGGAGTAATATGGGGAAATATTTATTTACGAAAAGAGTGGTGGATGCATGGAATAGTCTTCCAGTGGAGGTGGTAGAGATGAGGACAGTATCTGAATTCAAAAACGTATGAGACAAACACAGAGGATCTCTAAAGAAAAAAGGAGGACTATTGTAGTGGTTGATATGAAAGGGCAGACTAGATAGGCCATGTGGTCTTTTTCTACCGTTATGTTTCTATGTTGAAGGGCTAAAGTGAAGGGGTGGCTAGATGGCTCTAGCCCCTGCAGAGCAGACTCATTGACACTGGATTAGTTGAGGGACTATGGCCTACAATTTTCTATATTGTAAGATTGTTAATGTTCTGGGTACCTAGACATCCACCGGAAACGCTTGACAAAAGTGGAAAGTGATGCCCTTATTGCCGCCCAACAAATGTCTGCAGGGACTACCGAACTCCGCTCCGTCCACAAGGATGGTAGTACTCGGGTAAAATGGGTATGCAAACCCTCTGGAGCTGGCCGGTTATGCAACAGATTTGCTGAGGCAGTGGCCTCCTTAACCCAGTGCCCCAATGCAGACTTAGCTGCTGCATCAGCTTGCATAGGCTGGCAAAGAGCACAAAAAGATGGTCTGACTTATGAAAAGAATTCCTAACCTCCAAGAAGTGGAGAGGTACCTATGGGACATCTACACGGCAAAGATCCTTAACATTCCCCTGACACTGCTCTTTAGAGGAGGGCAGGCATACCTCCTGGTTCACATGAAATGGAAAAACTTCAGGGAAGAAGGAAGGCACAGGCTGAATGGAAACAGCCTCCTCAGAAAAAGATAGGTAAGGACCCAGGGGCGGCTCTATAATGAGGCTGAGTGAGGCGGTGGCCTCAGGCAGCAACTTTTTGGGGGCGGCAAAAATTGCCCCCAAAAAGACCACCTCACTCGGCCTTCAAAACCCCTCCCCCCCCGATCAGAAGATCCGCTGCCGCCGTGGCAGCGGCAGAATGAAATGTCCCACGGCCGTGGCTCTCCCAGCAGAGCCCTCCTCAGATTATTTCCCTCAGCACCGGCTTTTCAGAGCCGCAAAGGGAGAATTTCCCTTTCTCGCAGCTCTGTTAAGCCCGCCAGCACTGATGGGAAACATAAGCCAACGCTGAGGGAAATAATATGAGAAGGGCTGAGGTGGGGGGCTGTGGCTGCCGGACACTTCATTCTGCTGCTGCAGCGGCAGCAGCATCCAGGTTTGTGTTTTTTTTTCACTTTCCCTGTGCTGATGGGGGGCTAGGTGGTTAGGACTGGAAGTGGGCTGATGGGGAGCTAGGACTGGTAATGGGCTATGGGGGGCTAGGACTGGTAATGGACTGATTGGGAGGGGGGCCAGGACTGGTAATGGGCTTTCGGGGATAGCTAGGACTGGAAATGGGCTGATGGGGGGGGGTTAGAACTGGAAATGGGCTGATCGGGAGGGGAGGCTAGGACTGGAAATGGGCTGATTGGTGGGGTTAGGCCTAGAAATGGGCTGATTAGAGGGGCTAGGCCAGGAAATGGGCTGATTGGGGGCCTAGGACTTGAAATGGACTTATTTGGAGGGGAATTAGGACTGATAATGGGCAGATGGGGGGCTGACACTGGCAATGAGCTAGGACTGGTAATGGGCTGATTGAGGGGCTAGGACTAGAGTGGGCTGATAAGGGGGATAGGACTGGAAATGGGCTAATGGGGGAGGGGAGGGGAGTGCTGCTAGCCCTGGAAGAAAACTAGGGGCTAGGCCTACAAATGGGCTGATGCGAGAGGATGGTAGAATATGACTGGAAGGGAATGGTTACTGAGAGGGTCTGCCAGGGGAAGGAGGGGGCAGGAAGGGAGCTGACACGGGGGAAGGAGGGGGCTGGAAAGAAGCCGACACCTGGGACATACTGAAAGGGGACTGGAAGGGAGCTGACACTTGGGGATGGGAGTGGTAGGTGGTTGGGTAATGGAGAGGAGGCTGGAAGGGAGCTGACATGCAAATCGCACGGGAAGGGGGATGGACAGAGGGTAGGGTGACTGGAAGGGAGCTGACTGGGGGGTTGGCACTGAGAGTAGACGTGAGCTGATATCAGGGATTGCATTTGGACTAGAAGGGGCTGGACAGTGGGGAAGGAGGGGGACTGGAAGGGAATGGACACCAGTGGCAGTCGTGGGAATGCAAGGCGGTTGACATTGGAAGGTACTGGGAGGGAAGGAATGGAAAGGGAGCTGATACTGGGGAGGGTTACTGGAACTGGAAATGGGCTAATGGAAGGAAGTGAAGAAAACAAAAAGAAGAAATAAGAACTGACAGATGGAACACAGACCACAGAAAGAGAGCTAAGAGAAGACAGGAAAGCAGAAGCCTCAGATCAGGACCAGTATGATCAGAGAATAAAATGGTCAGACAACAAAGGTAGAAAAAATAATTTTAGTGATTGGACTTTGTGCTATTTTTATATTTTACACAGTACTGGGGAACTGCATCTCTTATTTATCTGATGTTGCACTGCATGTGGACTCTGGCTTCTTGGGGTTTCAATTTAAATTTGGTCTACATATTTTTATTTTTACTTTAGTTTGTGGTTACTTATTCTGTACTTGGTGAGGGTTGATGTTGTGAGTGTGTGACTGAGGTCAGGTGTTCTGTTAACATGGAGTTTGTACATAAAGATCTATACTGTACTGTAGTAATTTGACTTGTTCAGCTTTTCAAATAGGTGTATGGATGTTCCAGGGCCCACTGTAGTATTTACAGTGCTGCTTTTTTTGGATGGGCTCCTTATGTGAGTTTTGGAAGTTTGTGCTAATATGGTATGCTATGGTAGGTTTGCTCTGTTATAGGGTTTCATATTAGTTCACAATATGCCTAGTACTGGAGAACAGTGGTGGTTGTTAGTGAGATGATCAGAATCTGATTTTTTTTTAAAATATTGAGTTCTGTGGGTGAATGTCCTGCTTCTGCTCTGCACCTACTGTGGATGCAAAATATATATTGAAAAAGAAAAGGCAAGAACCATAACACAGTTTATAACAACATACAAATGAGTTATAATTTAGTTTTATAAACTGTGCTGTTGGTTCTTGCTGTCTTTTAGTTCCTTGGTATGAAAACAGGACCGTACCTAGACCTGTGCAAGTGGTGCAGCCGCACAAGGCACAAAGGCTTGGGGGACGCATTTTGGCTGTGTGCTATTGCCCTGTCGCCACTGGTAGGACAATAGCAGGCAGCCGAAATGCGCTCCTCAAGCTTTTTCACAGCACTTTAAGCAGGTCTGGTCCCTCCCTCCTCTGACGTGATGTCAGAGTAGGGAGGGACAGATCTGCTTAAAGTGCCGGTGCCTTTCAGATCGAGCGCATGCCCCCACCTTCTCCTCCCCCCACCCCGTACCTCCGTCCAGCACTGCCTGCTCTTTCCCTGCTGCCGGCGTCGCCGTGAAAAAAACAGAGGGCAGCAGCAGCAGCAGGGAAAAAGCAGGCAGCGCTGGACGGAGGTATGAGGGGTGCGTGAGCCCGAGCTGCAAGTCGCACAGGGTGCAATTGCAGCTCGATACGGCCCTGTGTGCAAACATCTTGCATTTCCTCCATATAATCTAATCAGCTTTTTGGTTTGGTTCAGTCTCTGATTGGACTTCTGAAAAAGCCACGCCCCCCTCTAAGGTGTGTGTGTGTATGGGGGGGGGGGGGGGCGCCATTTCATTCTTCGCCTCAGGCAGCAGATTGCCTTGAGCCACCCCTGTAAGGATCTTAGCAAGACACAGCCAGCAAAACAGAATCCTCAGTGCGGAACAATCGCAACCAAGAAGATGGTCATGAGTGTCAAAACCTTTAAGGTAGCATTCTTTAATGGCTCAAGGGCTCCTGACATCAGGGTCCCGACCACCAAACACAGATCCCAGGAAGGGATCACGTAGGGGGTGGGGTGGGGGCGACGCAGATGCCAAACCCCCTGATGAAAGTGCGAAACATCCAGGTATAAAGTTAGAGACTTACCAGCCAACAGACCTCTGAAACAGGCCAAAGCTGCCACCTGAACCTTCAGGGAGCTAAAAGATCCTTCTCCAGACCATCCAGCACCTTGACTGCCTCAGGAGCCAGCTGCCATGCACCGAAACCAGCAGTCAGGGCACCAGACCCACACTAATGCCAGGTTGATAGAACTCCTCTGGGCTCTAAGCAGCGTGTAAAAAAAATCAAAATGTGCTCCCAGGAATTCCAGGGACTGGGAATACAACAACTGGCTCTTTCCCCAATTGATCACCCAGCCAAGGCTCATCAGAAAGGACACCACTCAAAGAGCTACCCGAGACTCCACTAAAAGAGAATGGGCTGAATGAGCCAGTAACCCAGATATGGGTGCACAGAAAATCCCGGGACGCTGTATTGCCTCAGCCACCACCACCACCATGACCTTGGAGAACATCCTTGGGGCAGTGGAGAGAACAAATGGAATGGTGGTGAACTGAAGGGGAGAGCCAAGCAGGCAAATACAGATACTTTGCTGATCTTCCTGGATCGTAACATGAAGATAACCCTTGGCCAAATTCACAGATACCAGGAATTCCCCTTGGTGCACTGCTTGAACCATGGATTGCAAAGTTTCCATCCAGAAGCGCATGATACACAAGCACTCGTTGACACCTTTGAGGTTCAGAACAGACCGGAATGCTCCTTCTGTATCAGCATCATGAAACAGATGGAATACCTGCCCTTGCCCCGTTCGTTCGAGGGAATGGGCGCCACTGCCTTCAGGAGAGGCAACTGGACCAATGTGATCCACAAAGCAGCCCTGCCATTCACAGACCTACAAGGGGAGAAGATGAAAGCGGCTGGAACTGGTTCTTTGCATTCAAGAACGCTCATCCTCATCCTCGCCAAAGCAGATCTAAATTTCAAGCTATGCAACTCCTCCAGCTCAACCCACCTTGACTCCCTCACCATATCTAATGAACACTGCTCAATCAACCTTCTTTATCGAGCACCCTCCCCATTACCGGATGACCTTCCAACAATAATTGAGCTCGCGTGCACAACATCCACTTCACGCTCTCCAAATTGGTTAGTTGGTGATTTCAACCTCCCATCTCTCCATGACAGCCACTCAGCAGCATTCCTAGACGCACTAGAGGATCTAGGCTACAAACAATACGTCGACTCACCCACTCACACCAAGGGAGGTAAACTAGACCTCATTTTCGCACCTCATTTCAACACCTTAACACACCAAGCCCTTGCACTGTCGGTTACACCAGTGCCATGGTCAGATCACAATCTTATCCGATTCAATATACCCACCTATACTTCTCACAAGAAGCAAATACCATCTAACACACCTGGAACCCACACAGCCCGCTTTCAACCTCTCAACCGTGACACTGTCATAGAAAATCTTCAACCACTTATGACCAACACCACCCTCAACTTAGACGACCTTATAGCCAAATGGGACGAGAACCTCAGAGCCGCCTCATGTCCATTGCACAATGAAAAGAAAACGAGAACACGCACCATGGTTCTCTATGGACCTTCGTACATCTCTCAACCACCTACGCAAACTTGAGACACAGTGGCGAAGAACCCACTCCCCAGAGGCCCTTGCAGCATATAATTCACACTTAACTACCCACCGTGGGAAGAAAACACAGAGTAGGAAACTCTACCACACAAACTTATTGAAACGCTCCATCAATAAACCACATGCACTGTTCAGGTTAGTAAAATCCATAACAGGAGAGCCGGTTTCAGCCCAACCTGCAATGCCTCAGCCACAGGACTACGCAAACTACCTGCAATCAAAAATGATTAAGACCAGCACAAACATAAATATCAGCAACCCCTCTGTATCACCTAAGGCATCCCAAATAACACCATTATGCAATTTCAATACGGTATCAACTAGTGAGATTGAGAACATTATCGCTTCCATCAATCCTAGCACGGCACCTAACGACCCATGCCCAGCCAGCTGGATCAAAGATCTGCGACATGATCTAAGCCAAATCTTGTGCAAGATACTGAACCAGTCCTTTCTAACAGGCTCATTCCCCCAGAGTCTGAAACACACCTCTATCAGGCCCCTACTGAAAAACAGTAAACTTGATCCATCCAAAGTTGAATCATTTAGGCCAATCTCGAGCATCCCCAGCTCGCAAAAATCATCGAGAAAGCTGCTCAACAACAGATCCAGCATCATATCGACACGGAAGCACCACTAGACCAATCACAACATGGCTTCAGAGAAGCACATGGAGTCGACACAATCCTTACAACCCTATTCAATGATCTGATCACAGGAATAAACAGCATCCAACAAGGATTTGTCCTCATCTTCCTAGACATCTCCGCCGCCTTCGACTCTGTGAACCATGATATACTTCTGCAACGCCTGATAGAAAAGGGGATTCGAAGCACAGCACTAGAATGGTGTAAATCCTACCTTTCCAATAGGTGGCAACAAGTCAAAACAGGCCATGAATCCTCGGAACCATTTCTACAGTCTCAAGGAGTACCTCAAGGATCTTCCTTATCGGCACTGATGTTCAATATATATATGCAGCCGATATGTGAATTGATCCGATCTTTCAACGTACAATGCCTGGCATACGCAGATGACATCCTCCTATACATGCCGTTCAAAATTGACCAACCAGTGTTTTCCCCAATAATCAATTGTTTCGGAGCAGTAGCTGAATGGCTGCTGACACAAAACCTACGAATCAATCATAGCAAAACTGATGTTCTTTTTGTTACAAGGAATCGTAAGTTCGTACTTCCTCCATCGCTACTGGTCAACAACATAGAATTGAAGTCCAAACCCACAATCCGATATCTCGGCATCACACTGGACCAACACCTGGATATGATAACGCATGTGAAGAATGTGACAAAGACTATACATCATAAGATCAGGACACTACGCCACCTCCGCCCCCTACTTGATTATACTGACTACTGATCAACCTTCCAGGCATTAGTCCTCCCACACCTAGATTTTGGAACATCATCCTCCACGGGATCTCTCAATCAACTTTAAATCCGCTTCGCCTGGCTATGAATGCAGCTGCAAGAGTCCTCTCTGGGTCACCAAGATCCGCACACATAACGCCTATCATGAAAGATCTGCACTGGCTACCTCTACAAGCCAGACTCCACTGTAAGTCACTAGTCCTGACCTTCAAAGCCATGAATAACTACCCATCTACACCAATCAGCAAGCTAATTCACAGCACCCTCGAAAATAGAAACAGGAGGACTACTGCTATGAACACATTAATAGTTCCTAAGATGATGACATCGTGTACTAAGGCTACGTCAAACAGAGCTTTCTCAATATTCGCTCCTCTAAACTGGAATACGCTTCCCCATGAAATCCGTGGCATCAAAAGCCTAATACTATTCCGAAAAGCTGTGAAACACCATCTGTTCACAAAATGTTACCCAGAAGTTATCCCGGACACTCACACATCTACCAAGCTTCCCACATACCCCAGACGCCTTAGCACCCTAATACAACCAGAAAATGGCTAGCCTACACGATAGCCCACATGATAACCATTTACCTGCACCATCCACATGAATTCACGCACGATATCCAAACGAGTTTAGAATATTGTATATAGTTAACGTATATACACACCGATCAATATATCAAATCCCGACTACTCTCCACTAATCAACTGTTTCAATGCAATAACTGACTGGCTCCTCAATCAAAACATGAGAATAAACTTCAAGAAAACCGAAGTACTCATAGCAACAAGAAACAAGCAATTTGCTCCGCCAACCACCCTCACAGTAAGAGACGCAGAACTCCCAATCAAGGCCTCCATAAAGTACCTCGGTGTGATACTTGATCAACAACTCAATCTTAAAGAGCACATAAAGAACACAGTAAAATCAATTTACTACAAACTAAAAACACTGCGCCACCTGAAACCAATGATGGAGACCAAGGACTTCCGTACAGTTTTCCAAGCAATAGTCACACCGCATTTCGACTATGCAAATATCATCCTTCATGGTCTCCCCAAGAATACACTAAATCCACTTCAACTGGCGATGAACGCAGCAGCCCGCATCCTATCTGGAGCTTCTATAAGAGATCATATAACACCAATACTGATCGATCTGCACTGGCTTCCGATAAACTGCAGAATAACATACAAAACCCTCCTCATCACATTCAAGGCTATTAATAATTTATCTCCTGCATCGATCTCAAATCTCATCACCCACACACCAAACAGACCCAGGAGACTAGTAGCAGAAAACACACTAGTTACTCCTAGTATCTCCACAAAATGGACACAACAAACTACTAACAGAGCTTTTGTGTCCTATGCTCCCCAGTGCTGGAACAGACTACCTCCAAACATCAGATCAATCAGGGATATCACTCAATTTAGAAAGTCCATCAAGCACTATTTATTCACTTTACACTTCAAGCTACCATACACACAATAGAACCGGCTCCCGTATTACTCAGAAAACTACTACACATAACAACAACCCAGAACAAAAGATCAAAATGTGAAAACACTGTATTCTTATCGAATATCAAATCTTGTTGTAACCTATTCAATGTATATATAATTATATATAATTATTTAGATAGTTATTCCCCAGTTCATTTTCCCTGTTATCTGTAAACCTAGATCAGTCATGTACTGACAGGTATGTTGTTGTTCAATGTAAACCGCACTGATGATGAATAGCGCGGTATATAAAAAATGTTAAATAAATAAATATATATATAGTATAAAGTTAACTGTACATAGTTCTCCCGGTTATCCCATGTGTTATTTTTCCCTGTTCTTTGTAAACTCAATGTTGCCTGTATGCATTGCAGTATGTTTTGTTCAATGTACACCGCACTGATTTTAATAGCGCGGTATAGAAGAAATGTTAAATAAATAAATAAAATAAAACATAGCCGTGCTGAATGGGAACTAACACCCAGTGATCCTTGGTGACCCAGGGCCATTCCTGAGAGAAGAGGTGAAAGCAAGCACCCAACTGGAGGAACCAGGGAATGGGCCCCCAAACTTCATTGCGCAGCCTGGGAGGGTCCTCCTCTATAAAGGACCAGGTCGCTGGGCCCAAGCGCTCCACGAAGGGACTGAGAACATGCTTGAAGTCCCATAAGCAGAGGGGCAAAAATGGATTTCCAGGCCAGTAGTAACAGAAGTCCGACCAGCGTGCCCGTGAGGAGCAGACAGAGGCTGATGGAAAGGGGCTCTTGCCCACTTCACAGCCCCCTTGGATCTGTCCTCCGGAAGGCAGAAAGATTTTGTCTTTCCTAGGTCCTTCACCAGCTTATCCAAATTGGACTAAACAGAAGTGTTCCTTTAAGGCCAGATGAGCAACTATGCTTTGGAAGATGAGTCCACTGTCCCATGTCACAGCCTAGCCAATGCCATTCTATCGTGGACAGGGCACAATCCCTGGACGCTAGATGTAACAGGCTGCACATGGTATCAGAAAAAAAGGTCGTAGCCAACCTCAAAAGAGGGGTAGAATCATCTGGCTGAAGACCCACAATCCACTGGAGTAGGGCTCGAGATGTCAGACCAGCACATGCTGCCAAATGAAGAATCACAAAACTCAGTGAAAGAAACCAAAAGTACACTTCAAATATTTTTGTCGGAATGGCCAGCCAAGTAGAAAGGGAAATCACCTTCCACCACTGTGGCCCATCCTTTTTAATCACTTTAGTAACATTTAAAAACAGCACTCAAAAAATGGCTGATACTTAGCTTTGACAACAGAGGCTATAAACAGCAGGTCAGGTACACGACGTGCCACGTTTCGGGGGTATGTCCATAAACCCCCTGCTTCAGGTCAAACCGCTGTTAGCAAAAACGTTAGCCTTAAACACATAGCTAAACCAAGTGGTTTTTATAACCCAGGCTCCTGATTTGATAGAGCGCGTTTGTCAGGTGTAGTGTGTAGGAAAGAACCTATCAGAACAGAGAAGAGAGACCACCAATCAGGTAACTACTCCCCATCTGAAAGGTCAAAAAATAGTATGCCAGTCCAACTGTTGATTTAATCCTTCTGGTTGTACAGAGTGTAGCCTAAAGATCCATTTTTGCTCCAGAGTTTGCAAGGTCTGAATCCTGTCACCTCCCCTAGGATTAGGGGGTACATGATCCAGGATCCGCCATCGGAGATCTTCAAACACATGCGAGCAATCCAAGCAATGCTTAACCAACGGTGCAGTAAGCTGCTGTGTGCGCAAGCGGGAAGCATGTTCTCCCAATCTCAGCTTGCAGAGTCGTGAAGTCCTCCCAACATACGGCAGTGGAATGATATTGAAAAACAACTGGCCTCTTTTCGAGATCATGTTCGGGGATTAAAGATCAATAAATTCAAAAGAGATAAATCTGATTATGATAACAACTGTGTGTACAACTGGCCCTCACGGATGATTCACAAGCAAACTCGCAAGAAAGTTTCTTTTGCTTTTAGTTCTGATGATTGTTCAGATACAGATTCTAGTGAATCCGGTCAACTAACTGGGGGTAAGAAGACTCAACAATCCGTTGATAATCCGCGAGGAAATTCTTTCCGGGGACGTCGGGCTCGCGGTAACTATCAGGCGGATTTTTGGGAAGGTCCGGACACTCGGTCCAGGACGCGGAGTCGACAGTTGTGAACCTATCAGGAATACCTCTCCCGTCTGAACAGCTAAAAATTCTGGAATTGGGTTTGTCCTTTATTCCGTCACCATGGTATGACGGGTTTGAAATGCGAGTGGCGCTGCAGAAGTTTTTTCGGAAGTTGCGGGTAATTCAGTATATGGCTGAACAATCAATTCCTGAGGATATGTCTCTGCTGAAGAACCCTTCTCGTTGGCAACCACTGGGTCAACCTGATGCGGCTATTTCAACTTTTCAACTTTTAATTTTTCAGGCTTTGTCACAGTTGGAGAATTCTCATATTCCTTGTTATAATAATTTTTCCAAAATTCAACGTGAGGCTCTTTACCAGTTATCTCAGTCATCTTTGGTAATACGACGGGCGGACAAAGGGGGAGCAACTGTGGTTTTGTCCCCCGAGAAGTATGATCGGGAAATGCATGTCCATTTGGACAATCGAAATCATTATTCTCTGATTGATGATCCTACTGAGAGCCTTAAGGATCGAATATTTCAACTGATATCTCAGGCGTTTCTCAGTAACTGGTTGACCCAGAAAGAAGCAGATTTTTTGATCAAAAAACATCCAAAGACCCCTCTTTTTTACCTTGTACCAAAAATTCACAAATCGCTAATAGATCCTCCTGGACGCCCTATTGTATCCTGTCGGGATTCAATTTTGGAACCGCTGTCCCAGTTTTGCGATCTTTTTTTACAACCGGTGGCAGCAACTGTGCCCTCTTACATAAAGGACACTGGGGATCTTCTACGTCAATTGTCAGCTTGTACTGACTTATCAATGTGTTCGTTTCTTGTTACTCTGGACGTCCAGGCCTTATATACTAATATTGATCAGAGAGAAGTCATGTCTGGATTGTTACAATATCCTATTCCACTTCCACGTCGTATTCCCAAACGTTTTTTTCTGGATTTATTGGATTTAGTGCTCAATCATAATTGTTTCCTATATCAACAACAATTCTATCTGCAGACTTATGGAATTGCTATGGGCGCAACGGTGGCTCCTTCCATAGCCACAATTTACATGGCCTGGTTCGAGGAATCATATGTTTATTCACATCCATTGTTTTCCTGGGTTTTACACTGGAAGCATTTTTTGGATGACATTTTTTTCATTTGGACAGGCAGTAGGAATGATCTGGATTCCTTTTTGGGTTCCTTAAATTCATTTAAATCCAACATACAATTCACAGCCCAAGTGGCAAGAGATAGAATTCAATTTTTGGATATTTTGATTGAATGCACTTCAGGAGGATTTTCCACTTCCCTATATCGGAAGCCGGTCCAGCGCAACACGTTGTTGCATTTTGATAGTTATCATCCCCCCTGCTTTGAAACGGGGTTTACCCTATGGACAATTTCTGCGTCTTCGGAGAAATTGCACTACATTGGCACAGTTTAAGATTCATGCTAAAGAACTGTGTTCTCGCTTTTTATCTAGGGGGTACCCTTCTAGGGTTGTCTATAGGGCTTATAAAAGAGCCTGTTATACTCATCGGGATTGGCTTTTGGAACCTGGGATTCCCTCACCTCCGATGGATAAAATTACGGGCATTTTCCCTTTTATGCGAGGCACTTCCTCTGTTGTTAGTTTAATTCACAAGTTTTGGACTGTTTTGGCTATTCATCCTTGTTTTCGCAAACCGCTTCAAATTGCTTATTCTCGCAAGTCTAATCTGTGTGATTTGCTGATGAAGACTACTGCATCTCAAGACAGACCACTTTTAGGACATGACAATGCAGGTCACTTTTCCTGTGGTACCTGTTCTTTTTGCCCTAGTACTTTACCAGGCTTGATGTGGACTGACAGCCGGACTAATAAAAGTTATTATACCCGCTGGCATACGGATTGTACTACTGATTATGTAGTCTATTTAATTCTTTGTCCTTGCCAGTTGCCGTATGTTGGGAAGACTTCACGACTCTGCAAGCTGAGATTGGGAGAACATGCTTCCCGCTTGCGCACACAGCAGCTTACTGCACCGTTGGTTAAGCATTGCTTGGATTGCTCGCATGTGTTTGAAGATCTCCGATGGCGGATCCTGGATCATGTACCCCCTAATCCTAGGGGAGGTGACAGGATTCAGACCTTGCAAACTCTGGAGCAAAAATGGATCTTTAGGCTACACTCTGTACAACCAGAAGGATTAAATCAACAGTTGGACTGGCATACTATTTTTTGACCTTTCAGACGGGGAGTAGTTACCTGATTGGTGGTCTCTCTTCTCTGTTCTGATAGGTTCTTTCCTATACAATACACCTGACAAACGCGCTCTATCAAATCAGGAGCCTGGGTTATAAAAACCACTTGGTTTAGCTATGTGTTTAAGGCTAACGTTTTTGCTAACAGCGGTTTGACCTGAAGCAGGGGGTTTATGGACATACCCCCGAAACGTGGCACGTCGTGTACCTGACCTGCTGTTTATAGCCTCTGTTGTCAAAGCTAAGTATCAGCCATTTTTTGAGTGCTGTTTTTAAATGTTACTAAAGTGATTAAAAAGGACGGGCCACAGTGGTGGAAGGTGATTTCCCTTTCTACTTGGCTGGCCATTCCGACAAAAATATTTGAAATGTACTTTTGGTTTCTTTCACGGAGTTTTGTGATTTTGCTGTTTAATTTAAGCTCAGGGTGAAGGTTTTTTGGTTATTTTTGCCAAATGAAGAATAGCAGCCGCTGCAGCGAACTGGTTCAACACTGATCCATCTTTCGGTCCAGAGCATCCTTCCACAGGAATGATAGTCCAACTGGTAATTGCCTTGACCTGCGCATCTACCTTGGAAATAGCAAACCACACAACACACTCTCTGGGAAAGCAAGCATCTTCTTATATATCCTTAGCCCCTATGCAGAGGATCGGGGGAATCACGGTCCAAAATACAGCTAAATACAGCTAAATATCCCATTCTGACCGGAACAGGCCCTTGAAAACCTCTGGGAATGGGAAGACAGTAGTCAATTTCACTACCCTTTGCAGGAGTGGATGCATCTTTGGTTCCTGCTCCGTGCCTGGAGCATCCAACAAGCCCAAGGTGGATAGATCCTGGGAATCCATGCCTCCAATTCCTCCTCCTGGAACAGGTGAATCACTTCAGCCTCTTCACAATCCTCTGAAGCCAAGTACTTCTTTGTCCACATCAGAGCCTAGTACCGAGACATCTAGCCACTAGATGTACCAGGAGATAGAGGAGATATGATAGAGATGTTTAAATACCTCCATGGCATAAATGAACAGGAGGAGAGCCTCTTTTGATTGAAAGCAAGCTCTGCTAGGAGGGGACATAGGATGAGGGTGAAAGGGGATAGATTCAGGAATTATATGCGGAGGTGGTAGAGATGAGGATAGTATCTGATTTTAAAAAAGCATGGGACAAACACAGAGGATCTCTAAAGGAAAAAAGGGGACTATTGTAGTAGTTGATATGGAAGGGCAGACTAGATAGAAAAATGAAGGCAGAAAAAGACCACATGGCCTATCTAAATCCAAGTCACCATCCAAATCTCGAACAGATCCAAGCTGATCCTCCATCTCCAAGGGGGTGCCCCTCGCCGGGTACGCTTAGCCAAAGGCAGATGTACAGGGCTTCCATTCTCAGCCTGTCACTGAGACTGTGTCCGGGTGCACCGGAAGGCCTCCGCGTGTGAATTTCCATGCCAGAAAGACCAGGCCTGCTATAAAAAGGAAAGAATTCCAGGGAGGCCAATCCGGTGTCCAGAAGTTCTCCTCTCAAAAATGACCCCCCAACACCAGGGGGCATAGCTGCCATAGACACCCTAGAGGACGAGGAGAGGCTCACAGCAGAGTTGCCAGAGCCTCCAGCCAGCTGGACATCCTTACCCATAGGCCGGACTAATTTCATCCCTTGGCTGAGGTGGGGGGGGGGGGGATGGGGGCAGGCCCTCCAGGGATGACTCAGAAACTGCCATACAAGAAGAACACGGTCCAAAATCCGGAAATGTGGAATCTTGCTTGCCACAGGCCAAACAATGTTTCCTAGAAGATACAGAGAGTTAAGGCAAGAATCACAACAGTGTGTGGAGTGCCAGTCAGAGGGTTTCTGCTGGCCTAGACAGACCCTCCATGCCACCCTCGAAGACTGCAGTGCTGCTCATCCCGCCATGCCACCCTCCCCTTCCTGGCATCCATCTTATCACCTGGGGGGGGGGGGGCAGCATGGTGATGCCTCTACTGCATTGGGCTTTAGAGTGCCCACAGTAGCACGCTCATGGCCTGCTGCTCCTGTCCCTCTCTGACATAACTTTCCTGTTGGAGGGGGACAGGACCAGCAGGAAGCTTCATCGAACAGGGAGCAAGAGCAGCAGGCCATGAGCGTACTAGCACAGGTACTTTAATGCCCGACACAGTGGAGGCATCGCCGTGCCGCCTCCCCTTCCCCCAGGTGAGAAGATGGATGCGGGGAGGGCAGCATGGTGGGCTGGGCGGAGATGATCTGCCACTTCGCTAGGAGGAGGGAGGGCTGATGCTGCCCACCGGGGCCTGCCGCCCAAAGCGATCGCCTAGTTCGCCTAGTGAATGGACCAGCCCTGAATGTGCGCTAAGGCTGTGGAGGCCCAAAGGGTGTGCTTTAACTGTCACTGTTACTTTATGTGCATTGGAGCTGCTTAGGTGGAATGCACGCTAGGACCATGCAATTGCAAGGCACAGAATATGTAAAAACACTATTAATGTGTGCAGAAAATGGCAGCAATCCTCCACACCGTGCCAATGGTCGCCAACAGTCTACCTTGAATTGTATTTCAGGAGATGGAATCAGGAGCCCCCAACAAGAACAATGATGGGGTCAACCCTTGGTACTCACCCTCTCAGAGCCCCACACAGAGGTTCCAAGTAGGGCTCAGCTCTACTCCCCTGAAAATGTTTCACTGGCTTTACAGCACTGCGTTTAAGTTGTCTGGAATGCAGATCCCTCTGAAAGCCTTCTGCAATCTTCGGGAGAGAGCAGGAGGGGACAGAGGAGGAGGGATGGGGTGTTGAGGTTGTGTGAGGCTGCTGTACTTTTCCAGATCCTTCCAACTTCTGGCTTTTCAACAGGCTCTTAATCATGATTAGCGTGTGGAGCTGAACCAATTTTCCCTCCTCCAATGGTTATTGAATACAGTCTAGTGGAGCCTCCCCATGTCACCCTCAAGTGAGAGAATAACCCTTAAGGTGGTCTTTCACAAGCATTTACTCAGTCTTTTACTCTCAATCATTAATATTTTCTTCAGAGAGGAGAAAATCCATCCACCATCTGCTGGAGACAAAGAAATACTGAAGAGACCTCTGATGGCTGAGGCAGATAGAGGCATGGGAATGTCGTCATTGAAACCTGGGCTTTTCATTGGTTCTTTGTCTCTGCTGGTAGAGGAACACAATCCACTTGTCTGGACTGGTCTAGCAGGACGATATGGAATCATGATTTACACGCATATTTTGTAAAATACACAAGTAGTGTATGCACTAACATTTACATCTGCTTGGGAATAGGTGTAAATGTTCACAGCTTCAGTCTAGCTGCTGTTTCTGCAGGATTTGTGCTAGTATTTTATAAAAACACATGGATATCTATGTAGCCATCACACGTTACCCATTATACAACTACCCTCTTAAATATCAAAGGATCTGGTTTTATAAGGCTTTCTTCCTATTTTATCTCCATAGGGAAGTAACTTAGTAAATGAGTTCCTAAATCTCATTAGTTTTAGCTCATGCTAAATGGTCTTCTTGAACAGAAGTGACCCTCCCCTAAGAAAACCAAGAACCACTAAGAATTTCTGGGGCTGAAGTGAAGATATGTGCAATAATTTTATTCCTAGCTGCTCGATGTTGCACCAAACCCAAGGGATATCTTTAGGCACTTACTTTGTCTAACATCTGCTTTGTGTGTAGAGCCGATATACAAAACCGTGCTCTAGACTCTGAGATAGGAGTAGCAGGAAATCCAACCACAACAACTCCAATCTTCCTCTTCAGCATATGTCTTCCAAATGCACTGCATAAAAAAATGCATCATCATAAGTTAGCAACTGCCTGCTCATTTTCCATCTCTCCACCCTCACTGTGTAGTACAGAAACTAAGGAGTTTTCAAGGTGATCAGCAAACAGCAGGGACCTTCCTTTCTGTTCTAAATGCAAGGCTGCACTTCTGTCCCTGCTGCAGATTTTCTTGCATATCTTATATAACAGAAGTAGGCCTTGTCTTCAATTTGTTTTTTTTTTGCATTTAATATTTTGCTATTCAAATTTTGCTATCATTGAGGAGAAAGTCTACATATGGCACTTGCAAAAGAACTACTGGCAAACTTAATATTCAAACCACAGACAAGCTACAACAGAAGCAAAGATAAGGCCATACACGCAATTTTGCAAAAGTTTAAATTGTATAGTGATATCTCCTAGTTTTCATACTGATCTTTTAACCATTCTGGTTTTGCCCGGTCTCCCTACTTCACCCAAATAAAGTTATAGGAATCTCTTCCCACCCAGTCACTATAATATCTTAGTGCTCTCTCTTTGGCAAATGATTTGGGGGCTCCTTTACTAAAGGACGCTAGGGTGTTGCATTGAACATGCCAACAGCACTGAAAGCAAAGTCACTCACCTGTAACAGGTGTTCTCCAGGGACAGCAGGAATCAGTCCTCACATAAAGGGTGAAGTCGACACCGACAGAGTCCTTGTGGAAGCATCTCCCCAGCTTTCAAAGAAAGCCTTTGGGAGATGCCACCACACATGCATGGTCCTCTTCCCGCCTAAGGATGCTATCTTACTCAGTCAGATGACATAGCTAGAGCTGTCAAAGATGGCAAAAACTGTACAGCAACTCCAAGGGGAGGAGGGAGGGTTGTGAGGACTGATTCCTGCTGTCCCTGGAGAACACCTGTTACAGGTGAGTAACTACGCGTTCTCCAGGAACAAACAGGAAGCCAGTCTTCACATATGGGACTCCCTAGCTACAGGCTACCATGAGCCTTTACAAAAACACGGCCTAGCCGTGAGCAGCCACAAGCGAATCTGAGGAAAAACTCTGACCCCAGTGTCCAGGGAGAACCATGGCTCTGGTAGCCTGAACAAGAAGGGTCGGAGGGCAGGAATTGCCTAAACCCCGAACAGGTTATGGAGTACAGCCTGACCGAAGGCAATGTCCCGTTGGGACTTCCTCTCCAGGCAGTAGTAAGCTGCAAAAGTGTGGACTGAGGACAAGGTGGCGGCCCGGCAGATGGCTGCCTTAAGGACAGAGCGTAGGCTTGAAACAGGGGTCTCCATAGCCCTAACATTGTGTGGCATGACCCGGCGCTCCAACAATAGCCCAGCCTGATCGTGGGCAAAGGTGATGCAGTCCGCCACCCAGGTGGACAGAGTCTGCTTGGTGACAGCCTTCCCCAGTCAATTGGGGTCATATTTATTTATTTATTTATTTTATTTATTTACGTTTCTTATATACCGCACTATTTGCGATCAGCGCGGTTTACATAGAACAAACAAAATCCGACAATAAACAAATGTCTGGTCATTACATTGAACAGGAAATGTTGGAAAACTTGGAGAACAGGGTAAACTATATACATATGCAGATGAATTGCACAGGGTAAACTATATACATATGCAGATGAACTGAACAGGGTAAACTATATACAAATGCAGATGAAATGAGAACGGGTATTGTTGGGTGTTGTACATACTTGGGGACGCACTATTCTAGAGTAGCTGGGGTTCAGGGCAGTCAGTGAGATATTTGATAAAGAGAAAATGTTTCAGGGCCTTCCTGAACTGGCTCAAGTTGGGGATTGCTCTGATATGTGGTGGTAGGGAGTTCCAGAGGCTTGGGGCGCAGAGTCTGAAGGTTCTGTTAGATGTTGTTTTGGTGCAGTTTGTCGTATCTTTCGGTATCGATAGCATATTGGACTCTGCGGTTCTCCTTAGCCTGTTGGGTGCAAGTGGTTGTATGAGGTCAGATAGTGAAGAGGAGGAGAGCCCCTTGGTGGCCTTGAAAGTCATCACCAAGGTCTTAAAACTGATCCTGGCTTGAATGGGGAGCCAGTGCAGCTGCTTTAGGAGGGGTGTGATATGTTCTCTCCTGGAGGCTCCAAAGAGTACCCGCGCTGCACTGTTCATAGCAAGTTGCAGGGGGTTTAAGGTGGCCCTGGGGAGTCCTTGTAGGATGGCGTTTGAATAATCGAAATGAGGAATAATGAGGGCTTGGTAAATGGTGCGGAAATCACCTGGTTCGAGTAACGGACGTGTCTGAGGGATCTGATTTTGAAGTAGATCGCTCTTACAGTATTAGCTATGTGTTGCTTCATGTCGAGGTTCTGGTCCAATGTCACCCCGAGGTAACGTATAGCTGATTTTACTTGTAACTCGGCATTATTTACTTTCAAATAGCTGGGTGGTGTGAACTTGGGATTTCTCGAGATGAACAGGACCTCCGTTTTCTTGAGTTGGATGCGGAGATTTTGTGATAGGAGCCATTCGGATATGGTGTTGAAGCACTTAGTCAGGGGGGTAAGGTCTGGGCAATCCAGGGATATTGGTATGTATAACAGCACGTCATCAGCGTATATCATGCAATTCACATTGAACGATCTAATGATGTTACAGATGGGTTGGATATAGATGTTGAACATCAGTGATTATAAGGAGGATCCTTGAGGCACTCCTTGACTTTGTAGGAATGGTTCGGATGTGGACCCGTCTGCTCAAACATATTGCCATCTTCCAGACAGGTAAGATCTGCACCACTCGAGGGCTGTTCCACTGATGCCTTTTTCTCTTAGCCGGCATAGGAGAATCTCGTGGCATACAGAGTCGAAAGCCGCTGCTATATCCAAGAAGATGAGTGCAAAACCATGTCGTATGTTGTGATAAGGAAGCTTATCATAGCTCAGGTAGGAGCTATAGAAAAGATGATGTGACTCTGAACAAGCAACCTGTCAGTTCTGGTAGAAGTGAGAAAACAGAGTTTTCACATAAAAGACTACCAGTCCCAGAATGCACCAGGTTTCCAGCAGCCATGAGAGGGGCTGAAGTGAGAGAATGTGTGTGCAATCAAGAGAGCTATGAGGTAATCCCTAAGCACTCATCTCAAAGGGCAGGGCCTGATTCAAGACAGCTGCGCTGTGTTAGGGAGCAGCACACATTAGAACAGGATAAGAATAGAGCTTATTCTTCAGATAACAGCTACAGAGGGAGGAAGAGATACAGAGACAGCAACGGCTACAAGCACCAGTATCACCTGGAGAAACAGAAGCCAAGCCAAGCAGATAGAGAGAGAAGGAAACTCTCTGGAAGGAAGAGAAGAAAGGCCATTGGAAGGTCTGGGAGATTCCAAGGCAGTACTCATACTGGGAGGTATTCCAAAAGCCAGCAGAGTCCATTGGACTGGATTCAGCCAGAGGAATGGAGTGGCAGAGATAGGAATCACCAGTGGCTACCTGGAAGAGAGAAGACTGCATGTGGAAGGGACTTTCAGACCAAGGCCAGAAGGTATGTGAGAGAAGATCCAGCGTCCAGGGATCAAGATTGGAAGGCTGGACATCAGAATTGGATTACATATTGGCCAGGCTATACAGAGAGGAGTAATGATAGCAGGAGAGGCTCAGGTATGAACACTGATCCAGACCCTATCTATAATAGAGAATGGCAGCAAGGGAATAAGCATTCTCATGATAGTGCCTTAATGAAAGACTCATCTGTGCCAATGTATGATATTGACCCTATGATTGTTGATGCAGGGGGAAATACAGCAGATGAAACTATTTACATGGACTGTTCTTTATCTAAATGCTATTGCTAGTTTTCTCTGAGCAAACACATCAGCCATCACAAAGAAACCTAACTTTGTTCTTTATTTCCACTGCAAACAGCTCTTAAAGCAGGATTTGGGCTCACACAGTAGCAGCCAGCCAGCTAAAGGCTTTCAGCTGGTCCATTGATAGTAATTAGGGCTGCACCTGATTGTGTGGGTGAGCAAGGGAGAATCACTGCTGAGATCTGCGTGGAAAATAAGCAGAAGTTAACCTAACCAGCAAAGTTTATTCTTTTCTTTGTGCCTTTGTATTTGGTAATTATTTGCTAAGAAAACATTAGCTAATTGCCTGACAAGCTGAAGGTTGTTTCTGGTTTACTTTGTGACTTTTTGTTATCCATTTTAAACACTGCAAGCAAGTAACCTCATTTATAGTGCTATCAAGCATACATGTGCTGGGTGAATTAACCCCATCAATAAAAGAAGTATTTTATTGATCTTACCACTTGGTTTCACAACTCAAATTATTGTCATCAGCTGTGTTTGGGAGTGAATGAACTACAATACCCACAATACCTTGCAAGAATCATATGAATATATGCATCGTCAAGATTGTGTAAGTTCTCACCCTAGGCAGCCGTCTGACAATGTTGTCAACGCCTGAAATTATGTTGTCGAAAAGAGTTGTGAGTAGTGTTTCAACTCCATGTGACTCTCTGAATCCATGTTGGGATGAATCCAGAGGGGCGTTGGTGTCGATATGATCTTGTAACTGCTTGTACACTATCTTTTCAATGATTTTAGCGAGCATCGGGATGCTGGATATGGGCCTGTACGACTCCACCTTTTGTGGGTCTAGTTTGGCGTTCTTCAACAGAGGTCTAACGGAGTCTAACATATGAAATAATAAGCTGTGAGGCTATGTGGTGGCCCTGAGTACACTGGAGGTAGAAGGACAGGGCCCTTTTGCACTCCAGAGTATGGAGAACGGCCACTGCTTTGTTGGCGTAGGGTCGTAGAAAGAAGGTAGAGAGCACCACCTCTTGGTTGAGGTGGAAGGCAGATACCACCTTCGGGAGGAATTTAGGGTGGGTGCGAAACATGACACTTCTTGTAGAACTTGGTATAGAGTCACTCAGCCACCAAGGCCTGACGCTCGCTGACCCTGTGGGCAGAGATGAGCACCACCAGGAAGGCAACCTTGCAGGATAGATAACGCAAATGGTAGGTAGCCAAGTATTCAAAAGGTGGCTTGGTAAGCTGCGACAGAACCACATCAAGATCTCAGTCTGAAGGAGGCGGCTGGATGGGAGGTTTAGAAAGCAGCAGGCCACGCATGAATCGGGTAATGAGGGGCTGCACAGAAAGAGGCTTTCCCTCTACGGAGTGATGGTTCATGGAGAGTGCGCTCAGGTGTACCCTGATGGAGTTGGACTTGAGTCCGGTCTGCGAGAAGTGAAGCAAGTATTGCAGCACCATATGCACCTGGCAGGAGAACAGATCTACCGTTGCTCCGCACACATACTGAGAATCTGCATCACCTGATGTTATAGGTTCGTCACATGGAGTTCTCACGAGAGGCCAGGAGGATTTCTTCCACCTCCCTGGGAATGCTTGAAGGTCACTAGTGTGACCCATTCAGGAGCCATGCTGCTAGCGACAGGGATCACAGATTGGGGTGGCGAATCAAGCTCTCCTCCTGGGTCAGTAGTCCTGGGGAATTCACAGAGAAACCGGGAGATCCGTCGAGAGGCGGAACAACAGGGGAAATCAAAATTGCCTGGGTCAACGCAGGGCCACCAGGATCATGGAAGCCTTGTCCCGCTGGACCTTGAAGAGGGTCTGTGTGATTAGTGGTGTGGGAGGGAAGGCATATAGAAGGCACATCCTCTGCTATCTGGGATGGATGCGATTGGGGACAGCAGAAGCAGGGCAGCTAAGCATTGGCTGAACTGGCAAAGAGGTTCAGGCTGGGGGTTCTCTATAGTCAGAATAGCCACTGTGCCACCCGGGGTTCTAGATGTTACTCGTGTGGCTGGAGGACCCTACTCAGTCTATCCGCCAGGGCACTGTCTTGACCCGGAAGGTATACAGTCCTGAGGAGCATTCTCTGACTGATCATATGAGCAGAGGGTTACTGCCTCCTGGCAGAAGTAGTGAGATCCTGTGCCCCATTGTTTATTCAAGTAGAACATCGCGACCTAGTTGTCCGTTTGGACCAGCACTGACTGATGCTGCAGGTGGTGTTGGAAGGCCCTGATGGCCAGGAAAATGGCTCTGAGCTCCAGCAGGTTGATCTGTTGTTGGCTCTCCTCGAGAGACCAGGTGCCCTGTGTGCACAGTTCCTCACTATGGGCACCCCAGCCCAGTAGGGAGGTGTTTGTAGTGAGGACCCTCTGGGGGTTTGAGTGTTGAAAAGGCATGCCCTTCTGCAGGTGCTGTGCATCCTGCCATCAACTGAGGGACTCTGCTAGTTGATGAGACACCGAGACCCTGTCCCAGAGCCTGCCTTTTGCTTGAGTCTACTCTGAGCAGAGACACCACTGAGCTGCCCGCATGTGGAGGTGGGTGTTGGGGACCACATGGACTGTGGAGGCCATGTGGCCAAGCAGGCAAAGCATGGCATGTGCTGATACAGTGTGATGGCGCTGCACCTTGGCCGCCAGGGCCCTGAGGTGATCCACCCTGTCCAGGGGGAGGGAGGCCCTAGATTGGAGTGTCCAAGTGAGCTCCATATGAACTTCAGGTCCTGAGCTGGAGTGAGGCGGGATTTTGGGTGGTTTATCACAAATCCCAGATGTTGTAGGACCCTGATGGTGTGGGCTGGGGCCTGTTGCACCTCTGAGGCAGAGTCTCCCTTCACTAGCCAGTCATCCAGGTACGGGAAGACGAAGGCCCATTGGAGACGGAGATAGGCGGCCAACACTGCCAGGCATTTGGTGAAGACACTTGGTGCAGAGGCTAGGCCAAAGGGTAGTACCCTGTACTGGTAGTGGTCGCCCCCGACCATGAACCTCAGTTAATTGCCTGTGATTTGGATGAATAAGGATGTGGGAATAAGCTTCCTTTAGGTCCAAGGAGCATAGCCAATCTTCCTGCTGGAGGTAGGGCAGCAATATTCCAAGGGAGAGCATTTTTAACTCTCCCGCACCAAGAATTTGTTCAGGTTTCTCAAGTCCAGGATGGGCCTTAGGCCTCCTGTTCTTTTTGGGACCAGAAAGTACCTGGAGTAGAACCTCTTTCCTTTTAGGTGGTGTGGTACGGGCTCCAACGCCCTGTCCCTGAGAAGGCCTGCAAGTTCCTGCAGTAGCAGGGCCTGGTGCAAGGGAGACCGAGGGAGCTCCCCTGGAAAGAAAGGTGGAGGCGTCTGGTCCAGATGAAGGAGGTAACATTCCCTGACCACTTGAAGTACCCAGAAATCGGTGGCGATGGCAGCCCACTGGTGGGCAAAATGAATCAGGCACTCCCCCGTCGGTAGCTATAAGAACATAAGATATGCCATACTGGGACAGACCAAGGTCCATCAAGCCCAGTATCCTGTTTCCAACAGTGGCCAATCTAGCTCATACGTACCTAGCAGTTTCCCCAAAAGACACAGGTTCCACAATGCTTGTACTGGGTCAAGCATTGATATCCTGGGTCTCTTCTTAATAATGGTTTATGGACCTTTCCTCCAGGAACTTGTCCAAACCTTTTTTAAACCCAGCTACACTAACAGCCTTTACTACATCCTCCGGTAACAAATTCCAGAGTTTGATTACACGTTGAGTGAACAAATATTTTCTTTTATTAGTCTTAAATAGTTTACCCTGTAGCTTCATTGCATGTCCCCTAGTCTTTGTATATTCTGATACGTAAACAATCGATCAACGTTTACCCGTTCCACTCCGTTCATTAATTTATAGACTTCTATTATATCTCCCCTCAGCCGTCGCCAGGTTAAAGAGCCCTAACCTTTTTAGCCTTTCTTCATAGGAGTATCCTTCCATCCCCTTTACCATTTTGGTGGCTCTTCTCTGAACCTTATATAACATAAAAAAAAAATCTTTTGGCTCTCGTTTTGAAGATATTGCATGTAGTTCATTTTTTATGTTTCGCCGTGTAAATTTATCCAGTAGGACATCAATATCATCTCCAATAAGCCTTGAATGACGTAATATTGCATCACATTGCATAATACCAGCATGCACACATCATCCAGAGTTGATTGCATCATTTTCTGATGCAATGCAATACTACTGCCAGACAGCTGCTGAAGCCATTTGACGTCAGAAAGGAAAGTAATCTGGTATTCTGTTCCGATATTGAAAGCAAGTTCTTCTATGAGGGGACATGGGATGAGGGTGAAGGGAGATAGATTCAGGAGTGATATGCGGAAATATTTCTTTATGGAAAGAGTAGTGGATCCTTGGAATAGTCTCCCAGTGGAGGTGGTAGAGAGGAGGACAGTAACTGAATTCAAAAAAGCATGGGACAAACACAGAGGATCTCTAAAGGTAAAAAGGGGACTGTTGTAGTTGTTGATATGGAAGGACAGACTAGATAGGTCATGTGGTCTTTTTCTGTTGTCACATTTCTATGTTTCTATGATATTGAAAGCCTTATGAATGCCTTAAAAATCACTCATGAGCTACAAGGCTGGAGACTATTTATAGACTCTTCAAAAATGAGTCTGAAGGCTGTGCTTTTGAGCAATGGAAACCGTCTTCCATCTATTCCAGTAGCGCATGCCGTCCACATGAAAGAGACATAAAGCATCTACTGACTTCCATTAACTATAACAAGTACAGCTGGCACCTCTGTGGTGACTTGAAGGTAGCTGCCCTTTTAATGGGACTGCAGCAGGGATATATAAAATACATGTATTTCTTATGTGACTGGGATAGCCGAGCAAGGGATTGACACTACTTGCGGAAGGAATGGAATCGCAGACAAAATGTAACAGTTGGAGAGAAGAATATCCAGCACCCAGCTCTGGTTGAGGCTCACAAAATCCTGCTACAACCTTCACATCAAACTAGGTTTGATGAAAAACTTCACGATCTACCTGTTGAACATGCCTGCTTTATAATGAAGACCACTAACCATTTTAGTAGCCACCCTCTGTACAGACTCCAGCCTGTTTATATCCTTTTGAAGATGAGGTCTCCAGAATTGCACACAATACTCCAAATGAGGTCGCACCAAAGACTTATACAGAGGCACTATCACCTCCTTTCTTCTGTGGGCCATTCCTCTCCCTATGCACCCAAGCATCCTTCTAGCTTTTGCTGTCACCTTTTCTACCTGTTTAGCTACTTTAAGATCATCAGACACAACCACACCGAGGTCCAGCTCTTCTTTAGTGGACAAACATACTTCACCCCCTATACTATATTGCTCCCTTGGATTGCTGCAGCCCAAATGCATGACCTTGCATTTTTTAACATTAAATCCCAGCTGTCAAATTCTAGACCATTCTTCAAGCTTAGCTAGATCCCTCCTCATGTTATCTACACCTTCCTATTTCAGAATTTGGTGGCTCGACACTGGAGGAGTGAAATCTTGCCATCAGTGGATACGTGGAGGGGCTATATGGACCACATCTGCACTATATCTAGACTAACTTCCCTTCGGCAAAAATGGGTAACACACTTCAATGTGGTGTGGTGAATGTGGTTGGAGAGGGAAATGGGTGATGAAAACAGGGGATCTAAAGATTAACTGCACTAGCTACTGGTGGGAGAACATATGGATCGCTGGTCCTGGGATACCCTGTGTGTCGCAGCAGTGGGGACACTCCCCTGAGGCCCATTAGGGGTCTCCTGGAGGCCAAACCTATCCAGTAGGGATGATATAGTCCATAGAGTGGATCATACTTGGGACCCCTAATGGAGTGGGTAGTGTGGAAGGGGTTGGGAGGAGCTTGTTTGTGCTCTCTGTCCTAGTAGTGTAAGTAAAAAAAGTAAGAGATCCCCTATAGCAAACACACACACAATATTTTTTTGTCAGATTAAGAATTGAAAAGATCATTCAAAACAGGTATGACCTATCCAACAGTCCATTTTTGTTTATTGCCAGAGATAAAACTCAAATCCAATGTAGCACCACATGCCAAAACGTGCACCTATAAAGAAGGCAGCCTTTCCTTACAGATGCATGTTTGGATATATGGTGCTATAGTGGATTTGAGTTTTATCTCTGGCAATAAAGAAAAATGGACTATGTTGGAAAGGTCATATCTGTATTGGATGATCTTTTGGATTCTTAGTCTGACAAAAAAATTGTGTGTCACTTTGCTACAGGGAATCTCATTTTTTGACTATTTGTTGATTCCTCCTTGTGTACTCTCGAACACTACTAGTGGTGTAAGTGCCAGCAGGGCTGGGGAGGAGGGGGGAGAGGAGAGATGGGGGGGGGGGGGGAGATGAGTAGCGAACATGGAGGGTGTTTTTCTCTCTCTCTGCAGGGGCGCTCTGTTCACTGAAGTTGATATGTTATGTTATGTTTGTGAGCTGGGGCCCTGTGGCTTACGTGTGTTTTCCTCAATAAAAATTGTTAATTGAAAAAAAAGTGTTACAAGAGTTTGGTACAAAGTATTTCAGAAATAAAATAAGAAGAGGAAGGGTAAAAGTGGTATTGTTAGACTCAAAGGTGAAGGGGAGGAATATGTAGAAGCTGATGAGGATAAAGCGGAATTGCTTAACAAATATTTCTGTTCTGTGTTCACAGATGAAGAACCAGGAGCAGGACCTCAGAAAACACCCACAAATAGGAACAGAAGTGAGGGGCATCTTGAACAATTTTCAGAAGACTGTGTTTGTGAGAAACTAGCTAAACCTAAAGTAAACAAACGATGGGACCGGATGGGATACACCCTAGAATACTGAGGGAACTTGGGGATGTTCTAGAAGCAACATTGACTGACTTTTTCAATGCCTCGTTGGAGTCGGGAGTGGTGCCAAAGGACTGGAGGAGGCTCATGTGGTCCCTTTACACAAAAGCAGAAGAATGTGGTTGAAAACTACAGGCCAGTTAGTTTAACTTCAGTAGTGAATAAATTATTGGAGACACTGCTGAAAGAGAAAATAGTGAGGTTTCTGGAGTCCAGCGGATTACAGGATCTGAGGCAGCATGGATTCACCAGAGGCAGGTCATGTCAGACAAATCCAATTGATTTCTTTGACTGGGTTACCAGGGAGTTGGACCGAGGGGGAGCCATAGATGTGGTTAATTTAGATTTCAGTAAAGCCTTTGACACCGTTCCTCACAGGCGACTTATTAACAAAGTGAGCACCCTAGGGATGGAACCTAAAGTTACTGCTTGGGTTGGAAATTGGTTGAATGGAAGGCAAAAAAGGGTACAGGTTAATGGAGCTCACTCTGAGGAGGTGGTTACCAGTGGTGTGCCCCAGGGATCTGTCCTTGGTCTGATTCTTTTTAACATATTTGTTAGTGATATAGAAGGGGTGTCGGGTAAGGCTTACCTCTTTGCGGATGATACCCAAAATCTGCAATAGACACCCAGGAAGGTGTAGATAACATGAGGAGGGATCTAGCTAAGCTTGAAGAATGGTCTAGAATTTGGCAGTTGAGATTTAATGTTAAAAAATGCAAGGTCATGCATTTGGGCTGCAGCAATCCAAGGGAGCGATATAGTATAGGGGGTGAAGTACTTTTGTCCTCTAAAGAAGAGCGGGACCTAGACATGATTGTGTCTGATGATCTTAAAGTAGCTAAACAGGTAGAAAAGGTGACAGCAAAAGCTAGAAGGATGCTCAGGTGCATAGGGAGAGGAATGGCCAGCAGAAGAAAGGAGGTGATTGTGCCTCTGTATAAGTCTTTGGTGCGACCTCATTTGGAGTGTTGTGTGCAATTCTGGAGACCTCATCTTCAAAAGGATATAAACAGGTTGGAGTCTGTACAGAGGGTTGCTACAATAATGGTTTGTGATCTTCATTATAAAGCATACGAGGAAAGACTTAAGGATCTTAATATGTACACCTTAGAGGAAAGGCGGGATGGAGGTGATATGATTGAGATGTTTACATACCTCCGTGGCATAAATGCAAAGGAAGAGAGCCTCTTTCGATTGAAAGCGAGCTCTGCTACAAGGGGACATGGGATGAGGGTGAAAGGGGATAGATTCAGGAGTGATGTGCGGTAATATCTCTTTACGGAAAGAGTTGTGGATCGTGGAATAGTCTCCCAGTAGAGGTTATAGAGATGAGGACAGTATCTGAATTCAAAGATGCATGGGACAAACACAGAGGATCTCTAAAGGAAAAAGGGGGACTGTTCAGTGCATAGGTTTTCAACCCAGTCCTTGGGGAACCCTAGGCCAGTCAGGTTTTCAGGATTTCCACAATGGATATGCATAAGATAGATTTGCATACAGTGAAGTCAGAACATGCAAATCTTTCTCATGCATATTCATTCTGGGAATCCTGAAAACCTGACTGGCCTAGGGTTCCCCGAGGACGGGGTTGAAAATCCCTGGTTTAAAAACCCCTGGTTTAGTGGTTGATATGGAAGGACAGACTAGAGAGGCGATGTGTTTTTTTTCTGTCATCATGTTTCTATGTTTCCAAATCCCATACTGAGTTATGCAAACTAGCTGCAGAGTGAGAAATTGCTGAACGTCGTGTCTGTAAAAACTATTTGGCTTTTTGGGGTTTTTCCTGGTTTTCATTCCAGCTGAGTGTGCAGCAGACCTTCTGTACTTCCCCTGCTTGTTTCTCTGCCTTGTGACCAGCAACATTACTTCAAAGAGCTCCTTGAAGAAGCCGCCTGGTGAAACACCTGATGTCAAGGGGCTCCAGATAGTTGCTTCGATCGCTGCTTTGTATTGCTTTGCTGAGCCTGATTTTCAATTAAGTTTTCTTAGCATTTCTTTTGAATGCAGATTTATTGATTTCTATTATGCTGCGCCAATAGATTCATTTGCACTTTTGAAGGCTACAGTTGCTGAGGTTACATGACTGTTTTACCAATTTGGTTTTTTCATAGAGGTTTTTTTGACCGCTGATGTCTTTTTGAGCTTAGTTCGATTATTGTGGCACCACTGCCCATTGACTGGCTCTTCCTCCTTAACTGTACTGGTAGGAGGGTTGGCTGAGGTTTTTTTTCCCTCTATATATGTAATTCTTTTTAGTTGCTTCCAAATTGTTTTTTCTTTTCTCTCACATGGTGCTTGTTTTCTTTTTTGTTTTCTTTTGTGCCTGGCTTGGAGTTCTGTTTTCTTTTTGTAAAAACTATTAAGCAGGCCAAACACCAAAATCTATCTTTTTGATACAGTGTCAGGCATGTGGAATAAGCTATCACAAGCTATATTTATCAGGCTAACTTATATTTTTTAGGTACTTCCTGAAGACATGGCTTTCCAAAATCAATTAGCTTAACAGTAGTCCCTAAATAGCATTTACAGGATGCAAGATGCATCAAAAGTAGTAGGTGGAGTGAAGCTTCTATTTCTGTTTATGAAGAGGACATCTGTTTTTTTGTAATTTATATTGAGACTGCATGATTTCAGCCAATGTGAAATTTCATTGAAGCATTCTATGATGGGATTCAGTATGATACATCTTTGTTGAATGGGAGGTATAGCATTAGGCCATCTGCGTAAATGGCATAGCCTACCTGAAATTTCTGTATTATCTTGCATAGTGGTTGGATGTATGGGTATGGGTACATCTGTGTATGGATATGGGTGAGGGATGAGTTTACTATTTTTAAAATGTGTTTATATTTGTAATATTTTTTTTACCAAAGCATACTGTTCTATGTGGTCTTGTAGTTGATTATGTACATGCTTTTCTATTATTTTGGCAAGGAATGGTAGGCTTGAGAGTGGTCTGTAGGAGGATGGGCATTTGCTATCGAGTGTTTTCTTGCTTTAGTATAGGGCAAATTACTGCTTTATTTAAGATCTTTAAGCATGATACCTTGGGTGAGTGATAAGTTTACTATTCTTAAAATGAAGGGGGCTAGTTCTTCACAGAAGGCTTTGATCCATGGTACTGGGCAAAGATCAAGGAAGGAGGTTGTTGTCTTTATGTTTGTAATATTTTTTTTGAGAGGTTCAATGGAGATCTGATGAAACTGACCATTTTGTACAAAGTTTGGTCATGTTCAGGGTAGGCTCTAGAGTGGAGTTAGTCGGGGAGTTTAGCTTCATCATATAATGATCGGCTAACGCTTGAGGGGATATGGCTTGTGATTCCTTGATTTCCTTAGGTTGGTTAGTTAGTGATTTTACTATTGCGAAGAGTTCCCTTGGTTTATTTAGGGATTTCATCAGTAGATTAGTATGGTATTTGTTTTTTAAATGATTTGTGTGTTGGCACTTTTCTGACAAGACCAGCAGGTAATTTTCCCTATTTTCTGTTGTTTTTCCGATTGCCATATGCATTCTCTTTTTCTCAGTTATCTTTTTATTAATCAGGTGTCTTGTTTATACGATTGTTTTGAATTTCTCCTAATTATGTTTTTCTGTGAGTGAGGTCTTGATGCTATTTTAGCGATGCTGGTGTCCAGTTTCGTAGTAGATCATCTATCTCTCTTGAGACTGTGTCAATGCTTCCTATTAGATCTTTTATGAATGCATCTTTTTCAAAATATCTAAATTTAGAGTATTGTTTTGTTAAGTTATTCAGTGGTTGATTGCCATAGTTATTTGCCTCAATGCAGAATTCAATCATGTAATGGTCTGACCACGGGACAGAGTTGATTCGTGGGAGGTTATTCTGCATTAATTTAATGGTTGGTAGGAGGAAGATAAGGTCCACAGTATTGCTTTTGTAGTGGGTGAGTTCCTTTATTATTTGACTAAGGTGTAGATCTTCCATGGCATTTAGGAATAATGTTGCTTGAGTCTGTTGCAGGAAGGCTATGTTAAAGTCACCTAATAGAATTGTATCTTTCTTACTAGCTATGGAACATACCATTGCAAGGACGTTAGTAAGGCCATCAGGATCAACTAATGGAGATCTATAGATAAGGTAGAGTGCCATGTTTCTGTTTTCAATGATCAGCTGGTCTGTGTCTGCTATCGAGTTAGAGAGCGTTGGAATTGTGTTAAGGGATTTCTTTTCTATGGTGAGGACCCCACCACCTTATTTATTAATTGGGGGTGTGTGATAAACCTCGTAGTTAGCTAGTCATAGTTGATTCAGGAGTACGTGATCTACTTCCGAGAACCAGGTTTCAGTTATACAAGTTATATCTGGATTGGCATCTTGTAGATTATCTATAATGACAGGGATTTTCTTCTTCAAGGATCTGGCATTTATATATGAGCATTTTAGGGATGTTTGTTCCTTTTTATTTTCATGGCTGGGGGGCTTGGTGGAGCTTATAGGGGTGATATGTATCAGTGTGTGGGTGTAATTGTTGTTATGGGCTCTGTATGTAGGTTTATATAGTGGGAGTATTGTGTGATCGTGGTAATGTGGGTGTATTACTGGTATGGGTTAGTTATTGATATCAGTGGTTAGTTGGGCATTTAGTTTGAGGGTTAGGCCAAATGAACTGTAATGTAAGAGTACATTCTCTGTTGTTTTCTTCTGCAATAACTAATGAATTAACTTAAAGTGTCCTATAACCATAAGTACATATTTAATAATCACAGCGATCCTCTCAGTGGCATCTCTACTCTCTTGCAATGTCATCATAGCCAGTTAACAGCGTAACTTCAGGAGTGGAGGAGTGACCTAGTGGTTGGGGCAAGGTACTTCAGGCCGGAAGGTCGGGGGTTCAAATCCCACTAGAGGACAGCAACCTTGGGCCAGGACTGGGGTTTCTAGTCCCACAGGTGCTCCTTGTGGTCTTGGGCAAGCCACTTAACCCTCCATAGCCCATGTTCCCTGTAAAATAGTTATACCCTGTTCAATGTAATTTCAGTTTGTTCAATGTAAACCGCACTGATGCAGAATAGCACGGTATATAAGAGAATATAAAATAAAATAAATAAATAAACGTCAGACAGGTCTTTCAAGGCACTCAGCTAGTTGCCACAAAGGATTTAGCATCCTGGACAGAGTTGCTTTGCTGGCATGAAAGTCCTTAGCTATACCAGAAATGGCGAAGTGAATTGGATGTTTTGGAGGAATAAGCCTAAGCATAATGCTAAAAATTATCTAGTCTTAACTGCAACTGCTGCAGAATAGACCTGGAAAATCAATCTTGGAATTTTCATACCTCAGTTTAAGCTGCTTCTGATAAACTTGAAGCATAACCACTTTGTGTTAGAAGTTCAAGAGCCATAATATAACCTGCACATAATTCCTAGATCTGCTGTACGTGGGCCAACTATGTGCAGATTCAATTTAAAACCATGTACCCTGGTTCGCCAGTCCTAATCAGGAGCGGTTCTATAATGAGGTGAAGTGAGGCAGCAAAGTTTTGGGGGTGGCAAAAAATGCCCCCAAAACAGCCAAGTGGCTGCCGCTTCACTCTGCCTTCTAAAGTTTAAAAAAATTAATAAAATAAATTGGACCAGCTGCTGCTGCCACCGCCTTCACTTCTTCTGGTCAGCAGCAGCAGAATCAAACACCACCACCGTCACTGCCTCTGCCCCAGTTCTGAGGACAATGAGGCAGCAGTGGCGGAAAAAAATACTCCAGCTGGTAAGCCCTTGCAGGTTCCGCCCCCCTCTAATGCTGAAAGCATAATTAGAGGAGGCGGGACCCATCAGGGTCTTATAAGCATGCCAGAGTCACAAGAGCTGGTGGTTTTGCTTTCCAGTTTTTATTCTTTTTTTTCAAAGCTGATAACTCGCTACACATATAAGCAGCAGTGAGCTGTCAACTTTGAAAAAAACATGGAAAACAAAAGCGCCGGCTCTTGCGACTCTGGCATGCTTGTAAGGCCCTGATGGATTCTGCCCCCTCTGATGATGGTTTTTGCATCAGAAGGGGGCGGAACTAGCAGTGACTTTCAAGCATTTGAGTCTTGAAAACCCCACACTTTTGCTGTTCTGACAATGGAAAGGTGGATGGCGGATGCTCGACAATGGAGGAGGGGGGACAGGAGGATAGATGTTGGACAATGGGGAGGAGGGACTAGAGGGCAAATACTGGACAAAGAGGGGACAGGAGAATAAATGCTGGACAAAGGGGGTGGGACATGAAGGCAAATGCTGGACAAATGGAAGCAGGAGGATAAATGCTGGACAACAGGGGAGGGACAAGAGGGAAAATGCTAGACAAAGGGGGGGCATGAGGATAAAAGCTGGGCATCAAGGGTTAGGGACAGGAGGGCAAATGCTGGTCCATCAAGTTGTTTACACCCATAACCCACAATATTTGGCAAACCTCCTTCAGTTTCACACCACCAGTCACAGTCTCCGGTCAGTACATATCAATCGCCTTCACCTCCCCGTGCCCATCTGCAATCCACCTGTAACTCTGCCTTTTTCTTCACTGGCCCTGCACCATGGAATTCACTTCCCACCACCCTCAGGCTGGAGCAAAACTACCGCACCTTCAAAACCAGTCTAAAAACCCATCTGTTCTCTTCTGCTTTTGACCTCCCTGCCCCCCATGTGACTTTTTCTGCATTGTCCGTCTCTCCTGTTTGGTCTGCTTGATTGCTCTGCTCTCTGTCCTGTCTTACATTGTAATTTCTTTTTCCTTTTCCGGCCTTTGGCCATCTTTCTATTTTATTGATTGTATACTGCCTTGATGTTATGAAGGGTGGCATATCAAATGTGGGTTCACCCCTAAACAAAGACATGGGGAGGGGTGGCCTGCACAGAGTGGCAGGTGCACCTACTCCTGCCATCTTACTGGGCAGACTAGATGGACCATACTGGTCTTTATCTGCCGTCATTTACTATGTTACTATGTAAACATAAGATAAATGCTAGACAACAGGAGGAGGGACAAGAGGGCAAATGCTGTACAACGGGGGTGAGGGACTGGAGAGCAAATGGACAATGGGGGGGGGAGAGGCAGGAGGATAAATGCTGGGCAGAGGGGCAGGAGAACAGATGCTGGACAACAGGGGCAGAATAAATGTTGGAAAACGGGAGGGGGCAAGAAGATAAATGCAGGATAAGAGGGGGGAGGGACAGAAGGACAAATGCTGGACAACAGGAGAGGGGCAGGAGGATAAATGCAGGACAACTGGGGGGGAGAGACAGGAGGACAAATGCTGAACAGAGGAAAGGTGGGCAGGAGGACAAATGCTGGACAACAGTGGGTGAATCAGGAAGATAAATGCTAGACAACGGGAGGTGGGGAAGCATGAAGACAAATGCTGGACCAGTGCCAGCACTACCCAGTAAGCTGGGTAAGCGCGACAGGGGGTCCCGGACATCAGGAGGGTTCTGTCATTAGTAACATGCCCCCCACTCCCCATTCAGGATGACCTGAGGAGCACCGTCAGCCCAGTGGAGAGCCTGCCTGCAGACACGCTGCTCTTATGGGCAGAAGGCTGCGAGAGGCCACAATTGCTTCTTAGTTCTGTGTCCTGCAGGCAGGCTCTCTACTAGGCCGCTGAATGGGGAGTGGAGATGGGTGGCCAGTGACAATGCCCTCTTGATGTCTGCTCCTGCAGACAGGCTCTTTCTTTGGGCCACAGTCATGGCTTGCACATATCCTGCCTGTAGGACATGCTGCTACCGCAGGCAGAAGGGTGTGGGAGGCAGTGATCATGGCCCAGAGAAGCAGAGCCTACCTGCGGGAGCAGCATGTGCTGCAAGCAGGGACTATGCAAAGCCAACTGTGCCCTGCCTCTCTGGGCCGAGATCACAGCTTGCACATCCCCTGCCCATGAGACGTGCTGTTCTGTGGGTAGGCTCTGCCCTTGTACATACAAGGGGGGACATGGGAAGGGGGAAGTGGACATGAGGGGACATTGGGAGGTGGACGTGGATAGGCACAGGGAGTCAGAAGGGAGGGCAGACATGGAAGGAAAAAGAGAGCAGAGGTACTGGATGGAGGGAAAGAGAGAGAGAGAGAGATAGAGAGATTGGATGGGGGCTTAGAGATGTTAGAAATGGTTGGGAAAAGAGAGCGAACAAAAGACTAGGGAATAATGGACCAGGGAAGGACTAGGGTGACGTCTGAAAAGTGGTAGGCAGATTGCATAAAAAAAAAAAAGAGGGAGACTGAGAACTGGTAAAGGAGTAGTGAAATCTTTGTAGACAGAGAGAAAGAAATAAATGGAAGAAAGGAAAAAAATAACATCCAAGAAAGGAAGTGAAGAAAACAAAAGGAGAGACAAGAAATGGCAGATGGACTAGAGACTGTAGAAAGAGAGCTAAGAGAAGACAGAAGAAAGTAGAAGCCTCAGATCTGGACCAGCACAATCTGAGAATAAAATGGTCAGACAACAAAGGTAAAAAAATAATTTATTTTCAATTTAGTGATTGGACTGTATACAATATTTATATTTTACACAGTAAGAAATACTACATCTCTTATTTCTCAGGTGTTGCTCCTTTTGTGGAGTCTAGCTTCTTGGGTTTTAGTTTAATTTCTGTCTATGTATTTTTATTTTTACTTTATGCTGTGGTCACTTATTCTGTACGTGGTGAGGTTCTGTGTTGTGAGTGTGTGAGAGAGAACAGCGATTCTGTTAAACATGGTGTTTGTACATAGGGATCAGTACTGTAGTAATTTGACTTGATCAGCACAATTCAATCCAACCTTTGAATTCATGGCTACCATGATTAGTTTTTCACATTTTATATCTTCCCTCCTCATCAATAACCAGGTCATAGCAAAATAAATCTGATATGAAGATACTTACATAATGGTTTGATTGGGGGGCGGGTGCTGTGTAAGTGGCTTTTCATTAATGAAATTTAATGTTTATTATTATGTTTATTTTACTGTAACATCTATTTTACTAAATTGCATGTGAATGTTTGGAAGCCACCTAGGATTTTAGATGGGTGGCATATACATTTTAAAATAAATTATACTAAATTTATATAAATTATGCTGTAATGAATCTCTGCACATGGCTCTGCATCACCCTCATGCCGCCCCTAGGAGGAAGCAGACAGGTTGGGGGGTGGGGGGACACTGGGAGGTAGAGGAACCCAGAAACCTCAGATTGGGACCAGCATGATCAGAGAATAAAATGGTCAAACAACAAAGGTAGAAGAAAATTTTATTTTCAATTTAATGATCAACAAAGGGTACAGGTAAATGGAGCTCACTTTGGGGAGGAGGTGGTTACCAGTGGTGTGCCCCAGGGATCTGTTCTTGGTACGATTCTTTTTAACATCTTTGTTAGTGATATAGCGGAAGGGCTGTCGGGTAAGGTTTGCCTCTTTGCAGATGATACCAATATCTGTAATAGAGCAGACACCCAGGAAGGTGTAGATAACATGAGGAGGGATCTAGCTAAGTTTGAAGAATGGTCTAGGCAGCTGAGATTTCATGTTAAAAAAATGCAAGGTCGTGCATTTGGACTGCAGCAATCCAAGGGAGCAATATAGTATAGGGGGTGAAGAACTTTTGTCCGCTAAAGAAGAGCGGGACCTAGGCATGATTGTGTCTGATGATCTTAAAGTAGTTAAACAGGTAGAAAAGGAAGAGGCAAAAGCTAGAAGGATGTTTGAGTGCATAGGGAGAGGAATGGCCAGCAGAAGAAAGGAGGTGATAGTGCCTCTGTATAAGTCTTTGGTGCAACAACATTTGGAGTATTGCGTGCAGTTCTGGAGACCACACCTTCAAAAGGATATAAACAGGCTGGAGTCCATACAGAGAGTGGCTACTAAAATAGTTAGTGGTTTTCATTATAAAGCATATGAGGACAGACTTAAGGATCTTAATATGTACACCTTAGAGGAAAGGCGGGATAGAGGTGATATGATTGAGATGTTTAAATACCTCTGTGGCATAAACGCACAGGAGGAGAGCCTCTTTTGATTGATAACAGGCTCTGCTACAAGGGGACATGGGATGAGGGTGAAAGGGGATTGATAGGTGGAAATATTTCTTTACGGAAAGAGTGGTGAATCTGTAGAATAGTCTTCCATTGGAGGTGGTTGAGATGAGGACAGTATTTTAATTCAAAGAAGCATGGGACAAACACAGAGGTCCTCTAAAGGAAAAAAGGGGACTGTTGTAGTGGTTGATATGAAAGAACAGACTAGATAGGCCATGTGGTCTTTTTCTGTCATCATGTTTTATGTAACTTGGTGCTATCTTTGTTGTTATTGTTAAGTGCCGTTGAGTCAGAGTCGACTCATGGCGACCTCTGGATAGCTATCCTAAACTGTGTTCGGTCTTGAGTCAGGCGGCTCATTGTTGACAGACTGGTACCCGTAGCTGTTGCTATTGTATCGATCCATCTCATTGCTGGCCTTCCTCTTTTGCATTGATCTATCTTGCCAAGCATGATGTCTTTCTCTAATGATCTCTCTCTTCGCATTATGTGTCCAAAGTATGAAAGTCGAAGTCTTGTCATCTGAGCTTCTAAAGAAAGTTTAGGTTTGATCTCCTCTTGTACCAACTGGTTTGTTCTTTGGGCAGTCCATGGTATACACAGTATTCGCCACCAGCACCATAATTCAAAGGCATCAATTTTCTTCCTGTCTATCCTTTTCACTGTCCAGCTTTCACATCCATATGATGTTATTGAAAATACCATGGCTTGAACAAGTTGAATCTTTGCATGGAGAGAGACATCTCTGCTCTTGAGAATCTTATCTAGGTCTTTCATCGCCATTCTGCCAAGAGCAATGCGTCGTCTGATTTCTTAACTGCTTGTTGCTTCTTTATTGATAGTTGATCCAAGTAGGTTAAAGTTGTTCACAATTTCAATTTCTTCTCCTTCAACGATGAACCTATTGATTATGCCAGTTGCCATGATCTTTGTCTTCTTTACATTAAGGTGCAGGCCCATTTTGAGACTATGGGGCTTGTTTACAAAGCCGCGGTAGTGGTTCGCGATCGTTATCGGAGCCGCGGCCCCATTGAATGGGGCTGCGGCTCCGATAACGATCACAAACCACTACCGCGACTTTGTAAACAAGCCCCTAAGTTCTTTGATTGTGAGAAGCAAATGTTTCAGATCATCTTCACTTTCAGCCAGTAATGTGATATCATCAGCATAGCGAAGGTTGTTGAGTCTTCCACCAATCTTCACACCTCTGTTGTCTTCATACAATCCTGCTTCTCTGATGATTTGTTATGCATATAAATTAAACAGATAGGGGGAAAGTATGCAGCCTTGTCTTACACCTTTGCTTATTTTAAACCATTCTGTTTCTCCTTGTTCTGTTCAAACTATTGCTTCTTGATCAATGTACAGATTGTGCAAGAGTACGATCAGGTGTTCTGGTATACCCATGCTTCTTAATGTGGCCCAGAGTTTCTCATGGTTTACACAGTCAAAAGCTTTGCTATAGTCGATAAAGCACAAATAGATATCCTTTTGGTATTCTTTAGTCTTTTCAAGGATCCATCTCACATCTGCAATGATGTCTCTCGTTCCTCGCCCTTTCCTGAACCCTGCTTGCACTTCAGGTAGTTCTTATTCCAGGTATGGATGTAGTCTCTTTTGAATAATCTTCAGTAGAATCTTGCTGGCATGTGGGATCAGAGCGATTGTGCGATAATTTCCACAGTCAGTTGGATCACCTTTCTTTAGTATTGGTATAAACACAGATCTTTTCCAGTCAGTTGGCCATGATGTTGTCTTCCATATTTCTTGGCAGAGCCTTGTATGTACGGTAACAGCTGCATCAGATTGCTGTAATACTTCTATGGGAATGCTATCAATGCCTGGTGCTTTGTTCTTTGATAAGGCTTTCAATGCTGCTTCAACTTCTTTCATCACCAATGGTTCCCGATCATAAGGTACAGGTTGAAACGGCTGTTGGTCAACTTGATCTTTATCATATAAAAACTCTGTATATTCCCTTCCATCTTTTCTTGATCTTCGCAGCATCATTCAACACAGAACCTTGAGCATCTTGTAACATTCCAATTCGAGGCTGGAACGTTTTCTTTAACTTTCGTAGATTTAGGAAAGCCAATCTTTTTCTTCCTCTAATAGTTTCTGCTTCTATTTCCTTGCATGCGTCATTGTAGTACTTTTCCTTGTCCTGTCTTGCTGCATGTTGGAAATCTCTTGAGTTCTGTGATTGTCTTTCTTTCTCCTCTGGCTTTAACTTCTCTGCGTTTCTGGGCAATTTTCAGAGTTTGTTCCGTCATCCATTTTGGCTGTTTTTTCTTTTTCACCTTTTGTAGAGACTTGTCGCTTTCTTCCAACACAACCTTCCTGATGTCATTCCATAACTCTTCTGGAGCTCTGTCATTTGTATCTAAAGCAGCAAATCAATTTTGCAGGTAGTCTTTAAATTCCAGTGATATATTCTCAAGGTCATATTTTGCTGCATTCATGAGTGATTTGCTCTTTTTTAAATTTAGCTTGAGTTTGCATACTAGTAGTTGATGATCTGTACCACAGTCAGCTCCAGGTTTTGTCTTTGTTGATGTTATAGAGCTTTTCCATCGTTGACTTCCACAGGTGTATTCAATTTGATTTTTATATAATCCAGTGGGTGAAGTCCATGTGTACAGTTGCCCCTTGTGTTGCTGGAAAAAGGTGTTTGAGATGAATAGATCGTTGGTCTTGCAGAATTCTATCAGTCTTTCGCCAGCTTCATTTCTGTTGCCAAGTTCATATTTTCCAACTACTTTGCCTTCTTCTTTGTTGCCAACTTTTGCGTTCCAGTCACCCATGACTATCAGGATATCCTGTTTGCATGTTCTGTCAATTTCAGCTTGTACTTGTTCATAGAACTCTTCAATTTCATTCTCTTCTGCAGCTGTTGTTGGGACATATACCTGAATTATAGTTGTGTTGATAGGCATTCCTCGTAGACGAATAGAGATTAAGCATTCGCTGACTGCATTGTATTTCATTAGTTCTTGCAAGTTTCTTCTTTATTATAAATGCAACACCATTTCTTCTTTGTCTTTCATTTCCAGCATAGTAGACCATGTGATCATCTGATGCAAAGTGCCCGATGCCAGTCCATTTTAGTTCGCTGACACCCAACAGATCAAGTTGTACACGTTCCATTTCATTCTTGACCACCTCCAACTTCCCTTGGTTCATGCTTCGTACGTTCCATGTTCCAATGTGTAAGACATCTTTACAGCTTCTGACTCATTTCATGCGCAGCTGGAGGAGAGCCTCTTTATATTTTATAAAGTGCAGGGAAATGCATCACTTTCTGTTTCTCTGGTGTTGCACTGTATGCAGAATCTGACTTTGTGGAGTTTCAATTTAATTTTTATCTACATATCTATCTGTGTTTATTTTTAGGCTATGGTCACTTATTCTGTACTTGGTGAAGGTCTGTTTTCTGAGTTTGTGGCCAAGGCCAGGTGTTCTGTTAACACTGAGTTTGTTCATAGGGATCTGTACTGTAGTAATCTGAATTGTTCAGCTTTTCAAATAGGTGTTTGGATGTTCCAGGGCCCATGGCAGTATTTACAGTGCTGCTTTTTTTGGGTAGGCTCCTTATGTAGGTTTTGGAAGTTGAGCTGGTATGGTATGGTAGGTTTGCTCTACAGATCCACAGTGACTTTGTTGTAGTGTTTTGTATTAGTTCATAATATGCCTGATACTGGAGAATATTTGTTATTGTAAAGTGAGATGATCAGAATCAGATTTTTTTTTCTTCTAAATGAGTTCTGTGGGTGAATGTCCTAGTTCTGTTCTGCTCTGCACCCATTGTTGAGGGGGGATTCTGTGAATGCAAAATATATGTTCAAAAAGAAAAAGCAAGAACCATAATACAGTTTATAACAAAATAAAAATGAGTTATAAGTTGGTGTTATAAACTGTGCTGTGGTTCTCGCTCTTTCTTTTAGTTCCTTGGTGTGCGAACATCTTGCATTTCCTCCATATTATCTTATTGGCTTTTTTGGTTTGGTGCAGTCCCCGACTACTGTTTTGAGAAAGCCTCCCCCCCTGCTCTGGGGGGAAGCAATCTCATCCTTCGCCTCAGGCAGCAGATTGCCTTGAGCCACCCCTAGCCCTAATTAGTATTGTAACCAGGATTCCAATGACATGGATGCTTTCCTCCACAATTGGCCAGTCTCAAATTGTTAAGGCAGCAGCGGTTTTCCAAATTGTCTAGTTTGGCTTCTAGGGCCTTGAGCTCTTTTTATGTTGAGATATGCCCCACTCACTTTGTAGTCTGTCATCTTCCACCATAGACAGCTGCTGCTTTAATTGCTTAAATTGGGTCCCACTGTTGTGAATGATTCCAAAACGTGTTCTACTTTCAAAAACAGTTTATCAAACTTAAGGTCAAAAACCTTTCACAACAGTGGGTGCTACCTCCACGACCAACAATTCAGTGTTAGCCATCTCTACCCGAAAAGGGTGATTGTCTGCCATCTTAGTGTCTGCTTCTCCTTCTCCTCTTTTTTTGCAAGTTTTGAAGCCATGCCTGTGCACTTCATCAGGAATCTCAGTTTACAACTTTACCTGCAGCACCTCAACTGCAACTAAAACGATTTATATTCCACACGGTCTGCTCCATAACATTATATCAAGCAATTGAGCCCATAAAGCATATGTCCTCAATTTGGCATTGTGTCCGACTCCCCTCTTAAATTATGTTTACAGAAAGTATGTCAATGGACCAATTACAAGTGTTTTCAAAAGTTAGGACTCTGGTCACACACAAAAAAGATTAGTCTATTAGGTGGTGTTTTATAAACTCAATCACATCTGGTTTTCAGAAAAAGCAGAATATGAATATTAAGCAAGAGGCCAATAAACTAAGCTGTGTTAATGCTAAAACATATGTTAGAATATCACCAATGGAACATCATCTTTAATGCTACATTATTACTACGAGCGTGCAATTCAGAGTTCAATGCATCATTAAGGGGCATGACAAAGAACTGGAGAGAGAAAAGGAGCTCTCCTCCTGCTTGGGGGTGAGGGGATCTGATTGTTTCAGAGGTAGGAAGACAGGGGAGAGCATATGGCAGCCATCAAGAGTGGAATGTTTGTGTTGGATAGTGAAAGAATATTCCTTCAGGCTAACTGGTCCATTCATTTTAGGTCGGTTAGGACTGGGAAATATTAATGCTAAAATGTATACGCAGAGCAAGCATTAAAACAGCCACACTCAGTTAAAGTAGCCTTGAAAGCCAAACACATGCATGTTAGCCTACCAATTTAAGCCTATGTTAGTATACCAATGTATTCAAACATAACTCAAGAATATTTGTTGCAGATATTCTGAAAACCAGATCAGGTTGAGGGGCCAGAGGACTGAGCTTAGTAATTCCCAATTTAGGATTTAAAAGAAGCTCCAGTGTATGAGTTCAAAATTTAACTTTTGTCACTGTTATTCTGAATGATATAAGCAAGTCCCTTTTTTCCCTGTACCTATCTCAAAATAAGGCACTATTATTCTGTCTGCCATCTCTTAAAAAAAAGAAAAAAAAAGAAAAGACACAAGAGTTTAGAAGGATAAAACAAAGAATAAGCAAACAATACTCACTAGGATTTGAATATGGCATTCTCATCTTGTTAGGTCAAGGCCTCCTTATTTTTACTGAGCTATCTAGTAATTTAGGTTTATACAGCCCCAACATCAGTTCAACTTCTGAAGGCAGATTTATAGGCATCAAGGCAACATTTACGTACAAGGTTTGGCAATGCATGACTTGGTGATTAATCCTACCAGAGCTGACACAAATGCCATGTCTGCATTTTATGTTTTTTTTTAAGGCAGCCTGAACAGAAAGAAATGGACCTGGGGAGTGGAGATGGATTTTACTCTCCAAACAGATTCAAAAGTATTGATTGACCAAAATTGCTATTATGTCGGGAACCCCTATCCAAACAGTAGTGAGAGATGAAAATGTGAACTGAAGCACATATCTCTTCCATGGATATGCAAGTGGGCCACCGACACAGCCAAGGCTCCGACAATATGAGCCTTGACATGACCTTCAAGGCTCAGGCCTGCTTGGGCGTAAGCAAAGAAGATGCAGTCTGCAAACCAAACTGACAGTGTATGTTTGGATATGGAAGAACCTAACTTATTGGAGTCATAGAAACATAGAAATATGATGACAGAAAAAGACCACATGGCCTATCTAGTCTGTCCTTCCATATCAACAACTACAACAGTCCCCTTTTTACCTTTAGAGATCCTCTGTGTTTGTCCCATGCTTTTTTGAATTCAATTGCTGTCCTCATCTCTACCACCTCCACTGGGAGACTATTCCACCTATCCACTACTCTTTCCGTAAAGAAATATTTCCGCATATCACTCCTGAATCTATCTCCCTTCACCCTCATCCCATGTCCCCTCGTAGCAGAACTTGCTTTCAATTGAAAGAGGCTCTCTCCCTGAACATTTATACCATGGAGGTATTTAAACATCTCAATCATATCACCTCTATCCCGCCTTTCCTCTAAGGTGTACAAACTGTACATATTAAGATCCTTCAGTCTGTCCTCATATATTTTATAATGAAGACCACTAATCATTTTAGTAGCCACCCTCTGCACCGACTCCATCCTGTTCACATCCTTTTGAAGGTGCGGTCTCCAGAATTGCACACTATACTCCAAATGTGGTCGCACCAAAGACTTATACAGAGGCATTATCACCTCCTTTTTTCTGCTAGCCATTCCCCTCCGTATGCACCCAAGCATCCCACTAGCTTTTGCCGTCGCCTTTTCTACCTGTTTAGCTACTTTAAGATCATCAGACACAACCACGCCTAGGTCCCGCTCTTCTTTAGTGGACAAAAGTACTTCACCCCTTATACTATATTGCTCCCTTGGATTGCTGCAGCCCAAATGCATGACCTTACATTTTTTAACATTAAATCCCAGCTGCCAAATTCTAGACCATTCTTCAAGCTTAGCTAGATCCCTCCTCATGTTATCCACACCTTCTTGGGTGTCTACTCTATTGCAGATTTTGGTATCATCCGCAAAGAGGCAAACCTTACCCGACAGCCCTTCCGCTATATCACTAACAAAGATGTTAAAAAGAGTCAAAAGAAACAAAATGTTGGATGGACTTTCATCCACTCCAAGTAGAAAGCTAAGGCTCATTTGCAGCCCAACATGTGCAGTGCATCTTCCCCTTTGTGAGAATAGATTTTGGGAAAAATATTGGAAGGAGGACTGACTGGTTAAGACAGGGCTCGACAAACCCCAGGCACCAGGTCACCATGGCAACTAAAAATTGGACTTGGTGCCTGGGACATGGAACACCTGTGCAGTAATATGAAGATTGTGACCGGCCTTGGCTGCTCACAAGGCTAGTTGCTGTGTGGAGCAAACTGATGCATCTGGACATTCTGAGGAGAGGCTAAAAGATCTATTGAGGGGATGCCTTACTCCTGAAAGATATGAAGAACCACTTGTCTGTCCAATGTCCACTTGTGCAGTTGGAGAACTTGGCTCAGTCTATCCAGCAGAGCATTCTGATCACGAGGCAGGTAAGTGGCTCTGAACTCCATCCTATGAGATTTGGCAAAGTTCCACAACTTAATCATTTCCTAACACAGCTTGTTGATGTAGAACATAGGGACCAGATTGTCTGTTTGAATGAGAACAATTTGGTTGGACAACTGACCTTTGAAAACCCTTACAGCATTTGCTATTGCTTGAAGTTTGATGAAAGTGATCTGATGGAGACTCTCTTGGAGGGACCAAGTTCCCCAAGTGTGAAGCCCATCAAGATGAGCTCCCTATCCAAGTTTGGATGCATCTTTTGTTCCCAGTTTTTGATGGGGGAAATTTGGAAGAGTAGACTTCTGGTCAGATTTTTGTGAACGGTTCACCAGCTTATAGAGTGGATCTGTGAAGGTGTGACTGACAGAAGGTTGCTGAAATTCCCTGTGGCCTAAGACCACTGGGTACTCAAGGTCCATTGAGCTTGTCTCATATGTACATGTGCCAAGGGTGTCACATTAACTGCCAAAGACATGTGGTGGAGTAGTCTCAATCTGGTGTGGGCTGATGTCTGCTGATTCAATTTAGTCTCCTGCATCATTGTTATCAATTTAGACAATCTATCATGTGGAAGACAGACCCTTGCCTGAGGAAGTCAAAGTACTTCCAAATCTCAGCCTGGTCAACTCTCCTTCCCCGTGGGGATCAAGAGCTTCTCCAGGAGCATCGATGCAATGATTTTCTAAGTATCAGGGATGCATCAGACCCTGATATGCTGGAGAGTGATATCAATCAGCAGAAATCAGAGTCAATGTCCCGATGTTGATGACTCTCCCGCAAGCACTCTGCTTCTTGAGGATAGTCTCGATTGCTGTTGATACCATGGCAGCATTCATCAAGGCTTTGATATGCTGCTTGGTGAAGAGCATTGCGATTCTCTCCTCAACGCAATTCTCCATAGTTGCTATGTCCAAAGGTGCTGAGGACCAAGATATTATACAGAGTTTGCCAAGATTCCTCAAACCTACTGACTATTATCCGATGCTGCTCATCTATGTTCCTGGAATCTGAGAGGGTATATCAGCAGGCTGGTCATGACTAAGAGAAGGCTGGTGTTGCCCCTCTGGCACGGATGAGGCTGAGCCTGCCTCCCTTTGAGGTAGCTTAGAAGGGTGCTCCTGAGAACTCTTGATGCTCTTGGCATAATGCTTGGAGGGTTCAGATGTCAATGCGCCAAGGCCTCAACCAAATATTCTACGTCTTTGCCCTTCAATGCTGATAAAGATGAAGCCTAATCATTCCTCATCCTTGGAGGAATATTGATGGATGACCGATGTCTAGGAGATCTACAGGTGCTCAGCTGTGAGTGGGCTCGAGAGTTCCTTGATGCTGATGCATCGCCAGCATCCATTGCAGCCTTTGAAGCCATGGAGACCGATGCTGCGAATCCCGATGGATCAGACTTAAAAGTGCCAAAATGTTTGTCATGCTGTTTCTCTCAACTTTTCAGCCCTCTTTTTGTCATCTGTAAACTTAACTTATAAGAAGAGGGCTTGTGATCTGGTTCCAAGCACTGGAGGCACCATTTATGCATGTCTGTGATGATATGGTGCTCGAGCACTTAGAACACTTCTTAAATCTGCTGGCGAGTTTCTAGGACATGTCTGGAAATTATCTACAACAAAATTAAAATGGCTCAATTTTGAAGAAAAAAGTAGACAAGTCTGATCAGAGTGCTAAGCGACTAAGGGGACTGAGACAATGTGGAAATGAAAGGAGACCTTAAATAGTTGGAAAAAACCTAACTAAGGAGAGATAAAGGAGGAAAGAAGTACCATGACGGCAGGTTAAGAAAGCTTTTGGTAAGAAAAGAGCAGAAAAACTGCTCTTGAACCACATAAAGCATAGATAGTTACTCACACAACCCATGAGTACATATCTGAGGACTCCACAGAAAAAAATGGACCGAGGCTAAAACGGCACCATGGTGGCAAGCGGGAAAGCGCACGTAAGCATGATAGTGCTTCCAAAAGCTTCGTGAAGGAGCTGGTAATGTTCATGCGCAGGGGCTCTATCAATCAGATGACATCACCCATATGTGAGCTTTTTCCTGTTCGTCCATGGAGAATCTGCATAATGCTGAAAAACACGGAATTAGTCCTTTTTAGAATGTACCCCATTTGTGCAGCAGCTCACTCTCAATAATTCAGAAGGAGTACCAGTTAGCCTTTGTATCAAACTGGTCAATATTCAGCAGCGACAGTCAGTGCTTTTAAAGTGCTTCGCTGTCGTGGCTGAAAAAGAAAATGGATATTCAGAGCTGGAACCCAGATATCCTTTGGTGCTGCATATCTGGGTTCAGCGCTGATTACCATTGCTATCTGGATAGTGGTTATATTCAGCCACTATCTAGATAGCGAAACCACATAAAGTTAGAACATCCTTTCAAGTCACCTAACTTTATGAGGGCACTTATCTGGTTAGTGATCTGAAAACTGCTGCTAACCGGATAAGCGCTTCTGTGTGTCTTTAACCTGTCCCTGGACCACCCAGGCAGTATCCAGACAGTGCTGAGGCAGTTAAGATGGGGTATTCAGCAGCACTGCTTGGTTAGTTCCGCTGAATCTCTCTCAGTGGGGTTTATCCTATTAGCAAGTCCTGCTAACCAGATAAACCTCTGAGTATCAGCGCCAAAATGTCAGTTCACGCATAATACTGGGAACAGAATACGGACCACAGCTCTTTCTGCAATGGAACATAATTTAAGCTTGATGCTGGAAGAGTAGATCACTCCCTTAACTGCAGTGTCCCCTGACTGCCTCTCTAGGACGTTCCTTTCCTGGCCTTTTGACTAAGACTGAAACTCTGTTTATTAATGGAAGCCCACTTGGGACCACCCAAGATCACGTAGGATCTAAGGATGTCCACAACCATGCTAAAATCAGGATTAAAGGCCTTAAAAACAAAAAGTAGCTAGTCTCTTACATAAACTTTTTTTTTTTTTGGAGGGGGGGGGGAGGAGACATGAAGTAAAGGATTTAAATGAGAAATTTGCTTTTGAAGGAGCACTCAAACTAAAAACCAAATACCTGTGTCTATAATCCAGGAAACATTCTGCCATGCCTGGCACAAACTTTTCTGTACCTAACAAGCATTGCTGGGAAAAACTGGCTTGGAGACAAATTATAATAATGTGAATTAGCAACAAATACCCACAAATTTATTATATATGGGGTTTTAATCTTGTCTGACTGGCTTGGAGCTTACCAATTTATTTACTGGTACAGTCACTAATGATACACATTGTCCCCCTGTATTTAACATCCTTTCTACTAAACTGCAGTACAGTTGTGCAAAAAAGTCATTTAAGAGAAATGTTGTAATCAAGTTTTTTTTTAACCTAAATGTAACCACTTTAGCGAGCATTGTGTGTACCAGAGACAATATCTCTACTAACAAAATGGCTTTCTCCAGGTCTAATTGATTTAAACTAAAAAAACAAAAACAAAAAAATCACACTGACACTTCAAGATGCTGTTATGTGGTCTATGAAAAGGTGGCCTCCTTTAAAGGCAAGGTATTTCACAGCATCTGTCTCATCTTTGGAAACGGTATTATAGAAGGTAAATGTCAAAACCAGGAGGAGTGCCCCAAACAGCTTGCAACATAATAAATCCCCAGGGCAGTGAGTTGAGGGCCTTGCTAAAGATCAGATTGCAAATGGTCAGAAGAAATTCAAAATGGGCCTAAAGACCTAATTCTTTGGAGGTGCTTTCTCATGACTTTTTTTTTTGCCTTTTCTGTGCTCCTCCTCATGTCTTTGTCCCTTATGTGGCCCATTACATGTTTGTCTCTGGATAATCTTTGGTTGTTCGGTGCCATAGCTCAAATCTCTTGCCTCTGTTCTGGTTTGTTTTTGCAGAATGCTTATGTGTTGCCCTGTGTCTCTGAGTTCCAATTTTTATTGTAAACTGCTTTGATGATATGACCCGTGTGGTATATAAAAATGGCAAATAAATAAATAATGGGGAGATCTGAATCTGTTCTGTATTAGGCTATGTAGCCAGCAAGGAGCTAATGGAAGTCACAGTTATGTGATGCAGCACCCTTTAGCTGTTTTCTGGGAACAGCATTTGACTTGCAAGACCCTTTCGGTTTAGTTGCTGCAGATGGGTGTTTTCTCCCCCAGTGATGGAGTGTGGTACAGTGCATCTTAGGTTCATTCTCTTTTCTGAGACTTCTAATGTTGCAGTCTGAATTTCAAGTGCCAAACATAACAGCAGAATGCTCAGACTTAAAGGTGAAGCAATTATTCATCTGAAATTTAGATTTTATTATAAAATAACTGCATATTTCCTCAAACTCTGCAATGGCTGGGCTAGAATGGAAGGGAGGTTAAAAGTGTGGGGGAAAAATCCTAGGTAAACTGTGAGTGTAGGCTAAAAGGCTAGAGCTTAATAGGGGTGGAGTCTACTTGAGTTGGAAGCCCAAAGGGGCAAGAAAATCTGCAGAGTCAAAACAATGCTTGAGGTCAATTTGTCAAAATGCTTTTTTTTTTTTTTTTAGCATTGTAGTTCCTCCTTCTCCTTGGACAAGCAGGATGTGTCAGCCACACCTGGTGACGTCATCCGACGGCACCATGGTGGAAGTGCTCTCTAGAGCTCAGATTTCTCTGAACATGTGTGAGGTGGTCCCACCTCCCCGGCCCGCCCCTAGCCAGGTCAGTGAATAACTAGCTATGCCTTTCTGGCTAGGGCGCAGGCCGGCCACCCTCATACAGGGGAGGTGGGTGGGTTTGTGTGGCTGACTTATCCTGCTGTCCACGGAGAACTACCGTTACAGGTAAGTAACCCTGTTTTCTCCTTGGACAAGCAGGATGTGTCAGCCACACCTGGTGCCTCCCAAGCTATGTGGTGATGCGCTGTGCCGGATGAGGGAGGCATGCGACAGAGACCATTTAAAACCGGCATGGAGTGCCAGGCATTTATTGGTGAGGTGCAACACGGAAACATCTAGTGCAGACATGTGCAAGCATAGCAGGGTAAACAAGACGTGCAAACATAGTTACAGTGCCATAGAGCACAGTTACTTACCTGTAACAGGTGATCTCTGGGAACAGCAGGAATTAGTCCTCACATATGGGTACGTCGGTACCGACAGAGCCTGCGCGGGAAAGCTCCCCAGCTTCCCAGAAGGAAAGCTTTTGGGGCCTCCCACTGCGCATGCGCGCTGCCTTCCCGCCTTCCTGACCAACTCTCCTCAGTTTGAGTTTAAAGCTGAGACAATAGAGAGAGGAAAGGAAAGAGAGAGACAGATACAACTCCTAGGGGAGGCGGGTGGGTTGTGAGGACTAATTCCTGCTGTTCCCAGAGATCACCTGTTACAGGTAAGTAACTGTGCTATCTCCAGGAACAAGCAGGAATAAGTCCTCACATATGGGGACTCCCTAGCTAAGATGCCTGGGAGATCCCCTGAAGGGTATGAGACCCTGAAAGGTTCCTCATCTTCCTATGGATCTCAGGCATTCATTCAGGGAAGGTGGGCAGGAGTTGTTCAAGAATGGAACAGGTGTCTGAGGACAGGCTGACCAAACAAGGCATCCCGGCGGGAGTCCTTGTCCAAACAGTAATGGGCTGTAAAGGTATGAACCGAGGCCCAGGTGGCTGCTCGACAGATCTGGTCAATGGACACAGAGTTTAAATGAGCCATAGAGGTGGCCATGGCCCTCACGTTGTGAGCGGTGACATGGCCCTCCAGAGAAAGGTTCTTACTCTGGTAAGCAAAAGAGATACACTGAGCAATCCAATTGGAGAGTGTTCTTTTGGAGACTGGAAGTCCTAAATGAGAAGGATCAAAAGCAACAAAAAGCTGAGAAGACTTTCGATGTTGCTGTGTCCTGTGGAGGTAAAAGGCAAGAGCTCTTTTACAGTCTAGAGTATGAAGGTTCCTCTCTGCACTGGATGCATGAGGAGCTGGAAAAAAGACAGGTAAATATACCTCTTGATTAAGATGAAAAGGGGAGACCACTTTAGGCATAAAGTGGGGATTGGTCCTAAGGACCACCTTATTATAATGGAACCTTGTATAAGGTGGATTAGCCACTAGAGCTTGCAGTTCACTGATACGGCGAGCTGAGGTGACAGCAATAAGAAAAATAACCTTCCAGGAAAGAAATTTCAAGGAGGTAGTGGCTAAGGGTTCAAAAGGTGGCTTCATAAGCTGACCAAGAACCAAGTTTAAGTCCCATGCCACCGGAGGAGGTCGAATGGGAGGTTTAGTTAAGGTTAGGCCTCTCATGAATCTTGCAATAAGAGGATGAGAGGAAACAGGTTGTCCATTGATGGGCTTAAGTGATGCCGCAATAGCACTCAAATGGACTCTTACTGAATTTGTTTTGAGTCCTGCATTGGAGAGATGCAGGAGATATTCCAAAACAGAATTCAATGGGAGTGCTAGAGGGTTAAGACCCTTTTGAGCACACCAAATGGAAAATCTTTTCCATTTAAAAGCGTAAGAACGCCTAGTGGAAGGTTTCCTAGAGGCATGTAGGATATCCTTCACTTGCTGCAAAAGATTGAAGTGTTGAAGGTCTAGGCCTTCAGTAACCAAGCTCTGAGGTGAAGGGACCTGGGGTTTGGGTGCCACAAAGTCCCCTCCTCCTGAGACAGAAGGTCTGGAGCCGCTCCCAAGTCCAGGGAGGGGGCTTGGGAGAGATGCAGAAGTAGAGGGTACCACACTTGGCGTGGCCAGCGTGGAACTATGAGGATCATGGACCCTTGATCCCTTTGAAGTTTGAACAGAGTCTTGGGAATCAAAGGAATGGGTGGAAAGGCATATAGGAAGCCCTGACCCCAATGCAGGAGGAAGGCATCCTTGGCCTGAACTCCCTGACACGGAATTCTGGAACAGAACCGGGGAAGTTTGGCATTCCACGGACTTGCAAAGAGGTCTATGTCTGGGGTTCCCCATTTCTGGAAGATTCTGAGTACCTGATCCATGTGCAGGGACCATTCGTGTGGAAGCAGAACTCGACTGAGTCTGTCTGCCCAAGAGGTTTGGATTCCTGGAAGATATACTGCCAGGAGATGGATTTGATGCTCTCTGGCGAAGGCCCATAATCTTAGAGCTTCGTTGCAAAACGACAAAGAGCCAGTCCCTCCTTGTTTGTTTATGTAAAACATGGCTACTTGATTGTCCGTGTGAATAAGGACTGTCATGTTGCTGAGGAGGGTATGAAAAACTTTGAGAGCCAGAAAGATTGCTCGAAGTTCCAAGTGGTTGATATGAAGGGTGGTCTCCTGTGGAGACCAAGTGCCCTGAGTGGAGAGATCTTGGAGATGAGCCCCCCAACCTGTTTGGGAGGCATCTGTTGTGAGGGTTGCTTGGGGCAACAATGGTTGAAAGGGGGCCCCCAACAACAGATTTTGAGTGGATATCCACCATTGGAGAGACCAAAAGAGACGATTGGAGTTTTGCTATTTGGTCTGAGAGAGCTCCTGATGCTTGAGTCCACTGGGTGGATAAAGTCCATTGAGCTGCTCTCATATGTAGGCGAGCATAAGGCACCACATGCACTGTGGAGGCCATGTGGCCTAATAGTTGTAGCATCTCTCTGGCAGTCAAGTGGCTTCTGGACTGAGTCTGAGAGGCTAAGTGCACTAGACGTTGGCAACGGGCCTGGGGTAGATAGGCCTTTGCAGTGGTGGTATCCAACCAGACCCTATGAACTCCAGGGATTGCGTAGGGGTGAGTTGAGACTTTGGCAGACTGATCACAAGTCCCAGATACTGCAGGATGCGTCTGGTGCGATCCAGGGAAGTCTGAGCCTCGGACTGAGATGGAGCTCGGATGAGCCAGTCGTCCAGGTATGGGAAGACAAAAATTCCCAGGGCGCTTAGAAATGCAGCTACTATTGCCATGCATTTGGTGAATACCCTTGGGGCAGAGGCTAGACCGAAGGGAAGTACTCTGTACTGGAAATGTTTTCCCTGGAACAGAAACCGTAGGAATTTTCTGTGGGATGGATGGATGAGTATATGTGTGTACGCATCCTTGAGATCTAGAGAACAAAGCCAATCCTGACTCTGCAGGTATGGAAGGAGAGTACCTAGAGAAAGCATCTTGAATTTCTCCTTGTATAGAAATTTGTTCAATTCTCTGAGATCCAGAATGGGTCTGTACCCCCCTGTTTTCTTGGGAATGAGAAAATAAGGGGAGTAAAAACCTGATCCCTGTTGAGGAAGAGGAACCTCTTCTATTGCCTTTTGGGCGAGAAGAGTGGTCACCTCCTGACTCAACAGGTCTAGGAGAGATGGAGGAGAATTGAAACTTCTCAACATGGTATGGGGAGGAAGGTTGGAGAAATGTAGTTTGTAGCCCTCTCTGATGATAGAGAGGGTCCATTGTTCTGATGTGATTTGCTCCCATCTGGGAGCAAAATGAGATAACCTTCCTGGAATGGTGAGAGGTTCTGGTTTTAGAGCCAGAAAGGTTAAGTTCTCTAGATTTAAGTCAAAATCCCTGAGGGGGTTGGGACTGTTGGGCTGTAGCAGCCCCTGCAGGTTTTGCCCTGGCCTGTTTAGGATGCTGACGCTTAGAAACAAAGCGAGCTGCAGAAGATTGTTGGCCAGTATTTGTGGCAAATCTGGCCTTCTTGTAGAAAGGCTTTTTGAAAGATTTTTTCTTGACAGGGGTAGAGGTAGACTTAGAAAGTCTATCTAATGCAGCATTTTCTGCATCCATTTGAGTGGCTTTGATTTGCCACTCCTTGCCAAACAGATTCTCACCTGTACAGGGCAAATTTCCCAACCCATCTTGGACCCAGGGTTCTAGGTCGGAGGCCTGGAGCCAAGCAATTCTACGAGCCGCAATGGCAATACCTGAGGCTCTGCTAGCACCCTCAAAGGAGTCAAAGGCTGCTCTGTTGGAGAACTTTGAAATATCTTGGGTATGCTTCAGCAAAAGAAGGAACTCCTCCTTTCTATCCTCTGGGATAAAGGGGAGAAAATGGCGTATCTTTAATGCAATTTCCTTCAGAAACATGCCCATATAGAGGCTGTATGAGTTGATTCTGCCAATAAGCATACTTGCTTGGAAGATCTTTCTTCCAAAAGCATCCAGAGTCCTACATGCTCTTCCTGGGGGAGTAGAAGAGTGTCTTTTAGTACTCTTTATCCTTTTCATAGCTGACTGCACCACGATGGAGTGGTGAGGGAGCTGAGTTTTTTGGAACACGATACATGGTGTCCAGACGACGAGAATGTGGAGATAGGGTGAGAGGAGTCTCCCATAAGTCCATCATGTGTTCTTGAAGAACTTCATGGATGGGCAAGGTGACTGCCTCTTTGGGAACCTTAGAGTATCCTAAAATGTCTAACGTTTTTGCTCTAGGTTCTTTTTCAGAGGATACAGAAATAGAAAGACCTTTAGCTACTTCAATGATGAAGTCTTGAAAGGATAAATCCTCTGGAGGAGACATTCTCCTTTTTGGAGAAGAGGGCTCCTCAGGTAGAGTAAGGGATACTTCAGCAGAGTCATCTGATGAATCAGAATCATCAGAAGACTCAAAGTATCGTCTGTTTGCTTCCAGGGATCGATAAGCGTATCGACCGGTATCGACATCGGGGGTACCCGGAACCGGATCGGTATCGGGAAAAACCCCAGAACCGGGAACCGGAATCGGTATCCTGGTCGATGTGGATGGCCTGGGTACCGGTATCGGTTGTGGTACCGGAACCGGAGTCGGTACCGCATGGTGCGGTACCGAGGGCGTCGCAGCCTTAATGAAAGCGAAAATGGCCTGCTGCATGGATTGAACTGTATGATCCATGGACGCCACGACTGTCTGGATGTCGGTACCGGATGAATGAGCCGGTACCCCAGAACAGTCTAACAGGTGATCGGTCGAGGCCGTGCCATCGATGTCAACCTGTAACCCCATAGGAGGAGCTTTGGAAGCCGGAGCTTCCCGCCGGGGTTGTTTGGCTGGGGCAGGGTCCTCAGGGTCAAGCCCAGGGGTATCTCGATACTTAGAGGGAGATTTGCCTTTTGAGGACCTGCCAGAGGAATGTTTGGTTACCTGAGATCCATCAGGAGAGGAAGACCTGGAAGATGTCGATGCTGGAGTATCTGTAGAAAACAGCATGTGAAACTTGGCTGCCCGGTTCTGTAAGCCACGTTTAGACATCAAAGAACAGGATGGGCAATCCGGAATGGAATGGTCAGGCCCCAAACATTTAAGACACCATTCATGGGTGTCTGTGACTGAAATAGTACCGCTGCACTTGGTGCATTTTTTAAACCCAGAGGCTTGTTTCTCCATGAGGGAGAATTTGTGAAGGCCTAAAGGCCTCACAGAACAAACACACCACGTGAGGAAAAAAGAAGTTTTTTTTTTTTTTTTTAAGAAATAAAGGAAAAAAGACCGGCGGTACTGGTCTGGAATCGGGGAAGGCAGACACGCGGCCAAAGAAATAAATTAAAATAACAACTTCTTCAGCGGTGACAGGAACACGACCTGCTGGCTCCGCGGAAAAAGAAGAACTGAGGAGAGTTGGTCAGGAAGGCGGGAAGGCAGCGCGCATGTGCAGTGGGAGGCCCCAAAAGCTTTCCTTCTGGGAAGCTGGGGAGCTTTCCCGCGCAGGCTCCGTCGGTACCTACGTACCCATATGTGAGGACTTATTCCTGCTTGTTCCTGGAGATTGCAATGTGCAAACAGCCTAGTAAACATAGTAAACGTGTGCAAACATAGCAGTGTAAACATCACCGTATCATGGAGCAATGTGCAAACATAGCAGTGTAAACATCAACTGTGCAAACATAGCAGTGTCCCCGTCACCTTGTAGTCTAGGCCTTAGAGACAATCGAGGCTATATGGCTGAGATCTTAGGCAGGAGAACCTGGTTGGCCATGACTGTCAACCTTACCGAGGGCAGTGTCATTGTGTTGGAGCTGGTCGGACGCCCGGGGGTGGAGCTCGACGACTGCCATTGCGGTGGCCGCAGATAGGACCGCTCTGCCAAAGGACCTGTCGGTCTCCGCCTGGAGGTCAAGGCAGTAGTGTTTCTGGAAGGTGAGCTGCGAGGACCAGGTGGCGGCTTTGCAGATGTCGCTCACCGGGATCTCCTGTAGGCTGGCGAGCGAAGTAGCTAGTGCGCAGAGCTGGTGTGCACCCACCCTGTTCGCTGGAAGGGCGCCCGCCTTTTGAAGGTAGTAAGCAACGCAGTCCAATATCCAATGGGAGAGCGTGCGCTTGGTGACGGGCCGCCCAGGCTTGTTAGGGTCAAATGACACGAAGAGCTGAGTCCCCCGCCTAACAGCGGCCATCCTGTCGATGTAGATGCGTAGGGCTCTGACACAATCTAGTGAGTGGAGTCGTTGCTCCTCCAGAGAGGAGTGTGCAGCTGGGAAGAATGTGGGAAGTTTGACAGACTGGTTGACATGGAAGGCAGAGGCGACCTTGGGGACGAACTTTGGATGAGTCCGGAGAGATGCTCAGTTATGGTGGAGCTTAGTGTACGGTGGATGGGCAATGAGCGTCTGTAGCTCGCTGATTCTCCTGGCTGAGGTGATGGCAATAAGAGTGTCTTCCAAGATATGAATTTGCTATCTGCCGTGTGAAGCGGCTCGAAGGGCTCCTGCGTCAGTTGTTGCAGGACAACATTGAGGTCCCACGAAAGTACTGGTTTCTGGACTGAGGGGTGCAGAGTCACGAGGCCTCTCATGAACTGCGTCACAATGGGCAGCGCTGTGAGGGAACCCGTGGCTGAGCCACTCCGGTGTTCATGTAGAGATGCAATCGCTGCAAGGTGGACCCTGATGGATTGCGGTTTTAACCCAAGGCTGAAAAGAGAGGAGAGGTACTGCAGGACCTTAGGCACGGGGCAAGAGACTGGGTTGAGGCTATGGCTTGCACACCATAAGCTGAAACGCTTCCACTTGAGGCTATATGATTTTCTTGTGGAAGGTCTCCTGGCAGCCAGGACTATCTGCTGCACTTTCGAGAGTAGTTGGAGGGTGGCGAGATTCATCCTTTCAACCTCAAGGCTGTCAAGGCTAGGGTTTGCAGTTTGGGGTGCAGGGTGCTGCCGTCGTTCTGGGTGAGCAGGTCTGGTCTCACTGGTAACCGGATTGGCGCTCCTGGGCGAGGCGAAGCAGAATGGAGAACCACATCTGGCGTGGTCAGTAGGGGGCGATCAGTATGATGTGCGCCCTGTCCGTGACAATCCGCTGTATCGTTGTTGCAATGAGTGGATGCCCAAACCGGGTATGCTTGAGGTCAATTTGTCAAAATGCTTTTTTTTTTTTTTTTTTTAGCATTGTAGTTCCTCCTTATTTCTCTTCCTTTCACCTTGATTGGAAACTGTGCTGGAATCCTCCAAAGTTACTACACAGGGAAAATGGGTTATAAAACTCAACCCACGTTCTTTTTGTACCATTTTATAGCTGTCTGATGGAAGTCACAACCATGTAAAACAAACTGAAATGAACAATTCATTTTCAGTCAGAAATGACCTGGATGCTATACAGCAGCCACATACACTAACAGTCTGATTCTCACAAACTGAAATTGATAGTATAAAAGAAATTCAAGTTGCGTATCGTCCCTCCAGTCCAGTCCTGCAGCTCTGGGTAGTGTACCTCCTCCAGCAGCTTGGAGACTGAGCACGTCATCCTTTTGATGACACTAGTGTACTTATGTAGCTGGCACCGCCTACCAGCCCCAGTATGCTCATTCTCCAAGCAGCTGGAGGAGCTAGTGAACCAAGGTGATGGACTCACTGAGGAGATATAGGTTTAGGATTTTTTTTCCTGTTGTGGCAGGGTTATTTCTTTTGTCCTTGGTTATTTTTGCTTTTTGGTTACACCTGCGGGTGGCGCATCTTTGGAGTGTGGTGCAGAAAAGGGCGGGCGAACCCTTCCACTGCCTCGGTCCCGGACATCTTGATGGTCTTGCAATCCAGTTTTGATAAGAGCTTACTTGCCAGTTCCTGGAGGGTGCAACTGGTGGCGTTTTCCGGTTATCACTGGGAAGGCCACGGGTGGCGTTGGGTGCACACCCGGACATGCTGAGATTTCTAAGGGCAGTGTTCCACTACTGTCCGATGAGGAGGGCAGTGCTACCGCCCGCCTTGGAATCTCAATCTGCGACTGACGGCACTGTCTGGGGTATCCTTGGAGCTGTTGAGTCAAGCTTCCTGAAAGGATGGGGCACTGAGAACGGTGTTCCTGGTGCCGATTTTGCTCGGCAAGCAGGTTTTCAGAGCTTCAGGCCTGTTGTGCAAGGAGCCATTTCTTTCCTTCTCCAAGGAGGAAGTGGTCCGGCGCCCGGTACCTTCACTTTTTGCTCAAGGTGGTGTCAGTATTTCATGTGCTTCAGGCTGTTTCCTTGCAGGCTTTAGCGAGTGCAGATGCAGGCCCTGCCTCTCTGCACCACCTGGATGTTATGAGAGCACTGCGAAGGTAGGTGAGTTAGGCATCATCCTTTACTAGGTTGGACCATCTGTTTCTTCTGTTCTGTTCGGTGGGCTGTGCAGAAGTGATGCAGCAGCTAAGACCTCCCTTTACAGATGGATCAGGGAGGTAATGGTGTCGGCATACATCTGGAAAGGTAAAGCATTGCCGACGGAGTTGTGGACGTGTTTCATGAGGGCTCAGGCAGCCTCGGAGGCAGAGTATAGTTTGGTTCCACCAGATCAGTAGGGCAGTGACGTGCTCGTCACTGCGTACTTGATCTAAGCTTATCGCCTGGATGCCGAGGTGGCGGAGGACGCTTGTTTCGGATTGGCGGGGCTTCAGGCCAGTTGTGCGAGTCCCTCCAGTTAAGTTAACTGCTCTCATACATCCCAGAGGTGCGGGACTGGACTGGAGAGACAATAAGGAAAGAGAAATTAGACTTACCTGCTAATTGTTGTTACTTGAGGAACTCCAGTCCAGTCCCGGAACCATCCCTGAGAGCTTTCTGTGATAATCTGAGCACATCCCAGTCCTGAAGCTGGTTCCTTCGAAGGAGGAAGTGCCCAGGAGGAGCCGACGAGTGGGATGTATTCAGCGTTTGGGGGGGGGGGGGGGAGGGACTGGAAGAGTTGTCAGTTGTGTGCTCCCCACCAGTTGTGGTCACGCGGATGCTCAACAGGTAGGTCTCCTCATTCTGGAGGAGGGGACGGGGTATCCTTCCCAGGCGATGGATGGAGTACTAGTTTATTTAGGCGTAGAGCTGTTTGTGAGTCTGACTTGTTGTTCCTGTGAGTCTGCTTTGTCAATAGGTACCTGGGCTGGTAGGCGGTGCCAGCTGCATAAGTACACTGGTGTCATCAAAAGGATGACGTGCTCAGTCTCCAAGCTTCTGGAGGTACACTACCCAGAGGTGCGGGACTGGACTGGAGTTCCTCAAGGAACAACAATTAGAAGGTAAGTATAATTTCTCTTAATATACAATCTCCCTTACTAACCACAGACCATGTCAGAAGTTGCTGCAATTGAAATCTATATTATGGTGACATTTCACTTACCAGATAATGTTAAAACATAATATAAGAAATGCCATACTGGGTCAGTCCAAGGTCCATCAAGCCCAGTGTCCTGTTTCCAAAAGTGGTCAATCCAGATCACAAGTACCTTGTCAGGTTCCCAAAGAACTACACAGATTCCACAATGCTTATTCTGGAGTAAGCAGTGGATTTCCCTGGTTCTCTTTAATAATGGTTTATGGATTTTTCCTCCAGGAACGTTTGTGCACTCCATGGGTCTAGGAAAGAGAAGAGACTGCTGGAACCCTAGGAGGCTCAAGCACATCTTGGGATGTAGCATTCCTGATGGCAAGTTAGGTCATAAAACCACAGGGAGTGTTATCCCCAAGCTGGCTAGACTTGAACCCACAGTTAATAATGGAGTTAAGGAGACTGAAGAAGGGAGAAATGTAAGGGATTTGGAGGTGTCTGAAGGTTGACAGATAAGCCTGAAGTGTTTTTCTCAGTGAGATGAGTGGGACCAGCATAGGGGCTTCCCACCTATATTCCTGAGAAGCTCATAGCTAAGGTGCCAGAGACTGGACACCCTGGTACTCCCCCAATACCCAGTCCATGCAGTATTTCTGTTATTTTGGAGTGCTTGGAACTTCCTCCAATTTATTGACTTGGGGAGAAGAGTACACTACCTGTTTTGGTGTCTCCATCTAGGAGGTATACCCAGAAGGAGCTTTGGACTTTTTGTGATGGCCTATAAACACAAATGACTGCTTAAGGTTCAAGTAGTTGGAAATTTTAAACTTTTGAAGTAATTTTGCAGAAATGCACAAAAAAATAAAATCTGAGGAACCCAGCTTAGCACCTAAAAAGACAGAACTAATGGAGCTATTTCTTGCCTCAGGACTTGCATTTTTGATTCTTTGCATTGCGACTCGTTTAATGCCTTTTTTATTTTCTTTATTGTTCTGTTCTGCTTTTGTAATGCAAATCACCAGAAAGGATGTTTTTTCTATAGTACTTCGGATGCACAGCTTAAGGTCAGCAGTCTGACTAGCCCCATGCAATGCATCCCAAAATGCACTTCAGGGAGTCATTATGCCATTACAGTATTTTGTTTTTAATTTTTATGGAAGTTTAACCTCTCCAGGTGCATCCCAGAATGCACCCCATGGGGTCAGGCACTGTCTTTTTCCAAGATGGTGGCATAGGGACACGAGTGCGTGGGCATCACTCTTGCCTTCCAACAAGGGAGGTACAAGGAAAAGATAGTGGTGGCTGGGACTACCAGGGCCAGGATAGGAGAGGATTTAGTTACAGGATGAGGGAGTATTATCAGAGTTAGGGAGGGGGGTTATGGCTACCAGGGAGGAGATCAGAGCAGAGGATTGGGGCGGGTGGTGGCTACTTTAGCCACCAATGCTATTCTTGTCTGGTTCAGGGGGATGGGAAAGGGGCCATTAGGCCACTAGGGCCATTTTTAGGGAGTCTGGGTTGGGGAGTTCGGGACCACTGGGCCTACATTGTTGACAGATATGCATTTGGGGGTCTAGGCCTTGGGTCATCTGAGGTGAAGTGTCAAACTTCATTATTGACTACTTTTGCTCCCTGCTGCATTTTTATGCCTGTTGGAAGCTAAGTTTCAGCACAGATTTTAACATTGTGAGCAATTTAATATGTACTCCTGTGTGCTATGCTTCAGCTCAATGGTTTGGATTATGATTTCTACATTGGGAGCAAGACTAGCATGGGAAAATCATGAGCAAAACTCAACGCTAGAGCAAAGTATAGATTACTGCATTGAACTTTGGTAGCAGAAACATCACTAACATGTTACAGGGACCATAAGAACCCAGCAGAAGGGTAAAACGATGGACAACAGCAGATAGAGTGATTATCAGTGACTCAGAAATCTGCTTGACAATAATCCACTAGGTGCAGTAAGCCTTGCACTGTATACATGTTCTTCCTGGTGTCCTGCTAGACCAGTCCAAACAAGTGAGTTGTGTTCCCCTACCAGCAAAAGTGGAGACAGAGAAGAGAAATAGCATAGTTATTCACTTGTAGCAGGAATAAGTCCTCACATATGGGTGACATCACCTACGGAGCCCACACGGAACACTCCCCAGCTTCCAAAGGAAGCTTTTGTTAGGTACACCATGCATACATGCCGTCCTTCCAGTCTGCTTCGGCGTCATATTCTCCAGTAAAATATCATAGCAGGAGCCAAAAGGCAACTCCCCAGGGAGGTGCGAGGGTTGTGAGGACTTATTCCTGATGTCCACAGAGAATACCTGCTACAGGTGAGTAGCAACGCTTTCTCCATGAACAAGCAGGAAATAAGTCCTCATGTATGGGACTCCCAAGCAATGGCAAAGAAGAGCAAAAACTCCTGCAACCAAAATGGTAAGGCACAACGAGCAGAAGATGGAGATGACCACACTGGCTAAAACTATCCTTTATTGACGACACCCTTGAAGATCCCCGACGCGTTTCGGCTTTCGCCTTCCTCAGGGGGATAGAGTGTGCACAGTAGTGCTATATAGGGTTTGGAGACGTTATAGTCTTCAGTGTTATATTAATTTTGTCACTGTCATGATTGTAAAGCCAAGCTGACGCTTTTTTTTGGAAACTTGTAAAACCACCCAACTCAGGTTATATGGATGGCAGAACTGTAAGTAGATGTGGAAAGCCGAAACGCGTTGGGGATCTTCAAGGGTGTCGTCAATAAAGGATAGTTTTAGCCAGTGTGTGGTCATCTCCGTCTTCTGCTCGTTGTGCCTTACCTGGGACTCCCAAGCGACAGGCTACCAGAAGCCAAAGAGGTGAGCAGCTCAACCGGGCAATGAGAGGCTGGAAAAAGACAAGGGAAGTAGTCCCACCGAGGGACTCTCCTCAGCAGACATCGAACTGAGGGGATTTTGAGCAGGTAAGCTTGGACAGACAGAAGGACCAGTGGATAGGAGGTGACTCCAAGACCCAAAGAGATTCCAGAGCATGGCTTGGCCAAAATTGCTGTCCTGTCAGGAATCCCCATCCAGACAGTAGTGTGCTGTGAATGTATGGAATGAAGACTACGTCGCAGCCCTGCAGATTTTCTCTGTGCAGACATTGAATGGAGGTTGGTCAGCAACGTGGCCATCGCACAGACATTGTGAGCCGTGACATGACCCTCAGGACTCAACCCCGCCAGAGAATACGCACGAGCGATGCAGTCCGCTAGCCAGAGGGATAGCGTAGGCTTTGAGAGAGTGATGCCCAGCCTATTGGGGGTCAAAGGAGACGAACGGCTGGGTGGATTGACGGTGTGCCTTCATGCGCTCCAGATAGAAGTCTGGTGTGTACAAGGCCACCTCATCATGGTTCATGTGAGGCTGGGGAAAGAACATCGGAATGACAATGGATTGGTTGCGGTGGAATGCTGAGATCACCTTTGGCAGAAAGCGAAGATGTGTGTGGAGCATGACACGGCTCTGGTGAAACCTGATATGCAAAAGGTGACCAACCAGAACTTGGAGCTCATTGATGCATCACGCCAATGTGATTGCAACCAGGAAGAGGACCTTAGAGGTCAAGAATTTCAGTGAGCATGAGCCTAGGGTTCAAAGGGGGCCCACATCAGCTGGTTGAGGACCACATTGAGTGGAAGCTTTGAGAAGAGCAGGCTGCTCATGAAACAGGCCACCAGGGGTTGGGCTGGAACAGGTTTTCCCCCCACAGCTGTGATAGTAAGTCCCAATTGCTCTGAGGTGGACTCGCACAGAGTTAGACTTCAGCCTGGAGTCAGAGAGGTGCAAGAGGTACTCCAGCAGTTGCTCCACGGGACAGGAGATGGGATCCAGAGCCCTACCTGTGCACCAGATGGAAAACTGCTGCCACTTGAGCGCATAGGCCTTGTGCGTTAAGCCCTGGTGGGACATCAGCAAGATGTTGGTAATGACCTCAGGAAGAGCAAGCTCTGCGAGGGTTACACTCTCAGCATCCACGCCGTGAGTGCCAGGCAGCAGATGCTGAGGTGAAATAGAGAGCTGCCCTCCTGTGAGATGAGGTCTGGGTCAGAGCCCAGGAGTAGCACTCCCTCAGCAAGAGCTGCAGCATCAGGGAGAACCACGGCTGCCAAGGCCATTATGATGCAACAAGGATCACGGAGCCCCTCTCGGCCTGGAGCTTCAGGACAGTTTTCACGAAAAGCGGTATTGGGCGTAGGCATACAGCAGGTCCTTCCCCCAGTTGAGAAGAAAAGCATCCACGGCCAGGAGACTGCAGGCCAGCTTCTGAGAGCAGAACCAAGCCACTTGATCATTTTGCTCAGTGGCGAAGAGGTCCACCACTGGAGTGCCCCACTCCTGGAAGATTCGATCCACCACTTCCCTCTTGAGAGTCCACTCATGAGGCTGATGCACCTGGCTGAGACGATCTGCCAGGTCGTTGAGCTCACTGGGCAGATAAGTCGCCCTGAGGTCCATGCCATGGAGCAGGGCAAATCTCCAGAGGCAAACCGCCTCACAACAAAGGAGGTACAATCCCATTTCCCCCTGCTTGTTCACATAGATCACCACCTAGCTGTCCATTTGAATCAGGACTACCTGATTCTCCAGGTGCACACAAAAGGCGCGGAGGGGATTTGCAATGGTCTGAAGCTCGAGGAAGTTGATTTGATGGAGACTCTCCTGCATGGAAAACAGTCCCTGCATGCCGAGACCATCCAGGTGTGCACTCCAGCTGAGCTTTGATGCACCCATTGTGAGCATCTTGTGGGGGGGGGGGGGCGATTGCCTGAAACGGTAGGCTTCACAGCAAGTTGTCCGGCTCGAGCCACCATGTCAGTGACTGCATCAGTGGTATGGTGACCTCTATCCTGTTTCGCAGCCAGTCCAATGCTTGCTTCCATTGCATGGACAGTGTCCACTGGGCCTGCCACATGGAGAGGCAGGCCTGAGGAGTGACATACACCATGGCGACCATGTCTCCAAGGGCCCTTAACAGCACTGGTGCTGCAACGCGCCCACCTCCTCGACAAGGCGCTGCAGGCAGTCTGCTGGCAGAAAGGTTCATGCCCGAGAGGTATCGAGGAGGACCCCGATGACCCACAGCTGCTGCAATGGCTGAAGGTGGGACTTTGAGTAGTTGACCATAAAACCGAAACCTTTGAGCACCTGTATAGTAAGCGCAACTGACTGATGTACGCTGGTCAGCGTGGAACCCTTGATCAGTCAGTCATCCATATACAGAAAGACAAAGACCCCTGGGTCCTGAAGAAGGTGACCACAATTGCCAAGCACTTCGTGAAGACCCTGGTGGCCATGGACAACCTGAAGGGAAGCAACCAGTATGGATAGTGCTGGCCACCCAGCACAAACTGAAGATATGATGTGGGTGGACTGGAATATGCGTGGACGCATTCTTGAGATCCAAGGAGCATAGCCAATCGTACTGTACGAAGTATGGGAGCAGCATCCCTAACGAGATCATTTTGAACTTTCTGCACACCAGGAACCGGTTGAGGTTTCGCAGATCCAGAATTGGATGGAATCTGCTGGTCTTCTTGGGTATCAGGAAGTATCTTGAGTAGAAGCCTTGCCAATCTGAGCTGGGGGGGACCAACTCAATGGCTAGATCAGTAAGCGGGGCCTTGACCTTGGTTTGCAGAAGGCTCTGGTGCGTAGGGTCTATGGACTATTCCCAGGGGTTGTACGGAGGAAGTGCAGTTGATATCTGCTTTGGACAATCTGAAGCACCCAGGTGTCTGAGGTGATCAGAGACCATCAGTGGGCAAAGTGGATGAGCTGCTCCCTGACCAGCAGGGATACCTCAATGGGCAATGGATAACTGGCTATATTCCTGAGGAATCTGGGGGGGGGGGGGCGGGTTGGGTCTTGGGGGTCTTCTCCCTCCACTGGGAGGTGGGGAATCTGTGCCTTGTGCTGTGGTTGGGCCAGGAAGTACCAGCACGGTCAGGCTGCCTTGGCATTATGTTTCTTCCATGCTGGGTCAGCAGTCTTATTGGAAAGCCTGGTGAGAGTTAGGTGCTCTTTCTCTAGCTCCTTGACTTTCTCCTCCATGGGCTTGCCAAAGATGTTTTTGCCCCGGCAATGGACGTTAGCGATCTTGTCCTTGGCTAATTGCTCCAGTTCTGAAGCCTGTAGCCATGCCATCCGCCAGGCAGCGATGCCTATAGCTGCCACTCTGCCAGGGGATTCAAAGGCATAATAGGAGCCGTGCACCATGAACTTCGAGGAGTCCGTGCCATGAGTCACAAGGACCCGAAAGGATACACAACGGTCCTCTGGAACAAGGATGGTAAGTCCTCCAGGTCCAGCATGACATCTTTGAGAAATATGTTCATATAGGTCTGGTAGGGCAGGATCCTGGCAATCAGCATGGACCTCTAGAAGCACTCTCGAAGGAGTCCAGGGTCTGCGCCTTCTGACTCAGCAGGACTGAGGAGTGTGTTTTACCACTTTGCACGCATCAGGGCTGACTATACCATGATTAAATTGTGGGGTGACTGTGGCTTTTCAAACCCCAGGGCCTTCTTGACCAGGTATAGGGAATCAAGCCAGTGGCTGATGACAGGCAGTTTGAACAGCACTTCCCAGAGCTGATGCATCAGCCACTGTAGGACATGGCAGATAGGAACCGTCACCACCTCACGGGTTGCTGAGGAGTACTGGAGGAGTTCAAGTTCCTCTGCCCTCGGTTCTTCCTTCAGATAAAATGAAATGGCCTTGGCCATGTTATGATTTAAGTCCTGGAAGGAGAAGTCCTCCGGGAGCAACTTGCGCCGCTCGGGTGGAGGTGACATATCGGACCAAAGGTCCAATACCGTTGATTCTGCCGCGGTCTCCCATTCCGATTCCAAGAGGAAGTCAAAATAGAGTCGAGTCTCCTCATTTTTCCGGCTCTGTAGCTTGGGATAGGGAGGGCGTTGATGACCCTCGTGCCGCTTGGCATACCAATGGCGGTGCCCCTGGGTCTCTGACACACTGGAGAGGGAGATGGCTTTGGAAACAGGGGTCGATTCCGATTCCCCACCCAATGTCTCAATTTCAGCAGGCAGGGCAAGGGTCTCCAGGATAGGCTGGAAGGAGTGCGGTGATAATGCATTCTATTCCGCAAAGCCTGCATTCTGCAAAGCTTCCACCATCATCAAGTGAGCTTCCAAGGCTTGAAGGCATTCCCCCAGAACTACCACCTGCAAGGGGGGCTGATGCTATGGACCTCGGCGACACCAACTCAGGTGGGGACTCCACGATGATAGGTGCAACGGGAAACATCTGGCTGCCCTCCTGGGCACTGGGAATGGACTCCACCATCCTAGTCAGGTCCTCCCACCAGGGAAGCTTGGTTGGCTTTTCCCAGCCATTGCTCTCTGCATCTCGTTGAGAAGGGCTGTGAGGGTGCTGCACCCCAGAACTTCTCCCGGTGCTCACCCTTCAACGTCCATGGGATATCTGCAGGGGGTCTCCCCTTGCCACTTGGACCCTTCAGCTCCAAACCTGAACATGCTGCTCCTTCCTCTTGGCCACCTCCAAACCTTTTGCAGGCATAGATGAGGGGGTCAAGACTGAGGATGGTGAAATCAGATGAACCGAAGATGGAATCCTCCTGCTTTTCCCAACCTTTCAGACTTGTGTGCGTCATCTGTAAGCAGAGTTTGCAAGATCTGACTCATGGTCAGGTTCAAGGCACTACAGCAAACAACTTGGTACTTTTCTTAAAGCCAATATCTAGCTTAGACATGCAGAGAAACACTGCCTTGGCAAAGCCAAACTTAAAATTGCTGTGGGTGAAAAACCACCCCGAAGGAGGAAGAACCCCACACAAGTGTCGAAAACACAAAAATAAACCTAAAAGGGAAGAAGAAAACTCCAGCTAACCAATGACAGGGGGTAAAAAAGCAAAAAGCTTGGCCAACAGGGCTGGAGAGAGAACTTTTTTTCCGGACTGCAGGAACATATCCTAGGGGTTCCATGGAAAAAAGAAGACTGGAGAATATGGCACCATGGCAGGCGGGAAGGCAGGCATGCATGCATGCATAATGTACCTTCCAAAATCTTCCTTTGGAAGCTGGGGAGCGTTCTGTGTGGGGCTCTGTCAGTGATGTCACCCACACGTGAGGACTTATTTCCTGCTTGTTCACGGAGAACCAGAGGCTGCTTTATGAGCTCATCCTGCTATTATCACTGATGCAGCTAGGGGCACACTCTAGAATTCATACCCCAGCTATGTTTAAGGACCCCTGACTGTATACAACCTCAATAAGGGTAACATGGATCAACGTAGCAAGGAACCATAACTATGTACAGAACAATCTTCAAGGTGATTATGGACCTGCAAGGCCAAACCACAGAGAATAGTGCAAATCATTGCAGATTATAGGGGTGAGTCCTGGACTGATCTAGAAGGACTCCAGGAAAAGACATTATACAATAAGTAAAATGTCACCTTCCGTATCATCCTGCTAGATCTATTCAGACAAGTGGGATGTACCACATCTATGAATTCACTGGGTGGGAAGAAGGCACGGCAGTCTTTAAGATCTCTGCATCAAAGGTCATGTCTACTTGAGTGCAGACATCCAATTAGTAATGCTTGGCAAAAGTGGAAAATGACGACTATGTTGCTGCCTAACAAATGTATAAGGGAGCGAATGAGCTACTCTCCGCCCATGAGGAAGCCTGTGTCCAGGTGGAATGTGCATACAAATCCTCTATGACTGGCCAGTTCTGCAACAGATAGGCCAAAGCTAAGGCCTAAGGTATACTTCATGGCAGCATCACCTTTATGTTGGCCTGCTAAAAGAGTATCTGATTTTCGGAAGAAGTTAATGACCTTAAGGTACTGAGGAAGCACCCTCCGACATCCATCAGGCGAAGGCCTTTATACCCCTAGCACTGATACTTCAGAAAGGAAGGCAAACAGACCACTTGATAGATACTTTGGGCAAGAAAGGAAGGACAGACTGAATATACACATGCTCCTCAGAGAATGACAGATAGGGATCTAGGATGAGCAGACCGCAACCAAGAAGGCAGTCTTGAGGGACGAATACTTACACATAGCCTCCTCAAGAGGGCTCAGACACTAAAGCTTGAAGAACTAAGCTGTGATCCCATGATTGGAGCAATTGACCATAGGGGAGGATGCAAATGTCTATTCTCAGACAGAAACAGGCCACATCTGGGTGCAAAACCACCAAGTGTACCACCACCAGCCCTCTAAAGCATTACAATTGTAACCTGAACCCTAAAGGAACTAAGGGAGGGGCCCTCGTCAAATCCATCATGGCCAACTGACTGGCAAAGATCTGTGTTTATACTAATACTGAAAAAAAGCGATCCAACTGTGGAAATTATCGCACAATTACTCTGATACCACATGCCAGAAAGATTCTATTCAAGATCATTCTGCAGAGACTACAACCATACCTGGCATGAGAACTGCCTGAAGTGCAAGCAGGGTTAAAGAAATAGCAAGGAACGAGAAACATCGCAGATGTGATAATATCAAAGAATTCAAAAGGATATCTATATGTGTTTTATTGACTATAAGAAAGCCTTTTGACTATGTAAAGCATGAAAAACTCTGGGCCACATTAAGAAACATGAGTGTACCAGAACACATAATAGTTCTCTTGTACAACCCTTTACATCGATCAAGAAGCAAGAGTTCAAATGGAAGAGAAATAGAATGGTTTAAAACCAGCAAAGGTGTATGACAAGGCTGAATACTTTCCCCCTACCTATTTAATTTATATGCAGAACAAATGATCAGAGAAGCAAGACTGTATGAAGACAACAGAGTCCTCCGAGGTGTGAAGATTAGTGTAAGACTCATAAACCACCTTTGCTATGCTGATATCACCACAATACTGTATGAAAGTGAAGATGACCTGAAACATTTGCTTCTCAAGATCAAGAAGAGTCTTAAATTGGACCTGCACCTTAATGTGAAGATGGCAAAGATCCTGAGAACTGCCAAAATCAATAACTTCATCATTGATGGAAAAAATTGATATAATTGACATCTTTAACCTACTTGAATCAATAAACAATAAAGAAACGACAAGCACTTGACGATGCATTGCTCTTGGCAGAATGGCTATTTAGGACCTAGACAAGATTCTCAAGAGCAGAGATGTCTCTTTCCATACAAAGATTAGACTTGTCCAAGCCATGGTATTTTCAATAACTTCTTATGGACGAAAAGGTTGGACAGTGAATAAGACAGACAGGCAGAGGGTGGCTACTAAAATGATTAGTGGGCTTCATTATAAAGCATATGAGGACAGACTTAAGGATCTTAATATGTACACCTTAGAGGAAAGGCGGGATAAGCACAGTTACTTACCTGTAACAGGTGATCTCTGGGAACAGCAGGAATAAGTCGTCACATATGGGTACGTGGGTACCGACGGAGCCTGCGTGGGAACGCTCCGCAACTTCCCAAAAAGGAAAGCTTTTGGGAGCATCCCACAGCGCCTGCGTGCTGCCTTCCCGCCTTTCCTAACCAACTCTCCTCAGTTCGAGTTTAAAGCTGAGACAATAGAGAGAGAGGAAAGGAAAGATAGAAAAGAGATACAACTCCTAGGGGAGGTAGGTGGGTTGTGAAGACTTATTCCTGCTGTTCCCAGAGATCACCTGTTACAGGTAAGTAACTGTGCTATCTCCAGGAACAAGCAGGAATGAGTCTTCACATATGGGGACTCCCTAGCTGAGATGCCTGGAGATCCCCAAGGATATGAGACCCTGAAAGGGGTCTGCGTCCTCCTATGGATCTCAGGCATCCATCCAGGGAAGGAAGGCAGGAGTTGTTTAAGAATGGAACAGGTGTCTGAGGACAGCCTGACCAAACAAGGCATCCCGGCGGGAATCCTTGTCCAAGCAGTAATGGGCTGTGAAGGTATGAACAGAGGCCCAGGTGGCTGCTCGACAGATCTGGTCGATGGACACAGAATTTAGATGAGCCATAGAGGTGGCCATGGCCCTCACATTATGAGCTGTGACATGGCTCTCCAGAGAAAGGTTCTTACTCTGGTAGGCGAAAGAAATACACTGAGCAATCCAATTGGACAGTGTTTTCTTAGAGACTGGAAGTCCCAAATGAGAAGGATCAAAAGCAACAAAAAGCTGGGAAGACTTTCTATGTTGCTGTGTCCTATGTAAGTAAAAAACAAGAGCTCTTTTACAATCCAGAGTATGAAGATTCCTCTCTGCAATGGATGCATGAGGAGCTGGAAAAAAGACAGGTAGATATACCTCCTGATTAAGATGAAAAGGTGAGACCACTTTAGGCATAAAGTGTGGATTTGTCCTAAGGACTACCTTGTCATGATGGAACCTTGTATAAGGTGGATTAGCCACTAAGGCCTGCAGTTCACTGATGCGGCGAGCAGAAGTGACTGCAATGAGGAAAATAACCTTCCAGGAAAGAAATTTCAAGGAGGTAGTGGCTAAGGGTTCAAAAGGTGGCTGCATAAGCTGACCAAGAACCAAATTTGTCCCATGCCACCGGAGGAGGCCTAATGGGAGGTTTAGTTAAAGTTAGGCCTCTCATGAATCTTGAAATAAGAGGATGAGAGGAGATAGGTTGTCCATTGATGGGCTTAAGGGATGCTGCAATAGCACTCAAATGGACTCTTACTGAATTTGTTTTAAGTCCTGCATTGGAGAGATGCAGGAGATAGTCTAACAAAGAAGTTAAAGGTAGTACTAGAGGGTCAAGACCCTTTTCAGCACACCAAATGGAAAATCTTTTCCACTTAAAAGCATAGGAACGCCTAGTGGAAGGTTTCCTGGAAGCATGGAGGATATCCTTCACCTGCTGAGAAAGATTCAAGTCTTGAAGGTCTAGGCCTTCAGTAACCAAGCTCTGAGGTGAAGGGACTTGGGGTTTGGGTGCCACAAAGTCCCTTCCTCTTGAGACAGAAGGTCTGGAGCAGCTCCCAAGTCCAGGGAGGGGGCTTGGGAGAGATGCAGAAGTAGAGGGTACCACACTTGGCGTGGCCAGCGTGGAGCTATGAGGATCATAGATCCTTGATCCCTCTGGAGTTTGAACAGAGTCTTGGGAATCAAGGGAATGGGTGGAAAGACATACAGGAAGCCCGACCCCAATGAAGGAGGAAGGCATCCTTGGCCTGAACCCCCTGACACGGAATTCTGGAACAGAACTGGGGAAGTTTGGCATTCCACGGACTTGCAAAGAGGTCTATGTCCGGGGTTCCCCATTCTTGAAAGATTCTGAGTAGCTGATCCATGTGCAGGGACCATTCGTGTGGAAGCAGAACTCGACTGAGTCTGTCTGCCCAAGAGTTTTGGATTCCTGGGAGATATACTGCCAGGAGATGGATTTGATGCTCTCTGGCGAAGGCCCATAATCTTAGAGCTTCGTTGCAAAGCGACAGAGAGCCAGTTCCTTCTTGCTTGTTTATGTAAAACATGGCTACCTGATTGTCCGTATGAATAAGGACTGTCTTGTAGCTGAGGAGGGTATGAAAAACCTTGAGAGCTAGAAACACTGCTCGAAGCTCCAAGTGGTTGATATGAAGAGAGGTCTCCTGTGGGGACCAAGTGCCTTGGGTGGAGAGGTCTTGTAGATGAGCTCCCCAACCTGTTTGAGAGGCATCTGTTGTGAGGGTTGCTTGGGGCAACAACTGTTGGAAGGGGGACCCCAGCAACAGATTTTGAGTGGACATCCACCATTGGAGAGACCAAAAGAGACGTTTGGAGGTTGCTATTTGGTCTGAGAGAGATCCTGAAGCTTGAGTCCACTGGGTGGACAAAGTCCATTGAGCTGCTCTCATGTGTAGGCGAGCATAGGGTACATGTACTGTGGAAGCCATGTGGCCTAGCAGTTGTAGCATCTCCCTGGCAGTTAAGTGGCTCTTTGACTGAATCTGGGAGGCTAGCTGCACTAGACGTTGGCAACGGGCCTGAGGAAGGTAGGCCCTTGCAGTGGTGGTATCCAACCAGGCCCCTATGAATTCCAGGGACTGAGTAGGGATGAGCTGGGACTTTGGGAGGTTTACTACCAGTCCCAGATACTGCAGAATGCGCCTTGTGCGGTCCAGGGAAATCTGGGCCTCTGATTGAGATGGAGCTCGGATGAGCCAGTCGTCCAGATATGGGAAGACAAATATTCCCAGAGTGCGTAGAAATGCAGCAACTATTGCCATGCATTTGGTGAACACTCTCGGAGCAGAGGCCAGACCAAAAGGAAGGACTCTGTATTGGTAATGTTTTCCCTGGAAAAGAAAACGTAGGAATTTTCTGTGAGTTGGATGGATGAGTACATGTGTGTACGCATCCTTGAGATCTAGAGAACAAAGCCAATCCTGACTTTGAAGGTATGGAAGGAGAGTGCCCAGAGAAAGCATCTTGAACTTCTCCTTGCATAGAAATTTGTTCAATTCTCTGAGATCTAGAATGGGTCTGTATCCCCCTGTCTTCCTTGGAATGAGAAAATAGGGGGAGTAGAACCCTGACCCTTGTTGAAAAAGAGGAACTTCTTCTATTGCCCCTTGGGCAAGAAGGGTAGTTATCTCCTGACCTAAAAGGTCGAGAAGAGATGTGGGAGAATTGAAGTGTCTCACCATGGTGTGGGGAGGAAGGTCTGAGAAATGAAGTTTGTAGCCCTCTCTTATGATGGAGAGGGTCCACTGCTCTGATGTGATTTGCTCCCATCTGGGAGCAAAATGAGCTAACCTTCCTGGAATGGTGAGAGGTTCTGGCTGTGTTAAAGACAGAAAGGCTAGGTTCTCTAGCATCAAGTTAAAAAGCCTGAGGGGGTTGGGACTGCTGGGTTACAACAGCCCCTGTAGACTGGCCTGCTTAGGTTGCTGACGCTTAGCGGTAAAGCGACCTGTAGAAGATTGTTGGCCAGAAGTGGAAGGAAACCTGCCCTTTTTGAAAAAAGACTTTTTAAAAGTCTTTTTCTTGGCAGAAATGGAGGTAGACCTTGAAAGTCTATCCAGAGCAGAATTCTCTGCATCCATTTGAGTGGCTTTAATTTGCCATTCTTTTCCAAACAGATTTTCACCTGTACAGGGCAGATTTCCTAAGCCATCTTGAACCCAGGGTTCTAAATCAGAAGCCTGGAGCCAAGCAATTCTGCGAGCAGCTATGGCAATGCCTGAGGCTCTACTGGCACCTTCAAAGGAGTCAAAGGCTGCCCTGTTTGAAAACTTGGAGATGTCCTGAGTATGCTTAAGCCACATGCGGAATTCTTCCCTTTTATCTTCTGGAATAAAAGGGAGGTAAGTGTGCAACTTTTCTGCCACTTCTTTCAGAAACATACCCATATGAAGGCTATATGAGTTGATTCTGGCAATAAGCATACTGGCCTGGAAAATTTTCCTACCAAAAGCATCCAAGGTCCTGCATTCTCTTCCTGGAGGAGCAGAAGAGTGTCTCTTTGTACTCTATCCTCTTCATAGCTGACAGCACCACAATGGAATGGTGAGGAAGCTGAGTTTTCTGGAACCCAGGACAAGGAGGGACACGATACATAGTGTCCAACCTGCGAGAATGAGGAGAGAGAGTGAGAGGAGTCTCCCATAAATCAATCATGTGTTCATGAAGAATCTCATGAATTGGTAAGGTGACTGCCTCTTTAGGAGCCCTAGAGTATCCTAAAATATCTAATTTTTTTGCTCTAGGCTCTGATTCAGAGGTTACTGAAATAGAGTCCTTTAGCTACTTCTCTTATGAAGTCTTGAAAGGACAAGTCCTCTGGAGGAGACATTCTTCTTTTTGGAGAAGAAGTCTCCTCAGGAAGGGCTATGGATACTTCAGGAGACTCATCTGATGTATCAGAATCATCAGAGGAATCGAAGTATCGCCTGTCAGGGTGCTCTTCTAACGCTCGATATGCGTATCGAGCGGTATCGACATCGGGCGTCCCCGGTACCGGATCGGTACCGAGAAGTAGCCCTGGACAAGGAACCGCAGCAGTCGGTATCCTGGTCGATGTCGATGCCGTCGGTACCGGCATCGGCGGTGGTGCCGGTACCAGAGCCGATACCGACAACGGAGCTCGTTGCGGTATCGCCGGCGTCGCAGCTTGAATGAAGGCTGAAATAGCCTGCTGCATGGACAGAACATTCTGATCCATCGACGCCATGAATGCCTGGAGGTCGGTACCGGTAGATTGTGCCGGTACCCCAGAGCATTCTAACAGGTGATCGGTCGAGGCCGTGCCATCGATGTCAACCTGTAACCCCATAGGAGGAGCTTTGGAAGCCGGAGCTTCCCGCCGGGGTTGTTTGGCTGGTGCAGGATCCTCGAGGGCAAGCCCGGAGGCATCTCGATGCTTAGAGGGAGATCTACCCTTCGAGGACCTGCTAGGTTTATGTTTGGTTACCTGAGATCCTTCAGGAGAAGAAGACCTGGAAGATGTCGATGCTATTGCCGGTGCCTCAGCGGGAAACAGGACATGGAGCTTAGCTGCTTGGTTCTGTAACCCCCGTTTAGACATAAGGGAGCAGGACGGACAATCCGGAATGGAGTGTTCAGGACCCAAACATTTAAGACACCATTCATGGGTATCTGTAACAGAAATAGTACCGCTACACTTAGTGCATTTTTTGAACCCAGAGGTTGGTTTTTCCATGAGGGAAATTTTCTTGTGGGCCCTGAGGCCTTAAGAAGAAAAATACACCAAGTGAGGAAAAAATATCGATTTTTTTTTTTTTTTTGAAAGAAAGAAAGAAAAGACCGGCGGTACCGGTTCGGAGTCGGGGAAGGCAGACACGCGACCAAAGAAATAAAATAAAATAAAGAACTTCTTCAGCGGTGACAGGGCTCGACCTGCTGGCTCCGCGGCAAAGAAGAACTGAGGAGAATTGGTTAGGAAAGGCGGGAAGGCAGCACGCAGGCGCTGTGGGATGCTCCCAAAAGCTTTCCGCGCAGGCTCCGTCGGTACCGACATACCCATATGTGAAGACTCATTCCTGCTTGTTCCTGGAGATGAGGTGATATGATTGAGATGTTTAAATACCTCCGTGGCATAAATGCTCAGGGAGAGCGCCTCTTTCAATTGAAAGCAAGTTCTGCTACAAGGGGACATGGGATGAGGGTGAAGGGGGATAGATTCAGGAGTTATATTCGGAAATATTTCTTTATGGAAAGAGTAGTGGATCCATGGAATAGTCTCCCAGTGGAGGTGGTAGAGATGAGGACAGTATCTGAATTCAAAAAAGCATTGGACAAACACAGAGGATCTCTAAAGGTAAAACGGGGACTGTTGTAGTTGTTGATATGGAAGGACAGACTAGATAGGCCATGTGGTCTTTTTCTGTCGTCATATTTCTATGTTTCTAATGTTTTTGAATTATGGTGCTGGTGAAGAATACTGTGTGTGGACTGACCAAAGAATAAACCAGTCAGTACTAGAGATCAAACCAAAGCTTTCTTTAGAAGCTCAGATGACAAGTCCTTGACTTTCATACTTTGGACACATCATTCGAAGAGAGAGATCATTAGAGAAAGACATCATGCTTGGCAAGGCTGAAGGTCAATGCAAAAGAGGAAGGCCAGCAATGAGATGGATGTATACAATAACAGCAGCTATGGATGCCACTCTATCAACAATGAGCCGCCAGACTCAAGACTGAATACAGCTTAGGACAGCTATCCAGAGGGTCATCATGAGTCAACACCACCTTGACAGCACTTAACCACCACCACCCCCGCCTTTTTATGAGTACACAAAGTGGTTTACAAATTCAAACCAATTCAGAAATGTGAAAAGAACTCCAATTAATTGTCAGGACCGCAAGAAAGAGAAGGCATCAGACAATCACAACAGAGAATCAACCATTCATAGGTAGCTAAGCACACTTCACTATTTGTCAGGCGGGGTCACTCCACATCCCGCTAACCTAGGAGCTCAAATGTCTGTTTAAACAAGTGTTTCTTCAACTCAGATTTGAAGCATTTATAAATTCCTTGGAGGTGGACCTGGATTCCACAGCAGAGGGGCTAAGAAGAAGAACACAAATTGCCTGGTAGACTCATAATGAGTCTTGTTTGGTGATGGTAAACACAGCTGGTGCCCGTGAATTGACAGGAGGGAGCGAGCTGGGCAGTAAGGGATAATCAGAGAGGACAGAGGTTAAGGTGATAATTTTATACTGTATGTAAGCTTTAATAGGGAGCCAGTGGTGAAAGAAAAGTAGTGAGATTACATGATATCTATTGGCATGAGTCAGGATACAAATAGCGGTGTTCTGTATAGTTTGTAGATGTTTGCGTTCGGTATTGGGTAGATTGGCATATACAGAATTACAATAGTCAAGCTAAGAGATTGCACAGAATTGACACATAGAGTTGAAGGAAGATTTGACACGTAGCTGATGAGTTGTGTGAAAGAGAGATCAGAGTCAAAGAAAATGCTTAAGTATTTGAAAGAGGTTACAATAATAGGGTTACCCTGGATGGTGGATACAAAAGTGTGTGTGTGTGTGTGTGTGGGGGGGGGGGGGAATGGTAAACCTCCTGTTATCCAGGTAGCTGTAGACTTCTTGGGGTTTAACTGCAAACAGGTTTTGTACAGCCAATAAAAGACCACAGAAAAACATTGTGTGATAAGGGAGAGAAAGAGTAATTACTCACCTGTAACAGGTGTTCTCCAGGAGCAGCAGGAATCAGTCCTCACCTATGGGTGTCATCGGCGCCGATGAAGCCCCAGCGGAGCATTTCCCCAGCTTTCTATGAAAGCCTTTGGGAATGCAGGCATGCATGCGCGGTTCCCTTCCCGCCTAAAGGTGCCATCTTACCTCAGTCAAATGACATAGCTAAGAACAGCACACAAAAATGAAATGATAAACTATGTACAACTGCAACTCCCAGGGGAGGAGGGAGGGTTGTGAGGACTGATTCCTGCTGCTCCTGGAGAACACCTGTTACAGGTGAGTAACTACTCTTTCTCCAGGACCAAGCAGGAAGTCAGTCCTCACATATAGGTGACTCCCTAGCTCTGGGCTACCGAGGAACCCAGGCTGAACAAGAGAACTCCCTCTAGTCTCAGCAGAAAAGAAAGGCTTTTCATGGACACAACCTCCACCGGTAGCCCAACAGAGGGCAGGAGGGCAGGAATTGCCTAAACCTCAAAGAGATTCCGGAGTACTGCCTGGCCAAAAGCACTGTCCCTATGGGACTCCCTCTCCAGGCAGTAATGGGCTGCAAAAGTCTGGCTTGAAGACCAAGTTGCAGCCCTACAGATGTCTACCAAGGGCACAGAGCGGAGATGAGCCACTGAGGCAGCCATTGCCCTGACACGATGGGCCGTGACCCTACCCTGCAAAGGAAGGTCAGCCGCCTTGTAAGCCCAGGTGATACAGTCAGCCACCCAGATGGACAAGGTACGCTTGGACACAGCTAACTCCAACTTATTGGGGTCAAAAGATACGAAGAGCTGAGTAGCCCTTCTATGCCCCTGCGTACGGTCAAGGTAGAAGGATAAGGCCCTCCTACAGTCCAGGGTAAGCAGGACTGCTTCAGCCTGGCTTGCATGAAGCCTAGGGAAGAATGTTGGAAGAACCATCTCATGATTGAGGTGTAAAGAGGAGACAACCTTAGGGAGGAACTTGGGATGAGTCCTGAGGACTACCCTGTTCCTGTAAATCCTGGTGTAAGGCCTGTCACAGACCAGGGCTTGCAGCTCACTTACTCGCCTAGCCGAGGTAAGGGCTATCAGGAAGAGTGTCTTCCAGGAGAGGAAGCGTAGTGGACAAGTAGCCATCAGCTCAAAAGGTGGGCGAGTCAGCTGCTGCAAGACCACATTCAGCTCCCACTCAGGGGCAGGAGGACGGATGGGAGGCTTGAGCAAAAGCAAGCCCCTGAGAAAGCGGGACACCAAGGGGTGACCAGAGAGAGAGACTGCCCCTCTACCAATGAGTGGTGAGCTGCTAGAGCTGAGAGGTGGACCCGAACAGAATTGGACTTAAGACCTTGATTGGACAAGTGCAGTAAGTACTGAAGGACTACTGGCACAGTACAGGAGAAAGGATCTTCTGTACGTAGCGGACACCACACAGAAAACCTTTTCCATTTGAGTGCATAGGTTTTCCTAGTGGACTGTTTTCTAGAGGCTAGAACAACCTCCTCAACCTCCTGAGGTAGGCCCCAGGGAACCAAAACTACCCTTGCAGCCTCCAGGCCATCAAATTGAGAGACCTGAGATTGGGGTACAGAAGGGAACCCTGGTCCTGTGTGAGAAGGTCGGGTTGCAACCCCAGAGGCAGTGGAGGATCCACCGCCAGTTGAAGCAGAAAAGGAAACCAAGGTTGTCTCAGCCACCTGGGTGCTACCAGCAGGACCAAGGCCTTGTCCTGGAGAATCTTGAATAGGGTTCGGGCCACCAAGGGCGTGGGAAGAAATGCATAGAGGAGGCCCTGAGACCAAGATATCAGAAAAGCATCTGCTGCTATCCGCAGAGGATGTGGTTGCCTGGAGCAGAACTTTACCTTTAATATGTATGCGTCCCTCAAAAAATTATTGGACAATGACTCATGTAATGTCTATCTCTTTGTCTTCTTGCACCTATGTTTGCTGGACTAATTACCAAGTACTACTCAATAAAATAAACACTGTGTGATAAGAACTAACAGGTCTCAGACTGAAATCGGCACTATCACTCAGGTTGTACTCCTGGATCTGTGTCCTGGACTTGTGCCAGTTTATGCATCAATGACCTTAGTTCTTATGTTTTTTTTATCAATGTCTTAAAGTTTTTAATTCTATGATCTGCTACTTTGTCATTTCACTTTTACAATTCATAACAATTCACTCTATGAAATGCACTGAAGTAGAACTTATCTCTGGAAAGGTTTTTGCTGTCCGTGTCTCAAAAACTCGTCAGAGTTGTTACTTGCTTATGGGATGAACATCATAATGGGATTAAACCTCCATAAGCAAGTAACAACTCTGACGAGTTTTTGAGACACGGACAGCAAAAACCTTTCCAGAGATAAGTTCTACTTCAGTGCATTTCATAGAGTGAATTGTTATGAATTGTAAAAGTGAAATGACGAAGTAGCAGATCATAGAATTAAAAACTTTAAATTAAAACATTGATAAAAAAAACATAAGAACTAAGGTCATTGATGCATAAACGGGCACAAGTCCAGGACACAGATCCAGGAGTACAACCTGAGTGATAGTGCCGATTTCAGTCTGAGACCTGTTAGTTCTTAGCACACAGTGTTTATTTTATTGAGTAGTACTGGGTAATTAGTTCAGCAAACATAGGTGCAAGAAGACAGAGATAGACATTACATGAGTCATTGTCCAATAATTTTTTGAGGGACGCATACATATTAAAGGTACTGATTAACCCTCAATAACAAGACCAATACACACACAATGGAGCAGAACTTTGGCAGCTGCTTGTTCATGGGGCTGGCAAAGAGATCTATCAAAGGGAGACCCCATTTCAGGAAGATCTTCTGAACTACTGAAGGATGGAGCTGCCACTCGTGGGGCTGCAGTATCCTGCTTAATCTGTCTGCCAGGTAGTTGTCCTGGCCTGGAAGGTACACAGCCCTGAGGAGCATGTTGTGCTTGAGGGCAAAAGAACAAAGGTCCTGAGCCTCCCGACAAAGGATCCTGGACCCAGTTCCGCCCTGTTTGTTCACATAAAACATGGCAACTTGGTTGTCTGTCTGAATTAGGACAGCCTGTTGAGCCAGGGTAGGAGTGAAAGCTTTGAGTGCTAATCGAATAGCTCTGAGTTCGAGGAGATTGATCTGCTGTGCAGCTTCCCAGGGAGACCAGAGGCCCTGGGTGCACTTGCCCAGACAATGAGCTCCCCAGCCTTGCAGGGAGGCATCTGTTGTCACTACTACTGAGTACCCTGGAATCTGAAAAGGCACCCCTTTCAGTAGGTTGGGTGGGTGCAGCCACCAGTTGAGGGAGTGCAGAAATGGTCTGGACACTCTTATCCTGTCTCTGAGGCTGCCTGTGGCCTGAGACCACTGAGTCCGAAGGCACTATTGTGTAGGCCTCATATGGAGCCTTGCATTATACAAAAGAAAATTCACTCAAAAAATTGTCATATAACCACGATCTCTTTAAAAACCTCTTGCCACTGGTCTCAGATAAACGGGTAAGTTATGACACTTGTTTATGGGTAATTTTGTTCGCCCACTCTAGTGTCCGTTTACATCAATGACCTTTTTTGCAAGTGGTTTTTTCATATATATTGCTTTTATCTTATTACTTTTTTATATACGTTTTTCTTCAGCTTTATTTAAAACGATAGCAAATGCCACTCTACTTATCTTAAGCGTTGCAGAATGGCAGCAGTTGATATTCCTTATTGATACAAACAGAGGAAAAATCCCAACGCCTCAATCTTATAAGCGCTTCAGAGCGTTTCTCCAATTGGGTTTCTCAAGGGGAACTTGAACTTGTTTTGTATCAAAAACCATGCGGTATCCACTTATTCAATGTACAGGAGCTATTTTCTATAATAGTAAAAACAGCAACAGCAAGGACATGGTTAAAAATTAAAAATGTACGATGTCATTTTCAAAAATATACTTCACTTCTCATGTGGATTACCTTATGATGCTTCCCCGGGTTCTTACTCTTACCGGTCACCAGCTCATTTCATTAGTGATCCTGTGGGATGGTGAACGCCAACGCATGCGCTCTGCTTTAAGATTTAAATACTCTATGAAAACCTCTGATTGGAGCAGCTTACACACATGCTTGCCAGTCTACACAGATATTCAGTCCCTCAGGTTGCACCGTCTGAAGTTGATGAATCCACCATTGTTCTCGATATAGAAGCCTTTGCTCTTGCGATTTTCCTTGTAACCCATGTGTGACTGACTCTATGCACCAACAACGCAACATTTCAAACTCATGGTCAAAATCTAAACAATGCTGAACGATCGGTGCCGTCAGTTGTTTATTATGTAATCTGCTGCGATGTTCCTGCATGCGTATTTTTAAAGTCCGAATTGTTTTCCCGATATATAATAAAGAACAAGGACATTGAACAGCATATACCACTGACTTGGACTCACAATTTGTCACTTGTTTCAAAAAATATCGCTTCCCTTTATGCACAAAGTCAGAAAGTTCCAATGTAATATCACAAATGTTGCAATGACCACACTTGGTATGATTTCCCAAGATTTGATCAATAGAACCCCAATCTAAAGGTCGTAATACTGTGGGTGACAAATATTCTTTGAGGTTTTTGTTTCGTTTCCAAACACAGCGTATTGATATTTCCTGCAGTTCTGGCACCACTGCGAGAACCGGTTTATGTTTTTTAATAATTTTCTGAATTTTTGTGCTCAGAGGTGAAAAAGCCGTTACTAAGTTCACATTATGTTCTTCGACTTGTCTCCCAGATCTTTCTTCAGATGTCAGCAACAAGTCTCTATTGTTGTAAAGAGCTCGGCGATAGGCTTGATGGATGACCTTTTTGGGATATCCTCTATCCAGGAAACTGGTTTTTAGATGTTTAGATGAGCACTTGTATTCCTGTGTTGTAGAACAATTTCTACGATATCTTAGAAACTGTGATATAGGGAGGCCATCCTTCAAGCGCTGTGGATGAGCGCTAGAATAATGTAAAAAGGTATTCTTATGGGTTGCCTTTTGAAACACCGTAGTTTGCCAGCCTTCCGATTGCCTGATAATTTGCACATCTAAATATGTAATTCGCATTGTATTACTTTCACAGGTAAACTTTAAATTATTATCACAAGCATTCAGCCATTCGACGAAACTACTTAAATCAAAGGTAGATCCTTGCCATAACATAAAAATGTCGTCGATATAGCGATGCCATGATTTAATATGAGCTTTAAACGGAGACTGTGATAAATGTTGTTTTTCAAAGATATGCATATAAAAACTTGCTACAGAGGGGGCACAGGTAGCACCCATAGCCACCCCTGCAATTTGATGGTAAATTTGTTTGTCAAAAACAAAAAAGTTTTCAAACAAAGTGAGGGCTGCAATTTTATACAAAAATGTGGTTTGTTCTACTGTCAGGTCTCCTCTGTCTTGAAGGCCTTCTTGTATAATCAAGTAGGCTGACTGTTGTGGGATACTTGTATATAAAGATTGAACATCTAATGTGACTAAAAGAATTTCTGTTTGCGTCGCCCAAAATGTTAAATTTTGTAATATGTTTAGAAAATGAGTAGTATCTCTTACAAAAGATGGTATTGTTTTCAGTAATGGTCGTAAAAATGAATCTAAGTATATTGAAAGGGGTTCTAGCAGAGAACCCCTGGTGGACACTATGGGCCTACCAGGGGGGCGTTCCATATTTTTATGCAACTTTGATTTAAGTAGTTTCGTCGAATGGCTGAATGCTTGTGATAATTTAAAGTTTACCTGTGCAAGTAATACAATGCGAATTACATATTTAGATGTGCAAATTATCAGGCAAACGGAAGGCTGGAAAACTACGGTGTTTCGAAAGGCAACCCATAAGAATACCTTTTTACATTATTCTAGCGCTCATCCACAGCGCTTGAAGGATGGCCTCCCTATATCACAGTTTCTAAGATATCGTAGAAATTGTTCTACAACACAGGAATACAAGTGCTCATCTAAACATCTAAAAACCAGTTTCCTGGATAGAGGATATCCCAAAAAGGTCATCCATCAAGCCTATCGCCGAGCTCTTTACAACAATAGAGACTTGTTGCTGACATCTAAAGAAAGATCTGGGAGACAAGTCGAAGAACATAATGTGAACTTAGTAACGGCTTTTTCACCTCTTGAGCACAAAAATTCAGAAAATTATTAAAAAACATAAACCGGTTCTCGCAGTGGTGCCAGAACTGCAGGAAATATCAATACGCTGTGTTTGGAAACGAAACAAAAACCTCAAAGAATATTTGTCACCCACAGTATTACGGCCTTTAGATTGGGGTTCTATTGATCAAATCTTGGGAAATCATACCAAGTGTGGTCATTGCAACATTTGTGATATTACACTGGAACTTTCTGACTTTGTGCATAAAGGGAAGCGATATTTTTTAAAACAAGTGACAAATTGTGAGTCCAAGTCAGTGGTATATGCTGTTCAATGTCCTTGTTCTTTATTATATATCGGGAAAACAATTCGGACTTTAAAAATACGCATGCAGGAACATCGCAGCAGATTACATAATAAACAACTGACGGCACCGATCGTTCAGCATTGTTTAGATTTTGACCATGAGTTTGAAATGTTGCGTTGTTGGTGCATAGAGTTGGTGCACACATGGGTTACAAGGAAAATCGCAAGAGCAAAGGCTTCTATATCGAGAACAATGGTGGATTCATCAACTTCAGACGGTGCAACCTGAGGGACTGAATATCTGTGTAGACTGGTAAGCATGTATGTAAGCTGCTCCAATCAGAGGAGGTTTTCATAGGGTATTTAAATCTTAAAGCAGAGCGCATGCGTTGGCGTTCACCATCCCACAGGATCACTAATGAAATGAGCTGGTGACCGGTAAGAGTAAGAACCCGGGGAAGCATCATAAGGTAATCCACATGAGAAGTGAAGTATATTTTTGAAAATGACATCGTACATTTTTAATTTTTAACCATGTCCTTGCTGTTGCTGTTTTTACTATTATAGAAAATAGCTCCTGTACATTGAATAAGTGGATACCGCATGGTTTTTGATACAAAACAAGTTCAAGTTCCCCTTGAGAAACCCAATTGGAGAAACGCTCTGAAGCGCTTATAAGATTGAGGCGTTGGGATTTTTCCTCTGTTTGTATCAATAAGGAATATCAACTGCTGCCATTCTGCAACGCTTAAGATAAGTAGAGTGGCATTTGCTATCGTTTTAAATAAAGCTGAAGAAAAACGTATATAAAAAAGTAATAAGATAAAAGCAATATATATGAAAAAACCACTTGCAAAAAAGGTCATTGATGTAAACGGACACTAGAGTGGGCGAACAAAATTACCCATAAACAAGTGTCATAACTTACCCGTTTATCTGAGACCAGTGGCAAGAGGTTTTTAAAGAGATCGTGGTTATATGACAATTTTTTGAGTGAGTTTTCTTTTGTATAATGCATGTCTGTAGTTCACTCTGACGAAGCCTTAAAAAATTAGTTGTCTCATATGGAGCCTGGCATTGGGGGTCACATGTACTGTCGAAGCCATGTGTCCAAGGAGCCTCAGCAGAGTCTGGCGGAGACCAGGGAGCTGCTGAGAAACTGACTTGCCAAGGCCATCAACCTTTGGGCTCTGTTTTCTGGCAAGAATGCCTTTGCCAGGAGAGTCCAACCTTGCCCCTATGAACTCAAAGTTCTGGGAAGGGAGCAAAGTGGACTTTGCGAAGTTTATGACAAACCCCAGGCTTTGTAGAAGAGCAATGGTTCTGAGGGTGGCTTGATTGGCCTCTTGACCTGTCTGACCCCTGATGAGCCAGTTGTCCAGAAAGGGGAAGACAAAGATACCCTGATTTCTCAGGTAGGCCGCCACCACTGATAGGCACTTTGTGAAGACTCTGGGGGCGGAGGTGAGGACAAAAGGCAGCACCCTGTACTGATAATGGTTTCCTCCCACGATGAACCTCAGGTACTTCCTGTGGTCTGGATGAATGAGGATGTGAGTGTACGCATCCTTTAGATCTAAGGAGCATAGCCAATCTCCCTGCTGGAGGTAGGGCAGAAGGGTTCCAAGAGTAAGCATCTTGAACTTTTCTTTCACTAGGAACTTCTTGAGGTTCCTGAGGTCCAGAATGGGACGAAGGCCACCGGTCCTTTTGGGCACCAGGAAATACCTGGAGTAGAATCCGTGACCTTGCAAGTGGGGAGGCACAGGTTCCACCGCCCTGTCCACCAACAGACCCTGAAGCTCCTGGCGGAGAAGGTCTGTGTGCAGAGGAGGCCTTGGAGGCTCCCCTGGAAAGTATGGGGGTGGCAGTTGGTGGAAATGGAGGGCATATCCCTTGTGGATTATCTCCAGCACCCAACTGTCCCCGGTGATAAGGGGCCACCGGTGGGCAAAGAGGGCGAGGCGACCTCCTGTGCAGGGTTGGGAGAGCAGTGGAGGAGAGGCTATGCTCAAGGAATCAAAAGCCCCCCACCCTGCTGAGTGGTAGCAGGGGCCGGAGGCTTGGGGGTCCTCTGCCTACGGGGCCCATTACCCTGGCCCTTGGCTTGCTGACCCTGGGGGGCAGCTTGGGCAGCCTGATATTGCGGGTACTGTTTGTAGGCAGTGCCCTTCCTCGGGTAAAAGGGCTTTTTACCCGAGCCCTTCTTTTTATGAGAAGGGGCAGAGGTCTTCCTCGACAGCCTTGTCCGGGTGAGGTGCTCGGTCTCGAGCTGAGCGGCCTTCTCGGTCATGGGCTTGCCAAAAAGGTTTTCACCTCGGCAAGGGACATCGACCAACTTGTCCTGAACCCATGGCTCGAGGTCCGATGACGGAAGCCATGCCTGGCGTCGAGCCGCGATGCCGGCTGCCACAACTCGGGCAGAAGCCTCGAAGCCATCGTAGGCGGCGCGGGACATGAACTTCGAGCAGTCCCGAGTCCCCGAGGACAAGGACTTAAATCTCTGCAAGAGTTCCCCGGAGAGACCAGCAGAGAACCCGGCCAACTCCTTGGCCAGATCCCGCAAGTACATGCCCATGTACAGCTGGTAAGACTGGACACGGCAAGCAAGCATCGGAGCCCTGAAAACACTTTCTACTGACGCCATCAAGGTTTCAGGCCTCCCTGCCAGGAGGCACCGCAGAGTGCATCTTCTGACTTTTCAGACAATGCATGGCCGATTCCACAACCATGGAATGGTGTGGTAGCTGTGCCTTTTGAAAACCAGGGCTCTTGCGGAGCCGACAGATCGAATCGACTCGCTTGCTAAGAACCGGCGCCGAGGCCGGTGCCTCCCACATACGGAAGAGGAGCCGTTCCAGCATCGGAGGAACCGGGACAGTAAAGGCCTCCTTCGCAGGAGAGTCATACTGCAGCGCCTCGAGCTCTTCAGCTCGAGGCTCTTCCTCGGGATCCGCCGGAATAGTCAAGGCAGTGGCCATATCCCGGACGAACTCCGAGAACCGTGTCCTCCGGGGGGGGACCTACTCTGGGGCTCAGACTGCGGTGAGTCCGAAGGGACGCACCGAGTCTTAAAGGTGTCAGGAGACTCCTCATCCTCCGTCTCCCAAGCTGACTCGTCCGAGGAAGAGTCGGGGTCCGACCCCGCAGGGCCCTGGAGCACCCGCCCTGACGCCAGAAGCACCGGCGTCGACGCCCTCGGTCCCGAACGGGAGGTCGAGGGGGACCGCGACCGAGGTCGACTCCGAGCCACGATGGACTCGAGTATCGGCTCTGTCTCTGGGGTCGACTTAGACGTCGATGTCCCGGTGGTTGGGGCAGATGCGCCAGACAGGCTGGCCATCAGTGCCCGCTGCTGCTCCATGAAGGCAGACATTCTGCTCTCCAAGGCTGTCATCCTGAGACTCAGCTCGGGAGACGCAGCAGCCACCGACTCGGGCCCCGGCGGCGCCGGGCCTGACGTCGGCTCCCTGGGAGGAGAGTCCACGAGGACTACGGGGCTTACGTGTCCAGAAGACTCCGGCTCCACACGAGGAACTTTGGCAGGCTTCTCCGGTTCCACAGGCCCGGGGCGACGGTCGGGGTCTTAGACCTGGCCCTCGAGGAGCCAGGGACCTCTTCCGACGACGCCCTCGCGAGCCGTTTCTTCCTCTTGCGTTCCCGGTCAGGGGACCCCCTGTCCAAGGAGCTTCGACGGTGCTCGGGATCGGAATCCCGAGATGTCGAGGCCTCAGATGAGGTCCGGGCCCGGCCGGAGGCTGAGTCCGAGAAAAGCCTTTCCTTTTGCTGCTGGCGACTTCGTAGTGCCTTGGAAGACATTTTTCCACAGGCCCCGCACAACTTAGGATCGTGGTCGGGGCCGAGGCACCGAAGGCAGCAGTCGTGTATGTCGGTGAGAGACATTAGTTTCTTACACCGATCACACTTCTTAAAACCACTGGAAGCCATCGGGGAAAAAAAAGAGTCCCCGCGAGGTCAAAAGACCGGCCTTCCAGGGAAAAAGAGAGTGAACCCCAGCCACGAAGGGCAAAAACCAAAAAAAGAGGAATCGGGCTCGATACCGGTGTACCGAACCCGGCGGGAGGGGAACCGGCATCGAACCGGTAGAAAAAGAGCAAAGAAATCGCTGAAAAATCTAATTTTAACTGGGAAAACTGGACACACGTCCGGTGGGCTTCACGGAAAAAAAGAGACTGAGGTAAGATGGCACCTTTAGGCGGGAAGGGAACTGCGCATGCGTGCCTGCATTCCCAAAGGCTTTCATAGAAAGCTGGGGAAATGCTCCGCTGGGGCTTCATCGGCGCTGATGACACCCATATGTGAGGACTGACTTCCTGCTTGGTCCTGGAGAAATGGGCTAATACTATTGGTAAAGGAAATAAGGATAACATAATATGCACATACATAAGCTGAAACATCTGTACTTTGAATAAGGGTGAGCAGAGGGCTCAGAAAGATAATGAAGAGAGTTTCAATGTATTATCCAAGATGACACCTAGATCGTTTTCCTGGGTTGTGATTTCTAATGTGGAACCTTGCATCGTGTAACCATAGTTTGAGTTGTTCTCTATATGCATAACTCTGCAATTGTCCATATTATATTTCATCTACCATTTGGTCACCCAGACTCCCAGTTTCTCAACATTCTCTTGCAATTTCTCACAATCCTCTGGTGTTTTAACTATAATGAATAATTTTGTGTCAGATGCAAATTTGATCACCTCACTCGTTTTTCCCATTTCAAAGTCATTTATGAATACATTAAAAAGCAACAGACCGAGCACAAATCTCTGGGGTATTCCACTAATCACCTTTCTCCATTGAAAAAATTGATCATTTAGCCCTACTCTGTTTTCTGTCTTTTAACCAGTTCCCAGGCCACGATAGTACACTGTCTCCTATTCCACAACTTTTTAATTTCCCCCAAGAGACTTTCATGAGGGACCTTGTCAAAGGCTTTATGAAAACCTAGATACACTAGATCAACTGGCTCGCCTTTATCTACCTGCTTATTCACACTTTCAAAAAAATACGAGCAGCAGGTTAGTGACACAACACTTTCCTTGGCTAAATTCATGTTGGCTTTGTTCCATTAAACCATGACTATCTATATATTCAGTAACTGTATTCTTAATAATGTTTTCTATCATTTTGCTCGGTACCGTCAGGCTCACCAGTCTGTAGTTTCCCGGATCAACCATGGAAACCTTTTTAAAAAATTGGCATTAGACTGGTCACTCTCCACACTCCTCAGATATTACAAATGATTTTAAATGATAGTTCACAGATAATAGTAGGTCTGTAAGCTCATTTCTGAGTTCTTTCAGCACCCTGGAATATATGCCATCTGGTCCAGTGATTTGCTACTTTTTAATTAATCAAATTGCTGGATTATATCTTCCTGGTTTATCTTTGCTTTGTTGTAATTCCTCCAGTATATTACCTTTATATACCATTACAGATATGGGTAACTTCCCTACATCTTCTTCAGTAAAGACCGAAGCAAAGAATTCATTCAGTCTCTCTGCTATGGCCTTATCTAACTCCCCTCTTTTACCCCTCTAATCATCTCACTTGGTTTGCAGCTTGTCATGCTGTGAGGGCTTGCGTGCATCAGTGATGCTGAAAGCTAAACTATCAGTAGTTTAACTACTGGCAGGGTCTCCCAAGATGGACAGGTCTCAGCTGAGGTGCCAGACCAAGACAAACCACCCATCTGGGCAGCAGCAGAATGGGATAGTGTTGACGGCGGAGGATCACATTTTTGTGACAACGGCAACACCACCAAACTTAAACTGCGCGGAAGAAAGGCCCGGCAATCTACTTCTGTATCTTGCCATGAAAACCCAATGGATAGTTACAACAAAACAAATTGTGCTATGGTGCTGGAAGATGAGACCCCCAGGTCGGAAGGCACTCAACTAGCTACTGGGGAAGAGCTGAAGACGTTTCAGAGTAAAGCCAGCATTTATGATGTGGTTGGATCAACGCTCTCGGGAAGTCTGACTGCTGATGTAGCTGCGCATGAAATGAGAGTCAGAAGCTGTAAAGATGTCTTACGCATTGGAACATGGAACGTACGAAGCATGAACCAAGGGAAGTTGGAGGTGGTCAAGAATGAAATGGAACGTTACAACTTGATCTGTTGGGTGTCAGCGAACTGAAATGGACTGGCATCGGGCACTTTGCATCAGATGATCACATGGTCTACTATGCTGGAAATGAAAGACAAAGAAGAAATGTTGTTGCATTTATAATAAAGAAGAAACTTGCAAGAACTGTAATAAAATACAATGCAGTCAGCGAACACTTAATCTCTATTCGTCTACGAGGACTGCCTATCAACACAACTATAATTCAAGTATATGCCCCAACAACAGCTGCAGAAGAGAATGAAATTGAAGAGTTCTATGAACAAGTACAAGCTGAAATTGACAGAACATGCAAACAGGATATCCTGATAGTCATGGGTGACTGGAACGCAAACGTTGGCAACAAAGAAGAAAGCAAAGTAGCTGGAAAATATGGACTTGGCAACAGAAATGAAGCTGGAGAAAGACTGATAGAATTCTGCAAGACCAATGATCTATTCATCTCAAACACCTTCTTCCATAGTAACATAGTAGTTGACGGCAGATAAAGACCAGCATGGTCCATCCAGTATGCCCAGCGAGATGGCAAGAGTAGGTGCACCTGTCGCTCCGCGCAGGCCACCCCTCTCCATATCCTTGTTCAGGGGTAAACCCACCACTCCATATAGGACACCCCTAAGACGTTATATGGTTCAGAAGTTAGATGGTACCGTTTATTTTGTTTTTTTCCTATTTCTGTAAAGGGATCCTCTGTGTTTGTCCCATGCCTTTTTGAATTCCGTCACCGTGTTCGCCCCTACCACTTCCATCGGGAGGGCATTCCAAGCATCCACCACCCTTTCAGTGAAAAAATATTTCCTGACATTGCCTTTCAATTTACCCCCTTGCAGTTTCATGTTATGCCCTCTAGTTTTACAGGTTCCCCGTCTTTGGAAGAGGTTTGTTTGTTCATCATTTCTCTTTAAGTATTTAAAGGTCTGAATCATATCTCCCCTGTGCCTCCTTTCCTCCAAGGTATACATATTTAGGTCTTCAAGTCTCTTCTCATAAGGCTTCTGACGCAGGCTCCAAATCATTTTGGTCGCCTTCCTCTGAACAGTCTCCAGTCTTTTTACATCCTTTGCAAGATATGGTCTCCAAAACTGAACGCAGTATTCCAAGTGAGGCCTCACCAGTGACCTATACAGTGGCATAAGTACCTCTTCTTTTCTGCTGGTAATCCCTCTTTGTATGCAGCCCAACATCCTCCTGGCTTTTGCCACCGCCTTGTCGCACTGTTTTGCCACCTTGAGATCAGCAGAGATAATCACACCAAGGTCTTTTTCCTGAACTGTGCATACCAACCTTTCTCCCCCTATCTTGTACATTTCTCTTGGATTTCTGCTACCCAAGTGCATGACACTGCACTTTTTTGCATTAAATCGTAGTTGCCAAGCTTTAGACCAGTCTTCCAGCTTTTGTAGATCTTTCTTCATGTTAACCACTCCCTCAGGGGAGTCCACTCTGTTGCAAATTTTTGTGTCGTCTGCAAAAAGACAGACTTTTCCATTCAGTCCTTCAGCAATATCACTCACAAATACATTGAACAGTGCCGGGCGCAGGACCGAACCCTGGGGCACCCCGCTAATCACCTTCCTCTCATCCGAGTGAGCTCCATGTACAATCACCTTCCAGCAACACAAGCGGCGACTGTACACATGGACTTCACCTAATGGATTGTATAAAAATCAAATTGACTACATCTATGGAAGTCAACGATGGAAAAGCTCTATAACATCAACAAAGACAAAACCTGGAGCTGACTGTGGTACAGATCATCAACTACTAGTATGCAAACTCAAGCTAAAGTTGAAAAAGAGCAAACCACTCATGAATGCAGCAAAATATGACTTTGAGAATATACCACTGGAATTTAAAGACTGCCTGCAAAATCGATTTGCTGCTTTAGATACAAATGACAGAGCTCCGGAAGAGTTATGGAATGACATCAGGAAGGTTGTGTTGGAAGAAAGCGAGAAGTCTCTACAAAAGGTGAAAAAGCAAAAACGGCCCAAATGGATGACGGAAGAAACTCTGAAAATTGCCCAGAAACGCAGAGAAGCTAAAGCCAGAAAAGAATGAAAGACAATCGCAGAACTCAAAAGAGATTTCCAACATGCAGCAAGAAAGGACAAGGAAAAGTACTACGACGACACATGCAAGGAAATAGAAGCAGAAACTATTAGAGGAAGAACAAGATCGGCTTTCCTAAAGCTACGATTGTTAAAGAAAAAGTTCCAGCCTCGAATTGGAATGTTACAAGATGCTCAAGGTTCTGTGTTGAATGATGCTGAGAAGATCAAGAAAAGGTGGAAGGAATATACAGAGTTTTTATATGATAAAGATCAAGTGGACCAACAGACGTTTCAATCTGTACCTTATGATCGGGAACCATTGGTGATGAAAGGAGAAGTTGAAGCAGCATTGAAAGCCTTATCAAAGAACAAAGCACCAGGCATTGATGGCAATCTGATGCAGCTGTTACCATACTTACAAGGCTCTGCCAAGAAATATGGAAGACAACATCATGGCCAACTGACTGGAAAAGATCTGTGTTTATACCAATACTAAAGAAAGGTGATCCAACTGATTGTGGAAATTATCGAACAATCGCTCTGATCCCACATGCCAGCAAGATTCTACTGAAGATTATTCAAAAGAGACTACAACCATACCTGGAACAAGAACTACCTGAAGTGCAAGCAGGGTTCAGGAAAGAGCGAGGAACGAGACACATCATTGCGGATGTGAGATGGATCCTTGAAAAGACTAAAGAATACCAAAAGGATATCTATTTGTGCTTTATCGACTATAGCAAGGCTTTTGACTGTGTAAACCATGAGAAACTCTGGGCCACATTAAGAAGCATGGGTACACCAGAACACCTGATCGTTCTCTTGCGCAATCTGTACATTGATCAAGAAGCAACAGTTCGAATGGAACAAGGAGAAACAGAATGGTTTAAAATAAGCAAAGGTGTAAGTCAAGGCTGCATACTTCCCCCCTACCTGTTTAATTTATATGCAGAACAAATCATCAGAGAAGCAGGATTGTATGAAGACAACAGAGGTGTGAAGATTGGTGGAAGACTCATCAACAACCTTTGCTATGCTGATGATACTACATTACTGGCTGAAAGTGAAGATGATCTGAAACATTTGCTTCTCACAGTCAAAGAACATAGTCTCAAAATGGGCCTGCACCTTAATGTAAAGACGACAAAGATCATGACAACTGGCATAATCAACAGGTTCATCGTTGAAGGAGAAGAAATTGAAATTGTGAACAACCCAATAACTTTTCACACCTCTCTCTCATACTATGAAAATTCTTTTAGGCTTTATTCCATTCATATGTAAATAGCCAATGTGTTGTATTCATTGTAAATATTTGCCCCGGTTATCCAAGTTTTTGTTCCTTGTTCTATGTAAAAAACAGATAACATGTACCTTATCTGATGTTTTCTTGTTCTATGTAAACCGCGCTGATTATAAATAGAGCGGTATATAAAAGATGTTAAATAAAAATAAATAAATAAAAAACTTTAACCTACTTGGATCAACTATCAATAAAGAAGCAACAAGCAGTCAAGAAATCAAACAACGCATTGCTCTTGGCAGAATGGCTATGAAAGACCTAGATAAGATTCTCAAGAGCAGAGATGTCTCTCTCCATACAAAGATTTGACTTGTTCAAACCATGGTATTTTCAATATCATATGGATGTGAAAGCTGGACAGTGAAAAAGACAGACAGGAAGAAAATTGATGCCTTTGAATTATGGTGCTGGCGGCGAATACTGTGTATACCATGGACTGCCCGAAAAACAAACCAGTCGGTACTAGAGGAGATCAAACCTAAGCTTTCTTTAGAAGCTCAGATGACAAGACTTCGACTTTCATACTTTGGACACATCATGCGAAGAGAGAGATCATTAGAGAAAGACATCATGCTTGGCAAGATAGAAGGTCAACGCAAAAGAGGAAGGCCAGCAATGAGATGGATCGATACAATAACAGCAGCTACAGGTACCAGTCTGTCAACAATGAGCCGCCTGACTGAAGACCGAACACAATTTAGGATAGCTATCCAGAGGGTCGCCATGAGTCGACTCCGACTCGACGGCACTTAACAACAACATCATCATCTAATGGTCCAATTCACACTCTCAGCTTTTTTGCTATGAATATACTTGAAAATGTTTTATTGTGTGTGTCTCCTTCCATAGAAAGCTTCCTTTCAAATTCTCTCTTACCTGCCTTATCAATGCCTTACATGTATGTAACTTGCCAGTTCTTATGCTGTTTCCTGTTTTTGTCATTTGGCTCCTTTGGACCATTTTCTGGAAGATGCTTTTTCTTTTTTTTTTATTAAAATAGCCTCTCTGACCTCATCCTTAAACCATGTCGGCAATTGTTTGGCCTTATTCCACCTTTCTTAAAGTGTGGAATACATCTGGTTTGGGCTTCCAAAATAGTATTTTTAAACAGCGGCCAGGCTTGATATAAACCTTTGCAGCTATTCCTTTTAGTTTTTTCCATAACCATTTTCCTCATTTTATCATGGTTTCCCTTTTGTTAAATGCTAGTGCCATGGATGTCCTTGCTGTCCTCCCTCCATTTATTAAATCAAATGTTATCATGCTATGATCACTAATGTCAAGTGACCCCAACACAGTTATCTCTTTTACCAGATTCTGAATTCCACTAAGGACCAGGTCTAAAATAGCTTCCCCTCGTGTTGGTTCCTAAACCAACTACTCCTTGAAGCAGTCATTTATTTCATCTAAAAACTTCATCTCCCTAGCATGTCCTGAGGCGACACTGACCTAGTCAATACCAGGGTAGTTGGAATCGCCCATTATTACTGTGTTGTAACTTTTGTTAGCTTCCCTAATTTATTTAAGCATTTCGTCATCTGTCTGTTCATTCTGGCCAGGTGGACATTAGTACATCCCCACTGCCATTCCCTTCCCATGTTTACATGGAATTTCTATCCATAGATTCTACAGTGTATTTCATTTCCTGCAAAACTTTTATCCTGTTTGATTCAATTCCCTCTTTATTTATTTATTAGTATTTAGCTCACGCCTTTCCAGTAGCAGTTCAAGGTGAGTTACAATCAGGGTGGCTACTAAAATGGTTAGTGGTCTTCATTATAAAGCATATGAGGACAGACTTAAGGATCTTAATATGTACACCTTAGAGGAAAGGCGAGATAGAGGTGATATGATTGAGATGTTTAAATACCTCGCAGTGAGACCCCCCACCCGGTCAGACTGGCATCTGTTGTCAGCTGAACCCACTGGGGTACCTCGAGTGGCATGCCCCGTTCCAGGTTCCCCGGGCAAAGCCACCACTTCAATTCCCGTTTGGTCGATGGAGGACAGGTCAATACTGTGAACAAAGGCTGACGCTGATGGGACCAACGGCGAAGCAGAGCCCTCTGTAGCGGCCGCATGTGTGTCCTGGCCCACGGCATTAACTCGATCGTCGCGGCCATGGTCCCCAGAACCTGAAGATAGTGCCAAGCCGTGGGAGCCTTCATGGTTATGAACCGTCGCACTAGACGTCGGAGCTCAATTGTCCTCTGTAGAGGCAAGACGACTCCGCCGGAGCTGGTACTGAACCTTGCTCCGAGATACTCTATCTCTTGAGAGGGTAGCAATCTGCACTTTGCCAGATTGATTACCCATCCTAAACTTCTTAACAGTTCCACTACTCTGGCTGTAGCCTGAAGACTCTCGCCCTTGGATTTGGCCTGAATCAGCCAGTCATCTGCCAGACGGATGCACGAGGATTCCTTCCTTGCGTAGCGCCGCAGCCACCACTACCATTACCTTGGTAAAAGTGCGGGGAGCCGTTGCCAGTCCGAAGGGCAAGGCCTGGAACTGAAAATGTCCCTTTTGAACCGCAAAACGCAAATATTGCTGATGCGCCTCTCGGATGGGAATATGCAAATGGGCCTCTGTGAGATCGAGAGATGTCAAAAACTCCACTTGCCGAACTGCTACTATCACCGACCTCAGACTTTCCATGCAAAAATGCGGGACTCGGAGGCAACGGATTGACCCGCTTGAGGTCGAGAATGGGGCGAAATGATCCCTCTTTCTTCAGCACCAGAAAATAAATGAAGTATCGACAGCTGCCGCGTTGATCTTCCGGCACCGGAACGACCGCCTCCAATGACAGAGGCCGTGACAAAGTTTCCTCCACTGCCACCGCATTTTGCCGGCGAACCGCAAGGAGAGTGTACGAACGTGGGAAGGACTGGGCTTGCAAACTCGAGAGCATACCCTTCTCGCACTACCTCCAACACCCACTGATCTGACGTGACTCGGGCCCAGGCGGGAAAGAACCGATGCAGACGACCTCCCACCACCAGCACCTCCGCCTGGGCACCCCCTCGCTTCATTGTGATTTCCTCGGTCCTGGGGAGGGGGAAGAGGAACCAAATCCCCTTTCTGCCCCTCAACACCCCCGGAAATCCTGCCCTCTTGAGAAGAAACGTCCCCTCTGAAAGGGCGTAGAACGTGTTGACCTAAATCTCCTAGGGTCCCGCGCCTGAGACCGCACAGGAGTGGAATTACAATTTGGCTTCGGCCTGTCCTCAGGCAGCCTGCCCCCTTTGGACTCCCCTAGCTCCTTCACTAGCTTGTCAAGGTCCTCCCCAAACAGTAGTTCACCCTCAAAGGGAAGTTTGCTGAGGCGCGACTTGGAAGAACCATCCGCCGCCCAATTACGGAGCCAAAGGTAACGCCGGGCCGCTACCTGTAAGGTCATATTCTTAGCCAGACTCCTGATAAGATCATACTGACTGTCCGCCAGATAGGCCGCCCCTGACTCAATCCTGGCAGTCTCTTTCGCCGATGTCCCTGGCTGGTCATTGGGCAGCTGTAGTTGCTGAGACCACCTCAGACAGGCCCTAGCCACCCATGCCCCACAAACAGAAGCCTGCAGAGCCAGGGCACTAATGTCAAATGCCTGCTTCAGCAGAGAGTCAACCTTCCTGTCCTGAGCATCCTTGAGGGCCGCACTACCCTCCACCGGGATGGTTGTCTTTTTGGTCACTGCAGACACCGCGGCATCTATCCTAGGAGACCTAAGCAATTCCCTCTCACCCTCTGGCAAGGGATACAAACGTGCCATTGACCGGATCCCTCTTAATCCCGAGTCCGGCTGATCCCACTCTGCTTGGATCATCTGTCTGACTACTCTATGGACCGTAAATACCCTTTGTGACTTCCTTACTGCCTGAATGAGTGGGTCCACCAGGGCCTTCTCTTCTGGAGTAGAGCCTGGAGCCATATTGAGGGCTTGCAAGGACTCGCCAATCAATGCTGGCAACTCCTCCCAGCGAAAGACCCGAACCAGCCTGGCCTGCTCCTCCTCAGGAATTTTGCCTTCCTCGAGCTCCTCCTCGTCTTTCTCTAGGTTCCTGTCAGAGGCCTCGCCTTCCAACGCCCCTAACTGGGGAGGGAGAAGGGTCTCTTCCATTGCTAGCCTAGCTCTTTTTTGGAGGACCCCCTGACTCTTCCTGGTTCTTGAACTCCGCAGATGTAACCCCCGGGAGCCCCTGTCCTGAAGTCTGACCGAGCGTTCCCTGCTGCCTAAGGCAAAACACCCTGTGCAACAGCAAAACAAACTCTGGTGAGAAATCCTCCAGACTTTCTCCTTCTTGGACTCCGGAAGAAGTGGATGGTCTAGGCTGGGATATAAGAGGGGCTGGTTGAGCTGCTGCAGCCAGCAACGGAGATCCTGGGCAGAGTAAGGCCTCCAGAGGTCCTCCTGACTCCAGGGAAGTTGAAGGAAAAGATTCCTGGGGCCCAATAGCCTGGAGCTTCTGCTCCGAGGCAGCCTCCACTGCGCAGCCCTTACAGATGCCCGCCCTCTGGCACTGTCCCCCTCCTGGTCCCGCAGACCAAACATTGAGGTCTATTTGGCATGTTTGTCCCCCCCCCTCTGCGCTCCTAAATTCTGCAGAAGCCAAACTTGTGCAAAAAACAAACCAATCCCCAAAGGAGAAAAATAACAGATTGCCTTTTTTTTTTTATTTTGAAAACTTAAAATAAAGACATCAAATTAAAGTAAAGAAATTGAAATAAAGAACCTCAATGCTAGCCCAGGCCTAAGGACCTTTCCTCCCAAGTACCTCGGGGCACGGCCTAAAAAGAGCGTGAAAAAACAGCGTGCCGGAAAGAAAACTCCTGCCCATGCTGCGCTTCTATCCCAACAGGCCCAAAAACCACAAATAAACTCAGGGCGGCGACCGCGTGGCTGCTCTGACACCATGCAGTCCACTCGCTCACCTCCGCTTGCATTTCACCACTTCTCGTCTCTCCTGGCAGTCTTTCCCTCAGGAGAACGATCCCGAACCTCCGGCCTCATGCTCAGCCGCCACGGGGCTTCGGCACCGAGGCGGGACGGAACACCGGCAGGTCCGGCAGACAGAAGGCAACGCCGGCTCCACACCCTTGGGAGCTGCGACTTCTTCTATGTATCTGGCAGCAAACGCAGCTTGAAAGCTGTAGCTGCCTGCCAAGCTTCCTCCCTTCCAGGAACTGCCCGTGGGAGTGAGGGGGGGGGGGGCAAAAAACTCTCCCCCAAACAATAGCCTTCTCTAACTATATAAATGAATAAAAACTATAAGGAAATAAACAAATAAAGAAATACCCCTTAACACCTAAGTGTCTCTCCAGCAAGCCCTTTTCCTCAGGCTTGCTGAGACTCTCCAGCTGCTTGGAGTTAGTGGGAGGTGCCACGGCTATTTATACACCAGTGTTATCAAAAGATGATTGGCTCAGTCTCCAAGCTTCTGGAAGGGGAGCACAACCCAGTGGAAAGGGACTGGATTGGAGAGACGCTTAGGAACTATAATGGCTGTCCTAACCCTTCCCTCATGGGCACATAGCCTGGAGACCTTTAAGCCAGGAGGAGAGAGAACAGTAGGGCCTGGTGGCCTCTCAAGCTGAGATGCTTCACCAGAAAGATCACGCTTGCTAGAGAAAGCACAGTTACTTACCTGTAACAGGTGATCTCTGGGAACAGCAGGAATAAGTCTTCACACATGGGTATCGTCGGTACCGACGGAGCCTGCGCGGGAACGCTCCCCAGCATTCAGTAAGAAAGCTTTTGGGAGCATCCCACAGTGCCTGCGCGCTGCCTTCCCGCCTTTCCTAACCGCCTTTCTCCAGTTCGAGTTTTAAAGCTGAGACAAAGAGAGAGAGAGGAAAGGAAAGATAGAGAGATACAACTCCTAGGGGAGGTGGGTGGGTTGTGAAGACTTATTCCTGCTGTTCCCAGAGATCACCTGTTACAGGTAAGTAACTGTGCTATCTCCAGGAACAAGCAGGAATGAGTCTTCACATATGGGGACTCCCCAGCTAGAGATGCCAGGGAGATCTCCAAGGTTGTGAGTCCCTGAGAAGGGCTCTACCACCCCCCATGGATCTCGGGCATCCAACCAGGGATGGGGGGGGGGGGGGGTAGGAGTTGATTAGGTATGGAGCAGGTGTTTGAGAACAGCCTCACCAAACAAGGCATCCCGGCGGGAGTCCTTGTCCAAGCAGTAATGGGCTGTAAAGGTATGAACCGAGGCCCAGGTGGCCGCTTGACAGATTTGGTCAATGGACACAGAGTTTAGATGAGCCATAGAGGCTGCCATGGCCCTCACATTCTGAGCTGTGACATGGCCTTCCAGAGAAAGGTTCTTACTCTGGTAGGCGAAGGAAATACACTGAGCAATCCAATTGGACAGAGTTCTCTTAGAGACTGGAAGTCCTAAATGAGAGGGATCAAAAACAACAAATAGTTGAGAGGACTTTCTATGTTGCTGTGTCCTTTGTAAGTAAAAAGCAAGTGCTCTCTTACAATCCAGGGTATGAAGATTCCTCTCTGCACTTGAAGCATGAGGTCCTGGAAAATAAACCTCCTGGTTCAGATGAAAAGGTGAGACCACTTTAGGCATAAAGTGTGGATTAGTCCTGAGGACTACCTTGTCATGATGGAACCTTGTATAAGGAGGGTTAGCCACCAAGGCTTGCAGCTCACTGATATGGCGAGCTGAGGTGACTGCAATGAGAAAAATAACCTTCCAGGAAAGGAATTTCAAGGAGGTAGTGGCTAAGGATTCAAAGGGTGGCTTCATAAGCTGGCCAAGAACCAAATTCAAATCCCATGCCACTGGAGGTGGTCTAATGGGAGGTTTAGTTAAAAGAAAGCCTCTCATGAATCTTGCAATAGGAGGATGAGAGGAAATAGGATGTCCATTGAGAGGCTTAAGGGATGCTGCAATAGCACTCAAATGGACCCTTACTGAATTTGTTTTAAGGCCTGCATGGGATAAATGCAGCAAATACTCTAGTAAAGAATTCAGAGGTATTGCAAGAGGGTTAAGACCCTTCTTTGCACACCAAATGGTAAACCTTTTCCATTTAAAAGCATAGGAACGTCTAGTGGAAGGCTTTCTGGAAGCATGAAGGATATCCTTCACCTGCTGAGAAAGATGCAAATCTTGAAGGTCTAGGCCTTCAGCAACCAGGCCCTGAGATGAAGAGACTGGGGATTTGGATGCCACAACGTTCCCTTCTCCTGGGACAGGAGGTCTGGAGCAGATCCCAAGTCCAGGGAGGGAGCTTGAGAGAGATGAAGAAGTAGAGGGTACCACACTTGGCGTGGCCAACGTGGAGCTATGAGGATCATAGACCCCTTGTCTCTCTGAAGCTTGAACAGTGTCTTGGAAATTAGGGGAATGGGTGGAAAGGCATAGAGGACGTCTTGCCCCCAATGGAGGAGGAAGGCATCCCTGGCCTGAACTCCCTGACACGGAATCCTGGAACAGAACCGGGGAAGTTTGGCATTCCACGGACTTGCAAACAGGTCTATGTCCGGGGTTCCACAAATTCGAAAGATCCTGGCTATCTTGTTCCCATGGAGGGACCATTCGTGTGGAAGCAGAACTCAACTGAGTCTGTCTGCCCAAGAGTTTTGAACCCCTGGAAGATACACTGCCATGAGATAAATTTGATGCTCTCTGGCGAAGGCCCACAATCTCAAAGCTTCATTGCAAAGTGACAGAGAGCCAGTCCCGCCCTGCTTGTTCACGTAGAACATGGCTACTTGGTTGTCCGTGTGGATGAGGACTGTCTTGTAGCTGAGCAGGGTGTGGAAGACTCTGAGAGCTACAAAAATTGCTCTGAGCTCCAAGAGGTTGTTATGTAGAGATGTCTCCTGTGGAGACCAGATGCCATGGGTGGAGAGATCTTGTAGATGAGCTCCCCAACCCCTTGGAGAGGCATCTGTTGTAAGAGTTGCTTGGGGTAGCAACTGTTGAAAGGGGGACCCCAGCAACATTTTTTGAGTGGACTTCCACCACTGGAGGGACCAAAAGAGGTGACTGGAGGTTGCTATTTTGTCTGACAGGCAACCTGATGCCTGGGTCCATTGGGTGGACAGAGTCCACTGAGCTGCCCTCATGTGAAGGTGAGCGTAAGGAACCACATGCACGGTGGATGCCATGTGGCCTAACAGTTGTAACATCTCTCGAGCAGTTAAATGGGACTTTAACTGAATTTGAGAGGCTAACTGCACCAAGCGTAGGCAACGGGCCTGGGGAAGATAGGCCCTTGCAGTTGTGGTATCCAGCAAGGCCCCTATGAACTCCAATGACTGAGTAGGGGTGAGTTGTGATTTTGGGATGTTTATTACAAGTCCCAGATACTGAAGAACACGCCTTGTGCAGGCTAGTGAAGCCTGGGCCTCTGACTGGGATGGAGCTCGGATGAGCCAGTCGTCCAGATATGGGAATACAAATATTCCTAGAGTGCGTAGAAATGCAGCTACTACTGCCATGCATTTTGTGAACACTCTTGGAGCAGAGGCCAGACCGAAGGGAAGCACTCTGTATTGGTAGTGCTTTCCCTGATAAACCTTCTGTGTGTTGGATGGATGAGGACATGGGTGTACGCATCCCTGAGATCTAGAGAACAAAGCCAATCCTGACTCTGAAGGTATGGAAGGAGAGCACCGAGAGAAATCATCTTGAATTTCTCCTTGCATAGAAACTTGTTCAATTCTCTGAGATCTAATATGGGTCTGTAGCCCCCTGTTTTCTTTGGGATAAGAAAATAGGGGGAGTAGAACCCTGAACCCTGTTGAAGAAGGGGTACTTCTTCTATTGCCCTTTGGGCAAGAAGGATAGCAATCTCCTGACCCAGAAGGTCGAGGAGAGATGTTGGAGAATTGAACTGTCTCACCATGGTGTGAGGAGGAAGGTTTAAGAAATGAAGCTTGTACCACTCCCTTATGATGGAGAGGGTCCATTGCTCTGCTGTGATTTGTTCCCATCTGGGAGAAAAGTGAGCTAACCTTCCTGGAATGGTGAGAGGCTCTGGTTCTTCTAGAGCCAGAAAGGCTAAGTTCTGTAGTTGTAAGTCAAAGGCCCTGAGGAGGCTGAGGCTGTTGGGCCGTAGCAGTCCTTGCAGCCTTAGGCTTGGCTTGTTTAGGTTGTTGCTGATGCTTTGCAGCAAAACGACCTGCAGAAGATGCCTGGTGACCATAACCAGGATAATATTTCCCTTTTTTGGGAAAGAAAGCCTTTTTGAATAACGTTTTTCTAACAGGAGCAGAAGTAGACTTTGAAAGTCTATCTAAGGCAGAATTCTCAGCATCCATCTGAGTGGCCTTTGCTTGCCAATCCTTGCCAAAAAGGTTTTCACCTGTAAAAGGAAGATTTCCTAATCCATCCTGGACCCAGGGTTCCAAATCAGAAGCTTGTAACCAAGCAAGTCTGCGTGCACCTATGGCAATAGCCGAGGCTCTGCTGGCACACTCAAAAGAGTCAAAGGCTGCACGGTTGGAACATTTGTTAACATCCTGGGCATGTTTAAGCCAGGTGAGAAACTCCTCTCTTTTATCTTCTGAGATAAAAGGAGATAAAGTTTGCAGATGATCTGTAACTTCCTTTAGAAACATCCCCATATAGAGACTATAGGAGTTGATTCTGGCAGTAAGCATATTGGCCTGGAAGATTCTCCGGCCAAAAGCATCCAAGGTTCTGCATTCTCTTCCTGGAGGATTAGATGAGTGTATTTTTGCACTCTTTATCTTCCTCATAGCAGACTCCACCACAATAGAGTGGTGAGGAAGCTGAGTCTTATGAAAGCCAGGACAAGGATGAACACGGTACATTGTGTCCAACCTACGAGAATGATGGGAGGTAGTAAGAGGTGTCTCCCATATGCCCAACGTGATCATAAAGAATCTCATGAATTGGTAAAGTAGCTGCCTCTTTAGGAGCCTTAGGAATATTGTAAAATATCCAATTTCTTGGCTCTAGGCCCTGGTTCAGGGGCCACTGAAATAGAGAGGCCCCTGGCCACTTTCCTAATGAAGTCTTGAAAAGACAAGTCTTCTGGAGGAGACATTCTTCTTTTTGGAGAAGAGGGCTCCTGAGGAAGGAGTACCGATGCTTTGACAGAAGCCTCTGATTCATCAGAGTCTTCGGAGGAATCGAAGTATCGCCTGTCTGGATGCTCTTGGAGAGCCCGATACGCGTACCGAGTGGTATCGACATCGGGAGTGATCGGTACCGATGGGCATCACAGAACAGGGTACCGCTGCAGTCGACACCGAAGCCGATGTCGATGCAATCGGTACTGGCACCGATATCGGTGCCGGAACCGGTACTGATAACAGAGTTTGTTGCGGTACCGGAGGCGTCGCAGCTTGTATGAATGCCGTGATGGCACGCTGCATGGTCAGGATATTCTGATCCATCGACGCAACCAATGTCTGGATGTCAGTACCAGTGGAGACCACCGGTACCCCAGAACATGGCAACAGGTGATCGGTCGAGGCCACGCCATCGATGTCAACCTGTGACCCCATAGATGAAGCTTTGGAAGCCGGAGCTTCCCGCCGGGGTAATTTTGCCGGTGCAAGATCCTCGAGAGCAAGCCCGGAGGCATCTCGATACTTAGAGGGAGATCTACCCTTCGAGGACCGGCTGGACTTATGTTTGGTTACCTGAGATCCATGGGAGGAAGAAGCAGCCCTGGAAGACGTCGATGCCACCGAAGCTGCATCAGAGGGAAACAGGGTACTGAGTTTGGCTGTTCGGTTCTGTCGACCTCTTTTAGACATCATGGCACAGGACTCACAGTCCGTGATGGAGTGGTCAGGACCCAAACATTTTAGACACCAGTCATGGGTGTCGGTGACAGAAATAGTGCTGTTGCACTTCGTGCACTTTTTAAACCCGGATGCGGGCTTTTCCATGAGGAAAATTTTTCCTAGGCCTAAGGCCCAAAATGCACAGAAGTGGGAAAAACGGTAGTTTTCCTGTTGTTTTTTTTTTTTTTTGAAGAAAGAAAGACCGGTGGTACCGGTCCGACGTCGAAGGCGGCAGACGCGTGACCAAACAAATAAAAGAAAATAAAGAACTTCTTCAGCGGTGACAGGAACACGACCTGCTGGCTCCGCGGAAAAGAAGAACTGGAGAGAGGCGGTTAGGAAAGGCGGGAAGGCAGTGCGCAGGCGCTGTGGGATGCTCCCAAAAGCTTTCTTACTGGACGCTGGGGAGCGTTCCCGCGCAGGCTCCGTCGGTACCGACGATACCCATATGTGAAGACTCATTCCTGCTTGTTCCTGGAGATAGGAGAATAATTCCAGAGAGGACAAACCTGAGGACAGGAATTCTCAGCTTGTCTGCACTCTTCCCATCTGTGGGAGGGGGGGGGGGGGAAGAGACTAATCACTACAGGACCTGCTGAGTAGTTTCAAGAGGGGGTAAGGAGTAGAGTGAATGGAAGAATTCAATACTGGGGCATTGTCTGTTCCTCCAGCCGGGAAGTTTCAAGAAGGGGTGAGGAGTAGAGTGAATGGAGGAATTCAATATTGGGGCAGTCTGTTCCTCCAGCCGCCCACATAATTGCCTGCTAAACTAGTGATGAAGAAAGGAGTTTCTTGTCTGCCAACTGTGAGGGAGATAACTCTTAGGTTTTCGCAGAAGCCTCCATACTGGAATCACAAAGGGAGGCCAATGAACTAACTCAACATTTGCTACAGATCAGGCAGCGCCGCCTCTTAGATGACATATGCCTGCCTCAAGAAGAGCAGCTTCCATAGTCCAGCAATTCCTTTCAGCAGTGGGTTAGCCGAAGCATGCTAGAAAAGGTCGTGCCCAGAGCACATGTATGAACACGTGTAGAACTAAGTAGTGCCGTATGCGGATTATCACACAGCCAAGTGCCAGTTATGCACACAAGCAGCATTAGCACAACGTGAGATTCAGCAGGAGATAAAAAACAAGCCCAGCCATTTCTGCCGAAATGGTTCCATACTATGCCTATAAATACAGCTAAATAAATAAGGGGGCATTGATGCTGTGCTAAGTGTGGGGTCCTGATCCAACAGTTTTGGCTGTTCAACTGGCCCTTAGCAGGGAAGGACAGGGAACTGAACCAACATCCCTCCTTTTGTGGGCTAATCTCAGGTGAGCTCCAGTTTTAAAGGGTGACCCTCCGAGTGCCCTCTCATGTCATGGTTGAGTGAGGAAGTCACCCCCGAGAGGAGTTACTCATTAGCTGTATCAAATTTACCAAAGACTAACAGAGCGGCATCAGACTGCATCCGCCGTTTGCTGGAGACTGAGAAATACTAGAGTGTGTCCCCAGCAGCATAGCAGGAGGAGGTCATAAAGAAATCTCTGGAATTTTCTTCTATTCCTCCACCTCTGTTGGTAGGGGGAACACAACCCACTTGTCTGGGTTGGTCTAGTTATTGTTTTATTAAATGCTTTCCATGTTCTGTTCTTGTAGTTAAAATAGTGATATGATCCTATTTGCTGCAAGCATGTTTCACTGTACTAGAGTGCAGAAGATAAGGGCAAATGGGTCTTCATTTAGCAGATGCAAAGGAAAAACCCAAGAAATCCTATTAAAGACAAGCGCGGATAAATATGATCATCCTTCCAAAAAAGGCCAAAGTATACTAGAGAGAGATTACGTACCCCACTTTACCAGGCATATAGAGGAGCAGAGGCACCACAGGAGAATCTTCATTGCCATAAATAATGAAGCCCATTTCACGAAGTCTTTGCCTGAAATATTTTGTGTTTTCTGCCAGCTGCTTTATCCTTTGAATGCCTGAATGGAGAAAAAGCATTCTGTTAACTCAATGACGCAAAGCATTTCCTATTTTAACAATGTATTTTCTTAAGACTGATATTTTGGTTCCCTTTTAAAATTTACAGTTTCTCTTCAGGTCTTTTGTGGTCTTAAATTAAGAAAGGAGATCATCTTTTAAACATGCAGCTTTTCTCCTGTTATCTAAAGAGTCAATGGAGTCTGGCCATGACCCTGCTTGGATTGCAGTGCAGCATATATCTCCAGTCTCCTGCCTAGCTGTGATGGAGGGAGGACAACAGGGATATTCTTAGTTGCAAGGGAAGATCTGCCCTGCTGAGCAGGACCAGCCCCAGAGTTGGTTCAAGGTGTTGACACCCTAGGCGAATCTTAAGCTTTATCCGCCCCTCCCCCCCACCCCCAGCTGAATGCCCTGCACTTTGCCCTCCACCAGAAGCTTCTGCCCTAGGTGACTGCCTTGTTTGCCTAATGGTTGGGTCAGCCTGATGCCGAGTGCAGTCAGATGCTGGACAGCTTTACCTAACAAAGAAGAAGAATTGAGGGTATACAAGACCTAAGGACTGCTAGAAACTGCATATAGCAAAGCATCAGATTTTAAAACAGGGTAAGAAAAATAATAGCACAATGTAGCTTTCTTGAAAAGGAAAACAAGAATCTGAAAGTCATAATTCTTCACCGTGGGCAGTGAATTCAGTCACCAGGTGAACTCCATGAGTGCAGACCTAAGTCCTACTCATTCATGAATGTTCTTGGATACTGGGTAAACCTTCTCTCTGGACTTCATTCCAAATAGCATACTTCTTTTGGAATCTTTTATTTAAGGTGAGTTCCAGAAATGTGCTGCCAAATCATCCATCCTACTGACGACAAAGTAAACGTTTCCAATATATTCATTTGTAAACTTCTGAGTGGATGTGAAGTCATGAGTGGCAAAAATGAGAGGGAGGATGGCGGCACCTTTTAAACTAACCAATTTACTTAGGCACGGGCTTTCGCGAACAAGAATCCACTTCATATGATACTGTACATTTGACCCAGAGGTGATGCGTTCACCTGAGCATTTATGGTATTTTCTGTATTTAGTCTATACTTGTCCTAGTCTTCAGTGAGCAAACTTTCCTCTCTTTTTGCCCAGCAAAGAAGATGAAGCGTTCAGAACACCATTCAGACTCAGCATATTTTGCAAATACATAAGTTTCTAATTTCATTTTAGTATTTTTCATACTAGCAAAAATATGATTGCAGTACACTGTGTTGATTATGCAAAATCAATACAAATTAAATCTGGATTTTTGAACCTATTCAAAATAACCCTATCTCAAGAAATGTAAAATGTAAACCTGGTAATGCAAGAGCTCAAATGTAGCAAATCTCCCTATCCTTCAAAGAAACAGTTCCAAAGTGACTAGCTAAAATGCCTGCCACAAACAAGCACTTTAACACATCTGGGTTATGAAAGGCTTAGATAGGAAGTGAACTAGATAAGAGAACGGGCCCTTTTTGTATATATAATTTTGGGTTTAAAAACCACAACATAGCACAGTATCACACTCTAAGCCCTGTGGTATACAGTCACCAGTATTTTACAGTGTTAAGAACTCAATCTTCAGTCCTATGCCAAACAGCGGATTGGAGGCATGATGATGTCTCAGACACATCTGCTTTTCTATACTGTTTCATCTTTCCAAATATGCAGGGGCATATATTCAGACATGTATTTTATTTTGGAAACGTATCAACCAGAAAGCAGAGACCAATACACCCCTGGAGGGAAACAGTCTCATATAGAAAATCTATTGTTATGACGCCTTCCAGGTTTAAGCTTCTACAGGTAAGGGTTCTTGTTCATATCTCAGGGCGTTCATACAATGTCAGCGATCCTTTGCACTATACAGTAACACCAAATTCATGTCTAAATACAGGGGAATCTAGTGCTATCACAAGCAAGAAAGGATCCCATTTACTTACAGTTGGCATAATTATTTATTTATTTTTATTATGTGTGCCGTCTCTATGACTCGCATCTTAGATAAACAGATGCACTTTTGGCCAACCTGGTGACTCAGCGGCACTGCCATGTGGACGTTTCCTAGTCTAACTTACGAGGCTTTGAAGCAGTAAGTGCTGTGTTAGAATTCTGCAATAAGCTTCAATACAAAATGTTCTAATGCAAGTGCTAACAATTTTTTTTAAACTCCTGATGCAATCAACTAATCACAGCAAATTACCACAGCATTAAAAATTGTGCACTGTCAGAAATACCAGTGCATACTGCTGTGGTAATATGCAGCTGTTTGCTGTACTGCAAATAAATATCTCCCTTCCTATCAGTGTGTGAGCAGGACTATGCTCATATACTGTCAGGGAGACATTTAAAATAAAAGCAGGACTTCCTGGATCCTCCTCCCATAACACCCCCTCCTTCCGCTGGCACTTCCAATCTGCACCCAACACTCCCTGAACCCACCCCACCACCTGTGGCACTTCCCGTCTTCCCCCTCAGACTGGCCTCAACACGTCTGATTCCCCCTTCACAAACAATCTCCAGACCCACCCATTACTCTCAATTGCCCACCCCACCTACTCTTTCTAGACCCTCTCAACACTCTCTGGACCCCTCCTTGGGCTGATACTTCTAGTCCCCTCAACTCTCCCCACTGACACTGCCAATCTCAGCTCGTTAGCATTTTCAATCCTCCCTGACACTTCCAATTCTCCTCCCCCCACACTATCCCCCAAGGTTTTAATGGTTGCAAAACTTTTATCTGGTCCTGGACACCCCAGGTCAGGGAGACCCTCAACCTCAGAGCCCCTGGACCAAAAATACTTATGGTCTGAAGAGGTGGCCAGCGGCGTCTTCCTTCTGCACAGCAATCTTATTTAGACAGTTTTGTATACCACCTTATCCTTCAATCAAAGTGGTCCCAACACAATTGGGGGATACATTTAACACGAGGGGATATGAGACACATACACTAATACTTACAGGGAACATGGGCAATGGAGGGTTAAGTGGCTTGCCCAAGACCACAAGGAGCACCTGTGGGACTAGAAACCCCAGTTCTTCCGGCCCAAGGTTGCTGTCCTCTAGTGGGATTTGAACCCCCGACCTTCCGGCCTGAGGTAACTTGCCCCAACCACTAGGCCACTCCTCCCTTGGAAAATTGTGGTGCCTGACCTCTTCTTTATCTTTATTCGAAAAATTTGATAGACCGCCCAGATCGGAGCATCAGGGCGGTGTACAATAATAAAGGATAAGGCTGCTGAAAACACAGTCAGAAAGGAACGCCAAAAACCAATAGGACAGGGAGAGACAGCTAAAAAGATAGAAGACAGGAAAGGCCCAAAGAGGGCGGGAGGACGAGAGAAGGGAGGGAGAAAGGAAGGGGAAAACGGGCATATGGGAGGTATTATGAGGGGTGGAGGGCACGGCTGGGGGATGAAGCACCGTCGGCAGGGGGAGGGAGATCGAAGGCCTGACAAGAGAGATGGGTCTTTAGGAGAACTTTAAAGCGGGGATAGGACGGTTCCGTACGAAGTGCTTCAGGACACTGTATGGAGTAGGTCTGTCAAATAAGGCAACATTTCCCTTATTTGGCAGATATGACCACAGGCAGTGACTCCCAATGTACTGCAAAGGGTAAGGCACCACCATTTTCAAGATTTGAGTGGAGGCAGGAGGACCTGGGCATCACTCCTGCCTCCCAACTCTGGGCATGGGGGCTTTGGAGGATTCTCGAGAGGAGATCTGGAAGGATGCTGGGGGTCCACTTGGGCCCCTAGGATATTTTTTTTGTAGGCAAAGGGGTAGGAGGTACAGTACAAGGGGGCTACTTGGGCTACTAGAGAGATCTTCAGGTTTGGGGTGGGGTCGGGGGTCCAAGGGCCATCAGGGAAATCTTCAGAGGTATGTAGTTGGGGATCCAGGGGCCACTTGGACCACTAAGAGTATTTTATGGTGTCAGAGGGTTCAGAGGCCTATTTGGGCCACCAGCGATTTTGGGTCATCCGAGGTGAAGTGCTGTACTTCACATCAGATGACCTCTCTGCTCCCAAATTAATATATTTACTTCAATTCTGAGCTGGTGTAAAGATTCAGTGCTGAGAAGAGAGGAAAAAAAGTGGTTTCAGTACAGTTTTTTTTAATAGGGGGACAATTTCCCATTCAGCTGTTTACATGCAATTTAAATGGCCACTGAGCTAGCCTTTATTGGAATGGTTTTACTGTAGATTTTCCCTATGCAAGAAGTCTTTCTGCATTGGGAGTAAAATTAGTGCAGGAAAAGTATAGTGTAGTTTACTGCATTGGCTTGAGTTGGAGATATTGCAGTGTCTCCTATAGCCAGATTTAAAACCCAGGATTACAGGGTTCCTTAGAGTGCTTGGCATATGAACCCTGGCCAAGGCCTTTCAGTGCAATAACCAGATTAAGTGCTTTGCGTGGGCAGTTATAAATTAAGAGAAAAATCCCCAGGTAGTTGCAAAGGAAGGTTTATTGTACCAGTATCCTAGTTCTGATTCATATTGAACTGGAGACACAAAAGCATTTCTGCCCCAGAAACATATTCTCTTCCTGCATATTTCTCTTAACCAAAAAATATATACACATTTCTATTTAACAGGTTTTTTTATATCGCTTTATCATGTCAGTCACAGTGGTTTACATTGTAACTTAAACTTGGCAAAGTACCTTAAACAGGAACATTGATAACTTGAATTTTTCTGAGGCAATGGAAGGTTACATGACTTGCCCAAGGCTACAAGGAATGCTGATAGGAATTGAACCCTGATCTCTTGGTTCCCAAGACAGTGCTCTAACCATTAGGCTACTCCTCCACTCCACATATATACATACACTGTAAAAGGAAAACAAAAACTCCTAAAGAAATTAATATACTAAACAAATCCATAAAAATCAGCGAGGAAGTAAAATACCTTGGTATAATCCTAGATAAACATATTAACTTAAAATCCCATATAAATAAAATTACAGCTAGAGTATACCACCCTTTAAAAATCATTAGGAAGCTCAAACCAATTTTACAACTAAATCATTTTCGAACGGTATGTCAAGCAGTTATAACACCACTACTCGACTTTGGAAATACCCTTTATCAAGGTCTTCCAAAATATACTACCCATCCCCTCCAACTGGCACAAAATACCACCGCAAGAACTATAATGAATTCTACAAAATATGAGCATATAACTCCCTTACTTCAAGAACTGCATTGGCCTCCAATCACTATAAGATCAAAATACAAGAATCTTATGAACATTTTCAAAATTTTGCATGAATCATCAGCAAATATACTAACAACTATTATTTCTAAAGACATAAGTTCAAGACCCAGACGCTCACAGTCTACCAACAGACTCAATTCTCACTTGAATTTTAGTACTTAATCTTTTTATTTATTGTAAATAGTTTACATATTAGACAGCATACATTTTGATTCCATTGTAAGAACATATTGAAACATTATAGACAATATACACTTTAAGATAACTTAAAAAGCATACATATTGAAACAATGTAAACAGCATACATATTAACAATGTTAAACATATTTTATATTTCTCCCCTTCCCCCCCCCCTTTATCCACCACCCCCATCCCATACTCCCTCCCATTCCTTACCTTTATCCCCTTCCCCCCCCCATTTACCACCACCCCATCCCATACTCCCATACTCCCTCCCATTCCTTACCTTTATCCCCCCCTCCCACTCAGTAATAATTCATTAAAAAAAAAGTCAATTAATACATTATATTTTCCCCTTCTCCTTCCTGCACCTTCACCCTTTTACACTTTCCCCTTCCAATCCCCATCCTCCCTACTAAACCAATTCTAACCTAACCCTTATGTAATTCTAACTTAGCCAATTTAAATTGTCACTTGAATTTTAATAGATCCAAACAAATGACATCTAATAGAGCTTTCTCCTTTATGGCACCACAACTATGGAATTCTATTCCTGATGAATTAAGAACTCAATCTGATATCAAAGATTTCCGAAAATCCCTTAAAACATACCAATTTATTGAAGCATATGGCAACTAACCTAACTCTAATAGACCAAAATGTCTTTCTAACCATTTGAATTTTAATTTTCTTAGAATGTTTAGACTTATTTTAACATTTTATAGGATTGCAGTTATTTGTTTAATGTAATTGCAATGAATTATTATGAAATGTGCCTTGCTGTAACTTATGTAAATGCAATGCAATGTGTGCCTTTGAGTCAGTCCTGACTCCTGGCGACCCAGAAGCTCCTGGGTTTTCTTGGCAGTGTCAGCGGAAGTAGATTGCCAGGCCTTTCTTCCGAGGCAATGGAGGGTTAAGTAACTTGACCAAGGCCACAAGGAGTACTAGTGGGAATTGAACCCTGGTTGCTTGGTTACTAAGCCAGTGTTCTAACCACTAGGCTACTCCTCCACTCCTGTAACTTATGTAATATACTGTAATTTACTGTAATGGATTATCTTATTGTCTTTCCTTTCCTCAATGTAGACCCTTTGTTGTCTTGTTGACCACTTTGATTGAAGGATAAGGTGGTATATAAAATTGATTAAATTAATAAATAAATACACATACATTTCATATCTCTCTCTGTCTCTCTCTCTCTCTATAGGTTGGCTCTATGAATTTGCCTCATACACAGAAATTACATGACCACCCAATAAAAATAAATGTGTTTGGCAAATCATTCTTAGAAACAGAAGGCAGATGATAAAACAGAACTACCAACCATGATTCAATGGAGGTATCTACTCAGGATTAGGATGTGCTTTCTCTGCTGTGATAAACTGTGTTCTTGGGGATGCACTCTGCATTCATTTGTTCCAAAATCATTAAGCACCAACCGAACTGCTTGATTAACTGATACCCTGTCCAGCTCAAAGTCTTCTGCAGTGTCATCAGGCATAATGGAAGGACAACTGCTCTTTATTTATTTATTTTTAATGCTTACATACTGCAAATCTTCTATATTCAATGCAATTTACAAAAAGAACATATGAAATAATCGATGAGACATACAAAATAAAATATCGCGTGCCATCAGTCGATGCCGACTCCTGGTGACCCAAAACTAAACACACAAAACCCCCCAAATAGACCTAAAAATAAACAGTTAAAGTAAAAGCAACAATGCTATTTTAATAATGCATTCTAATCAAAAGCCTGATGAAAATAAAATGCTTTTAACTTTCTCTGAAAATCTGGCATATTAGAAAACAAGTGCAATGCAAGACACTTTATTCCATTCTCGGGGGGGGGGGGGGGGGGGTGATACTGACAATAAGTGATTAAGAATACAAACCTCTTGAATAGAGGGGAACAAAAAAACATTTTTTGTAGCTTCCTTCCCTGTGATCTTAATGAACAAGGTGGACAATAGAGCTGCCAGGGAAGCAGACTTAGTAGGCCAGTGGCAAAATGTACTCTAGCTAATTAGTTAGCGTTGTGTATTCGGTTCTCTTACAATCAAACTGGCTACCCCCGTCTAGCAGAGTGAAGCTTCACTAGATAAAAGCCATGGTTGTAAATATAACACTCTTAAAGTCTGCATCTGGCTCTTGTTATCTACATTAATTTCACATGACCACCTGGACCTATCTTCAATCAATGCCTTTGGTCAAGCAGTACTAAGCAATCGGTCCATATGAAATATTAAGCTCTTGCATACACTAGTGAGTGCGTTACTCGTTTCTGATAGAAAATTTCTCTCGAATAGGAAGCAGCCCTGAGCTTAGATTCACCCACTTCTATGATTAAATCATACTCATTGATGGAGAAAGCAAAGTTGCTTACCTGTAACATGTTTTGTCCATAGCCAATAGCGTTAATCAGGGGACAATCCCACCTGCTTTCCTCAGGGTTGATTCTAAGCTTTAAACTAACTGAGGGAACTGCTGCACAGGGAAAGGGCCTGTACGTGTTCTGTGCCACACCGTCTGATGTTGCCCACTGATTAATCCTGCTGTCCGCAGAGAAAGCACAGTTACTTACCTGTAACAGGTGATCTCTGGGAACAGCAGGAATAAGTCTTCACACATGGGTATCGTCGGTACCAACGGAGCCTGCGCGAGAAAGCTCCCCAGCATCCAAAAGGAAAGCTTTTGGGAGCATCCCACAGCGCCTGCGCGCTGCCTTCCCGCCTTTCCTAACCGCCTCTCTCCAGTTCGAGTTTTAAAGCTGAGACAAAGAGAGTGAGGAAAGGAAAGAAAGATAGAGAAATACAACTCCTAGGGGAGGTGGGTGGGTTGTGAAGACTTATTCCTGCTGTTCCCAGAGATCACCTGTTACAGGTAAGTAACTGTGCTATCTCCAGGAACAAGCAGGAATGAGCCTTCACACATGGGGACTCCCCAGCTAGAGATGCCTGGGAGATCACCCAGGTTATGAGTCCCTGGGAAGGGCTCTACCTCCACCCATGAATCTCAGGCATCCAGATAGGGATGGAGGGTAGGAGTTGATTAGGTATGGAACAGGTGTTTGAGAACAGCCTGACCAAACAAGGCATCCCGGCGGGAGTCCTTGTCCAAGCAGTAATGGGCTGTGAAGGTATGAACCGAGGCCCAGGTGAACGCTCGACAGATCTGGTCGATGGACACAGAATTTAGATGAGCCATAGAGGCTGCCATGGCCCTCACATTGTGAGCTGTGACATGGCCCTCCAGAGAAAGGTTCTTACTCTGGTAGGCGAAGGAAATACATTGAGCAATCCAATTGGACAGAGTTCTCTTAGAGACTGGAAGTCCTAAATGAGAGGGATCAAAAGCAACAAATAGTTGAGAGGACTTTCTATGTTGCTGTGCCCTTTGTAAGTAAAAAGCAAGTGCTCTCTTACAATCCAGGGTATGAAGATTTCTCTCTGCACTTGATGCATGAGGTCCTGGAAAAAAGACAGGTAAATAAACCTCCTGGTTCAGATGAAAAGGTGAGACCACTTTAGGCATAAAGTGTGGATTAGTCCTGAGGACTACCTTGTCATGATGGAACCTCGTATAAGGAGGATTAGCCACCAAGGCTTGCAGCTCACTGATGCGGCGAGCTGAAGTGACTGCAATGAGAAAAATAACCTTCCAGGAAAGGAATTTCAAGGAGGTAGTGGCTAAGGGTTCAAAGGGTGGCCGCATAAGCTGGCCAAGAACCAGATTCAAGTCCCATGCCACTGGAGGTGGTCTGATGGGAGGTTTTGTCAAAAGAAGGCCTCTCATGAATCTTGCTATAAGAGGATGAGAGGAAATAGGCTGTCCATTAAGAGGTTTAAGGGATGCTGCAATAGCACTCAAATGGACTCTTACTGAATTTGTTTAAAGGCCTGCATGAGATAAATGCAGCAAATACTCTAGTAAAGAATTCAGAGGTATTGCAAGAGGGTTAAGACCCTTCTCTGCACACCAAATGGTAAACATTTTCCATTTAAAAGCATAGGAACGTCTAGTGGAAGGCTTTCTGGAAGCATGAAGGATATCCTTCACTTGCTGAGAAAGATGCAAATCTTGAAGGTCTAGGCCTTCAGAAACCAGGCTCTGAGGTGAAGAGACTGGGGATTTGGGTGCCACAACGTTCCCTCCTCCTGGGACAGGAGGTCTGGAGCAGATCCCAAGTCCAGGGAGGGAGCTTGAGAGAGATGCAGAAATAGAGGGTACCACACTTGGCGTGGCCAATGTGGTGCTATGAGGATCATAGACCCCTTGTCTCTCTGAAGTTTGAAGAGTGTCTTGGGAATTAGGGGAATGGGTGGAAAAGCATAGAGGAAGTCTTGCCCCCAATGGAGGAGGAGGAAGGCATCCCTGGCCTGAACTCCCTGACACGGAATTCTGGAACAGAACCGGGGAAGTTTGGCATTCCACGGACTTGCAAACAAGTCTATGTCTGGGGTTCCCCAAATTCAAAAGATCCTGGCTATCTGGTCCCCATGAAGGGAGTATTCGTGTGGAAGCAGAACTCGACTGAGTCTGTCTGCCCAAGAGTTTTGAACCCTTGGAAGATACACTGCCATGAGATGGATTTTATGCTCTCTGGCGAAGGCCCACAATCTCAGAGCTTCGTTGCAAAGCGACAGAGAGCCAGTCCTCCCCTGCTTGTTCACGTAGAACATGACTACTTGGTTGTCCGTGTGGATGAGGACTGTCTTGTAGCTGAGCAGGGTGTGGAAGACTCTGAGAGCCAGAAAGATTGCTCTGAGCTCTAAGAGGTTGATATGTAGAGATGTCTCCTGTGGAGACCAGATGCCTTGGGTGGAGAGATCTTGTAGATGAGCTCCCCAACCCCTTGGAGAGGCATCTGTTGTAAGGGTTGCTTGGGGTAACACCTGTTGAAAGGGGGACCCCAGCAACAGATTTTGAGTGAACTTCCACCACTGGAGAGCGCAAAAGAGGCGACTAGAGGTTGCTATTTTGTCTGATAGGCAGCCTGATGCCTGGGTCCATTGGGTGGACAGAGTCCATTGAGCTGCTCTCATGTGAAGGCAAGCATAAGGAACCACATGCACAGTGGATGCCACGTGGCCTAACAGTTGTAACATCTCTCGAGCAGTTAAATGGGATTTTAACTGAATCTGTGAGGCTAACTGCACCAAGCGTAGGCAACAGGCCTGGGGAAGATAGGCCCTTGCAGTTGTGGTATCCAGCAAGGCCCCTATGAACTCTAGAGATTGAGTAGGGGGTGAGATGGGATTTTGGAATTTTATTACAAGTCCCAGATACTGAAGAACACGCCTTGTGCAGGCCAGGGAAGTCTGGGCCTCTGACTGGGATGGAGCTCGGATGAGCCAGTCGTCCAGATATGAGAATACGAATATCCCTAGAGTGCGTAGAAATGCAGCTACTACTGCCATGCATTTTGTGAACACTCTTGGTGCAGAGGCCAGACCGAAAGGAAGCACTTTGTATTGGTGGTGCTTTCCTCGGTAAAGGAATCGAAGGAACCTTCTGTGTGTTGGATGGATGAGGACATGGGTGTACGCATCCTTGAGGTCTAGAGAACAAAGCCAATCCTGACTCTGAAGGTATGGAAGGAGAGCAACGAGAGAAATCATCTTGAACTTCTCCTTGTATAGAAACTTGTTCAATTCTCTGAGATCTAGTATGGGTCTGTAGCCCCGTTTTCTTTGGGATAAGAAAGTAAGGGGAGTAGAACCCTGAGCCCTGCTGAAGGGGTACTTCTTCTATTGCCCCTTGGGCAAGAAGGGTAGTAATCTCCTGACCCAGAAGGTCGAGGAGAGGTGTTGGAGAATTGAACTGTCTCATCATGGTGTGAGGAGGAAGATTTAAGAAATAAAGCTTGTACCCCTCTCTTATGATGGAGAGGGTCCATTGCTCTGCTGTGATTTGTTCCCAACCTGGGAGCAAAGTGAGCTAACCTTCCTGGAATGGTGAGAGGCTCTGGTTCTTTTAGAGCCAGAAAGGCTAAGTTCTCTAGTTGAAAGTCAAAGGCCCTGAGGAGGCTGAGGCTGTTGGGCCGTAGCAGTCCTAGCAACCTTAGGCTTGGCCTGTTTTGGTTGTTGCTGTCTCTTTGTAGCAAAACGACCTGCAGAAGATGCCTGCTGACCATAGGTAGAATATCATCTCCCTTTTTTGGGAAAAAAACCCTTTTTGAACAACCTTTTCTTAAAAGGAGCAGAGGTAGACTTTGAGAGTCTATCTAAAGCAGAATTTTCAGCATCCATTTGGGTGGCCTTTGCTTGCCAATCTTTGCCAAAAAGGTTTTCACCTGTACAAGGAAGGTTTCCTAGTCCATCCTGAACCCAAGGTTCCAAATCAGAAGCTTGTAACCAAGCAACTCTGCGTGCACCTATGGCAATAGCCGAGGCTCTGCTGGCACACTCAGAAGAGTCAAAGGCTGCACGGTTGGAAAATTTGGAAACATCCTGGGCATGTTTAAGCCAGGTGAGAAACTCTTCCCTTTTATCTTCTGAAATAAAAGGAGATAAAGTTTGCAGATGATCTGTAACTTCTTTTAGAAACATCCCCATATAGAGACTATAGGAGCTGATTCTGGCAACAAGCATGTTGGCCTGGAAAATTCTCCTGCCAAAGGCATCTAAGGTTCTGCATTCTCTTCCTGGAGGATTAGAAGAGTGCCTTTTTGTACTCTATCTTCTTCATAGCAGACTCCACCACAATGGAGTGGTGAGGAAGCTGTGTCTTATGAAAGCCAGGACAAGGAGGAACACGATACATGGTGTCCAACCTACGAGAATGAGGGGAGATGGTGAGAGGGGTCTCCCATATGCCCAACATGTGATCATAAAGAATCTCATGAACTGGTAAAGTGGCTGCCTCTTTAGGAGCCTTAGGATATTGTAAAATATCTAATTTTTTGGCCCTAGGCTCTGCTTCAGGGGCCACTGAAATGGAAAGGCCCCTGGACACTTCCCTAATGAAGTCTTGAAAAGACAAGTCTTCTGGAGGAGACATTCTTCTTTTTGGAGAAGAGGGCTCCTGAGGAAGGATCACCAATGCTTCGACAGAGGCCTCTGATTCATCAGAGTCTTCAGAGGAATCGAAGTATCGCCTGTCTGGATGCTCCTGCAGAACCCGATACGCGTACCGGGTGGTATCGACATCGGGAGTGATCGGTACCGAGTCGGTACCGATGGGCATCACAGGACAGTGTACCGCTGCAGTCGACACCGAAGCCGATGTCGATGCAATCAGTACCGGCACCGGAACCGATATCGGTACCGCCAACGGAGTTTGTTGCGGTACCGAAGGCATCGCAGCTTGTATGAATGCCGTAATGGCACGCTGCATGGTCAGGATATTCTGATCCATCGACGCCACCAATGTCTGGATGTCGGTACCAGTGGGAACCACCGGTACCCCAGAACATGGCAACAGGTGATCAGTCGAGGCCGAGCCATCGATGTCAACCTGTGACCCCATAGATAAAGCTTTGGAAGCCGGAGCCTCCCGCCGGGGTAATTTTGCCGGTGCAGATTCCTCGAGAGCAAGATAGAGTCTATAAATTAATGAACGGAGTGGAACGGGTAAACGTAGATCGATTGTTTACCTTATCAGAATATAGAAAGACTAGGGGACATGCAATGAAGCTACAGGGTAAACTATTTAAGACTAATAAAAGAAAATATTTTTTCACTCAACGTGTAATCAAACTCTGGAATTTGTTACCAGAGGATGTAGTAAAGGCTGTTAGTGTAGCTGGGTTTAAAAAAGGTTTGGACAAGTTCCTGGAGGAAAGGTCCATAAACCATTATTAAGAAGGGACCCAGGATATCAATGCTTGAACCAATACAAGCATTGTGGAACCTGTGTCCCTTGGGGAAACTGCTAGGTACGTATGACCTAGATTGGCCACTGTTGGAAACAGAATACTGGGCTTGATGGACCTTGGTCTGACCCAGTATGGCATATCTTATGTTCTTATGTTCTTATGTAAGCCCGGAGGCATCTCGATACTTAGAGGGAGATCTATCCTTCGAGGACCGGCTGGACTTAAGTTTGGTTACCTGAGATCCATGGGAGGAAGAAGCAGCCCTGGAAGACGTCGATGCTACCGAAGCTGCATCAGAGGGAAACAGGGTACTGAGCTTGGCTGCTCGATTCTGTAGACCTCTTTTAGACATCATGGAACAGGACTCACAATCCGCAATGGAGTGGTCAGGACCTAAACATTTTAGACACCATTCATGGGTGTCGGTGACAGAAATAGTGCCGCTGCACTTCGTGCACTTTTTAAACCCGGAGGCGGGCTTTTCCATGAGGAAAATTTTTCCTAGGCCTAAGGCCGAAGAAAGAAAAAATGCACTGAAGTGAGAACTACAGTAATTTTTTTTTAAGAATAGAGAAAGAAAGAAAGACCAGCGGAACCGGTCCGGTGTCGAAGAAGGCAGACACGCGACCAAAAAAATAAAAGAAAATAAAGAAATTCTTCAGCGGTGACAGGAACATGACCTGCTGGCTCTGCGGAAAAGAAGAACTGGAGAGAGGCGGTTAGGAAAGGCGGGAAGGCAGCGCGCAGGCACTGTGGGATGCTCCCAAAAGCTTTCCTTTTGGACGCTGGGGAGCGTTGCCGCGCAGGCTCCGTCGGTACCGACGATACCCATGTGTGAAGACTCATTCCTGCTTGTTCCTGGAGATCACCTCTTATGAGTATAACAGATGTTCTCACTGATCTGTTTTCGAATAGATCAGGTGGGATTTTGAGGTAAGTACATACAGTATGTTAAAACATTTGTTAGCTCCAACACAAGTAGTTTGTAGTGATGGAGGGTGCAAGTGGTAAGCATGAGCCTTATTAGGCCTAAGTTTGTAAGTCACCTACAAATTTCTTTCCTGGTACTTTTTTATAAAACTAACTTTGAGGATAAGTAGCGCTATGAGAATCTCTCTCACAGTTCAGTTATTTATTTAACTAGTTTTCTATACTGCCTTATCCTTCAATCAAAGCGGTTTTACATTACGTAATCACTACAAGCAGGTCTAGGGCTGAAGAGCTTTCTCGCATGCATCATTATGATGCTTCAGATAGAAGGCAGATAACATTCTCTCTTCATTTATATAGAAAGCTGCGACTACCTTTGATGGGATTTTAAGATGTGTCAGTAAGACTACACTGTCATGATGGAACGGAGTGTACAGCTCATATGTTATAAGGGCTTGAAGTTCATCCACCTTTTTGGCTGAGGTAGCTACTACTAGGAAAAGCACTTAATAGGTAAGATGCTTTAGTGATGAAGTCTGCATTGCCTTAAAAGGTTGTCTAATGAGAGAGGAAAGCACTAGGACCCATGGGAATGAGCTTTCAAAGTGGAGGTCAATGATAGATATTTTCATGAATTTGGAGATCACCAGATACTGAGAAGATGAATCACAGTCCATCAAGACTGATAGGCTGAAGAAGTGCTAAAACGTACTCTGACAGATATCATCTGAAACCTTACTGACTGAGGTGGTACAGCACTATAGGATAGCATTTGGTGGGTATGTAAAAGGAAAATTTCTTCCACCTGAAGGCTTAGGATTTCCTCATGAAATGTTGCTTTGCTGCTATCACTATTTCTTGAATTGTATGTGGAAGTCCTAAGGAAGTAATTAAGCACTGCTCTACTTTCAAGCCATGAGTGAAAGGGAATAGGGAATATGGCCTGAGATCAGAGATAAAAAGAGAGAAAAACAGTTTTGTTAAGGCCAATGTGAAGCTATGAGAATTATATTTGGACTCTTCTGGAACTTCTGAAGATATATTGCTCTGAGGAATATTGGAGAATACGCATAAAGGAGGAACCAAATCCATTCTATTGTCAATCTGTCCTAGGCAAGGCAAGCTGGAGATGAGTGCCTGAAGCAGTAAAGAGACAGGCTGGTATATTTGCTGTTTAAGTCTGTTTGAGACATTTTCCAGTGCTCAAAGATGAACTGGAGATGTAGAGTCCAGTGACCATGTTTGAGGTTTAAAGAATCTGCTGACCCTTTCCGCCAAACAGGGGAAGTCTTTAAGTAGATTGGTTTCCGTGGTCCAAAATTGGAACGTGGCTAGAATGTGAGTAGAAGGGAATATCTTGGAGAATGCATAGTTACTCATCTATAGCAAGCGCTCTCCGTGAACAGCAGGTATAAGTTCTCACATATGGGTGATGTCCCCGACGGAGCCCTGCATGGGGAATGCTCCCCAGTTTCTATTGGAAGCTTTTGGGAGCCTTCATTGCGCATGTGCACCATACCTTCCCACCTGTAGCGAAAACAATTCCATGGGGAGGTGGAAGGGTTGAGAGGCCTTATTCCTGCTGTTCACTGAGAACACCTGCTACAGGTGAGTAACTGCACTTTCTCTGTGAACAAGCAGGAAGAAATCCTCACATATGGGACTCCCAAGCTCCAGGCTACCAAGCCAAAAAAAAAAAACCAGCCCAACTGGGCAACAAGAACCGGAACAAATAGCATGTGTAGTCCCTCTCTAGGACTCCTGATTCAACATCCACAGCGTACAACCACATCGGGAAGTCTCTTTTGTGGCCTGGATGGACAGAAGGGCTGGGGGGAAGGAGTTGAACCTAAGTCCCAAACAGATGCCGGAGTACAGCTTAGTCAAAGTTACTATCCCGTGGGAATCCCCATTCAGACAGTAGTGGGTTGTGAAGGTGTGGACAGAGGACCACGTAGCAGCTCTGCAAATCTCCACCATGGAGACAGAGTGCAGATTGGCCATAGATGCAGCCATGGCCCAGACATTGTGAGCCATGACATGACCCTCCAAGCTCAGCCTTACCTGAGCATAGGTGAATGAAATGCAGTCCGCCACCCAAATGGGCAGCGTGCGCTTGGAGATGACCATGCCCAGCTTGCTGGGGTCAAAAGAGATGAAGAACTGGGTGGAATGCCACAGCATGTTTACAGTCCAACATGTGCAGCTGGGCTTCTGCCCTCATGGCATGAGGCTTGGGAAAAAGGTGGGCAAGACCACCTACTGATTCAGGGGGAAAGAAGAGACCACCTTGGGCAAGAAACACGTGTGCTTTCACAGCACTACCCAATTGTGATGAAACCTGGTGCACGGTGGATGAGCCACCAAGGCCTGAAGCTTACTGACATGGTGAGCCGAGGTCAGCGTCATGAGAAACAAACTTCAAGGTTAGGAACTTCAGTGGGCAGGTCATCAGCGACTCAAAAGGAGCCGACAGGAGCTGTGCTAACACCACAATAAGATCCCACGCCACCAGCAGGAGCTTAATCATAGGTTTCAAAAGAAGCAAGCCCCACATGAAGCGGGCCAGCAGTGGCTGAGCAAAGATGAGCTTGTCCTCCAAGCTGTGATGGTAGGCCTCAATTACGCTCAGGTGGAATCGGACTGAATTGGACTTAAGGCCTGAGTTTAATAGATGCAGAAGATACTCTAGCAGTCTCCCCACTAGACAGGAGAAGGGATCCAGAGTCCTGTCAGCACACCAAAGTGAGAACCTCAGCCACTTGAAGGCACAGGAATGACTCGTTGAATCCCTGCAGGAGGCCAGGAGGACATCCGTCACCTCCCTGGACAAGTTAAGCTCTGAAAAAACTACCCACTTGGCATCCAAGCTGTGTGGGCCAGGGACCGAACAATGGGATGTAGCAAAGTCCCGCCCTCCTGAGATATGAGGTAGGGATCACAGCACAGATGGAGAGGCTCCCACTGGGAGAGCTGAAGCAGCAAGCGAAACCATGGCTGCCTGGGTCAGTACTGGGTGATGATTATCATGGTACCTGGGTTCACAAGGAGCTTCAGCAACGTCTTCACCATGAGAGGGATCAGGGGGTAAGCATAGAGCCGACCCATTCCCCAATCCAGGAGGAAGGTAGCCAAGGCCAGCCTGCTCCTGGAAGCTATCAGGAGCAAACGTGATCCACCTGGGCATTATGTAGCAATGTGAAGAGGCCCACTGACATGGTGCCTCACTCCTGAAAGATGCGATCCACTCATGGGGCTGAACAACCCTGCTTAGGTGGGTCCACCAGAGTACTGAGCTCCCCAGGCAGGTAGGCTGCCCTCAGCTATATCCTACTGGCCACAGCAAACTTTCAGAAGTAGACCACCTCCCAAACCAAAGGCATGATCCCATGCCTCCATGCTTGTTGATGTAGATCATCACTACCTGATTGTCCATCTGAATCAGGACAACATGGTTGGTCAAGTGTGTCTGAAACACCCAGAGGGCATTCACAATGGTTCGCAGTTCCAGGAAGATTATCTGGTGCAGAATCTCCTGCTCAGACCATCGGCCCTACGTTCACAGGACATCCAGATGGGTGTGCCTCAGCCCAACTTGGACGTGTCCATGGTAAGCATCCGGTATAGTGGTGGCAATTGAAAGGGGAGACTACGGAGCAAGATCTGTGGCTGCAGCACCACTGGGAAGATTCCAGAAGGGGCACTGCAATCACTACTCTGTCCTGGAGGTGGCCTGTGACCTTTCATGACTGCGTGCAGAGTCCACCGAGCCTGACGCATTCGGAAATGGGCTAGCAGGGTCACATGCACTATAGAGGCCATGTGGCCCAACATCCACAGCATCTCCTGAGCTGTCATGTGATGCTTCCGTCAGATGGTGCCAACCACCTTTGTCAGCCGCTGCAGGCGATCCAACAGGAGAAAAGCTTGGGCCTGAGAGATATCGAGGAAAGCCCCAAATGAACTTGAGCTGCTGAGAAGGCTGAAGGTGTGACTTGGGATAGTTTATGACAAACCCCAGTCACTCAAGCAACTAAACCATCAGGTGAGATGAGTGGCGCACGCTAGCCAACATGGAGCCCTTTATGAGCCAATTATCTAAGTAAGGGAAGATGAAGATCCCCAGGGTCTGGAGGTAAGCAGTGACGACTGTCAGGCACTTGGTGAAGACCATGGGGGCTGATGCCAGCCCGAAGGGCAATACATAGTTCTGGAAGTGTTGACCACCCAGCATGAAGCACAGGTACTTTCTGTGAAGAGGCTGGATCAGGATGTGAGTGTATGCATTCTTCAGATCCAAGGAGCATAGTCAATCACCCTTGAGGTGGAATGAGAGCAATGTTCCCAAGGTGACCATTTTCAACCTTTCCCGAACCAAAAAGCAGTTTAGGTTCTTTAAATCCAGGATGAGTCAGAACTCCCCAGTCTTTTTGGGGATCAGGAAGTACCAGGAATAGAAGCCTCGCCCTATCTGAGTTGGAGACACAAGCTTGATAGGTGACTTGGCCAACAGGCCAGCAACCTCCACCTGGAGAAGACCCGGGCACCACGAGAGGCCACCTATGTACAAAGAGGACGAGCTGGCCCCCCACTTGAGGAGGTACTCCCTTGGAAATCAGGTGATTGGCTATGCTCCGAGTAACCAGTCAAAAGTCAGCCCCCGGCTGCGGCACGAGTTGGGCTTTCTGTGGCTTGGTGCGCCGGATCTGTGCGTTTGGTTGAGTACTCGGAGGGCTCTGATAGTACCAACACTTTGGCCGGCAGAATGACTTCTTCCCTTGAAATATCTTCTTCGATGGGTCAGCCATTTTGCACGAGAGCCTAGAGATGGCCACCTGCTTCTTCTCAATCTCACTTGCCTTCTCCTCCATCAGCTGGCCAAAGAGGTTTTCTCCCTGACAAGGCATGTCCACAAGCTTGCCCTGGACACACTGCTCCAGGTCTGAGGACTGAAGTCAGGCCAAGCGCCATGCCCCGATGCACACTACTGACACATGGGTAACCGACTCAAAGGCGTTGTAGGTGGGGTGGACCATGTACTTCGAAACATCCTTCCCATGGCTCACCAGTGCATGGAAGGAGTCAAGGCATTCTGCTGTTATGATGAAATCAAACTCATTGAGTTCCCCATGATATCCCACAGTAACATCCCCCATGTATAGCTGGTAAGAGACAGCATGGACCCCTGAAAACACCTCCTCCCAAAGTCATCAAGGGTTTTGGTCTCTCAGTCAGGGGGAACTGATGAGTGGGTCTTTGAGCTCTTGGCAGACACCACTTCCAGGAGTGATGGGGCAGCTGAAGCTTCTCAAAACCGGGGGCCTTCTGCATCTGGTACATAGAATCGAGCCTGTGGCTGATGGCCGACACCATTTACAGGTTTTCCCAAATCCTGAGCAGCAGCAGCTGCCGGATCCTGTGCATGGGCACCATGACAGCCTCCTTGGGAGCCAAGGGATATTGGAGGATCACCAACTCCTCCATTCTCGGCTCATCCTCCACCCAAAAGGAGAACGGAATGGTCTTTGCCATATTCTGGACAAAGTCCTGTAAAGAGTAGTTACTCACCTGTAACAGGTGTTCTCCAGGAGCAGCAGGAATCAGTCCTCACATATGGGTGACGTCGGAGCCGCCGGAGCCCCCGTGCGGAGCATTTCCCCAGCTTTCAAAGAAAGTCTTTGGGAATGCAGCGCGCCTGCGCAGTCCCCTTCCCGCCTAAGGGTGCCATCTTGCTCAGTCAGATGACATAGCTAAAAGACAGCAAAAAATCAAAATGAATGATATGACCGCAACTCCAGGGGAGGAGGGAGGGTCGTGAGGACTGATTTCTGCTGCTCCTGGAGAACACCTGTTACAGGTGAGTAACTACTCTTTCTCCAGGACCAAGCAGGAAGTCAGTCCTCACATATGGGACTCCCCAGCTCTAGGCTAGCGGGAACCCAAAGCTGAAAAAATGGCTCCCTCTCAAGAGCCTCAGCATCCGTGATAAGAATATCCCCTGAGAACGCCCACATACGGTAGCCCAACACAAGGGCCGGAGGGTAGGAGTTGCCTAAACCTCAAAGAGATTACGGAGTATCGCCTGTCCGAAAGCTCTGTCCCTCCGGGACTCTCTCCAGGCAGTAATGGGCTGCAAAAGTCTGGCTTGAAGACCAAGTTGTGGCCCGGCAGATGTCTGCCAATGGAACAGAGCGGAGATGAGCTACTGACGCGGCTTTCACCCTGACACGGTGGGCCGTGACTTGACCCTGCAAGGGGTGGTTGGCTGCTGTATTCGTCCAGGCGATACAATCTGCTACCCATGTGGACAATGTACGCTTGGAGACAGGTAACCCCATCTTATTAGGGTCAAAGGAGATGAAGAGCTGAGTAGCCCTTCGAGGCCCCCACGTACGTTCTATGTAAAAAGACAATGCCCTCCAGGGTATGCAAGACTGTTTCAGCCCAGCTTGCATGCGGCCTGGGAAAAAAGGTTGGAAGGACCACCTCCTGAATGAGGTGAAAAGAGGAGACCACTTTTGAAAGGAACTTGGGATGGGTCCGTAGGACCACCCTGTTCCTATAGAACCACGTATACGGTCTATCAGAAACCAGAGCTTGTAGTTCACTCACACGTCTGGCCGAGGTAAGAGCCACCAGGAAGAGCGCTTTCCAAGAGAGGAAGAGCAAATGCCAAGTAGCCACCAGCTCAAACGGTGAGCGAGTAAGTTGCTGCAAGACCACTTTCAAATCCCACTCAGTCGCCGGTGGATGAACTGGAGGCTTGAGAAGCAGACCTCTGAGAAATCGGGACACCAAGGGGTGAACCGACAGACTGTCCTTCCACCGGTGAGTGGTGCACTGGCAAAGCACTGAAGTGAACCCTTACAGAGTTAGACTTAAGGCCTAGGTCTGAAAGGTGAAGTAGATACTGCAGTACTACTGGCACAAGGCAAGAGAAAGGGTCTTCATTGCGCTGGGCACACCATATCGTAAACCTACGCCACTTGAGGGCACAGGATTTTCTGGTGGACTGTCTCCTAGAGACCAATACCACCTCCTCAACCTCCTTAGGTAGGAGTAAGGGAGCGAGAACTACCCTTTCAGCAGCCAGGCCATCAAACTGAGGGACCTGAGATTGGGGTGCAGAAGGGAACCCTGCTCTTGAGACAGGAGATCGTGTTGCAACCCCAGAGGTAACGGAGTTTCCACTGCCAACTGCAGCAGAAGTGGAAACCAGGGCTGCCTCGGCCATCTGGGGGCTACCAGAATCACCAAGGCCTTGTCCCGGAGAATCTTGAACAGAGTTGGGGCCACCAGGGGCGTGGGAGGAAATGCATACAGGAGGCCCGTAGACCAAGAGATCAGATGGATCAGATCCTCAGTGGATGTGGCTGTCTGGAGCAGAACCTGGGCAGCTGATGGTTCAGTGGACTGGCAAAGAGATCGATGGATGGAAGTCCCCAGCGGAGGAAGATCTGTGGGAGCACCACTGGATTCAACTGCCATTCGTGAGGCTGGAGAATCCTGCTTAGCTTGTCTGCTAGAAAGTTTTCTTGACCAGGTAGATAAACCGCTTTGAGAAACATACCCTGCCTGATCGCAACAGAGAAAAGGGCCAGATACTCCTGGCACAGGAGTTTGGACCCTGTGCCCCTTTGTTTGTTCACATAGAACATTGCAACCTGATTGTCCGTCTGAACTAGGACAGACTGGTGAGAGAGGGCATGAGAAAATGTTGGAAAAGCTAAGCGGATTGCTCGCAGCTCCAAAAGACTGATTTTCTGTGTGGCCTCTCGAGGAGACCACAGGCCTTGAGTGCATGTGCCCTGGCAATGTGCACCCCAACCCTTTAAGGAAGCTTCGGTCATCAGCACCCTTGTGTGTGCTGGAGCCTGAAAAGGTACCCCCCTGCGAAGGTTTGGGAGATGCAGCCACCACTGTAAGGAGTCCAAAAGTGGTCTGGACACCTTTACTCTGTCTCGGAGATCGCCTGTGGCCTGCGTCCACTGATCTCTGAGGCACCACTGAGTAGCCCGCATGTGCAGACGGGCATTCAGAGTCACATGTACAGTGAATGCCATGTGGCCCAGGAGCTGTAGGTAGTGCCTGGCAGAAACATGAGAATTGCTTTGGAACTGGTTGGCCAAGTCCATCAGTCTGTGGGCCCTGTCTTCGGGCAAGCAAGCTCTTGCCTGAAGGGTGTCTAATGTTGCCCCTATAAACTCTAGGTTCTGAGAGGGGAGCAAAGTGGACTTTGCGTAGTTTATGACAAAGCCCAGATGCTGAAGAAGACAGTGCGAAGAGTGGCTTGTCGGGCCTCCTGGAGAGACTGGCCCCTGATGAGCCAGTCGTCCAGGTACGGGAAGACAAATTTCCCTGATTCCTGAGATAAGCCGCCACCATTGCCAGGCATTTGGTGAAAACCCTGGGGCAGAGGTTAGGCCAAAGGGAAGTACCCTGTACTGAAAATGGTTTCCTCTCACCACAAATCTGAGATATTGTCGGTGGTCTGGATGGATGAGGATGTGAGTATAAGCATCCTTTAGGTCAAAGGAGCATAGCCAGTCTCCATGCTGGAGGTAGGGCAGCAGTATCCCAAAAGGTAAAAAGAAAAAAGGGACCCAGTTGGATTAAATTCAAAGCACACAAAAAGGAAATCCAATCTATCCAAAAATCCCCACTATGACCCACATATTAATTTTTGTCGGAGCAAGTCTATTCAGTGTCCAGGAAAGGGAAACCTGAGACACTACCGTAGTAGCTCCTTTCCAAAAGGTAAGCATCATGAACTTTTCCCTCTCGAGAAACTTGTTTAGGTTTCGCAAGTCTAGGATAGGCCGGAGGCCTCCAGTCCTTTTTGGTACCAGGAAGTACCTGGAGTAGAAGCCTTGCCCTTTCACGTGGTGAGGCACCGGTTCCACCGCCTGTTCCTTTAGAAGACTTGCCAACTCCTGAAGGAGGAGGTTCCTGTGTAGAGGGAGTCTTGGAGGCTCCCCTGGATAGTAGGAGGGAGGGGGGGGGGTAGCTGGTGGAAGTGGAGCATGTAGCCCTTTTGGACTATGCTCAGTATCCAGATATCCCCTGTGATGGCTGGCCCCTGTAGGCGTACAGGGTCAGTCGACCTCCTGTGCTGAGTGGAGCCACCGGCGGAGGAGAGGCTATGCTGTGGAAGTCAAAACCCCACTCCCTGCTGTGCAGAAGCCGGAGCTGGCGGCTTGGGGGTCTTCTGCCTACGGGGTCCATGCCCCTGCCCCTTGGCCTGCTGGGGAGCTGGAGAGGCCTGATACTGAGGGTAGGTTTTGTAGGCAGCACCCTTCATCCGGAAAAAGGGCTTTTCCCCCGAGCCCTTCTTTTTTTGAGAAGGGGCAGAAGTCTTTCTGGAAAGCCTTGTCCTGGTGAGTGTCTCAGTCTCGATTTCTGCAGCCTTTTCAGTCATGGGCTTACCGAATAGGTTATCACCTCGGCACGGGACATCGACCAACTTGTCCTGCAACCATGACTCCAGGTCCGATGACTGTAGCCAGGCCTGACGGCGTGCACTGATGCCGGCCGCGGCTACCCGTGCCGAAGCCTCGAAGCCATCATAGGCTGCTCGAGAGATAAACTTCGAGCACTCTCGGATCCCTGTAGACAAGGCTTTGAACCTCTGCAAGGGTTCCTTGGAGAGGCCAGCTGAGAACCCGGCAATCTCCTTTGCCAGGTCCCATAAGTACATGCCCATGTACAGCTGGTAAGTCTGGACACGGCAAGATAGCATAGAGCCCTGGAAGCACTTTTTACCGAGGGCATCCAGGTTCCAGGCCTCCCGGTGTGGAGGCACCGAGGAGTGCATCTTCTGACTCTTCAGGCGGTGCATGGCCGATTCCACAACCATGGAATTGTGTGGTAGCTGTGCCTTTTGGAACCCAGGGCTCTTATGGTCTCGATAAATGGAATCGATTCGTTTGCTAAGGACCGGCGCCGAGGCCGGTGCCTCCCACATATGAAAGAGCAGCCGTTCCAGCATCGGAGGAACCGGTACAGTAAAGGCTTCCTTCAGAGGAAAATCATACTGGAGGGCATCGAGCTCCTCCTTGTCCATGTCCCTCACGAAGTCTGAGAACCGGGTATCCTCCAGGGGGGGGGGGGGGGGACGACCTTCTCCGCGGCTCGGACTCTGGGGAGTACGAAGGGACACACCGGGTCCGGAAAGTGTCAGGGGACTCCTCGTCCTCCGTCTCCCACGCCGACTCCTCTGAGGAGTCGTCAAGTGGCTCAGGCCATGTGGGCCTCGGTGCTACCTGCCCCGATGCTGAGGGCACCGGCGTCGATGACTTCGGCCCCGCACGGGAGGTCGAGGAGGACCTTGGCTGAGGATCGACTCGAGACTTGATGAACTCGAGGATTGGCTCGGCCTCCAGGGTCGACCTAGACTTCGAGGTCCCGGTGGTCGGGGCAGATGCACCGGTCAGACCGGCGATCAGTACCCGCTGCTGTTCCATGAAGGCAGCCAAGCTGCTCTCCCAGGCCATCAGCCTGAGTCCGAGCTCAGGAGACTCAGCAAACTCTGACTCGCTGTTCTCCCAGAGGAGAGTCCACAAAGATAACAGAACTTACATGACTCAGAGACTCCGGCTCCATGCAAGGTAGTTTGGAAGGCCTCTCTGACTCCAAGAGCTCGGGGCGGCGGTCAGGGCTACGTGACCTGGCCCTCGAGGACCCAGGGGCCTCCACTGATGCCGCCCTCACGAGCTTCTTCTTCCTTTTGTGCTCCCGGGTGGGGGACCCCCTCTCAGAGGAACCACAACGACGCTCGGGGTCAGACTCCCGAGATGTCGAGGCCTCTGACGAAGCCTGGGCCCGGCTGGACGCGGACTCTGAAAAAATTCTCACACGTTGATGCTGATGGCTCCGAAGTGCCTTCGACGACATTTTGGCGCACGGGCCAGAGACCAGCAGGTCATGGTCGGGCCCGAGGCATCGGAGACAGCTGTCATGTGTGTCGGTGAGACACAAGTTTCTTGCACCGATCAAATTTTTTGAACCCGCTGGCAGCCATCGGTGGAAAAAGGGCCCCTGCAAGGTCAAAAGACTGGGCTGCCAGTGAAAATAACAGAAAAAGCGCAAAAAAGAAGTTCCGGACTCAATACCGGTGTACTGAGCTCAGGCGGGATGGGGAACCGGCGTCGAACCGGATAAAGAAACGTGAAAAATCGCAGAAAACAATCTACTTTTCCCCAGGTGACACGAACTACGTCCGTTGGGCTCTGCGGAAAAAGAAAGACTGAGCAAGATGGCACCCTTGGGCGGGAAGGGGACCGCGTAGGCGTGCTGCATTCCCAAAGGCTTTCTTTGAAAGCTGGGGAAATGCTCCGCACGGGGGCTCCGTTGGCGCAGACGTCACCCATATGTGAGGACTGACTTCCTGCTTGGTCCTGGAGAACAACATGTCCTCTGGGGGAGACTTCCATCTCTTGTTGGGAGGGGACAGGTCTGAGGAAAGGTCCAGAGATTCCCGCTCAGAGACTGGCGATTCCTTTTCCATCTCCCATCCCTCGAAGTCAGACGCCGAGAGGAAGTCAAAATAGTGCCAGGTCTCCTCCAGCACCGCTATCACTCTTGTGGAGAAGGCGGGCACTGATAGGATTGATGGCGGTCCTCCTGAAGGCACCAGTTTGTCGGGGCATCGGAACCCAAGACACTCGACAGTGAGATGGTGGTCTGAACCGGTGTGGACTCCAACCACCGGGGACATACCCGCCTCAGCAGGGAGGGCATGTGTCTCCAAGATTGGTTACATTGCATGGGGCAATGCCACCAAAGGCAGGGGGGGCCACTGGGGCTCATGCAGCCAGGAGAGCCACAATGTGCATCTGAAGGCGCTTGGTCAACACTCCAATTTCTGAGGTTATCAGGGCCAGTACAATGACTTTGGCCACTAACCCATCTTGGGGGCTCCACGATGGTCAGGGAATCGTGAGACTGCCAGTGGCCCTCTGGGGCCTTGGGAGTCGATTCCTCCCAATGGGGTACCTTTGCAAGTCACTCCTGGTCATCACCCTCAATTTTGCATCAAGAAGGGCTTTGGTGTCGATATCTGTGGCCCTTGGCCTGGTTCTCGGTGGCCCCCTTTGACGTCGATGAGGTAGATGGCAAATCCTTCCAAGGCCCTGACTGGAGATCAAAGGAGAGCCTCTGTTTCATGGTCCCATGGCTTCTCAGCTCCGAATGAACACCGGTGCTGCCCAATGCCAAGGTGTTGGTGGAGCTCCAAGAGGCGTTAATGTACTTATGCTGGGGCCAAAGACACCAAGTTTGACGGCCCAGAGAGGGACTCTTACTGCTTATCCCGTCCCTTGAGGTCCCTCCTGGTCATTTGCAAGCACAGATTACAGGAAAAGGGCTCATGGTCAGGGCCAAGGCACTGGAGGCACCCATTATGATGGTGTGTGACCAAGATGGTGCGTGCACACCGAGTGCACTTCTTGAATCTGCTGGCTGGTTTCAACATGACCAGAAAATAGCCACCGCAAAATCAAACGGCTCAATGCTGCCAGCCAGCCAAAAATTTATACGAGAAGGATAACCCCAAATGGTGCAAAAAGCAAAAAAATTTGCACCTTTTGCGCCGGCACATCTGACAGGCAGGAAATTATTATAAGCTCCTGAATGGTATAGTGCTTCTGCCAGCCTTAGGCAGGAAATTACCTTCAGGCTTGGTGTTTATATCATTCATTTTACCCTCCAAAGTGAGGTCTTCTGTCAATTTCTGGAAAACAATGGGTGGCATGAAAGTTGTGCAGTATAGAAAAATCAAATAAATACAAAATAAAAAAATAAAACAAGGATAACAGCAGCCATGCTGCTCAGTAGGGGTGGTATAGCATAGCTTGAGGTTGAATGAGGAGGTTAAAACAAGGAGTCTTGAGGCATAAGAGTCAAAAGAATCATTGGCATGGAAGCCAAAGTCCCCAAGAAAGAGGGAAAGGGATATAAATACTCCTGGGTTTTTAACCAGCTTAGGTGGGTAGAGACCTCTAACGTTCCTACTAACTGCAGTGCACAACTTTCATGCCACCCATTGTTTTCCAGAAATTGACAGAAGACCTCACATTGGAGGGTAAAATGAATGATATAAACACCAAGCCTGAAGGTAATTTCCTGCCTAAGGCTGGCAGAAGCACTATACCATTCAGGAGCTTATATAGTCTTTAGTTGGCTAAATAATTATACTACTATGTGTGTTATGTCTTTGGCTGGCACTGATCCTAGAAACACTGCAGCACGCATCATCACGGGCACAGCAAAACATGAACATATCACACCTGTACTGCAGCAACTCTATTGGTTACCCATAGCAGCACGGGCAAGATTCAAGACAACACTAAACATTTTCAAAATCATACATCAATATTCAGCAAATGTTCTGCACAACACATTGATCAGAGAAACAACCAGCAGACCTAGAAGAGCCAACGGCATCAACAGACTCTGCACACCCACCGGATAACAGAAGACAAAGCAAACCACCTCCAACAGAGCACTTTCTCGGCGCCAGCTCTTTGGAACTCCCTCCCAGATGCCACCATGCATGCGTGGTCTTCTTCCCATCCAAGGGTGCCATCTTACTCAGTCAGATGACATAGCTAGAGCAAACAAAAGAAGATGGCAAAAATAGTACAGCAACTTCAAGGGGAGGAGGGAGGGGGTTGTGAGGACCAATTCCTGCTGTCCCTGGAGAACACTTGTTACAGGTGAATAACTGCGCTTTCTCCAGGAACAAGCAGGAAGCCCATCCTCACATATGAGACTCCCTAGCTACAGGCTAACGAGAATCTGCAGAAAAAAACATGTCCCAGCTGTCAGCAGTCACAAGCAAATCTGAGGACAGACTCTGAGGACCCTAGTGACTAGAAAGAACCATAGCTCCGGTATACTACACTTTGTTAGTTAACTGTTTTTACACGGTCCCAGTTCAAAAACCCACCTTGTTATTTTATGATATGTTAAGATGTTCTATGTAAAAATTAAGATGTTCTATGTAAAACAAACTTAGCGTTGTTAATTGTTGTTATTTGTACACCGCATCTGATCTCTGGAAGATGCGGTATAAAAATGAGTGTTAAATAAATAAATAAATAAATAAATATACTTCTCCATCTCACACATCCATTGATGGAACCCAACTGCAAGTCAAAAAAGAAGTACGCTACCTAGGAATCACTCGACCAACACCTCACCCTATCCTCCCACATAAACAAGACCACAAGAACCATTTACTACAAACTCAAGAATATACCATACCTCGGAACCACACGACTTCCGTACTGTCTTACAAGCCCTCATCTTCCCTCACTTTGATTACTGCAATCTCATTCTTCAGGGCTTGCCAAAATATTTGTTTCAACCACTCCAACTTGCCATGAATACCACAGCACACCTTCTCTGCAATGCCTCAAGATCAGAACACATCACACCACTCCTCAATAGCTACATGATTGCACAAATCAAATATAAATCCATTCTTACAACTTTCAAGGTCCTCCATGGCTTGTCTGCCACCTATCTACAATCACTGATCCAAAAGACACACAACAACAGAAGCAGAAGAAGCAGCTCCCTCAGCATACTTCATGTCCCAACAATTGATCTCAAAGCCAGTTCTACAGCTTCAAGAAGGGCTTTTTCCCTGATCGCTCCAGCAATATGGAACTTGTCCCAGACAGCCTCCAAGCTACTAATGACTTAATGGACTTCAGAAAGACTAAAACTCACCTTTACCTGGAACATTTCCCAAATGATAAAACATAACCATCATTCTGCATAACAGCTTCCCACAGCTACCTACAAACCTCTGACAGTAAATATTCCAAAGAAACCACTCCCTCCTCCGGAAGCTGTTCATCCACTACTTTACTCCTAACATTGTAAATAATCCCTGTCTTATTTAATTTAAATGTTCTTTTACCTACATTTTGTTCCAACGTTTGCAGTTTCCTGTAATGCCACTGTTAACGTTATTGATTTATGTAAGTTTTATGTAAAGCCACTGATGGCATATTGTTCCATGTAAACTGCTTAGACTATCAGATTTGCGGTATATAAGCTTAGCTAAATAAATTAAATAAATAAATAAGGCCCAAACAGATTACGGCGTACAGCCTGGCCTAAGGCACTGTCCTGTCGGGACTCCCTCTCCAGGCAGTAGTGAGCTGCAAAAGTATGGATTGAGGACCAGATGGCGGCCTGACAGATATCTGCCATAGGGACAGAGCGTAGGCTCGCAAATGAGGCTGCCATATCACTGACGTTGTGCGCCATGACCCAGCGCTCCAACGATAGCCCAGCCTGGGCAAAGGCGATGCAGTCTGCCACCCAGGTGGACAGGGTCCGCTTGGTGAAAGCCTCCCCCCATAAAACGAAAAGCTGTGAGGCTTTGCAGTGGCCTCGAGTACGTTGCAGGTAGAAGGACAGGGTCCTTTTGCAGTCCAGAATATGGAAAACAGCCACTGTCTTGTCGGCATGGGGCCGTGGAAAGAAGGTAGGGAGTATCACCTCTTGGTTGAGGTGAAAGGCGGATACACCCTTTGGGAAGAATTTAGGGTGGGTGCAAAGCATGACCCTGTTCTTGTAGAACCTGGTGTAGGGTGGTTCTGCCACCAAGGCCTGAAGCTCACTGACTCTGCAGGCAGAGGTGAGTACCACCAGGAAGGCAACCTTCCAAGATAGGTAACACAAATGGCAGGTAGCCAAGGGTTCGAAGGGCGGCTTGGAAAGCTGTGTCAGAACCATGTTGAGATCCCATTCCACCAGAGGTGGCCGGATGGTGGGGTTTTGAGAGCTGCAAGCCCTGCATGAATCGGGTAATGACGGGCAGCACAGAAAGAGGCTTGCCCTCTATGGAGTGATGGTTCACAGAGAGTGCACTCAGGTGTACCCTGATGGAGTTGGACTTGAGTCCAGTCTGCGAGAGGTGGAGCAAGTACTGAAGCACTGTATGCAGTGGGCAGGAGAATGGATCTTCCTGCTGCTCTGTACACCATATCAAGGAATCTGCACCATTTGAAGGCATAGGCTTGTCTGGTGGAGTTCTTATGAGAAGCCAGAAGGACTTCTTAGGGAGGCTGAGGAGTGCCAGGGCGACCAGTTCAGCAACCATATTGTTAGCGACAGGGACCCCAGATTGGAGTGGAGAATCAAGCCCTCCTCCTGGGCAATTCCCCAGAGGGACTGGGAGCTCCATCGAGAGACAGAGTAACAGAGGAAACCAAGACTGTCTGGGCTACTGCGGGACCACCAGGATCATGGAAGCCTTGTCCTGCTGGACTTTGAAGAGGGTCTGTGCGATTAGTGGTTTGGGAGGGACGGCATACAATAGGCCCTTCGACCACGAGATGAGGAAGATGTCTACCGCTATCCAGGATGGATGAGGTTGGGTACAGCAGAAGCAGGGCAGCAGAGTATTGACTGAGCTGGCAAAGGGGTCCAGACTTGGGGTTCCCCATAGTTGGAATAGCTGCTGCACCACCCTGGGGTCTAGGCCCCACTCATGTGGCTGGAGAACCCTGTTCAGTCTGTCTACTAGGACATTGTCCTGGCCCGGAAGGTATACCACCCTGAGGAGCATTCCATGACTGATTATCCATAAGGCGCATGAGAAAGAGAGAGAAGAATAGGCAGCCCAATTTCTTGAGGGCAGAAATCCTCATGCTCTGTCTTCTGGTCCTGGCAGAGGATGAACTCCTGTACCCCTCACATTGGCATAGGCCTCCCCATACGGCAACAAGATGGATCTGGGAGAGGATCCATGTGCTCCTGGCATGGTGGGTCACCCAGATATATAAGACACAGGGGGATATGTGGCGGCAGGCAGACAACCTGTGTGCAGGCAGGGAAGTGAGGTAGCCAGAGATGAGTGAAAATGTAACCAAGGCAGGCTGGTCCCCCAGGAGACATCCTCTGAGGAGCCCATAAGAGCAAATGAAGATGTGTAGCCACAGACACACAACAACCAGGAGCACAACTGGAATCTGGCAGGGAGAGCAGGCACAGACATACAAGCAGAGCAGTGGCAAGGGAATGAGGCGGCAAGTGACAGGCAAGACATTGCTGACACATAAAGACGCTGGGATGTGTATGGTGGCACATGGGCATGTCTGCAGATGCCATGACCTATGTCCATGGTGAGACAAGCCCATTTGTGCAAGAAGGTACTATGCCCTGCAACAAGCCAATCCCCAGATCAAACATCATGCAATGCATAATGCATATGTTTACAGGCATTGCTGACACTCAGGCACAAAACCTTAGGAAAGTAGTCATTCATTCCCCAGAGAATGTAAAATCACAGATGACAGCCATCAGTGATGTCCATGGGTTGTGCTGGGAACCAGAATGTCTGAAGGAACGCAACCGCATGGCGTCTCTGGTGGCTATCTGGCTCCCTGTCTCTATGTACAAATAAAGACAAGCTGTGGGGGCCCTGCAGAGTATATCTCTACAGAGTAACATTTATATAAGGGATCATTCCCACACCATCCTCTCTGGAGTCCTTCTTGCTTTTGGTCTGGCCGCCACCTGCAGGGGAAGAAAAGGTGACATTTTACTGACCAGTTAATGACCTTTCCTTGAGCCCTGCTAGACCAGTCCAGACAAGTGTGTTATGTTCCCCACCAGCAGGTTGGTGAAAACAAAGAACCAATGAAAAGCCCAGGTTTCAATGACATCATTCTCATGCCTCTATTCGCCTCAACCACCAGAGGTCCCTCAATATTCATCCCTAAGCATATGGGAGAAAACATAGCAAGCCTCACACAACCTTAATTGTGGGCAACAAGGGTAATCAACAATCGAGAACTATGTACAAGAAAAAGGCTGCGTAGAAGATGAACCTGCACGGTCAAGTATAAGAATCAAAGCGGTCCCAAGGGTACCTTAGCAGAAGAGCAGAGCAAATACAGTTTTAGGGGTAGGCCCTGGACTGGTCTAGCAGGGCTCAAGGAAAGGACATTAACTGTCCAAGTAAAATGTCACTTTCCATATCGTTCTGCTAGATCAGTCCAGACAAGTGGGATGTACCAAAGCTACAATACCATTGGGTGGGAAGAAGACACAGCAGCTTGCAAAACTTGAGCCACAGGGCATAATCGCCTGACAAAAGGGGAAAGTGATGCCCACATTGCTGCCTGACAGTTGTCTGCAGGGGCTATTGAGCTCCGCTTTACCTAAGAGGACATTTGTGCTTGGGTAGAATGGGCGTGCAAACACTCCAGAACTGGCCAGTTCCGCAACAAATACACTGAGGCAATAGCCACCTTAATCCAGCGCCCCAAAGTCGACCTGGCCACTCTTTCACTCTTGCATGGGCCAGCAAACAGCTCAAAATGATGGTCTGACTTACGAATGGAATCTATAACCTTAAAGTACCGGAGAAGCACCCTCAAAACATCCACAAGGCAAAGATCCTTATTGTTCCCCCCAACAGTGTTCCTTAGAGAAGGAGGGCAGGCACATGAAGGGAGACAGCATCTTAGGCAAGAAAGAAGGCATAGGCTAAATGGAAATTGCCTCCTTTGAAAAAGACAGATAAGGATCTCAGCAAGACAGTCTGCAGCTCGGAGATCTGCTTTCTAGAATGAATTATGACCAAGAAGACAGTCTTGAGTAACAAATCCTTTAAGGCAGCAAGCTTCAACGGCTCAAAGAGGGCTGCTATCTGGGCCCTGAGTACCAGATATAGATCCCAGACTGATGGGGAGGACACAGATGCCAAACCCCCTGGAGAAAACATAAGACATCCAGATGGCAAGGCCAAAGACTTGCCCACCACCGTATTACAAAAAACAGATCAGAGCTGCCACCTGAACTTTCAGGGAGCTAAGTGAAAGGCCCTTCTCTAGGCCATCCTGCAGTAAGGTCAACAGGGAGGACACCTTGGCCATCTTAGGAGCCAACTACTATGAGTTGCACCAGCACTCAAGAGTACCACCTCCTGGTTGAAGTGGAAGGCAGATACCACCTTCAAAAGGAATTTAAGTGAGTGCGAAGCACGACCCTATACTTGTAGAACTTGGTGTAAGCTGGCTCGACCACCAAGGCCTGAAGCTCGCTGACCCTGCAGGCAGAGGTGAGTGCCACCAGAAAGAAGACCTTCCAAGAGAGATAACGCAAAAGGCAGGTACCAGAGGTTCAAAAGATGGCTTGGTGAGCTGCGTCAGAAGCACGTTGAGGTCCCATTCTGCCGAGGGTGGGCGGATGGGAGGCTTAGAGAGCAGAAGGCCCTACATAAATCGGGTAATGAGGGGTTGCACAGAAAGAGGTTTCCCTGCTATGGAATGATGGTGCGCCGAGAGCACACTCAGGTGCACTCTGACAGAGTTGGACTTGAGTCTGGTTTGCAAAAGGTGAAGCAAGTACTGTAGCACCGCGTGCACCTGACAAGAGAACGGGTAAACCTGTTCCTCTACACACCATACTGAGAATCTGTGCCATATGAAGGCATAGGCTCATCTTGGAGAGTTCTTACAAGAGGCTAGGACTTCCTCCACCTCCCTTGGGAGTTTGTAGGGTGCTAAGGCTACCCGTTCAGCAGCCATGCTGTTAACGTCATGGACCCCAGGTTGGGGTAAAGAAGGGAGCCCTCCTCCTGGGTCACTAGCCCTGGGGGTTCCCCACCGGGACCATGGCTTGTGTCCACTGTGAGCAGAGATACCACTGAGCCGCCCGCATGTGGAGGTGGGCATTGGGAACCACATAGATTGTGGATGCTATGTGGCCCAGTAGACGGAGCATGGACCGTGCAGACACTGTGTGATGGCGTTGCACCTCAGTGGCCAGGGACCTGAGGCGATCTGCCCTGTCCAAGGGAAGAAAGGCCCTAGCCTGGAGAGTGTCCAGTCGAGCTCCTATGAACTCCAAGTCCTGCAGTGGAGTGAGGTGAGACTTGGGGTGGTTTATCACAAACACTAAATGCTGCAGGACCTTAATGGTGTAGGCCGTGGCCTGTTGCACCTCAGTGGTCATCTTCTCATACCTGGACGACCTTTACAAGTCAGTCATCCAGGTATGAGAAGACGAAGGCCGCTTGAAGACTGAGATAGGTGGCCACCACTGCCAGGTATTTGGTGAAGACTCTTGGTGCGGAGCCTAGGGTGAAGGGTGGTACCCTGTACTGGTAGTGGTTACCCCCAACTATGAACCTTAAGTACTGCCTGTGATTGGGATGAATAAGGATATGGGTATTAGCATCCTTTAGGTCCAAGGAGCATAGCCAATCTCCCTGCTGGAGGTAGGGCAGCAATGTTCCAAGGGAGAACATCTTGAACTTCTCTCGCACCAGGAACTTGTTCAGATTTCTCAAGTCCAAAATGGGCCTTCGGCTCCCTGGGACCAGAAAGTGACGGGAGTAGAACCCCCTTGCCCCTGAGGTGGAGGGGTACTGGTTCCATGGCTCCATCCTTGATGAGGCCTGCAAATTCCTGCAGTAGCAGTGCCTGGTGCAGGGGAGTGAGAGGGGGCACTCCTGGAAAGAGAAGGGGCTCTCCAGGAAAGAAAGGGGGAGGCGTCCGGTCCAAGTGAAGGAGGTAGCCTTCTCTGACCACATGGAGAGCCCAGGTATCGGTTGTTATGGCCAGCCACTGATGGGCAAAGTGGATCAGATGCCCCCCTGTTGGCAGCTGCTCCCCCCAGAAGGAGAAGGTATGTTCAGGGAGTCAAAACCCTGACCCAGCCTGGGCAGGAGCCGGCATTTGGAGCTTAGAGCTCTTAGGCTTGCGTTAGCCTTGGACCACTCCTTTGCCCTGGTGACCCAACTGTGGGGTCGGGGGGGGGGGGCTGGTATTGGGGATAGCTTCGGTAAGGCTGGCCTTTTATGTGAAAATGGGGCCTCTTCCCCAATAGTTTCTTCTTGGGGAAGGTGGAGGTCTTCCTGGAGAGCAGAGTCCTCATGATGAATTCTGTCTCAATCTCCGCTACCTTTTCCTCCAGCGGTTTGCAGAAGACGTTTTCACTGAGACAGAGGATGTCAAGGAGTCTCTCCTGGCCCACTGCTTGAGGTCCAATGCCTGGAGCCAGGCCTGGAATCAGGCACCGATGCCAGCGGCACCCACACATGTTGGACTCTAAGCCATCATGGGCAGCTCAAGACATGTACTTCGAGCACCCCCCGAAGCACTTTGTGAGGGTTTGGAATCGCTGGAGGTGATCTCCATTGAGATTCGCTGAGAAACCTGTGAGTTCTTTTGCTAGGTCTCAGAGATACATGCCGATATACAGCAGAGCCCTGGTAGCATTTGCATCCAAGGGCATCAAGGGCACGGGACTTTCTGCCTGGGGGCACAGAGGAGCGAGTCTTTGGGCTTTTCTGCTGGCGCATGGTCAACTCTACCACCATAGAGGTGTGTGGGAGTTGGGCTTTCTGAAAGCTGGGGCCCCACTGGACCCAGGACATGGTGTCAGCTAACTACTGGCACCAATGCCAGTGTCTCCCACATCCGAAGGAGTCGCCGCCCGAGGATGGTGGGGATGGGGACCGTCAAAGCCTCCTTAGGTGGAGCCTCATACTGGAGGATTTCAAACTTCTCCTTGCGAGGGTCCTCCGACTCCGTGGTGAGAGACAAGGCTTTCACCATGTCCCGGACAAACTCGAGGAATGATGTGTCCTCAGGTAGGGACCGGTGCCACGATGCCGGGGGAGACGGGTCTGAGGGGAGATCGGGTGTTTACGTGTCTCTGGGGATGCCTCATCCTCAGACTTCCAGTCTGAGTAGTTGATCGAGGACTCGAGGCCGGATGGCGCTTGAGGTGCCGGGCTCGTGTTGGGTCTTTGGTGACCCACGGCGGCTGCTTGGCCAGAGCCCCAAGCGCATGCTGGGGAGGAACTCACTCCCAAGGATCGGGATTGAGACCCTCACTGAGCATTAGCTTGAGGCTCGGGGCTCTCGAGGATTGTCTAAGCAGCCCGGGAAGTCCTCGATGTTGAAGTACCTGCAGTCTCAGCATGAGCACTAGTGGGGCCGGGCATCGACACTTGCTGAGAGTCAAGGAAGTCCGTGACACTGCGCTCCAATGCCATCATCCTGGTTTCCCACTCAGGAGTTACAGCCTTTGACGTGGACAGTGGGGTGGACTGGGTTTGGCATTGGTGAGGAGAGGGATTCCCCGATGGGACAGGCCTTGTGGGTCCGTGACCTGTACCGGAGGCCCCGGCATCTGTTTGGGCACCTTTGCTGGCCGCTCCTGCTCAGACTCCTCAGATATCCTCCAGGGACTGTGGGACCTGACAAAGGACTTGCCATGTGTGTTTGATTCCCAGAATGAGGTCTTCGAGGATTTCTTCTTTTTCTTGCGCTCATGCTCCTGGGAACCCTTGTCAGAGTGTCTGCAGACCTGGTTGGGCACTGCAGGGGCTTTACGTGACTCCGAAGATCTGTGCGGGACCTTAGCGTGCAAAGCTACTGGGGATACCAGGGCAGAATCTGACCTGTGGAAGATGTTGTCTTGCTTCTGCCGATGACTTTGAATGGCGTTCGCAGACATCATTTTACACAGGGCACAAACCTCTGGGTCATGGTCGACACACAGACACCAGAGGCAGCAGTCGTGTGTATCAGTTAGGGACATGTTCTTTGAGCATCAATCACACTTTTTGAACCCTCTGGCCATTGGGGCAAAAAGGACCCCTGCGAGGTTGAAGACCCTCGACACGGCCAGAGGTTATAAAAGAGAGTGAAACTGTACTGGAATAAAAACTAAAAACAGTTTTGAGACTCAATGCCGGAGCAACGGGGCTCAGAGGCGGGAAAGGGACTGGTGCTAACCGGAGAAGGAAGGATAGTTTTATGCACAAACACATCAACTTTTTCCGAGGAAAGACGACAGACGTCTTTTGGGCTCCACAGAAAAAGGGAGACTGAGTAAGATGGCACTCTTAGGCGAGAAGGCGACCACGCATGCATGGTGGCATCTCGCAAAGGCTTTCTTTGAAAGCTGGGGAGATGCTTCTGCGGGGGCTCCGTTGGCGCCGACATCACCCATATGTGAGGACTGACTTCCTGCTTGTTCCTGGAGAATCCATCCGCCATCTGCTGGAGACAAAGAAATACTGAAGGGACTTCTGGTGGTTGAGGCGAATAGAAGCATAGAAGTGATGTCATTAAAACCTGAGCTTTTCATTGGTTCTTTGTCTCTACCAATATGCTAGTAGGGGAACACAACCCACTTGTCTGGACTGATCTAGCAGGATGATATGGAATTATGCTTGAAAATTTATAGAAAGATGCTGTGTTTAACTTTGTACTATGCAGAAGAAGTGTCAGCTTCTGTTTACTTAGCAGACTTTTTACTAAAGGTTTTAATGCGTGCTAATGAAATGAATATACATTAAGTGCCCACAGCCCTTTAATTTCTATGGGCACAGTGGTACTTAACACGCATTAATCTTTAGTAAAAGGGCCTCTGAGTTTCACTGAACCCCAAATTTTACCAAGGTGCCTACATCTTTGCACATAACTCTACTGCAGCCAAGAAAGATGCACCTTTTCCTGCTAAAACTCCACAGTGCCTATTTATTTTTTTCTATCATTCTAGTCAAAAGTATTCCGATCAGGGTAAAGCAAAGCAATAAACCTGTAGAATGTGAGCTGGCCCTTAAATTCCCTTCTGGGTTCTTTTATTGCTATTTCTTCTTAAAGTGCAAAAGGTTAACCAGCAATGCAACAGAATTTTCAGAAAGGGTTTAGAGGACTATAGATAAATTCTAATTTGTTTAGTAAAAAGTCCATGCTAGTGCCTGAATAAAGCTTTAACTTAAAACTATTTGAAGGGTTCTTCAAAGGTAAAGAAAAACCCATAGGTTGAAATGTGACTTCTGGACAGCCCACACATGGCAGCCATATGTTCCCTATGCCATGTCTGCCCAGCCTCTCTCTTACAGTAGAACACATGTGTTTACCGCAGAAGCAGCTTAGGCTTAGAATTGTTGACACTGGACAGTCACTATCCTATAGCTCCTGAAGGGGCGCACACCTCCCTTTTCTCACTGCTGCTACATATCAACCAGAGACCTAAACCCCAGAGTTTCACAATGCAGTGTAAAAATACTTGGGTATACAACATATCAGTTGCAGGTTTCACTATTTGGTCTTTGAAACATTTTAAGGGCAAGATAGCTGCTGGGTTAGCTAAAGCCACAAATGCTCTTAACTCTCTCCTCAAAGTGGTTAAAGCAGAACAGCTGTGTCAGCATTAAGAAAAACAAACAAAACAAAGGTCTACTGCAGAGCAGTCCAGTCACTAGTGAAAACAATGGTCCGTGGTATTGCTAAAACAGAGATCTACAGTGCAGAACCAAAGAAATCATTAAAACAGGAGAAAAAAAAGAATTATACAATTCCAAGGATGAAGAGTTTGAACATCTATGCCCAGAATCTACCTTGAGTTTATTTAATTTTGAGTTAACTAAAACAGGTCTGTGTGAGACGTTTCCATCTCATACAGTCCTATATCACTTCAAAGTGAGAACTGCATGTATGCGTAGTCAACATACAATGAGATTTAATTAATTTTATGTATAAATTAGAAAACAGGTCAGAAGTTAAGGAGACAAGAATAAATCTATTAAGGCACAAAATACCACATTACATAGATGAGCAAGGCAACTGCATCAATGACCTTATGATTGGGATACTAAAAGGTTAATTCAGAACTACCTGGGATCTTAGGTATTTGAAGTTAAAATAATCAACCATTAACATAAAAAGACTTAACACAGACTTCTTCTTTTTAAAATCACTATCAAGCAATTCTGCTTCCTCTGCCACCTTCTTATCATGACTAACACATCAATTCAAATCCTTTTCCCCCTTCCTAGTCATACCACTGTAATGCAATCCAAAGCCAAGTTATACTTGCACTCTGTGCAACTTGCAAACGTGGTGTCTCCCCTCCATATGACATATTGTGGTAGGCGAAGGCCTGTGATCCATGGTGTCTGAAGTGAGCAGACAGGCCTGAGCAGCTTGACCTGTAACTGAAGCCTGTAGTTAGGCCCAGAGGAATGAAAACCCCCCTGAATGATGACACCATAGAATTGAAACTTAACTCAACTTAACTGAACATAGCTAAGCAGAAACGAAACTTAGAAAAGACAGAAAACAGCTCTAATTGGTACTGATAAGAGAGCACAGCTTCTATGGAATTAATTAACTCTGCAAAAAGAAAGGTTACAGTGCCCTGCTTCCCATATGTTTTAACTAGCTGAGCGACCTTGGAGGAGAGATGTAACAAGTTAGAGACACTGACCATTGTAATGAGGACTGAAAGGGGGGCAACCAGGTGCTGAGCCCAGACCAGAGTCCCAATTGGGTAGCCATATCAGTACCGGGACCAATAGATGGTTGTTAGAGTTTACTGGGACCAATGAAAAGTTTGCCTATGTCTAGAATGGAGAAGAACGGTATAAAAGTTGTTGTTTTGCTAGAAACCATTGCTCAGCCATTTTGAAATTGCTTATTGCTTGAGCCATGTGCACATTAAACTGGCTTGGATCCTTGAAACGACTCCTGGTTTTATTTATTGCATGCTTATCTGCTGCTACATTTCTTGGTGCATTGGGCCGGGAAGTGCGAGTGGTGGATGGTGTTCAAGTGAATAAATCCACGTAATTCGCCTTGAGGTTTGGTCCAGTTGGAACCATGCCAATCCGACGCAGGGGAATTTCCCTGGGCCCACCAATCCTCTTGTATCGGAGGGGGTTCTGCCTGGCTTCGGCAGGCACTGGATCCAGCTGGCCAACACCTCCGACCCGGGGGAGTCCAGGATCCAACTCAGAAGCTTGGGAACCAGATCTGGTAAGTAGAGTTTTGATTTGGTATGTCTAGACAGAAATAGAAAGAGCAGTGCTGCCATTGGAACTTGGAATTGGTAATCTCGAGATAAATTGGAAATTGGTAAGAGAGCTTGATCCCCTCTCAAAGGCGGTCCAATTAACCTTGCATGAGTATGCGCGAGGTGAACCCACTGCCTTTTTGGAATTTGGAATTTGAATTTGCATTTGGTAAGAGAGCTCTTCTAGTATTTGGAAATTGGTTAAGACTAGTCAGAATAGATAGAACGAAATGCATTTTGGGATATGTTGCTAGCATGATTGTGAAGCGTTTGATGTGTATTGTCTGCCCTACTGTGTATCTGTTTTTTGTTCTCTGTTGAGACCACGAGTTTCCCTTCTGTTATAAATGTGAGATTATTCTGTTGAGTAATTTGTGACAGTTCACTGATTAAGAAATTGTATTAATAAAGCAGAACGAAGACGCAAAACACCTAGAATCATTTTAAAAATCCAAAAGCTGGTCTGACCCAGTTCGCTTTCCTACTGCACAGTGAAAATAAAAAACTGACAGGGGGCGTGTCTGAAGGAAAGAATGTACAGTGTCTTTCTAACCCTGTGCAGGCTTAAATCTCAATGCTGTTAGTTTGTGCTTATTTCAGGACAATTGTACCTGTTTTATTCACTGTGTTTTAATGGTGATGTTCCTTCTACTATGGTCAGGTATTATATACCATTCGATAGGAATATTTAGTCAGAATTTTAGTTTTGAAGGTCGAATTAACCTCATCGGAGCTCCGTAAACTGTTTTTAGTTATATTCTCTGCTTTGTCTGTATTTTTATTGTTACCTTTCAGAAATGATAAACTAAGCAAACTGTTTTTGGGTTTATTTCCTTTGACTTATAAACCTACAAAGTAATTATTAGATCACGACTTGACACTGATTTAAATGATTCTTGCTAGCATGTCTCTGTGTGTCTGTGAAACTGTGATCATTTCGTTTCCAGTGAGCGGAGGGGTGTGGCTCACACAGCTTACTAGGGAATGAGACAGCCGTTCCCGATTGAGCAGTCTCTTGCTTGTGTAAAATAAAGGAAGTATATCTGTTGTTTCAAAAACTAACGGCAGATTGCAACCTGAGAATGACTGGTTTAAATTCTGAGTGAATAAGAAAATTGTGTTAGGATTTTATCTTTGAAATCTGTACTAGTGACTAATGACGACCTTTACAATTCAAGATAAATTCATTTGTTTTAAAATTCCAAGACGTTATTACCTGATATACTGTGGCAAGCACCTGATAGAAGACATTTAGTGTTAAAAACAAAACAAAAAGAGGGTGTATATGCATTTTAGATATCCACCACAGCTATGGAAAAGTATCCGTTTCATGTCTTTTGAATATTTGCTTCCTGAACTAAAAAAAAAAAATAATTTCTTTTGCAGAGACATGCTGATTACGACTGGCAGCTAGTTGCTAAGAAATTTAATTCTAGTCATACGTAACAGATAGCTATAGTTCTCTCTATAAGATATTTTAAGAACTGTATCTAAATTGTATGTCTGTGCTCAATTTAAGCTTATGTTTACGGTAATAAGGTTTTTTAATAAGTGTCTTTTCAAGTATGATCAAGAATTTCAGTAAGGGATTTACTGAAGACTATAAAATGTCTCTGTCCCAATCAGGAATGCTATGTGAAAGGGAGTGGCTTTTGCTAGTTGCCCATATTTCCTTAGTTCACCATATTTTGCCCATGAATCTCTAGATATCCTGTCTCGTCACTCTCTCTCTCTCTGTAAGTAGCTCCGTTCAGAGTGCTTAAGGGGGGAATGGAGCCCAGTCCACCGATGTCACCCCCCGGTGGGCGTGAACTAATGTGCCCACAGCAGAGAAGTAGAACATTTAAAAAAAAAAAATCAACCTCCTGGATAGAGCGTTGCTAGGAGAAACAGAACCCAGGAGAGGGGGGGGGGGGGACTCCTCCCTGTAGATTCCCTAGTTTGCCAGCCACCTCCGCAGCAGGGGGATGTGCACCCCCTCTGGACCAGAAGTGAAAGTCAGCTGACCAGACTTGTTTAGAACTGAAAAAACTGCATTATACACTGAGAAGTTTAGGACTTGATTGAACTAATGAACGGAAATTGCAGAGAACTGGATGAATTTGCGGGCATAATAGTTAAATGAAAAGTTGATCAGAAAAGTATGTGGATTGTTGAAGAAGGACAGAGAATGTAAAAATTGTAAGATGGAAAAAGAGAACAGATCTTTTTGCTGATATTTTAGTCGAATGATGTGGAGGAGGTTTTCCTAATCAAAGGAGCAGAGGAAGTGAAAAACTGGGTGTGAGTGCGCCCATTACAGAGGAGAAAGACATTAGAAAAGTGAATGCCCGTATCTTGACTCCTCCCCAGGAGGGGAGGAGGGAGTACTTGATTGCAGAGTCATAAAACAATAAACCAAGCACAATGTTCTAGTAGGAGAAGGAAGTAGCTATAGAGTAAGTGGCAGCTAAAGAGGGCTACAGCATGGATAAAGACTAGGCCAGATGCATCACCATTATCAGAGCTACTGGGGCTAAGTCCGCAAAGCCTTTCCTGCAGAATCGCATGTGTGAACTAGGGGGACAGAAAATAATGCACCAGTTCCTGTATATGCCTGAATGCCCTATTCCATTTTTGGAGCCGAGATCTGCTTGCAAAGCTTCAGACACAGATATCCTTTGCTGAAGAGAGAGAAATGCAAATGACTGTGAACCCAAAACCTGCTGGATTGATGGTGCTGACTGTTCCCCGAGAAGAGGAGTGGCGGTTCTATAGCACATCTCCAATCAAGCCAGATAGTTCCTGTATACCTACCAACCTTAAAGCCCCACCTGGAGGATGGGCAGAAGATAATCCACCTGGCCTAGCGAAGAACATAGCCCCTGTCATTGTCACCCTCAAGCCAGTCAAGAAGCCTGGGACAGGTGATTACCACCCAGTGCAGGATCTAAGAAGAATGAATGATGCAGCTGAAACTATACAACCAGTGGTACCAAAATCCTTATATTCTCTTGGAACTGATCTCTGCTGAAGCTATACATTTCATCATTCTGGACTTAAAAAAGATGTTTTTTTTTCTGCATACGCTTAGCCCAAGACCCCACTACAATGGGGGGGCCAACTCATCTGGACAAGATTACCTCAAGGATTCAAGAACTCGCCTCACTCAGCAAGGATTTGACAAGTTGTCCAGAAACTGCAGGAGAAAAAAAATTCTACTTCAATATGTGGACAACTTGCTCATAACCACCAATTCAGAAAATGAATGTCTACAAGCCATCAGTGAACTTTTGCACCTTCTTAATGAGGCTGGATACAAAGTCTCAAGAGCCAAGGTGCAATTATGTCCAACAAGTTAAATACCTAGGATTCCAGTTGTCCAGCGGAATTCGACGCCTGGGACCCTTACCAGAACGCAAAGCAGCTGTATGCAGTATTCCTACTCCAACCACCAGGAGGCAAGTGAGAGCCTTCTTGGGTGCCACAGAGTATGTTGTGTAAAACCCCCCAGCTCCAATTGAAGGTCAGTCAAGCTTTGAATCCTGTTATGTTGTTACCAGTTGGTCTTGACCCCCTGATCATGACTGTTTAGAAATTATGGACACTGTATTCTCAAGCCGCCTGGATTTGACTGATGTCCCTCTGGAGAACCCTGAACAGACTTTCTTTGTGGCTGAAGGCAGTTTCATCATCAATGGACATTGTTGTGCTAGATATGCAGTGGTGACCCCTGATTTGGTAGTTGAGTCCTCAGCCCTGGCCCCAGAAACTTCACCACAGAAAGCTGAACTGATAGCCCTCACTAGAGCACTAACAATAGGAAAAGAGCCCTGTCTAAATGTGTACCCAGATTCCAAGTATGCCCTTACAACCTTGCATGCATATGGGGCCCTGTACACAGAATGAGGGTGGATAACCTTAGGAAGCAAGTCCATTAAGTATAGCCCCAAGATATTGATATTAACAGATACATACTGCCTATAGATCTCAGAATTTAGGAAAAGTAGAATGTATGAATAGAACCCTGAAATCTCAGTTGTCCAAACCTTGCCAAGAGGTTTACCTGAAGTGGCCCCAGGTTCTTCCCATAGCCCTTCTTAGGATATACTTAGCCCCTGCTAAGTCTTTAGGAGTTTCCCCTTTTTGAGATTCTGTATGGGCAACCCCTGCCTATTGTATAGGAAACAAAAGGAGATATGAGACAGATAGGATCTGAAATTATTAGACATGAACTATTGGTTTTAAGTTCTGTTTTGCAGAGTCTCCATACCTGGGTACAAAATCGATTACTCATCAATTTGCCTGAACCCCTGCATCCTTTCAAGCCTGGAGTCTCGGTGTGGATCAAAGAGTGGAGAAAGATACCGTTAGCCCTGCATTGGAAGGGACCCTATGTCGTCATCTTGTCAACTCCAACTGCAGTAAAAGTCGCAGAATTTGAACCTTGGATCCATCATAATAAAGGGAAGCCAGCAGCTGCTCTTGAACCTGATCACTGGACTACCTTACAGCATCCTGAGACTCCATTGCACCTCACCCTACGACAACAGCCACGGACCTAAGACTTATTGGTCCCTCAGACACTGCACTATTTCAAGACTGTTTGTTTATCTGAAGGTAAGCCTCGCATCTGGAGAAAAACTGCAATCATCAGGAAGAGACTGTGTTGTGTTAAGAAATTGAATCTTCTGTGTTTAAATACTCTGAAAAGACTGTTTTGATCTTCTAAAGAGTGAACTGCTCTAAAGAAGCAATAATAGCCTAAGAGACTATGCTATGATATTTTAAGAACCTGAGACATCCCAGAAGACAGTGATACTTTGGAATCTACAGCCCTACTCCTGCCAAAAAGCTGGTAGGTCTACGTACGTCAGAAGCTTGAGGATCTACAATCAACTCTACCTTTGTGAAATCCGACAGTTCCTCCAATTTTCCAGAGACTATGCCCATTATGAATTATTATTGCTTTATTCTGGCAACAGTTTTGGAGTGCTTTGAAATGACTTTTGCCTTGCCTCCCTGGGCAGCCTGTATAAGTACAACATGAACTGGACCGAAGGTCACTCAGACCTTGTTTTATCATTCTTCCTATACTTGCATTGGTATACTCTCCAATCCAAAAGTTGTTCTAGATCTTGACTTTCTACAAGGCTATGCAAGCCACTGTTGCAACTCCTCATGCCTCCCAGAACTTGTTTCTTGAACTTGCTGGAGCAATAGCATCTAGTCTCCACACTTCTGACTGTTTCTATTGTGGAGGAACTAAGATGGGAGATCAGTGGCCCTGGGAGACGCAAGAACTGAACCATTCTATCCTATACAATCACACTGATTTACATAATACTACTAGTGAGGGGGTATTGGCCCACCCCATTGTTGACAGTTTGTGTTTTGTTCGGACTGGACCACAATCTACTATGAAGGATGGACAGCTGGTCTGTCTAAATCAGAAGCTTTACGACAGCACAACAAAGATGCAACTGAACCTTCTAATCCTTTAGTTCTTTTTCCCACTCTTGCCAAACTATGGACTTTGAATATCTGCTTGTTGCTCCCTTGTTTCTTGCCACTTTGCTTGCGAATGATAACTTCAGTTATTAATAACACTGTAGAGCATAAGGCAGCTACAAAGATACTAGCTATGTGAACTTACTACCCTATACCACAGAGTGATACCTTTACCTAGTATTATGTGATTTGATTCTCACACCTTATTAACATGCGGGTGAGATTAATCAAAGGGGGGAATGTGGTAGGCGAAGGCCTGTGATCCATGGTGTCTGAAGTGAGCAGACAGGCCTGAGCAGCTTGACCTGTAACTGAAGCCTGTAGTTAGGCCCAGAGGAATGAAAACCCCCCTGAATGATGACACCATAGAATTGAAACTTAACTCAGCTTAACTGAACATAGCTAAGCAGAAACGAAACTTAGAAAAGACAGAAAACAGCTCTAATTGGTACTGATAAGAGAGCACAGCTTCTATGGAATTAATTAACTCTGCAAAAAGCAAGGTTACAGTGCCCTGCTTCCCATATGTTTTAACTAGCTGAGCGACCTTGGAGGAGAGATGTAACAAGTTAGAGACACTGACCATTGTAATGAGGACTGAAAGGGGGGCAACCAGGTGCTGAGCCCAGACCAGAGTCCCAATTGGGTAGCCATATCAGTACCGGGACCAATAGATGGGTGAGAGAGGTTACTGGGACCAATGAAAAGTTTGCCTATGTCTAGAATGGAGAAGAACGGTATAAAAGTTGTTGTTTTGCTAGAAACCATTGCTCAGCCATTTTGAAATTGCTTATTGCTTGAGCCATGTGCACATTAAACTGGCTTGGATCCTTGAAACGACTCCTGGTTTTATTTATTGCATGCTTATCTGCTGCTACAATATCAGATTTTTATCAGTTGTGCATTTGGCTCTTTAGTCAGATAGTACTTCCAATTTTACGTAGACCTACTGGCTAAAACCAAGTTAGAGAAATATCGGAGTATTTTGAACATTCCAGAGAGAATGACAAGTAAAGCACAGTTACTTACCTGTAACAGGTGATCTCTGGGAACAGCAGGAATTAGTCATCACATATGGGTACGTCGGTACCGACGGAGCCTGCGCGGGAAAGCTCCCCATCTTTTCAGATGAAAAGCTTTTGGGGCCTCCCACTGCACATGCGCGCTGCCTTCCCGCCTTCCTGACCAGCTCTCCTCAGTTCGAGTTTAAAGCTGAGACAATAGAGAGAGAGGACAGGAAGATCGAGGAATAGAGAGACAACTCCTAGGGGAGGTGGGTGGGTTGTGATGACTAATTCCTGCTGTTCCCAGAGATCACCTGTTACAGGTAAGTAACTGTGCTATCTCTAGGAACAAGCAGGAATAAGTCATCACATATGGGGACTCCCTAGCTGAGATGCCTGGGAGATCCCCCTCCAAGGGTAACCATCTTCGGATGGATCTCAGGCATCCATTCTGGGAAGGTGGGCAGGAGTTGTTTAAGTATGGAACAGGTGTTTGAGGACAGCCTGACCAAACAAGGCATCCCGGCGGGAGTCCTTGTCCAAGCAGTAATGGGCTGTGAAGGTATGAACCGAGGCCCAAGTGGCTGCTCGACAGATCTGATCTATGGATACAGAGTGAAGATGAGCCATAGAAGTGGCCATGGCTCTCACATTGTGAGCTGTGACATGGCCTTCCAGAGAAATGTTCTTACTCTGGTAAGCAAAGGAAATACACTGAGCAATCCAGTTGGAAAGTGTGCGTTTGGTGACTGGAAGTCCCAAATGAGAAGGATCAAAAGCCACAAAAAGCTGAGAAGACTTTCGATGTGGCTGAGTTCTATTGAGGTAAAAGGCGAGAGCCCTTTTACAGTCAAGAGTATGAAGGTTCCTCTCTGCACTGGATGCATGAGGAGCCGGAAAAAAGACAGGTAAATATACCTCTTGATTAAGATGAAAAGGCGAGACCACTTTAGGCATAAAGTGGGGATTCGTCCTAAGGACCACCTTATCATGATGAAATCTGGTATAAGGTGGATTTGCCACCAAAGCCTGCAGTTCACTGATGCGGCGAGCCGAAGTGACTGCAATAAGGAAAAGGACCTTCCAGGAAAGAAATTTCAGGGAGGTAGATACCAACGGTTCAAAAGGTGGCTTCATGAGTTGACCCAGAACTAAATTCAAGTCCCATGCTACCGGAGGAGGCCGGATGGGAGGTTTAGTGAGGGTTAGGCCTCTCATGAATCTTGCAATAAGAGGATGAGAGGAAACAGATTGTCCATTTATAGGTTTTAAGGATGCTGTAATAGCACTTAAATGGACTCGTACTGAATTCGTCTTGAGGCCTGCATTGGAAAGATGCAGGAGATAGTCTAGTAGAGAATTCAAAGGAAGTGCCAGAGGGTCAAGACCCTGTTGAGCACACCAAATGGAAAAATGTTTCCATTTGAAAGCACAGGAACGCCTGGTAGAGGGTTTCCTAGAGGCATAAAGGATATCTTTCACTGGTTGAGAAAGATTAAACTCTTGAAGGCTTAAGCCTTCAGTAACCAAGCTCGGAGATGTAGGGACTTGGGGTTTGGATGCCACAAAGTCCCCTGCTCCTGAGACAGAAGGTCTGGTGCAGCTCCCAGGTCCAGGGAGGAGCCCTGGGAGAGCTGTAGAAGGAGAGGGAACCACACTTGGCGTGGCCAGCGTGGAGCAATGAGGATCATGGATCCGTGATCCCTCTGAAGTTTGAACAGAGTCTTGGGAATCAAAGGAATGGGTGGAAAAGCGTACAGGAATTCCTGACCCCAATGCAGGAGAAAGGCATCGTTGGCCTGAGCTCCCTGACACGGAGTCCTGGAACAGAACCGGGGAAGTTTGGCATTCCACGGACTTGCAAAGAGGTCTATGTCCGGGGTCCCCCATTCCTGAAAGATTCTGCATATCTGGTCCATATGTAGGGACCATTCGTGTGGGAGCAGAACTCGACTGAGTCTGTCTGCCCGAGAGTTTTGAACTCCTGGAAGATATACTGCCAGAAGATGAATTTGGTGCTCTCTGGCGAAGGCCCATAATCTGAGAGCTTCGTTGCAAAGCGACAGAGAGCCCATCCCTCCTTGTTTGTTGACATAAAACATGGCCACCTGATTGTCTGTCTGAACTAGGACAGTCAGGTTGGCAAGGAGGGTATGGAAGACTGTGAGGGCAAGGAAGATTGCTCGCAGTTCCAGAAGGTTGATATGAAGGGTGGTCTCTTGGGGAGACCAGATTCCCTGAGTGGAGAGATGTTGAAGATGAGCTCCCCACCCTGTTTGGGAGGCATCTGTTGTGAGGGTTGCTTGGGGCAACGAAGGTTGGAAGGGGGTCCCCAACAACAGATTTTTGGAGGATGTCCACCACTGGAGAGACCAAAACAGACGTTTTGAGGTGAGTACCTGGTCTGACAGCAGTCCCGATGCTTGAGACCACTAGGTGGCCAATGTCCATTGAGCTGCTCTCATATGGAGACGAGCATAGGGCACCACATGAACCGTGGAGGCCATGTGGCCCAGAAGTTGCAGCATTTCTCTGGCTGACAAGTGACTTCTGGACTGAGCCTGGGAGGCCAAGCTTATTAGCCTTTGGCCTCGGACTAGAGGGAGGTAGGCCCTTGCAGTGGTGGAGTCCAATTGGGCCCCTATGAATTCCAGGGACTGAGTAGGGATGAGTTGGGACTTGGGAATGTTTACCACAAGTCCCAGATATTGAAGAATACGCCTTGTGCGGTCCAGAGAAATCTGGGCTTCTGATTGAGATGGAGCTCGAATGAGCCAGTCGTCCAGATATGGGAAGACAAAGATTCCCATGCCTCTGAGAAATGCGGCTACGACTGCCATGCATTTTGTGAAGACTCTTGGAGCAGAGGCCAGACCGAAGGGTAGTACTCTGTACTGGAAATGTTTTCCCTGGAACAGAAATCTTAGATATTTTCTGTGGGATGGATGGATGAGTATATGAGTGTACGCATCCTTGAGATCTAGAGAACAAAGCCAATCCTGACTCTGAAGGTATGGAAGGAGAAGGCCCAGAGAGAGCATTTTGAATTTCTCCTTGAATAGAAACCTGTTCAATTCTCTCAGATCTAGGATAGGTCTGAAGCCCCCTGTCTTCTTTGTTATGAGAAAGTAAGGGGAGTAGAAACCTAACCCCTGTTGTGGAGGAGGAACCTCCTCTATTGCCCCTTGGGCAAGAAGAGAAGAGACTTCCTGACCCAACAGGGTCAGAAGAGATGGGGGAGAACTGAATTGCCTCACCATGGTATGGGGAGGAAGGCTGGAGAAATGAAGTTTGTAGCCCTCTCGGATAATAGAGAGGGTCCATTGCTCTGATGTGATTTGTTCCCATCTGGGAGCAAAATGAGCTAGCCTTCCAGGAATGGTGAGGGGCTCTGGTTGTTCTAGAGCCAGAAACGGCAAGTTCTCTAGAGGGAAGTCAAAACCCCTGAGGGGGTTGAGCCTGCTGAGGTGTAGCAGACACTGCAGGCTTTGACTTTACCTGCTTAGATTGTTGACGCTTAGCCGCAAGGCGAGGCTGAGCAGATTGCTGGCCAGTATTTGTGGGAAATCTGGTCTTTTTATAGTAAGGCCTTTTAAAAGGCTTCTTTTTGGTAGGGGTAGAAGTAGACTTGGAAAGTCTATCTAGAGTGGCATTTTCTGCATCCATTTGAGCAGCTTTAATCTGCCAGTCTTCCCCAAATAAGTTCTCACCGGTACAGGGCAGATTCCTGAGGCCATCTACAACCCAGGGTTCTAGGTTAGAAGCCTGGAGCCAAGCGAGACATCGGGCTGCAATAGCAATTCCCGAAGCTCTGCCTGCAACTTCAAAGGAATCAAAGGCTGCCCTGTTGGTTACCTGAGATCCATCCGGATAGGAAGACCTGGATGACTGTGATGCTTCTGAAGGAAACAGCACATGGAGCTTGTTAGCCCGGTTCTGCAAACCGCGTTTAGACATCTGGGTGCAGGATGGGCAGTCCGGTATGGAGTGTTCAGGTCCCAAACATTTGAGACACCATTCATGGGTGTCTGTGACAGAAATGACAGCACTGCATTTGGTACATTTTTTAAAACCAGGGACTGGCTTCTCCATGAGGAGAATTTGTGTAGGCCTTAAGGCCTAACAACGGGTACCAAGCTGTGCTGAAGAAAATAAAAAGGTCTTTTTTTTTTTTTATATATAGAAAGAAAGAAAGACCGGCGATACCGGTTTCGGTATGGGGAAGGCAGGTACGTGGTCTAAAGAAACAAACAAAAGTAACAAATTCTTCAGCGGTGACAGGAACACGACCTGCTGGCTCCGCGGAAAAAGAAGAACTGAGGAGAGCTGGTCAGGAAGGCGGGAAGGCAGCGCACATGTGCAGTGGGAGGCCCCAAAAGCTTTTCATCTGAAAAGCTGGGGAGCTTTCCCGCGCAGGCTCCGTCGGTACCGACGTACCCATATGTGATGACTTATTCCTGCTTGTTCCTAGAGATTGATTCAGTGTGTTTGGGGTTTACCCTGGTCAGGATCATGGCTGGAGAGAACAGGCCCACAGCAGAGTGGAGCAGTGCAAGAACCAGATATCAGGAGAAGCAGCTATGGCAGAACTGAAAATGTGGAGCAGTGACTCGACCCAACTTGTACTGCGGCAGGAATCATCAGAGGGGGCAGTACTCATCAGGGTCTTTATAAGCATGCTGGAGTTGCAAGAGCCGGTGCTTTTGTTTTCCAGTTTTTTTCCAAAGTTGATAGCTCACTGCTGCTTGTGTGTGTAGCGAGCTATCAACTTTGGAAAAAAAAAAACAGGAAAACAAAAGCACCGGCTCTTGCAACTCTGGCATGTTTGTAAGGCCCTGATGGGTTCCACCCCCTCTGATGATGCTTTTTGCATCAGAAGGGGGCAGAACTAGCAGTGACTTACACGCATCAGAGTCTTTAAAACCCCATGCTTTTGCTGTTCTGATGGTGGAAAGGTGGCTGGCAGATGCTCGACAACAAAGGAGGGGGGGCCAGGAGGATAGATGCTGGACAATGGGGGGAGGGACAAGAGGGCAAATGCTGGACAAAAGGGTGGCAGGAGGATAAAAGCTGGGCAACAAGGGTTAGGGACAGGAGGGCAAATGCTGGACAAAGGGGGGGGGCAGAAGGATAAATGCTGGACAAAGGGGGGGGCAGAAGGATAAATGCTGGATAACGGGGATGAGAGACAGGAGGGCAAGTGACGGTTCATCAAGTTGTTTACAGCCATAACCCACAATATTTGGCAAACCACCTTCAGTTTCACACCACCAGTCACAGTCTCCGGTCAGCACACATCAATCGCCTTCACCTCCCCGTGCCCATCTGCAATCCACCTGTAACTCTGCCTTTTTCTTCACTGGCCCTGCACCATGGAATTCACTTCCCACCACCCTCAGGCTGGAGCAAAACTACCGCACCTTCAAAACCAGTCTAAAAACCCATCTGTTCTCTTCTGCTTTTGATTTCCCTGTCCCCCATGTGACAAAGGGGGCAGGAGGATAAATGCTGGACAATGGGGGTTAAGGACAGGAGGGCAAATGCTGGATAAAGGGGGAGGGCAGGAGGATAAATGCTGGACAACGGGGGAGGGACAGGAGGGCAAATGCTGGACAACTGGGACAAGAGGGCAAATGTTGGACAACAGGAGGAGGGACAAGGACAAATGCTGGAAATCGGGAAGGGGCAACAGGACAAATGCAGCACAACGGGGAGGGGAGCGGGAGGACAAATGCTAGACAACAGTGGGTGTGGGAAGCATGAAGACAAATCCTGGACCAATGCCGGCACTACCTGGTAAGCTGGGTAAGTGCAGAAGGGGGACTCAGATGTCAGGAGGGTTCTGTTGCTAGCCACCTACCCCCCACTCCCCATTCAGGATAACCTGCAGAGCATTGTTGGCCCAGTGGAGAGCCTGTCCACAGAACACGCTGCTCTCATGGGCAGAAGGCTGCGAGAGGCCACAATCTCTTCTCACAATCTTGTATCCTGTGGGCAGGCTCTCTACTAGGCCGCTGGTACTCAGCATGTCATCCTGAATGGGGCGCGGAGGTGGGCGACCAGCGATGGCAGCCAGTGATAGCGCCCTTCTGACGTCTGCTCCTGCAGACAAGCTCTGTTTCTTTGGGCTGCAGTTATGGCTTGCACAGCCCCTGCCCGCAGGACATGCTGCTCCTGCAGAGAGAAGGGTGTAGGAGGCAGTGATCGTGGCCCAGAGAAGTGGAGCCTGCTCACGGGAGCAGAATGTCCTGCAGGCAGGGGCTATGTAAGGCCAATTATGCCCTGCATTTCTGGGCTGGGATCACAGTTTGTACAGCCCATGCCTGTGGGACCTGCTACTCAGTGGGTAGGCTCTGCTCCTTCTACATACAGGGGGTGGTCATGGGGAGTGGGCATGAGGGGGCATTGGATAGGCATAGGAAGTCAGAAGGGAGATGCTGGACATGGTGCAAGGGGGGGAATAGGGAAGCAGCGGTGATGATTGAGGTGGGCGGCTAGAGAGATAGATACTGGACATGGAAAGGGACAAAGGGAGATGCAAGGAGGGGAGATGGAGTGGTGATGTTAGCCAAAGGGCTACAGAGAGACTATGGGAAAATGCCAGATTTGGGGAGGGGGGGGCAGAGGGGAGATGCAGGACATGGGGTAATAAGGGCAGAAGGAAATGCAGGACATGGGGTAAATAGGGAGAGAGATGGGAGAAGATGGACATGGGGTAAATGGGTTGAGAAAAATGGAGTGGAGAGATGCTGGACATGAGAGTAATAGGGAGGGGATGGTATGGTATGGGGATGGGGTAGATGCTGATTGCAGGGGGATGGGAAGGGAAGGCAGACATGGAAGAAAAGAGAGAGAGTGGAGATACTGCATGGAGGGAAAGAGAGTTAAAGACACTGGATGGGGGTGAGAGATGTTAGACATGGAGGGGCAGAGACAGTGAGCCTAAGACTAGGGAAAAATGGATCAGGGAAGGACTAGGATGAAGTTTGAAAAGCGGTAGGTAGATGGTATAAAGAAAGAGGGAGATTGAGAACTGGATAGTAAGGAGTAGAGAAATCTGGGTGGCTAGAGAGGGAGAAATAAATGGAAGAAAGCTGAAATGAAAAAAAATCAATATCCAAGATGGAAGGAAGTGAAGAAAACAAAAGGAGAGACAAGAAATGGCAGATGGACTAGAGACCGTAGAAAGAGAGTTAAGAGAAGACAGAAAAAAGCAGAAGCCTCAGATCTGGACCTGCATGATCAGAGTATAAAATGGACAGACAACAAAGGTAGAAAAAATAATTTATTTTCAATTTAGTTACTGGACTGTACACAATATTTATATTTTATACAGTATGAGGAACGGCATCTCTTATTTTTCTGGTGTTGCTCTTGTGGAGTCTAGTTTATTGGGGTTCTAGTTTAATTTCTGTCTACATATTTTTATTTTAACTTTAGGCTGTAGTCACTTATTCTGTACTTAGTGAGGATCTGTGTTCTGAGTGTGTGAGAGAGAACAGCGATTCTGTTAACATGATTGTACGTAGGGATCTGTACTGTAGTAATTTGACTTGTTCAGCACAATTCAATCCAACCTTTGAATTCATGTATACCAGGATAAGTTTTTCGCATTTTATATCTTCCCTCCTCATCCATAATCTGGTCATAGCAAAATACATCTAATGTGAAGATACTTATAATGATTTGATTGGGGGGGAGGCTGTGTAAGTGGCTTTTCATTAATGAAATTTAATATTCATTATTATGTTTGTTTTATTGTAACATCTATTTTACTAAATTGGATGTGTATGTTTGGAAGCCACTTAGGATTTTAGATGGGTGGCATGTACATTTTAAAATAAAGTATACTAAATATATGCAAATTATGCCACAATGAATCTCCAAACATGGCTCTGCATCACCCTCATGCCACCCCTGTGGGGAAGCGGATTGGGGGGGGGGGGTGAATACTGGGATGTGGAGGAAAGCAGAAACCTCAGATTGGGACCAGCATGATCAGAGAATAAAATGGTCAGACAACAAAGGTAGAAGACAATTTTATTTTCAATTTAATGATCAGACTTGGTGCTGTTTCTATTTTATAAAGTGCAGGGAAATGCATCTCTTTCTATTTCTTTAGTGTTGCACTGTATGCAGAATCTGACTTCTTGGGGTTGCAATTTAATTTTTATCTACATATGTTTATTTTTAGGTTATGGTCACTTATTCTGTACTTGGTAATGGTCTGTGTTCTGAGTTTGTGGCCAAGGCCAGGTGTTCTGTTAACATGGAGTTTGTACGTAGGGATCTGTTCTGTAGTAATCTGAATTGTTCAGCTTTTCAAATAGGTGTTTGGATGTTCCAGGGCCCGCTGCATTATTTACATTGCTCCTTTTTTTGGGTAGGCTCCTTATGTGAGTTTTGGAATTTGAGCTGGTATGGCATGGTAGGTTTGTGACTTTGTTGTAGGGTTTTGAATTAGTTCACAATATGCCTAGTACTGGAGAATGTTTGTTATTGTAAGTGAGATGATCAGAATCAGATTTTTGATTTTTTTTTTTAAGATATTGAGTTCTGTGGGTGAATGTCCTAGTTCTGTTCTTCTCTGCATCCATTGCTGAAGGGGGGGGGGGGTGCTATGAATGCAAAATATATCTTCAAAAAGAACAAGCAAAAACCATAATGCAGTTTCTAACAACAAAATAAAAATGAGTTATAATTAGCTATTTTAAACTGTGCTATGATTATTGCTCTTTCTTTTAGTTCCTTGGTGTGCATTTCCTCCACATTATCTAACTGGCTTTTTTGTTTTGGTTCAGTCCCTGACTGGAGTTTTGAGAAAGCCTCCCTCCCCCCTGCTCTAGTGGGGGTGCCATCTCATCCTTCGCCTAGCAGCAGATTACCTTGAGCCCCCGAGTAGGAGAGAATACTCCACTAAACAGTAAAGAAGATCTGGGTGACAGTAAACACAGGTCGGGCTCACTGAGAACTGTTGAACCAATAAGGGTGTGTCTGGCTAGGCTTCCTTATATACCGTTGCTCAAAAGACACAACCTCTTGCTGGTCCAACAGGCTCCTCTGGGAGGTGAGTTTCACCTTTTGCTACTAGTAGTGTTATTACCAGGACTAGAGCTCAGTCTCTGTAGCATCTATAGTTCTAGCCACAGGACTATAGCTTATGGTCCATGAGGTTGTGGGTTTGACCCCTGGAACACTTGACATGTAGTGAAATTTATGGAACAGTTTCTTTGGAAGCTACTGGAAATTCAGTTCTGAAGAATTTTCAGATGGACATTAGTCAGAGTGTCTTCCCATAAAGCATAGTTACTCACCTGTAACAGGTGATCTCCGGGAACAGCAGGAATTTAGTCTTCACATATGGGTATCGTCGGTACCGACAGAGCCTGCGCGGGAACGCTCCCCAGCGTCCAATAGGAAAGCTTTTGGGAGCATCCCACAGCACCTGCGTGCTGCCTTCCCACCTTTCCAACTGTCCCTCTCCTGCTGAGTTTATAGCTGAGACAAAAGAGAGAGGGAGAGAGAGATACACAACTGCTAGGGGAGGTGGGCGGGTTGTGAAGACTAAATTCCTGCTGTTCCCGGAGATCACCTGTTACAGGTGAGTAACTACGCTATCTCCAAGAACAAGCAGGAATGTAGTCTTCACATATGGGGACTCCCTAGCTGCAGATGCCAGGGAAATGGCCCCAGGAAGTTGTTAAGCCTTGTGAAAGGGCCATACTTCCCCCCATGGATCTCTGGCATCCTACCAGGGACGGTGTGTAGGAGTTGATTAAGTCTGAAAAAGGTGTTGAAGAACAGCCTGGCCAAACAAGGCATCCCGGCGGGAGTCCTTGTCTAAGCAGTAGTGGGCTGTGAAGGTATGTACCAAAGCCCAAGTAGCTGCTCGACAGATGTCGTCGATAGACACAGAGTGAAGATGAGCCATTGAGGTTGCCATGGCTCTCACATTATGAGCTGTGACATGGCCTTCAAGAGGAAGGTTCTTACTCTCATAGGCAAAGGATATCCACTGAGCAATCCAGTTAGATAGAGTTCTTTTGGAAACTGGAAGTCCCAAATGACTAGAATCAAAAGCAACAAAGAGTTGAGAAGATTTTCTATGTTGCTGTGTTCTTTGCAATTAAAAGGCCAAAGCTCTTTTACAGTCCAAGGTATGAAGGTTCCTTTCTGCACTGGAGGCATGAGGCCTCGGAAAGAATACAGGAAGGTAACCTGTTTGGTTTAAATGGAAATGCGAAACCAACTTTGTCATAAAGTGTGGATGAGTCCTAAGAACTACCTTTATCATGGTGGAACCTTGTATAAGGAGGATCAGCCACTAGCGCTTGCAATTCACTGATGTGATGTGCTGATGTGATTGCAATGAGGAAGACGACTTTCCAAGAAAGGAATTTCAAAGACGCAGTGGCTAATGGTTCAAAGGGCGGTTTCATGAGCTGCCCGAGCACCAGATTTAAGTCCCATGCCACCGGTGGTGGCTTAATGGGAGGCTTTGTTAAAAGAAGGCCTCTCATAAATCTCACTATGAGAGGATGAGAGGAAATAGGTTGTCCACATAGAGGCTTGTAAGAAGCTGCAATAGCACTAAGATGGACTCTTACTCAATTTGTCTTGAGACCCGCATTTGACAAATGAAGGCGATACTCCAGTATCGATTCCAGAGGTATCGCAAGAGGGTTCAGACCCTTCTGCGAGCACCATATGGTAAACTTTCTCCACTTAAAGGTATATGAGCGTCTTGTGGAGGGTTTCCTAGAAGCATGAAGGATATCCTTTACCTGTTGGGAAAGGTTAATATCCTGAAGTTCTAGGCTTTCAGCAACCAGACCCTGAGATGCAGAGACTGGGGATTCAGATGCCAGAGCATCCCGTCCTCTTGGGAAAGAAGATCTGGAGCGGATCCCAACTTCTGAGACGGAGCTTGAGAGAGATGTACGAGCAGAGGTTACCACGTTCGCCGTGGCCAACGTGGAGCTATGAGGATCATATGACCTCTGTCTCTCTGAAGCTTGAATAGGGTTTTGGGGATGAGGGGAACGAGTGGGAAGGCATATAGGAAGTCCTGACCCCAGTGGAGGAGGAAGGTGTCCCTTGCCTGACATCATCGAGCCGGAATTATGGAACAGAATCGGGGAAGTTTGGCATTCAGCGGACTTGCAAAGAGGTCTATGTCCGGGGTTCCCCAAATCTGAAATACTTGGGCAACCTGGTCTGCATGGAGAGACCTTTCGTGTGGAAGCCAAACTCGACGGAGTTTGTCTGCCCAAGAGTTTTGGATGCCTGGAAGATATACCGCAAGGAGATGAATCTGATGCTCTCTGGCGAGGGCCCATAGTCGCAAAGCTTCATTGCATAGCGACAGAGAGCCTGTTCTGCCCTGCTTGTTCACATAGAACATAGCTACCTGATTGTCCATTTGAACTAGGACTGTCTTGTAGCTGAGCTGGGCATGAAATACTTGAAGAGCAAAGAAGACTGCTCTGAGCTCCAGGAGGTTGATGTGAAGACAGGACTCCTGTGGAGTCCAGGTACCCGGGGTAGAGAGATGGTGCAGGTGGGCTCCCCATCCCACCTGTGATGCATCTGTTGTTAGGGTGGCTTGGGATAGGGGTTGCTGGAAAGGAGACCCTACCAGAAGGTTTCTGGGTGATTGCCACCATTGGAGGGACGAAATAAGATGATTTGAGTTTGTTATTTTGTCCGACAGGCAGCCTGAGGCCTGTGTCCACTGAGTGGATAAAGTCCAATGGGATGCGAGCATATGGAGGCGAGCATAAGGAACCACATGCATGGTGGATGCCATGTGGCCTAGAAATTGTAGCATTTCCCAAGCAGTGAGACAAGGTTTGAGCACTGCTTGGGAAGCTAGTTGTACTATGCGAAGACAGCAGGGCTGCGGAAGGAAAGCCCTTGTCTGTCTGGTATCCAGATGAGCACCTACGAACTCTAGGGACTGAGTGGGAGCAAGATTGGATTTTGGGAGGTTTATGACCAGTCCCAAATACTGAAGGATTTTCATTGTGCGAAACAGAGCAGAGCTGGCTTCTGGCACTGTAGGGGCTCGAATGAGCCAGTCGTCTATGTAAGGGAAGACGAATATTCCCAGAGTGCAGAGAAATGCTACTACCACAGCCATGCATTTTGTGAACACTCTTGGTGCAGACGCCAGGCCAAAGGGAAGAACCTTGTATTGGTAGCGCTTTCCTTGAAACAGGAATTGGAGGAATCTCCTCTGATTTGGATGGATGAGAATATGAGTATACGCATCCTTGAGATCTAGAGAACAAAGCCAATCCTGACTTTGGAGGTATGGCAGCAGAGTTCCTAGAGAGACCATTTTGAACTGCTCTCGGAACAAATATTTGTTGAATTCTCTGAGGTCTAAAATGGGTCTGTGTCCTCCTGTTTTCTTTGGAATAAGGAAATAGGGGGAGTAGAAACCTGTACCCTGATGAGGAATGGGTACTTCCTCTATTACTCCTTGAGCAAGGAGCAAGTCTGAGAATTGAACGGTCTTACAATTGTAGGAGGGGGCATGCTGTGAAAATGAAGCATGTACCCCTCTCGTACAATGGACAAAGTCAAATGTTCTGCTGTTATTTGGTACCATCTGTGGGCAAAATGACATAACCTGCCTGGGATGGTCGAGGGTTCTGGACTGTTCAGAGGCAGGAAGGCAAAGTTCTCTAGAGAGGAGTCAAAGCCCCTGAGGAGGCAGAGCCTGCTGATGTGGCTCAGGTTCTGCAGCTTTTGGCTTCTTTTGCTGTCTAGGTTGTTGCTGTTGTCCCTTTTGGGCAGTCTGACCTGTACGGTGTCCCTGTTGGGTATAGGAAGGATACAACTTATTTTTCTTATTGAAAAATTATTTCTTAGAGGATTTTTTCCTTACAGGATCGGCTGTAACTTTGGACAATCTATCCAAGGTGATATTGTCAGCATTTATCTCATTAGCCTTCTCCTGCCAATTCTTGCCAAAGAGATTTTCTCCTGTGCAAGGAATGTTTCCTAATTTATCCTGTACCCAAATTTCCAAGTCAGATGCCTAGTGGTTGGGGTAAGGTACTTCAAGCTGGAAGGTTGGGGGTTCAAATCCCACTAGAGGACAGCAACCTTGTGCCGGAAGGACTGGGGTTTCTAGTCCCACAGATGCTCCTTGTGGTCTTGGGCAAGCCACTTAACCCTCCGTTGCCCATGTTCCCGGTAAGTATATGTCTCATATCCCCACGTGTTTATTTTATTTTATTTTATTTTATTTATTTATTTAGTATACGCTTATATACCGCTACTTCCAGCGATCAGTAGAGGTTTGATTATAATTTGGGGGTTGTCAAATCAGGACAGAAAAATTGGGATAATATATACATAGATTGAGAATATGGCACATCACACAGAATTAGGAACTTAAAGGTTAGATTTTACATATTTACAGTTTTACATAATTACATGTAATTATGTTAAATGTATCCCCCAATTGTGTTGTGACCGCTTTGATTGAAGGATAAGGCGGTATACAAAACTGTCTAAATAAATAAATAAAATCTGACATGCACCAATGCCAATAGCAGAGGTCATGCTTATGCACTCAAAACAGTCAAAGGCTGCACGATTTATAAACTTGGAAACATCCTGAGCATGTTTGACTAGAGTAAGATAGTCTTGCCTTTTGTCATCAGGAAGGAGGGGGCTTATAAGCTCCAAGTATCCTGTGACCTCTTTAAGGAACACTCCCATATACAAGATATAGGAACTGATCCTAGCTGAGAGCATGGAAGCTTGGAAGCATCGACACCCAAAGGCATCGAGAGTCCTACATTCACAATCTGGAGGATTGGATGCATGTCTCTTAGCACTTTTCATCCTTCTCATGGCTGATTCCACCATCATTGAATGGTGTGGTAATTGAGTTTTTTTGAAAGTCAGGACTAGGTGGAACTCGATACATGGTATCGAGTCTTCGAGAATGAGGAGATGTGGTTAAAGGTGTTTCCCACATCCTTAGCATAAGATCATGTAAAATCTCATGAATAGGCAGAGTAGCTGCCTCTTTGGGAGCCTTAGGGTATTGCAGAATTTCCAATTCCTTTGCCCTAGGCTCTTTTTCAGGAGCTACTGCGATGGAAAGGCCTCGGGCCGCATCACGGATAAAGTCCTGAAAGGACATATCCTCTGGCGAAGACATTCTGCGCTGAGGAGAAGAGGAATCCTCAGGGAGAAGTACTCTTGTATCGGCAGAGTCTTCGGGGTCTTCCGAGTCATCAGAGGATTCAAAATACCTCCGATCCCGGTGATCGTGCAAAGCACGGTACCGGTATCGATTGAAGTCGGTATCGGGTTGTTCCGGTACCAATCTGTTGATGCTGGAGACATAGGCATGACTCAGTATGGGTGGCATACCCGCCGATGCTAACGCAGTCGGTACCGGTTCCAGTACCGGTATCGGTTGAGGTGTCTGAAGCGGTTTCAACGGTACCGAAGCCATGAGAAGAGCCGCTAGACTGCGTTCGATAGCAAGGAATCTCTGGTCTATCGATGCTGCCGATGCTTGGGTGTCGGTACTGGTAGAAGCAGCCAGAATCCCAGAGCATGGCGCCAATAGTTCTACCGAGGTGGAGGCCTCGAGAACATCCTGGAGCCCCGTTAGTGCTTTGGAAGCCGAAGCCTCCTGCTAGGGCAGTTTTGCCGGTGAAAATTCCTCAAGGGCAACGCCAGGGGCATCTTAATACTTAGAAGGAGATCAACCCTTTGAGGACCGGCTAGATTTATGTTTCGTTACCTGAGATGCATGGGAGGAGGATGAGGCGCTGGAGGACATCGATGCAACAGATGCCACGTCTGAGGGAAAAATGGTGCTAAGTTTAGCAGCTCAGTTCTGCCGGCCCCTTTTTGACATCATTCCACAGGAGTGGCATTCTGAAATAGAGTGGTCAGGACATAAACATTTGAGACACCAATCATGGGTGTTGGTGATGGAAGTAGTACCGCCACATTTAGAAAATTTCTTAAAACCAGAAGTAGGTTTTTCCATTTTTAAGGAATAAATTGGACCTAGTGCCCAAAATGGCGCCTAGCACCAAGGAAAAAGGTTTCTAAAGTAAAACACCTCAAACTATAATTTATTTATTTTTTTTAAAGAAAGAAAGAACCGGCGGTACCGGTATGGCATCGAAGGAAGGCAGACGCGATCACAAAAACAAAGATTAAAGACAAATTTTTTCTGCAGTGATGGGGTATGACCTGTCGGCTAAGCGGAAAACGAAGAACTGGAGAGGGACAGTTGGAAAGGCAGCACGCAGGCGCTGTGGGATGCTCCCAAAAGCTTTGCTATTGGACGCTGGGGAGCATTCCCGCACAGGCTCCGTCGGTACCGACAATACCCATATGTGAAGACTACATTCCTGCTTGTTCCTGGAGATACCCAGTAACAAAATAAATGTTTCAGACCAATAGTGCTTTGTATTTTGAGATATATTTATCTATTAGAAATCTACTGTAATATGGCAAGGAAAGAACATTTTGATTCTCATGGATCTAAATCATGAACAGAAAAGGAAGACATTTCTGGCAATATAAGAATGGTTAATAAAAGGGAAAGTAAGATTGTTCTATCCAGAGGGTATGAAAGTTGCTATGCACAATGACGTCAATATTCAGAGGGACAACTGCCACATGAAGATAGGCATGTGACTTAATTTTATGCCAAGTATTCAGCTCGACTATCTGTTTAAGCTGGACAACTGAATACATGGTCTTAAATGTTTAAGTTAGGGCAGATATTTATGTGGTCTTATTTAAAGGGACAGCATCATCTGGATAGCACTGAACACCAGCACAGTTTTATAACTTTTGGTCCTATCCTCCCCCCTTCTTAATACATTACTTTTGACAGGACATTGAAGTGCCCAGGAAAAAATTATGTATTCGCTGGCCCCAAATTAAAAATAGTATCAGACTTTATCAAACTTTTAGCCAACAGTCTTTTTCCCCCTATACAGCCCTCAGTTTCACCTACCTAGTTCCTATATCTTTCAATAGGCTTCTAGCACCAAATATATAAAACGATGATGTAAACCACCCATGTTAGATCCCAAATGCATAGTCACAAAAATTGAAGACCACTTGATTATAGCACGACCTGTGCAACGATTAAGTCCCAAGGAATCTGAACCGTATTCAAACAGAACATACCTCAATTCTTGTGTATAAATGTCTAAAAAACATAATAGCTTCTCAACTAAAGAGCCATCGCTGGTTCCAGTCTTCTTTAAACCCCTACTTTGGCGCCAAAATCGGAGGGGGAGGACATAGTCAGAGGGCAATCTAGACTTGAAAAGTATTCAAACCCAATTTTTTTAAAAATATAAAGACCCGACTGCTTTTCCTTTGAACCAATATACCTAATGAAATAGTCAAACTAATTTTTAAAAAGAACTTAAGATGAATTAAATATGCTAAAAAATGTGCTATAGGCACCATAGGAGAGCCTTACAATATGAATAAAAACCACCTCTGTGCCAACTGAAAATCTACATCACAAACAAAATGTTATTTAATCATAAATCCTCCAAGATGCCACTATATCTCAAATTTTGTTTTTTAACATATTAAAAAAAACCTACCCCGACTTCATTGTGACTAAAACCACAGGTGATAAAAGGGAGTATAACACCATTGATAAAACCAAATCAGTCACCAAATCGCCGCAAGGAATAGCTCAACAATGATCAAAAAAAAACACAAAAGGAAGGGAGTATGTGTAAGGGACCCACATATAAATCCTTAATCTTTCACAAATTATAAGACTACAACCATATTCATGGGGAATAAAAAGGAAATAACAGAGGAAGGAACCATAATAAGAACCTAACCCAAGTTACTGATCATGGGAATCGCCCCAAGGACTAAACAAACATGAATCTATAAAACACTGAAAGACAAAAAATGATATGAAAAACCTCAGTTGGGGGGGTTATAAAAATAAAAATATATAGTAAAAGTGCAGCCTGCCCAGCAATAATGCCAATAAAAACAGCAAACTGAAAAGTTAATAAGTACAAAATAGAAATAACCACAATAAAATTATATTTCTCCCAATATTTTAAAACCATAAAAAAGGGGGAGAGAGGTAGAGAATTGCTACTAAAAGAGGGTGGTCAGATGTGGCAAGAATAAAAAAATAAATAAATCAGCGCTTAAAAATGAATCATAAAAATGGAATAAACCAATAAAAACAGGGGGGGGGGAAGGGGAAGGGGGATTGTCGCTTTCCCCCCGCTGTGAAACCGCTGAGATGAAGACTGGATCAGAAGTGCGCCTGGAGACAGTTTAAAGCATGTCAAAGGGCTACTGAATCATGGTAGCAGCTTCATGCACCTAATCTCTGAGGACTGTTTCCATGGCATGGCACAGCATGGCAGTGAGTTGCTCCTGGACACTGGCCTGCAAGTATGAGGCTTGGTGCCATGACAGTCTCCAGCAGTCAATATTCAGAGAAGGCTCTTGATGTCACTTCAAAAATATGTCGTACAGATCATAGATTTTCTGCACTCCTTTTTCTTGACTCACGAGGGAACAATACTGCTTGGCTTTCTCTGGAGGGAGATAGTCAGATATATCATGGAGACTGCTTAAGTGCATGCCTATCAAGAGCTGATAGAATGCCACACAGGACGTTAGCATGGTATTCTGGAAAAACTCTCTCCCAAAAGCATTCAATGTCCGACCCTCCCTCTCCGGGGGCACAGAGGAGTTGGAATTGGAGCTTTTGGCTCTTTTGAGAGCAGATTTGACAACCATAGAGTTGTACGGCAGCTCAAGTTTCTCAAATCCTGTAGTCTTTTGGACAGAGTCAACCTTCTTACTAACTTGAGGTACAAAGGGGGAAGTCTCCCACATTCTCCTCTGTAACTGCTGAAGGATGAGGTGCATGGACATGTTTCCTTAGGGGCAACAGAGTGGAGTAGCCGCCTAATGGTTAGAGCACTGGCTTGGGAAACAAGAAAGCAGGGTTTGATTCCTCCTAGCACTCCTTGTAGCCTTGGGCAAGTCACTTAACCCTCCACTGCCTCAGAAAAAATTCAAGTTATCAATGTTCCTGTTTCAAGTACATTACTATGTCTAAGTTACAATATAAACCAATTTGACTGAAATGATAAAGCGGTATAAAAAACCTGTTAAATAAATATTGAATGATACCTAATTCTTCTGCCCTCAGTTTCCAATGGAAATGATATGGCCTTAGAAGACAAACCAAGCAGGAGTGTCAGGCATGGCGTGAATGCAAACAGCTTTATTGAAAAACAAAATCCCCAATGCGTTTCGGCTTGTGAGCCTTCTTCAGGAGGAAGAGCCTCAAAAAACAAACAAAGAAGAAGTTAAAAATAAAGAGCATAAATTTAAATACACATATAACATTAGCTGAAGAACAAAAAATAAAGATTAAAAAGCATTTACATGCAATAAAAATATATACCTCTAGAGTAAGCTAGATTAAAAAAGCACCAACATGTAAAACCAGAAATACTGCACATCGTGATATGAAAACATTAAAAGTATCTATGAACCATCACGCGGTTATTGAAAATCATGCATTATACAATTTAAACAATATGCATCCAAAGGATGACATAAAAGACAAAGACAGAGATACTACACATTCAACATAAAATCATTAAATGAACCTTCATATAGTACTAAAGAATAATGTGTTATACAATTAAAACAATATACTTCCAAGAATATAGTCTAAAGACAGAAAATAATCCATTAAAGCAATATAAAAAGAAGTGAAGAGGGACCATTCTCAATGCCCTCACAAATCATTTAAGTTTGAGAGAGGACTAATCTCAGAGGAAAAACGAGAACACAGTAACTAGTTTATATTGCTGTTTGTCAATGGACAGTGTTATCCCACAAGATAGAACTTATACAAAAATAAAAGAAACTGAGGAGGAGCGGCCTAGTGGTTTGAACACGGTACCTCAGGAGGGCTGGGGATTCAAGTCCCACCTGGGGGCAGCAATCTCAGGCCAGAGGGACTGGGGTTTCTAGTTCTATAGGCAATCTTTGTGACCCTGGGCAAGCCACTTAACCCTCCGTTGCCTCAGGTACACATAGATTGTGAGCCCTTTGGGGACAAGGGAATGTAACCAGTACCTGTTTGGTTATGGTTTAGGCATTTGATATACCGCCCTTTACTTACGCATCAGAGCGGTTTATACGTATATACTAACAGGTACTTTTTTTATTCCCTTGTCTCCGAAGGGCTCACAATCTAAGTGTACCTGAGGCAATGAAGGGTTAACTGGCTTGCCCAAGGCCACAAGGAGCAGCCATGGAACTAGAGACCTCAGTCCCTCCGGCCTGAGGTTAAGAACATATAAGAACATAAGATATGCCATACTGGGTCAGACCAAGGTCCATCAAGCCCAGTATTCTGTTTCCAACAGTGGCCAATCTAGGTCATATGTACCTAGCAGTTTCCCCAAAAGACACAGGTTCTGCAATGCTTGTACTAGGTCAAGCATTGATATCCTGGGTCCCTTCTTAATAATGGTTTATGAACCTTTCCTCCAGGAACTTGTCCAAACCTTTTTTAAACCCAGCTACATTAACAGCCTTTACTACATCCTCCAATAACAAATTCCAGTTTGGTTACCGTTGAGTGAAAAAATATTTTCTTTTATTAGTCTTAAATAGTTTACCCTGTAGCTTCATTGCATGTCCCCTAGTCTTTCTATATTCTGATAACGTAAACAGTCGATCTACGTTTACCCGTTCCACTCCGTTCATTAATTTATAGACTTCTATCATATCTCCTCTCAGCCGTCTCTTTTCCAGGTTAAAGAGCCCTAACCTTTTTAGCCTTTCTTCATAGGAGTATCCTTCCATCCCCTTTACCATTTTGGTGGCTCTTCTCTGAACCTTTTCTAATAATGCTATATCCTTTTTAAGATACGGCGACCAGAATTGCACACAATATTCAAGGTGCGGTCTCACCAAGGAACGGTATAGAGGCATTATAATATCTTGTTTTGTTTTATTTTCCATTCCTTTCCTTATGATACCTAGCATTCTATTTGCTCTCTTGGCCGCCGCTGCACACTGGGCCGATGGTTTTAACATGTTATCCACAATGATGCCTAAATCTTTTTCCAGGGTGGTGGTTCCTAATGTGGAACCTTGCATAGTGTAACCATAGTTTGGGTTGTTCTTCCCTAGGTGCATAACTTTGCACTTGTCCACATTAAATTTCATCTGCCATTTTGATGCCCAGTCTTCCAATTTATCAAGATCCTCTTGCAATTTTCCACAATCCTCTTGGGTTTTAACAACTTTAAATAGTTTTGTGTCATCTGCAAATTTGATAACCTCACTCGTTATTCCACTTTCCAGGTCATTTATGAATATGTCAAAAAACAGCAGACCCAGCACAGATCCCTGGGGTACACCACTATTCACCTTTCTCCATTGGGAAAATTGGCCATTTAGCCCAACCCTCTGCTTTCTATCTTTTAACCAGTTCCTGATCCACAGTAGTACACTGCCTCCTATCCCATGACTCGTTTTGCCAAAAGTCTCTGATGAGGGACCTTGTCAAAGGCTTTCTGAAAGTCCAGATACACTATATCAACCGACTCACCTTTGCCCACCTGTTTATTCACACTTTCAAAAAAACCTAACAGATTATTAAGACAAGATCTTCCTTGTCTAAAGCCATGTTGGCTGTCTCCCATTAGGCCATGACTATCTACATGCTGAGTAATTTTATTCTTTATGATGGTTTCTACCATTTTTCCCGGTACTGACGTGAGGCTCACCGGTCTGTAGTTTCCAGGATCACCCCTGGAACCCTTTTTAAAAATTGGTGTTACATTGGCGATCCGCCAATCTTTAGGTATTAGAGATGATTTTAATGATAGTTCACAGATTACTAATAGCAGGTCTGCAATCTCATATTTCAGTTCTTTCAACACCCTTGGATGTATACCATCCGGCCCAGGTGATTTGCTACTCTTCAGTTTATCTAATAGTTGTAATACATCTTCCTGATGTATCGATATTTCCTTCAATTCTTCCGCACCTTTAAATACCACTTCAGTCATGGGTAACATCCCTACATCTTCCTCAGTAAAGACCGAAGCAAAGAATTCAGTCTCTCCGCTATCGCCTTGTCGCCTCTTAGTGCCCCTTTAACTCCTCTATCATCTAATGGTCCAAATGACTCTCTCACAGGTTCTTTGCTACGAATGTATTTGAAAAAATTGAACCCCCAGCCCTCCGGCCTGAGGTAACCTGTCCCAACCACTGAGCCACTCCTCCCTCCCTGTTTGTAGTGATTATATAATGTAAACCGCTTTGATTGAAGGATAAGGCAGTATAGAAAACTGGTTAAATAAAAAAATTAAGTACAATAAAGACAATGCAAAATGGGACTTTATCCATCTAAACGAACTAGTGCAATATTACCTTTAAATGGAGCCGTCAAAGCTATTTCAGAAGCAAGGCACTGCATCTCAGGTTACTATTAAAGTAAGAAAGTGTTACACAGGCATCAGCATTCCTTTAAACCAGCAAACGTGGTGCCAAATGTACGGGGTCAGAGTGCAACATGGAACAGAGAATCAAATAATCTTAAAATAAACAAAATTGAATCCCATCTGTGACCAATGCATCCTTAATGAAATTAATTTGTACAAAATAAAAAAGAAAAACGAAGGGTGTATGTATAATCTAAGAACTGAGACAATTTTTGCTGTGCTTGGACATAGTCCATAAAACTCAAAAACCTGAAGGATACGGGTGGCCTAAGGTAAAACAGCGGAGAAAAAAACCTGTTAAATAACAGCAGAGAAAAGAAAAACAGCAAGAGTGAAAACGTTAAACCTCAAACCTGCATAAAAACAATACAAAATAAATAAATAAAACATGTTTATGAAACGTATAGGTGAAAGCGTAGTTACTAACCTGTAACAGGTGATCTCCGGGAACAGCAGGAATTTAGTCTTCACATATGGGTATCGTCGGTACCGATGGAGCCTGCGCGGGAACGCTCCCCAGCATCCAATAGGAACGTTTTTGGGAGCATCCCTCAGCACATGCGCGCTGCCTTCCCGCCTTTCCAACTGTCCCTCTTCAGTTAAGTTTGTAGCTGAGTGAAAGGATACAGGGAGAGAGGAAAGAGACAGAGAAATAGAGAGACAACTCTTAAGGGTGGTGGCTGGGTTGTGAAGACTAAATTCCTGCTGTTCCCAGAGATCACCTGTTACAGGTGAGTAACTACGCTATCTCCAGGAACAAGCAGGCATGTAGTCTTCACATATGGGGACTCCCTAGCTGAAGATGCCAGGGAGATGGCCCCAGGAAGCTGCCACCTATAGTGTGGTGGGCCATGCTTCCTCCCATGGATCTCTGGCATCCTACCAGGGTTGGTGGGTAGGAGTTGAATTAAGTCTGAAAGAGATGTTGAAGAACAGCCTGGCCAAAGAAGGCATCTCGACCGGGGGGGGGGCTTTATCTGGGCAGTAGTGGGCTGTGAAGGTGTGCACCAAAAACCAGGTGGCTGCTCGACAGATGTCATCTATAGACACAGAGTGAAGGTTAGCCATAGAGGCTGCCATGGCTTTCACATTATGTGCTGTGACATGGCCTTGAAGAGGAAGACTCTTACTCTCATAAGTAAAGGATATGCATTGTGCAATCCATTAAGATAGAGTTCTTTTGGAGACGAAGTCCCAAATGACTAGAATCAAAAGCAACAAAAAGTTGAGAAGACTTTCTATGATGCTGTGTTCTTTGTAGGTAAAAAGCCAAGGCTCTTTTACAGTCCAAAGTATGAAGGTTCCTTTCGGCATTAGAGGAATGAGGTCTCGGAAAGAATACAGGAAGGTAAATCGATTGATTTAAATGAAAAGGCGAAACCACCTTTGGCATTAAATGTGGATGAGTTCTGAGAACAACCTTATCATGGTGAAACCTTGTATAAGGGGGATCAGCCACTAAAGCTTGCAATTCACTAATGCGACGTGCAGAGGTGATTGCAATTAGGAAGATGACCTTCCAGGATAAAAACTTTAGGGTTGTAGTGGCTAAAGGTTCAAAGGGTGGTTTCATGAACTGTCCGAGAACTAGATTTAAATCCCATGCCACCGGTGGTGGCCTGATGGGAGGCTTTGTTAATAGAAGACCTCTCATAAATCTTGCTATGAGTGGATGAGAGGAAATTGGCTGTCCATTTAGAGGCTTATAGGAAGCTGCAATTGCACTAAGATGGACTCTTACTGAATTTGTCTTTAGACCAGAATTTCATAAATTAAGTAGGTACTCTATTACCGATTCCAAAGGTATCACAAAGGGGGTTTAAGCCCTTTTGAGAACACCACATAGTAAAACGTTTCCACTTGAAGGCGTAAGAATGTCTTGTGGAAGGTTTTCTGGAAGCCTGAAGGACATCCTTTACCTGCTGGGAAAGGTTAAGATCCTGTAGGTCTAGGCTTTCAGCAACCAGGCCCTGAGATGTAGGGACTGGGGATTCAGGTGCCATAGCATCACGCTCTCTTGGGAGAGAAGGTCTGCAGCACACCCTAACTCCAGAGGTGCAGCTTGAGAGAGATGTAGAAGAAGGGGATACTACGTTTGTCGTGGCCACCGTGGCACTATGAGGATCATATGACTTCTGTCTCTCTGAAGCTTGAAGAGTGTTTTGGGGATGAGGGGAATGGGTGGGAGGGCATAGAGGAAGTCCTGACCCCAGTGAAGGAGGAAGGCGTCCCTTGCCTGGCAATTGTGAGCCGGAATTCTGGAACAGAACCGGGGAAGTTTGGCATTCAGTGGACTTGCAAAGAGGTCTATGTCTGGGGTTCCCCAGATGTGAAATATCTTTATCACCTGGTCTAGGTGGAGAGACCATTCGTGAGGCAGCAGTACTCAGCTGAGTTTGTTTGCCCAAAGGTTTTGAATGCCTGGAAGATGTACCACGAGAAGGTGAATTTGATGCTCTCTGGCGAGGGCCCATAGTCGTAAAGCTTCACTGCATAACGACAGAGAGCCTGTTCCGCCCTGCTTGTTCACGTAGAACATGGCTACTTGATTGTCCGTTTGGAGTAGGACTATCTTGTTAGTTGAACTGGGCATGGAATATTCGAAGAGCTAGATAGATTGCTCTGAGTTCTAGAAGGTTTATGTGAAGACAAGCCTCCTGTGGAGTCCAGGTACCCTGGGTGGAGAGATGGTGGGTTAGGGTGGCCTGGAATGGGGGTTGTTGGAAAGGAGACCCCACTAAAAGATTGATCCTGCGACCGCAGGATCTCCAGCTGGGGGGTTTATTCTTTTTAAAATTTCCTTGTAAATGCTTGGTGAAACTCCATGGGAATTCCTATGTTTTTTTGTTTCCTTCACAACTGCTTTCCTTTTTGAATTCTCAGGGCTCTGTTGGGGGGGAATGAGCAAGTACTCATGTTGCTGTACTTAAATTGGCTGCTCTGTTGCTCTCGTTTCCTTTCTTTTGTGTATTTTTATTTTCCTGTTCATCCTGGATCTGAACCATTGTGGGCTAGTGGTGGGGTTTTGCTTGGGATTGTTATTACCTTTGATTATTCTTTATTTGTTTTGTTTTCTTGGAAGCATCCCCTTTTTCCATTGCAAGTTTGTTTATGCTCGTAATTTTTGTTAAAATTAATAAAATATAAATTAAAAAAAAAAAAAAAGATTCTCCAATGATTGTCACCATTGTAGGGACAAGATCAGTCATTGTGAGTTTGATATCTTGTCCGACAGACGTCCTGTGGCCTGTGTCCACTGTGTGGATAGTGTCCACTGGGCTGCTCGCATGTGGAGGTGAGCATAGGGAACTACATGAACTGTGGATGCCATATGTCCCAGTAATTGCAGCAGTTCTCGAGCAGTTAGGGAGTACTTTCCCACTGCTTGAGAAGCTAGTTGTATTATGCGAAGACAGCAGGGCTGTGGGAGGAAAGCCCTTGACTGTCTGGTATCTAAACAAGCTCCTATGAACTCCAGGGTCTGAGAAGGAACAAGTTGGGATTTTGGGAAGTTTATGACCAATCCAAAGTATTGGAGAATTCGCAATGTGCGAGACAGTGCAGAGCTGGCTTCTGGAATCGTGGGGGCTCGAATGAGCCAGTCGTCCAAGTAAGGGAAGATGAATATCCCAAGGGTTCGCAGGAATGCAGCTACTACTGCCATGCATTTCGTGAATACTCTTGGTGCCGAAGCCAACCCTGTATTGGAGGTGTTTTCCCTTGAAAAGGAATCGTAAGAATTTCCTGTGATCTGGATGGATAAGAATAGGAGTATATGCATCCTTTAGGTTTAGAGAACAAAGCCAATCCTGACTTTGAAGGTATGGCAGAAGAGTTCACAGAGAAAGCATTTTGAACTTTTCTCGGAACAGATATTTGTTCAATTCTCTGAGGTCTAGAATGGGTCTGTGTCCTCCTGTTTTCTTTGGAATAAGAAAATAGGGGGAGTAGAACCCTGTACCCTGTTGGGGAATGGGAATTTCCTCTATTGCTTCCTGAGCAAGGAGTGTTGAGACCTCTTGATCCAGTAGATTGTCTGGAGAGGTTTGGGAATTGAACTGTCTTACGATTGCAGGAGGGAGCATGCTGTGAAAATGAAGCTTGTTTAGGGGTTCTGGACCCTTCAGAGGCAGGAAAGCTAAGCTCTCTAGGAAGGAGTCAAAGCCCTTGAGGGGGCTGAGCCTGTGGAGCTGGTTGAGCTCTCGGGCCTTTTGGCTTCTTTTCTTGTCTGGATTGTTGCTGTTGTCTTTTGGGCAACTTGACCCTGAGCTTGCCCTTGCTGGGTATAGGATGGATAAAACATAAGAACATAACATAAGCCATACTGGGTCAGACCAAAGTCCATCAAGCTCAGTATCCTGCTTCCAACAGTGGCCAATCTAGGTCATACGTACCTAGCAGTATCCCCAAAGGACACAGGTTCCACAATGCTTGTATTGGGTCAAGCATTGGTATCCTGGGTCCTTTTTTAATAATGGTTTATGGACCTTTCCTCCAGGAACTTGTCCAAACCTTTTTTAAACCCAGCTACACTAACAGCTCTTACTACATCCTCCGGTAACAAATTCCAGAGTTTGATTACATGTTGAGTGAAAAATATTTTCTCTTATTTGTCTTAAATAGTTTACCCTGTAGCTTCATTACATGTCCCCTAGTCTTTCTATATTCTGATAGCGTAAACAATCGATCTACGTTTACCCGTTCCACTCCATTCATTAATTTATAGACCTCTATCATATCTCCCCTCAGCCGTCTCTTTTCCAGGTTGAAGAGCACTACCCTTTTCAGCCTCTCTTCATAGGAGTAGCCTTCCATCCCCTTTACCATTTTGGTGGCTCTTCTCTGTACCTTTTCTAATAACGCTATATCCTTTTTAAGATATGGCGACCAGAATTGCACACAATATTCAAGGTGCGGTCGTACCATGGAACGATACAGAGGCATTATAATATCCTTTGTTTTATTTTCCATTCCTTTCCTGATGATACCTAGCATTCTATTTGCTTTCTTGGCCGCCGCTGCACACTGGGCGGAGGGTTTTAACATGTTATCCACGATGACTCCTAAATCTTTTTCCTGGATGGTGGTTCCCAATGTGGAACCTTGCATCATGTAACCAAAGTGTGGGTTGTTCTTTCCTAGGTGCATAACTTTGCACTTGTCCACATTAAATGTCATCTGCCATTTGGATGCCCAGTCTTCCAATTTATCCAGATCCTCCTGCAGTTTTCTACAGTCCTCTTGGGTTTTAACAACTTTAAACAGTTTTGTGTCATCTGCAAATTTGATAACCTCACTAGTTATTCCCTTTTCCAGGTATTTTATGAATATGTCAAAAAGTAGCGGACTCAGTACAGATCCCTGGGGTACTCCACTATTCACCTTTTTCCATTGGGAAAATTAGCCATTTAGCCCTACCCTCTGCTTTCTATCTTTTAACCAGTTCCCGATCCACAATAGTACATTGCCTACTATCCCATGACTTTTTAGTTTTGCCAAAAGTCTCTGATTAGGGACCTTGTCAAAGGCTTTCTGAAAGTCCAGATACACTATATCAACTGATTCACCTTTGTCTACCTGTTTATTCACACCTTCAAAAAAACATATCTGTTATGTATTTTAACCATTACATTGTTCTGTTATGTTTTTAAGCATTACACTGTTTACTGCCTAATATTGTTCCATGTAAAACAAGCTCTTGCTTTGTTGACTGTTGTTCAATTGTGAACCGCATCTGAACTCTGGAAGATGCGGGATATAAATGATTGTTAAATAAATAAATAAGATCTTCCTTGTCTAAAGCCATGTTGACTGTCTCCCATTAGGCCATGACTATCTACATGTTGTGTAATTTTGTTCTCTATGATGGTTTCTACCATCTTCCCTGGTACTGACGTCAGGCTCACCGGTCTGTAATTTGCCGGATCACCCCTGGAACCCTTTTTAAAAATTGGCATTACATTGGCGACTCTCCAATCTTCAGGTATTACAGAAGATTTTAATGAAAGTTCACAGATTTCTAATAGCAGGTCTGCAATCTCATATTTCAGTTCTTTCAACACTCTTGGATGTATACCATCCGGTCCAGGTGATTTGCTACTATTCAGTTTATCAAATAGTTGTAATACATCTTCCCGGTGTAGCGATATTTCTCTCAATTCCTCTGCAGTATCACCTTTAAATACCACTTCAGTCTTGGGTAACATCCCTACATCTTCCTCAGTAAAGACCGAAGCAAAGAATTCATTCAGTCTCTCCGCTATTGCATTGTCTCCTCTTACTGCCCCTTTTACCCCCTCTATCATCAAATGGTCCAACTGACTCTCTCACAGGCCTTTTCCTACGAATGCTTTTGCTGAAAAAGGGGTTTTTATAGGGTTTCTTTTTTGGCTGGAGTGGCTGTAGATTTTGACAATCTGTCTAAAATGAGATTGTCAGTATCTATCTCATTAGCCTTTTCCTGCCAATTCTTGCCAAAGAGGTTTTCTCCTGTGCAAGGGATGTTTCCTAATTTGTCCTGTACCCAAGTCTCCAAGTCTGATGCCTGAAGCCAGGCAATCTGACCTGCACCAATGGCAATAGCAGAGGTTCTACTGATGCATTAAAAGCAGTCAAAGGCTGCACGATTTACAAACTTGGAAACATCTTGAGCATGCTTGACAAGAGTAAGGAAGTCTTGTTGTTTGTCATCAGGGAGAAGGGGGCTCATAAGCTTCAAGTCTCCTGTGACTTCTTTGAGGAACATTCCCATATATAAAATATATGAGCTGATCCTAGCTGAAAGCATGGAAGCCTGAAATGTTTGATGCCCAAAGGCATCAAGAGTCCTGCATTCACGACCTGGAGGATTGGATGCATGTCTTTTTGCACTTTTCATCCTACGCATGGCTGATTCCACAACCACTGAATGGTGTGGCAGCTGAGTCTTTTGAAAACCAGGACATGGTGGAACTCGATACATGGTATCGAATCTCCTAGAATGAGGAGATGTGGTCAGAGGTGTTTCCCACATCCTGAGCATCAAATCATGAAGAATTTCATGAATGGGCAGGGTAGCTGCCTCTTTGGGAGTCTTAGGGTATTGGAGTATTTCCAATTCCTTTGCTCTAGATTCTTTTTCAGGAGCTACCGTGATTGATAGGCCTCAGGCCACATCACGAATAAAATCCTGAAAAGACATGTCCTCTGGAGGAGACATTCTGCATTGAGGATAAGAGTCGTCTTCTGGATGAAGTACTCTGGTACCGACCGAGTTATCTGAGTCATCGGAATCGGAAGATTCGAAGCATCTCTGATCCCAATATTCATGCAAAGCACGGTATCGGTATCGATCGAAGTCGGCACGTAGTTGGTCCGGTACCGATCTGTCGATGCCTGAAAAAGTCGGCATGGGCAGAATTCCCGCCGGTACCATCGGTGCTGGTACCGGTACTGGCACCGGTGCCCATTGAACCATCGGTAGCGGTGTCAACGGTACCGCAGCTGTAAGGAGAGCTGCAAGACTGCGTTCGATACAGAGGAATCTCTGGTCTATCGATGCTGCCGATGCCTGGGTGTCAGTACCAGTAGAAGCGGCCGGAACTCCTGAGCATGGTACCAGTAGTTCTGCCGAGGTCGAGGCCTCGAGAACATCCTGGAGCCCCGTTAGTGCTTTGGAGGCTGAAGTCTCCCGCCGGGGCTGTTTTGCCGGTATAGATTCCTCAAGGGCAATGCCAATGGCTTCTCGATGCTTGGAAGGAGATCTACCCTTTGAGGACCGGTTCTTATGTTTAGTTACCTGAGATCCATGGGAGGAAGACGAGGCTCTGGAAGACACCGATGCAATGGACATTGCATCTGAAGAAAAGAGGGTACCAAGCTTTGCAGCCCGGTTCTGTTTTCCTCTTGTAGTCATGTCCATACAAGAGTAAAACTCCGATGGAGAATGGTCAGGGTCTAAACATTTGAGACACCAGTCATGGGTGTCAGTGACGGAAATGGTACCGCCACACTTAGTACATTTTTTAAAACCACTAGCTGGCTTTTCCATTTTTCAGGAAAATAGGGCCTAATGCCCAAAATGGCGCCTAGCACCAAAAAGAAAAAGTTTCTGAAGAGAAACACTTCAGAAGTATATATATATATTTTTTTTTTTTTTTGAAAAGAAGAAGAAAAGAGAACCCACAGTACCGGTAGGCGTCGAGTGGAGGCAGGCGCGACCACAAGAAAAACAAGTTTAAAGAAGAAATTTTCTGCGGTGACAGGGTATGTGACCTGTTGGCTCCGCAGAAAACGAAGAACTGAAGAGGGACAGTTGGAAAGGCGAGAAGGCAGCGCGCATGTGCTGAGGGATGCTCCCAAAAGCGTTGCTATTTGACAATGGGGAGCGTTCCCGCGCAGGCTCCCTCGGTACCGACGATACCCATTTGTGAAGACTACATTCCTGCTTGTTCCTGGAGATAGCACAATATAAATTAAACTTCCTTGCAACCGATAAAAGAGCCAGAAATCTTGTTTGTGTATGGACAATAAATAAAGCTATCTAATCCGTATAAACAAAAAGAATAACAAATTGATACATGAATGAGTAAATGGAATAAATATGTATGAAGAAGTGCTAAATAAAAGCAATGTGAACTCCATCTTCATAGGAACAAAGAAAATGTCAAAAAAGCGCACACTGTTACATAGAAAAAGTGGGAGACCTGAAAGCAAACTGTAGAATGGGAATTGTAATCAAATAATAATATATAATATAAATAATAATAAATAATATATTAATACTGCTGCACGAACCATCTTTGGGTCTCCAAATACGAGCATGTGACACCTTTACTAATGCAACTTAACTGGCTTCTTACTAATGGGTGCCTCAAATTTAAAACCCTCTTCATTGCATTTAAAATTCTCCACCAGCTCTCTGCATCCGCCTTAGAAGACTTCCTACACTGGACACCGGACAGCAGAATCAGAAGATGAATCATGGCAAATACCCTCGCCATTCCCACTATAGCCAGTAAAACCTCCCAATATGTTCAAAACAGAGCCTTCACTTTATTTGCCCCTCAGCTCTGCAACTCCCTCCCCGCACCAATCCGGCTTATCAATGACCTATCCATCTTTAGAAAGGAAATAAAAACATACCTTTTGCAGCTATACTTTGACCACGTCACATAACCCACTATAGCCTTACCACTATTCAATGATAGATACTTATCCAACACTGACTGTAAATAGTTTCTGATGATAGAAACTAAATCTATATTCATCATGTTCTGATGTTAAAACTATGTTATATTGTATTCTGTTACTGTTTTATTGGTTAATTCTGCTATCTACTGTAAGCTCTGTTACCGTTACTTGTTCAATGTATGGACGTTCAATGTAAACATGTTATATGTATCAAGTTGTTCCTCTGTAAACCGCACTGAATCTAAATAGTGTGGTATATAAAACCAGATAAATAAAGACAAATCAAAGAAGGTGCACCAATACCTATTGTGCAAAGAAAATTGTGTGTATATATATGAATGATATGAATTACCATCTGAACATCTAATAAAAACAATAAAGTAAGCGAGATACACAAACCATCACATATGTAAACTCGTCTAAAAACAAGTGCATATATAAGGAGTGGTGTGTAAAAAAACATGCAAGAAAAGGGGATTTAAAAGATCTGCTGTGTCAAAAAATAAAAAATATATAAAAAGCCATGAATGGGTCAGAAAGGTTGAAAATATATTATAAAACCATAAAAGGAGGGGGGGCGGGGGGGGAAGGGGAGGCTCTTCCCCCTGAAGAAGGCTCACAAGCCGAAACGTGTTGGGGATTTTATTTTTCACTAAAGCTGTTTGCACACGTGCAGTGCTTGACACTCCTGTTTGGGAGCTGTCTTCTTCACTCCTGCGCGGGAGGTTTTTGCTCTCTTTGGTTCGAATGGTATGGCATTAGCCATATTCCTTACAAAACAGTGAAATGAGGCTTTTGAAGAATTAGGATACATGCAACTGGTCAACGAACCCACCCATGTGAAAGGCGGTCTATTGGACCTGGTTTTCGCCCCATAGACTACTTTCAACTCAAACACCTCTATACTGTCCACCACCGCAGTCCCCTGGTCCGACCATAAGCTAATCTCATGCCAAATACCCCTGCCCAACAATTCTCAGAAGAACGCCAATAGGCTTAGCAGCACCACCAGAACAGCACCACGTAGGTTTCAGGCCTTTGACAAAGACATGATCTTAAACCAAATCCACTCACTCCTCGCCTTGACGACACACGATCCTGAGGAGCTGGTATCTACCTGGAATAAAAGTCTCAGTTCTATTGCGCTACGTCCACCTTCAAACAAACCGCCAGGGAAACGAGCCACCGCACCTTGGTACTCCACCGAGCTAAGATCTTCACTCACCCTCCTAAGAAAGCTGGAAAGACGTTGGTGCCGATCACACTCCACTGAGGACCTAAAGGCATACAACTCGCAACTGGTGATGCACCGCCAAGCAGTAACAGAGAGCATGAAAAGATTCCACACGGACACACTAAAGCGGTCTCTGAACAAACCACATGACCTGTTCGCTCTTGTCAAGAACCTAACAAAAGAACCAGCACCTGAACAACCAAGCGAGATCCACACACAAGATTTTGTGGATTACTTACAATCAAAGCTTTGTCAGACCAATAAATCCTCTGCACCCACCACCTCACTCGAGCCGAGATATCTAACTCCCCTGACCAGTTTCTCCATGCCATCCAAGAAACACATTGAGGACACAATCGCTGGAATCAACACGAGCACTGCACAAACTGACCCTTGCCCTGTGTTCTGGATAAAAGAGTTACGATTGGCCGTCAGCCCTTTTATAGCTAGGCTCATAGAATGCTCCTTCACAACAGGCACATTCCCCCAATCCCTTAAACGCACTTCCATCAGACCGCTTCTAAAAAACAGCAAGCTCGACCCCAAGAAGGCAGACTCATACAGACCAATATCGAGCATACCACTTTTGACCAAAATCATTGAAAAAGATGTCCAAAGACAAATTCAAGAACACATTGAAGCTTCCGCCCCACTGGATCCCTGTCAACATGGTTTTAGAGAGGCACACGGTGTTGAAACACTCCTCACCACACTCTTCAGTAACATAATAGCTGGAATTGATAACATCCATCACGGGTGTGTTATCTTAATGGACATAGCAGCCGCTTTCGATTCAGTTTGCTACGAGCTCCTCCTGCGATGTCTCAAGGAGAAAGGGATATGTGACAGCACTAGAATGGTGCAAGTCGTACCTCTCGGATAGATGGTAGCACGTATGATCAGGAGACTCAACATCAGAACCTTTCCACCAGAATCAAGGAGTCCCACAAGGATCCTCCCTCTCTGCTCTGATGTTTAACATATACATGCAGCCTATATGTGACATCATCCGGTCATTCATTGTGAATTGCTTGATATACGCCGATGATGTTCTCCTTTACATGCCATTCTCGACAGAGAACCCTGACTTCTCCCCACTGACAGACTGTTTTAACGCAGTATCCAGCTGGCTCCAAACCCAAAATCTTCGAATTCAGCATAAGAAAATGGAGGTCCTATTCATCACAAGGAATCCAAACTTCATCACACCACCCTGTCTGAAAGGCAAGGAAGCAGAACTTCTTACCAAATCCACGATCAGATACCTTGGAGTCACCCTAGACCAACGACTAGACATGAAGACACACAAAAGCAATATAGCAAGAGCAGTATACCATAAGATCCGATCCCTCAGACACCTATGCTTCCTGCTGGAACCAGACGACTTCCGGACAATCTATCAAGCGTTGATCATACCACACTTGGACTATGCAAATGGCATACTTCAGGGACTCCCTCAATCCACTCTGCACCCGCTATAGCTTGCGATGAACTCCGCAGCAAGAGTTCTTCAGAGTGCATCCCGGAGGGATCACATGACACCCATTCTGAAACGGCTCCACTGGCTCCCCATACAACGCAGAATCACATTCAAAACCTTACTACTGACTTTCAAAGCCATCAATGGGCTCTCCTCCTCATCTTTAACAGAGCTCATACAGAGCAACCCCCCTAACAGATCTAGAAGATCACTAGCGGTCAACACACTAATAGTCCCAAAAGCAATAACCAAGTGCACCCAGGCAACAGTAAACAATTCAAATTCTGTGTGCCTAGATGCTGGAAATCCCTCCCACCCAGCATCCGGGCAATCACTGATCTAGCCCAATTTAGGAAAGCTTTAAAACACCACCTCTTCCTCTTGCATTACCCGGAAGACAGTACCACAATAGCCTCATCAACTAGCTAACCAATGCAGTACAAAAGGATTAATCAATACTAGACTGTACAGATGTAAATAGTTGCCCAAGTTTTGATCCAAGTTCGAGTACCTGTTAATTGTAAACACAGATCAAACAACTGAAATGTGTAAGTTTGTTGTTCGATGTAAACCGCACTGATGAGGAATAGCGCGGTATATAAGAGAATGTAAATAAATAAATAATGCCTCAGAAGGAAACTTGTGCAGAGCAGGCCTCTCCACAAGGCAAACTAGGTGGCTGCCTAGGGCAGCAGGCCATGATAGGTAGCATTGCTACCCCCACATGAAGTGGCAGTTCAGCACCGTGGCAGGCCTTAACATGCTTGCTCATCTGCGTGCAGTTACAGCTTGCCACTCCTGCTCCCTCTAACAGGAAGTCGCATCAGAGGGGGGCAGGAGCAGTAGGCCGTGAGTTTGCCAACACGGGTACTTTAAGGCCCGACACAGCGTAGGGATTGCAGTGCTGCCCCCCTCCCCCAAGAGAGATGATGAATGCCGAGGGCATGGCGGGCCAAGTGGCATCGCAATCCTCAGGCAGTGGGGCAACATGGAGAGTCTGCTTAGGGTGGCAGAAATCTTTGGGCTTGCCCTAGACTTGTGCCTCACATTTCTGCTACTAATAATTTATATAGCACTAGAAGGCGTACGCAGCGCTGGACAGAAACATATAATAAGATGATCCCTGCTCATCAGAGCTTCCAATCTAATCAAGACAGACAATACAATAGATGAGAATGAGGGTACAATAGGGAAGGGTAAAGAGACAGAAGGAGAACAAAGGATTAAGATTCAAAAGCAGCCTGAATGAGGTGAACCTTTAGCATGGATTTGAAAAGGGGGAGAGTGAAACCTGATGTAAAGATACAGGTAGTTTTTTCCAGGCATAAGGAACAAGGTGAAAGGATCGAGTCTAGAGTTGGCAGTGGAAGAGAAGGGCATAGAGAGAAGAAAGCCAGAGGAAGAACAGAATTCAAGAGGAGGGATGTAGAGAGAGGAGAGGTAGTGAGGAGCAACAGAATAAATGCATTTATAGGTCAGAAGAAGTTTGTATTGGATATGGAAACGGAAGGGAAGCCAATGAAGTAATTTAAGAAGAGGGGTTATATGAGTATAAAGGGGTTTGCGGAAGATTAGTTGTGCAGCAGAGTTTTGAACAGACTGAAGGGGAGAAAGACAACTCAGAGAGAGACCTGCAAGCAGGAGGTAGCAATAATCTAAATGAGAGACTGCTGAGCCTCTGTATGATAAGGTGACATACACTAATGTGGATCCTGTCTATGGCAATTTAGCACAGTCTTCACATATGGGTAGCACAGTCTTCACATATGGGTACGTCGGTACCGACGGAGTCTGCGCGGGAACGCTTCCCAGCGTCCAATCAAGAGCTTTTGGAAGCATCCCCCCACGCCTGCGTGCTGCCTTCCCGCCTTTCCTAACTGCCTCTCCTCAGTTAAGTTTTAAAGCTGAGACAAAGAGAGAGAGAGAGGAAAGGAAAGATAGATAGAGAGATACAACTCCTGGGGAGGTGGGTGGGTTGTGAAGACTTATTCCTGCTGTTCCCAGAGATCACCTGTTACAGGTAAGTAACTGTGCTATCTCCAGGAACAAGCAGGTATGAGTCTTCACATATGGGGACTCCCAAGCTAAGATGCCTGGAGTCCCAGCATGTCATAGATTGGACCATGCTATCCCCCACAACACCAGGCATCCTGAGGATGGAGGGTAGGAGTTGAAAAAGAAAGGCGCTGTGGAACAGCTAACCTAGCAAAGGACTGCAGACAAGGAGTCCATGTGTGGATGATAATTATCATCAATGATATTGAAAGAAATATTGCAATATGGACCTCCCCTAACAGGATTACAGAGCAGTAAGGAGCTTCATGGGATCTATTGGGGAACCCAGTAGAGGAACCTCAAGGGGGACCTCACTGTGAAGTGGAGGTAATAAACCTGTAGGAAAAACAGTGGAGGTCAGATTCCTGAAAGGTAAGAGGGAACCTCAGTAATAACTGGGGTAGTACAAAAACGGTGGGCCTTCAGCGGAAGGCTTTATGACAAAAGCCGAACTCTTTTGGCAACAGAGTGGCTCACCCTTAGGAGCAAAAAGAGAAGGCTGACCGATTTGGACAAACAGGCACAGTCCTTGTGGGAGGAAAAGGTATGGAAACCCCTTGTATCCCAAAAAGAAAGGACAAATGCCTGAGGCGGTAGAGCCTGTGATTAACTGAAGATCCGCAATGTCTCTCCTAACTGGAGTCAGCTAGGAGAGATACTGGAACATGGAGAGCTTCAGAGGAACCTAAACCTCAAGGTTATGGTGGAAGTTGTTAACTACCACAGAAAGTGGTTGTGCGTGTAGAACCCCAAACATGCTGGATAGCATAGGTATGGGTAAAGCATCTGTCAGAATCATTTAGCTATATGAGCCTAGACAGTCAGGTAGAAAAATATGCAGATACATATCTACCAATAATAAAATATCTCGACCGATATATATATATATATATACTTATATATATATAGACATATAAGAATATATCTATAGTGAGATATGAAAAAGCATAAAATACACATAAATGATAGACAGACATCTGTAAGATGTATGCTATAGATATGAATATATATGCCTCTATATGGGTGTCTGCAAAGAAGCAGACAGAGATATGCCCACAGAACGGTATTCACATAGGAAATGTGGAGAGGAAAGATTCATCTAATAACAAGAAGGTGGAACCTACTTGAGAAGATATATAGAGAATCTATTCCGACTGGTTATGAGCTACAGGGATGCTAGCTAGTGAAAAAAACCAGGACGGTTACGTGAAAAGCAGAGGATGATATCAGTCTGCAGCCAGCAAGTCCCGAGTATTCCAGAACTCTAGCATGGTAAGTGAACAGAAGACGCATAAAAATGAGATACCATGCTGACCTGCTTAAGGGCAAAAAGGTATCATGCGTTCTTACCATGAGGACGAGCTGCAAGGAGAAAAAGCATATTCCCAATTGGAAATACTATGGACCAAAGCAGGGAATTGGCAACTCCTTAAGCTTTCACGTAAGAGAAGGCCTATGTCCTTTATATTAAAAAGGAGATAGTGAAAAAACGGAGAACCTTTCTAGTCATGGGAGACATGACTGAAAAAGCCTTTTCCAACCATCTAGGATAGCTGTTGGAGAAAACCCCCCCCCCATGCTCTCTAGCAAGGGCCCATAATGGAGAGCTTCTCTGTAGAATTGCAGAGAGCATGATGCAGGAGAATGAGGAGATAGAACTGGCTGCTGGAGAGCCAGTACCTATGTCAACTATGCTGCCAAACCCAGGGGAATGGAGATGGCAGAAAGAGAAGACAATCCAACAAGCCTGTAGTGAAGTACTTTCCAAGACAGATGACAGCACTGACTTGGAGCCACTACTAAGACCAGACAGAATGTTAGTGGAGGACAACCTGGTTGCTGGTGGAAAAGAACCAGTGGTCCAAACATTAAGGCTCCTGCATAGGCAGCTGCTTGCCAGACAGCAGAAAGAATCTTACTGTTTAAAAACAGAAAGAACAGACAGAACAGGAGTAGAAAACTCTGGACATGTCTGATGAACTGCCTCAAAGCAAGATTGAAAAAGAGGAGTTAACTCAGAGAGGAAACTCCGCACTTGAAAAGTAACAAAACTAGAGAGGCTGAAGAAAAAGCCCTCCAGTGAAGCAATAGCGTGGTTACTCACCTGTAACAGGTGTTCTCCAGGAGCAGCAGGAATCAGTCCTCACTTATGGGTGACGTCGGCGCCGACGGAGCCCTCGCGGAGCAATTTTCCCCAGCTTTCAAAGAAAGCCTTTGGGAATTGCAGCGCGCATGCGCGGTCGTCTTCCCGCCCGAAGGTGCCATCTTAGCCAGTCAGATGACATAGCTAAAAAGACAGCATAAAAATTTGCAAAAAGAACATAAGCAGACGATTGCAACTCCAAGGGGAGGAGGGAGGGTAGTGAGGACTGATTCCTGCTGCTCCTGGAGAACACCTGTTACAGGTGAGTAACTACGCTTTCTCCAGGACCAAGCAGGAAGTCAGTCCTCACTTATGGGACTCCCAAGCTCAAGGCTACCGGAGACCCTAAGCACAAAAATGAGCTCCCTCTAGCTCAGCAGCACAGAAGGAAAGAATCTTCGCTGAATTAACACCCACCGGTAGCCCACATCCGGGATGGAGGGTAGGAGTTGCTCAGACCTCAAAGAGATTACGGAGGACTGCCTGTCCGAAAGCACTGTCCCTGCGGGACTCCCTCTCGAGACAGTAATGGACCGCAAAAGTCTGGCTCGAAGACCAAGTAGCGGCCCGGCAGATGTCTGCCAGCGGAACAGAGCGGAGGTAAGCCACTGACGTAGCCTTTGCCCGAACGCAATGAGCCGTGACTCGACTTTCTAAGGAGAGTCCGGCTGCCCCATAAGCCCAAGAGATACAGTCCGCGACCCAGATGGACAGAGTACGCTTGGAGACCGGGAGCCCCAATTTATTGGGGTCAAAAGATACAAAAAGCTGAGCAGCTTTACGGTGCTCCCGCGTACGGTCAAGGTAGAAGTTCAAAGCCCTTCTACAGTCCAGGGTATGGAGGACCGTTTCAGCTCGGCAGGAGTGTGGTCTGGGAAAGAAGGTTGGAAGTACCACCTCCTGATTGATGTGAAAAGGGGAGACCACTTTTGGAAGAAATTTTGGGTGAGTCCGTAGGACTACCCTATTTTTGTAGAACCGAGTGTAAGGGGGATCAGACACGAGGGCCTGCAATTCACTTACGCGTCTAGCGGAAGTGAGGGCTATCAAGAACAGTGTTTTCCAAGACAGAAAACGGAGAGAACAGGTAGCCATAGGTTCAAAAGGCGGACAGGTGATCCGCTGCAAAACCACATTCAGGTCCCAGTCAGGCGCTGGCGGGCGCAGAGGTGGTTTAAGTAGAAGGAGACCTCGGAGAAACCTCGCTACGAGAGGGTCGCTGGAGAGAGGTCTACCGTCCACCGGCACATGATGTGCTGAAAGAGCACTGAGGTGAACTTTGACGGAGTTGGACTTAAGTCCCAGATTAGAGAGGTGTAGCAAGTACTGCAAGATCACCGACACCGGGCAGGAGAAGGGATCCTGAGACTGTTGGGCACACCAGACGGCAAAGCGACGCCATTTAAGGGCGTAGCATTTGCGGGTAGAAGGGCGTCGCGAAGCTAAGACGACCTCCTCCACCTATGCCGGAAGGAGAAGGGGAGCAAGGACTACCCTCTCAGCAGCCAGGCCATGAGGTTGAGAGACCTGAGGTTGGGGTGCAGGAGGGACCCCTGATCCTGAGTGAGGAGATCCGGTTGTACCCCCAGAGGGATTGGATCCTCCACCGCCAGTTGCAGCAGGAGCGGAAACCACGGCTGCCTGGGCCAGCGAGGGGCCACCAGGATCATGAAGGCTTTGTCTCGGAGAACCTTGAAAAGAGTCCGAGAGACTAGCGGGATGGGAGGGAACGCATACAGAAGGCTCCCCGACCATGAGATCAGAAAGGCGTCCGCCGCAACCCGAAGGGGTGTGGCAGACGAGAGCAGAAGCGAGGAAGCTGCCGGTTGCGAGGACTGGCAAAGAGATCCATTGTGGGGAGGCCCCACTTGAGGAAGAGCTTCTGAACTACCAAGGGATCCAGACGCCACTCGTGCGGCTGGAGGACCCTGCTGAGTTTGTCCGCAAGGCAATTGTCTCGGCCCGGGAGATAAACTGCCTTGAGGAGAATGCCGTGACTGACGGCCCAAGAGCAGAGTTTCTGAGCCTCCCGGCAGAGGAGAAAGGAGCCCGTGCCCCCCTGTTTGTTCACGTAGAACATGGCAACTTGATTGTCCGTCTGGACAAGGACGGACTGTTGGGAAGTCAGGTGGGAGAAGGCCCGGAGAGCTAGGCGGATCGCCCGGAGCTCCAGGAAGTTGATCTGCTGAGCAGACTCCCACGTGGTCCAGAGGCCCTGAGTACGCGCCTCTTGGCAATGCGCTCTCCCCAGCCTAGGAGGGATGCATCGGTGGTCAGCACCCGGGTCGGCTGAGGTGACTGGAAGGGCATACCGAATGTCAGGTTCGGCTGCCGGAGCCACCACCGGAGAGACGAGATCAGCGGCTCGGAAACGCGCACTAGGTCTGCGAGGCCGCCCGTGGCCTGTCGCCACTGCCGGCGGAGACACCATTGAGCAGACCGCATATTCAGGCGGGCATTGGGGGTCACATGGACAGTGGAAGCCATATGGCCGAGCAGTCTCAGGAAGCGCCTGGCGGAGACCAGGGGCTGGCTGCGAAAGCGGTCGGCTAGGTCCATGAGCCGCTGAGCCCTGTCGAGCGGTAGATACGCTCGCGCCTGAGGAGTGTGCAGCCGTGCGCCGATGAACTCGAGATCCTGTGAGGGGAGCAAAGTGGACTTTGCGAAGTTTATGACAAAGCCCAAGTGCTGCAGCAGAGCCACCGTGCGACACGTGGCGTTGGTGACCTCCCGAGCGGACGCTGCTCTGATGAGCCAGTCGTCGAGGTACGGAAAGACATAGAGGCCGTGAAGCCGGAGATGGGCCGCCACGACCGCGAGACATTTTGTGAAGACTCGCGGTGCGGAGGACAGGCCAAAGGGCAGTACTCTGTACTGGTAATGATTTCCCGCCACCACAAACCTTAGGTATTGGCGGTGGCTTGGGTGGATGAGGATGTGCGTGTAGGCATCCTTTAGATCCAAGGAGCATAGCCAATCTCCCTGCTGGAGGTAGGGCAGAAGGATTCCAAGGGTAAGCATTTTGAACTTCTCCCGCACAAGGAACTTGTTGAGGTTGCGCAAGTCCAGGATGGGTCTGAGGCCCCCTGTTCTCTTTGGTATCAGAAAATACCTTGAATAGAAGCCTTGACCTCTCAGGTGGTGTGGCACCGGTTCCAGCGCCTGATCCTGCAGAAGACCTGCTAACTCCTGAAGGAGCAACGCCCTGTGCAGAGGGGGGCGCGGAGGCTCCCCCGGAAAATAGGAGGGAGGGACCTGATGGAAGTGGAGAAGGTAGCCTTCTCGCACGACCTGAAGCACCCAGTCATCTGCGGTGATGCTGGACCACCTGTGGGCGAAGTGAACCAGCCGGCCTCCGGTGCTGGGGGGGACCAGCGGGGGGGGGAGAGGCTATGCTGAGCGAGTCAAAAACCCCCACCCTGCTGAGCAGGGGCTGGTGGTGCAGGCTTGGGGGCCTGCTGCCTACGGGACCCGTTACCCCGTCCCTTGGCCTGCTGGCCCTGTTGGGGAGCTGCAGGGGCCTGATAATGGGGGTATTGTTTGTAGGCAGCCGCCTTCCTCGGGTAAAAGGACTTTTTCCCCGAGCCCTTCTTTTTCTGGGAAGGGGCGGAGGTCTTCCTAGAAAGCCTGGTCCTGGTGAGAGTCTCAGTCTCAATTTGTGCAGCCTTTTCCGCCATGGGCTTGCCAAAGAGGTTTTCGCCTCGGCAGGGGACATCGACCAACTTGTCCTGTACCCAGGGCTCAAGGTCTGACGACTGAAGCCAAGCCTGTCGGCGGGCACCGATGCCGGCTGCGGCCACTCGAGCCGAGGCTTCAAAGCCATCATAGGCTGCTCGGGACATGAACTTAGAGCATTCCCGAATGCCGGTGGACAAGGCTAGGAACCTCCGCAAGGGCTCCTCGGAGAGACCAGCGGAGAATCCGGCTAGCTCTTTAGCCAGATCCCGGAGATACATGCCCATGTATAGCTGGTAAGTCTGGACACGACATGCGAGCATAGAGCCCTGGAAGCACTTCTTGCCAAGGCCATCCAGGTTACGGGCCACCCTGCCAGGAGGCACCGAGGAGTGCATCTTCTGGCTCTTAAGACGATGCATGGCCGATTCCACTACCATGGAATGGTGTGGCAGCTGTGCCTTTTGAAAGCCAGGGCTCTTGCGGACCCGATAGATAGAATCGACCCGCTTGCTCAGGACCGGCGAGGAGGCCGGACTCTCCCACATGCGGAAGAGTAGTCGTTCCAGCATAGGAGGAACCGGCACAGTAAAGTGTTCCCTCGCGGGAGAGTCATACTGGAGGGCGTCGAGCTCTTCGGCTCGAGGCTCCTCCTCGGGATCCGCAGGGAAGGCCAAAGCCTTGGCCATATCCCTAACGAAGTCCGAGAACCGGGCATCCTCCGGGGGGGACTGCTTCCGAGGCTCGGACTCCGGTGAGTCCGAGGGGACACACCGAGTCCGGAAAGAATCAGGTGACTCTTCCTCCTCAGACTCCCAGACCGACTCCGACGAGGACTCGGTGGGGTCGGCCCGGGCAGGGTGCGGCGCCAGCCGCCCCGACGCCGAGGGAGTCGGCGTCGGCGACCTCGGTCCCGAACGGGAGGCCGAGGGCGACCTCGACCGAGGATCGACTCGAGTTCGCATCGACTCGAGGATCGGCTCGGTCTCCGGGGTCGACTTGGACGTCGACGTCCCGGCGGTCGGGGCAGCGACGCCAGCGAGCAGTGCCCTCTGCTGGTCCATGAAGGCAGACAGTCTGCTCTCCAAGGCCGTCAACCTGAGTCCGAGCTCAGGTGACCCAGCAGCCCCCGACTCGGGCCCCGACGGCGTCGGGCCCGACGTCGGCTGTCGCGGAGGCGAGTCCAGAAGGACCACAGGACTTACCCGGGCAGGCATCTCCGACTCCAGGCGAGGTCGCTTCGGGATGTGTTCCTTCTCCAAGGACCCGGGGCGGCTGTCGGGGCTATGCGACCTGGCCCTCGCGGAGCCAGGAGCGTCCACCGACGCCGCCCTCGTGGTTTTTTCCTTCCGACGATGGTCCCCGGAGGGAGAACCCCGGTCGGAGGAGCTCCGGCGACGGTCCGAGCTGGAGCCTTTCGACACGGAGGCCTCCGACGAGGTCCGGGTACGGCTGGGGTCAGCAAAGATTCTCTCACGCTGATGCCGCCGACTTCTCAACGCCTTTGAGGACAGTTTGCTGCAGGGCCCACAGATCAGTTCCTCATGATCCGGGCCCAGGCAGCGGAGGCAAAAGTCGTGTGTGTCGGTGAGTGACATATTTCGGTCACACCGACCACACCGCTTAAACCCACTGGCAGCCATCGGGGGAAAAAGGGCCCCTGCGAGGTCAAAAGACCGGGCTGCCAGGGAAAACGAAAACGAAAGCTGACTAAGTCAGAAAAACCGAAAAAAAGTAAGAGGACTCGAGACCGGCGTCGCGAGTCCGGGCGGGAAAACGATCGGCGTCGAACCGAAAGAAAAAAGGATAAAATAAAGAAGAAATCAACTTTTTCGCGGGGACAAGACGGGGACGTCTGGAGGGCTCCGCGGAAAAAAGAAGACTGGCTAAGATGGCACCTTCGGGCGGGAAGACGACCGCGCATGCGCGCTGCAATTCCCAAAGGCTTTCTTTGAAAGCTGGGGAAAATTGCTCCGCGAGGGCTCCGTCGGCGCCGACGTCACCCATAAGTGAGGACTGACTTCCTGCTTGCTCCTGGAGAAACCGCTCTTACAGGGGAAAAACTTGGTAAGAGGGTAAAGAGAATGGAGCTGAAGAAGACTTACAAAGTAGTAAGTCTATAGAAAGGAAAAAAAAAAGACATGCTGGCACAGGAAACTATCATTTGATAGTGGTTAGACCTCTTTCCCTAGCAGGAAGAAGAGGAGAACCCTGTGACCTATAGGCATGAACATCCTGACAGCTCATAGAACATAGAAAAAATGGATGTCTTTTGGGAAGAGATCCATGTCTAGGGTTTAGAATGAAAGCAGTGGATTGCCTCTATTGAGAAGAAGCAACTGCAGATTCTAACCCCAAGAGTCACAAGCATCTGATGAAGATTGATCAGAAACCCTGCTGTTGCTGGGTTTGCTGAGCCTGGTGAGAGGTTGAATTCTGCAGACCAGGACGATGCTTCCCTTGTTTGGGAACATCTGTATGGGAAGAAAGTCTGGCAGGACATTTCCTACCTATTGGGACAGAAGGTGCAGAACAGCACCTAGGAACAGGTAAGTCAGAGGACAACTGAGTAACCTGACATAAAGACTCCTTGTTGAAAAGATTGTCTCCAGTGCAAGGAGTATGTCCCAGTCTTTGCTGTGCCCATTTGTCCAAGTCTGAAGCTTGGAGCCAGGCTCTATGTCGTGCCCCTATGTTATAGCAGAAGTCCTGCTAACAGACTCAAAAGAGTCTAGGGAAGCACGAGTAAGAAACCAAGAGATATTCTGAAGATGCTTAAGCAGTGAAGAATAGCCTGCACACTTGGACTCTGGAAGGGAAGGAGTCAAAAGATGTAATTGCTTTGTGACCTCCTCAAGAGATAGACTCATATAAAAAATATGAGAGAATTCTTGCAGAAAGCATAGATGTCTGGAAGGTTTGATGTCCAAAGGCATCTAGTGTCTTAGACTCACGACCTGGCGGATAAGAAGAGTGCTTTTTCTTACTCTTTACCCGCCTCATTGCTGATTCCACTACTATGGAATGATGAGGAAGTTGAGTCTTTTGAAACCCTGGAGAGGGGGGCACCTGATATAAGAGATCAGTTGCTCTGGAAGGTGGGGGTACCTTTAAAGGTGCTTCCCACATTCCTAGAAGGAGATCCTGCAAGGAATGATGCAAAGGAAGCATTATGTTCTCCTTTGCTTTGGTAGAAACAGAGCCTTGTGCAGGATCATATCCAGGGATAGGAATGGCAAGAGATCTTGCTATATCCAGGAGGGAACTCTGAAAAGAGGGATCTCCAACTGGAATCTCCTTTGGACAGGTTAGATCTGAAGAACTAGCCTGAGCACCGAAAGAGCTATCCAAATATATAGGAATAGAAGATTCTGCACGGTGCAGTGTGGAATCCTTAAGGGATGGTCGCCGGTACTGGCTGTCAGGAGCAGCGACCGTCAGTACCACATCATCCATGCCAGGTATCAACTCCAAGCTTGGTATAGAAGGGAGCGATCCTATTGAAAGAAGCATGGCAGGAGTTGGCCACGATGGTACTGTGGATACCGGTACCGATGTCGGAGCCGAGCCCGACACAGACATCGGAGCAGCCATCGGTGACAGTTCAATCGGTACCGAGGTAACCAAAGACCTCCGGCCACTATCCTCGGTACTGAGCCTCCGGTATCGATCGGTGTCGGTACCAAAGCGTGTTGGTACCCAGTCTTCCAGACTAGAGATCGATTCCAAACTCGGCATCGAGGGCAAAGAGCCTGATGAGCGAAGCATGGAAGGCACCGACCGCAAGGGTAATGTGGACATCGGTACCGGCTTCGGTACCGTGTCTGATACCGGTGGATGAAGGCCAACTAGTGGCAACTCAAACAGCCTCGGAGAAACCGAGAGTTGCGGATCCGAATCATCGGAACCGAGCCTTCGGTACTGCCGGGAGCCAGTACCAAGGCAAGTCGGTACCCAGTCCTCCAGACTGGAGATCGATTCCAGACTCGGCATCGAAGGAAGCGAGGCTATCGATGCACGTCTGGAGGGTACCGACGTCGGTGGTAGTATCGGTGCCGGTACCGATACTGGAAAGTCAGTCTGGAACGTATCCACCAGTCCCGTAGGTACCGAGGACGCCAGACGACGATCCCTGGTGAGGAGTATTACGTCCAACACCAGTGCCGATGCCGGGGTATCGGTACCGCTCGAAGCCAAATGCCATGGCTCAGGTATGTTCTGTGAGGGGTGAGCCCCAGGAACAACCCGAAACCCTACATAGGCTTTGGAGGTCGAAGACTCCCGCCGGGGTTTTGAAGCCAACGGGCCCTCGAGGGCAAGGCCGGAGCCGTCTACATGCTGTGCCTGAGACCTACCACTCGAGGGTTGGCTAGTCTTAACAGACTGTTTGTGGGTTACCTGATCCTGTGTAGAAGAAGAAATGGTCGGTGCCCTGAAGTTGGAAGGGAACCTCATATTGAGGGAAACTCGATGTTGAAAACCTCTTCTCACAATATTGTTGTCCGAGGGCTCAGGAGGAAAAAGGTCAGGACCCAAACAGGTTAGACACCAATTTTGGGAGTCTAAAAATAAAGTTGTACCGCCACAGTTTGAACATTTCTTGGAGGAAATGGCTGGCGGTTCCATGAGGGACATGGAGAGGCCTAGAAGGCCTGAAAAACCATAAGACACTCAAAAGAAAAAATATTCCCTTAAAGGGAAAAATTTACAAGAAAAGAAAAAAAACACCGGCGGGACCGGTGGCATCGGGGAGACAGCCGCGACCACAAGAAAACTAAAGAATTAAAAGAAGAATTTTCTGCGGTGAAAGGAGGACGTCCTGCCGGCTCCGCGGAAAACGAAAACTGAGGAGAGGCAGTTAGGAAAGGCAGGAAGGCAGCACGCAGGCGTGGGGGGATGCTTCCAAAAGCTCTTGATTGGACACTGGGAAGCATTCCCGCGCATACTCCGTTGGTACCGACGTACCCATAATGTGAAGACTCATTCCTGCTTGTTCCTGGAGATAGACATGGATACAGATAGTGATGATGAGGACAAAGGACTGTGAAAAGTTGGTTATTGATACAAAGCCATATGCCTTTAATCATTAATATAAAGTTATATACCTTTAATCATAATGCAAAGCTGAACTGCAGAAAAGAAAAATGGAACATAGAATTTGCGAGTTAGAAACTTTTTGTCTATGCTAGGGATAAAATTAATATTACAGGAATTATTGCAAAAGAGATTAACTGGAAGCATGTACACAGCTACTATTACTAAAGATCAGATACAAAATTTTGCAGAAGCTAGCAAGCTTGTAATACCGAAAGTCCTCCACCCTTCTTTGAGGTAAATGATTGCTCAAATTTCAGATAGCAACTAATGCCAGCAAAAATTGTGAGCTTTGTAAAGAATCAGCAGAAAAGAACCTTGTAAGCAGATTTTTGTGTAACCTGTGATTTTGTAACCTGTTATTTTTTTTATCAGTTACATGAATCATGTCAGCTGAAAATTCTAAATAAAAGGCAGGCCTCTAGCAGGGGATTTCCGAAGGTGGTTGGAGGAGACATTCTGCTTGTTCAGATCCCTCTGACAATCTTCCTCTAGAGCTCTGGATTATTGATATATCATTATCTGTGCGTTTTTCCTTCCTGTTAGAAGGGCCAGGTAAGCCCAGAACCCAAGTAAAGGCGGGTCTACACCTGAACAGGTACAACAGTATCACCTTTAAATACCACTTCAGTCATGGGTAACATCCCTGCATCTTCCTCAGTAAAGACCGAAGCAAAGAATTCATTCAGTCTCTCCACTATAGCCTTGTCCCCTCTTACTGCTCCTTTTACCCCTCTATCATCTAATGGTCCAACTGACACTCACAGATTTTTTGCTACGAATGTACTTGAAAAAGTCTTTATTACGCGTTTTTGCTTCCACAGCAAGTTTCTTCTCAAATTCTCACTTTGCCTGCCTTATCAATGCCTTGCATTTAACTTGTCAGTGCTTGTGCTGTTTCCCATTTTCATCATTTGGTTCTGAAAGATGCTTTTTTGGCAACAGCAGCCTCTCTGGCCTCACCTTTAAATCATGCTGGCAGTTTTTTGGACTTCCTTCCACTTTTCTTAAAGCGTGGAATACAGCTGGTCTGGGCTTCCAAGATAGTATTTTTAAAGAATACCCAAGCTTGATGTAAGTCTTTAACCTTTGCAACTGATCCTTTTAGTTTTTTCTTAACTATTTTCCTCATTTTATCATAGTCTCCTTTTTTGAAAATTAAAAGTAGTACTGTGGATTTCCTTACCATCCCTCCTCCATTAATTAAATCAAACGCGATTATGCTATGATCACCACTGCCAAGTGGCCCCAACACCCTTATCTCTTGCACCAGATCTGGTGTTCCACTAAGGACTAAGTCCAAAATAGCTTCCACTCTGGTCGGTTCACGAACCAGCTGCTCCAAGAAGCAGTCATTTATGTCATCTAGAAACTTTATCTCCCTAGCATGTCCTGCTGTGACACTGACCCAGTCAATACTGGGGTAATTGAAATCACCCATTATTATTACTGTTCTGTAACTTTTGTTAGCTTCCCTGATTTCTTGGAGCATTTCATCATCCATTTGTTCATTCTGGCCAGGCGGTCGATAGTAAAATCCCACTGCCATCGCCTTCCCCTTTTTACATGGAATTTCAATCCATAGAGATTCTACAGCGAATTTAGTTTCCTGCAAAACTTTAATCCTTTGTGACACAATGCCCTCTCTAATATAGAGCACAACCCCTCCATCAATTTGATCAGCTCTATCATTACGACATAGTTTGTACCCAGGTATCACAGTGTCCCACTGGTTGTCCTCCTTCCACCATTCATATCTAACTTCTCATTTAGTGCTATATATTTTTTTTTCCAATTCTTTATTTTGCAGGAAATCAACATACTCATATACAACACAATAACAACTTGGTTCCTGAATAACCCCCCCTCCCCCCCCGTACTCAATTTACTCAGTATAGGAGGTCATCACACTTCAACACAAACACATCTTTACCATCCATAAGCCGGAGCTTTTAACAATGAGGCCCATTCTGCACCCAGCTCCATCGCCCTCCACACTAGCCTCTAACTATGCACACATGGAAAAGAAACATCAATAGTGATATTAATCACTAAACACTAAACAACCGCAGCCACCCAGAACCATCATCCCAGGTCCCCCAACTCCCCCCTCTACCTCCCTTATCTCCCATCCCCCCTCCAGTTGAGGTACAGACCCCAGGTCCTTTGAAAGTGAAACAGGGAATTTTGATGCAGTGCTGCGAGGCGATACATCAAGGACAGGTGCTCCACTTTCATCTGAACCTCTACAAGGGTAGGCACTGTGAGAGACCTCCACCGCCGTGCTATTAATTGCCTAGCAGCAGTGCACACCACTCCACTCCATCCCTTACCTTCCTTCCCACGCTCCTCCTCTTCCACATTAAGTAATGCCAGGCAAGGCCCCACCCGCCTATCCTCACCATACACCTCTGACAGCCAAGCCCCCACTCCATGCCAAAGGGGGCTCAGTAGAGGGCACCCCCACCAAATATGGAGAAAGGAGCCGACTTGCCCACACCCTCTCCAACACTCCGCCATCCCCCCCTTCCACTTCTGCAGCCGTTGAGGTGTCATATACCATCGGTACAACATTTTATAATTATGCTCCATAATACCGCTGGATATCACCCCCTTGAACAGGCCCTTACACACTCTCCCCCATTGCGTTTCATCCCAACTCTGGTTAAGATCCATCGCCCACGCTCTCCGATGAGCCCACTCACCCCCGCCCTCTCTCCCCATTGCCCTATACAATTGGGATACGAGGCCCTTAATTTCTCTCTTATCCATGATCCAATCAATATCTTCACCCTTTGGCCCATTCCCTCTCCGCGCTACCTCTTTACTGTAATGCAGAGCTTGTACAAATTGGAACCTATCCGTCGCAGGCAATTGAAACTCCTCTTGCAGCTCCTCAAAACTCACCCATTCACCATCCCTTTTAAACTGTCCTACCCAACACAACCCCCTCGCTGCCCATCGCCGAAAAGTGGAGTCTTCCCTGCCCGGCGCAAACTCATGGTTCCCCACCAACGGAAAAAATTTAGACCCCCCCCTACTACCATACCACTTCAGCTGCCACTTCCGCCAGTGTCGCAGGGTTAGGGCAACGTACGGATTCTCTAGTGGGCCATAGAAAAGGGCCCCCCCTTTTATCCAAACCTTCCCATCCAAAACCTCACCTGCGGGCAAACCCTCCCCCTCCAACCGCACCCATTCCGCTGATCTTCTCAGTAACCATTCAAACACCGCCCGGACCCGCGCTGCTTCATAGTATCTGGACAACATAGGGACTCCCATACCCCCTTCCTCTTTGCCAGCACAAAGTATACTTTGTGCCACTCTGGGCCTGCGGCTCTTCCAAATGTATATCATCACCCTAGCCTGCAACTGCCGTAAGTACCCTCTTGGTACTGCCACCGGGAGGTTCATGAACAAGTACAGCAACCGGGGAAGTATTATCATCTTAACCAGGTCCCTGCGCCCTAACCAGGAGATCTCGTAGGACCCCCAATCCTCCAACGCCCTAAACATTTTTACCCGAGCCACCTCATAGTTTTCTCGGAACAATGCCTCACGCTTTGAGGTAAGCTGTACTCCCAAGTAGCGAATGCTACCATGAGCCCATCGAAATGGGAGATCCCGTCTCATCCTGCTCTCTTCCTCCTTACCAATAGTCAAGTTCAATATCTCAGACTTGGTGGCATTCATACGGAAACCAGAGATTTCTCCATACTCTGAGTTCTTCTTGAATGGCCGCTAACATCCTATATGGTTCTGTAATAAAGAACACCACATCATTTGCAAACAGAGAGATCTTATGAGTCTCCTGCCCTACACTCACCCCCCTTACGTCCCCTCTATCTCGAATCCGTTGCGCCATCGGTTCCATTGCCAAAATAAACAACAGGGGTGAAAGTGGGCACCCCTGCCGTGTACCCCGAAATAGTTCAAAACCCTTGGATATGGCACCGTTTATCTTCAGGCAAGCCATGGGTGCCTGATATAAGGTCCTAACCCAGTTCAGAAACGCCCCCTTTATCCCTACCTTCTCAAGCACCTTAAATAAAAACTCCCAATTCACCCTATCAAAGGCCTTCTCAGCATCCACCGCTAATAGGGCCATTTCTTCTCCCCGCTCCACTCCTCTCCACATCACATTCAGTGCTCTCCGAATATTATCCGACGTGTACCTCCCTTGAATAAATCCCGACTGATTGGGGTGTATTAACCGCCCCAGATGAGGCCCCAGCCGGTTTGCCAGGACCCTCGTAAAAATTTATAAGTCCCCCCCCAGTAGGGAGATTGGACGATAAGAGCTGCATTCCGCCGGGTCTTTCCCTTCCTTATGCAATATGCTAATTCCTGCCAAGCGCAGCGACGCTGGCATCGGCCCCACTGTACTGAAAGAATTATACATGCGAGCCAACGGCCCTACCAAAACCGCAGCAAACACCTTATAAAATTTGTTGGAAAATCCATCTAACCCCGGTGCCTTGTGTCCCCGCAGTCCCTTAATCACTGACAATACTTCAGATTCCCTAATGGGCGCGGACAATGCCATACATTCTTCCTCCTCAAGATGAGCCATCGTAACAGCATCCAAATAATCTTTTATTTTCTCCTCAGCTACCCCTTCTTCTGGGGTATATAACTTCTGATAAAATTGTACAAATCTCTCTTCTATATCGGCTCCATACCAGAGAGCTTTCCCCCCTTCATCCCTAACTCTTACTATTGTATTGCGCGCTTTCCTCCTTTGTATTTTGCGTGCGAGCATCCTCCCTGCCTTATTGCTAAACTCAAAACTCTTTTGTTGCAACATAGAGATTTTATACCGGATCTCCTGCATATTCAATTCATTCAGTTCCCGTTGTAGTGTCCTAAGCTCCTTAGACACTTGCACATCACTCGGGTTCTTTTTCAATTTGCCTTCCGCCTCACCAATCCCTGCTAACAGAAGAGCCTGCTGCTGCAACTTCATCTTCTTCCGATGTGTTCCTACTGCAATAAGTTTGCCCTGTACTACTGCCTTCAGGCAGTCCCAAACTGTCCCCGGTGCACAATCACCCGTCTCATTCAACAACAGATATTCCGCTATACTTTCCGTAATCTGCCGCACCACCTCTCTATCCTCTATCAGGGATTCATTTAGCTTCCACCACCCCCTATTGATTCCCGGGCCCCCCATATTCATGGCACAAAGCACTGGAGCATGGTCCGACCACGTGCGCTCTTTGATCTCACATTTCTGTACCGCCGCCACCAGTGAGCGGTCCACCAAGAGCACATCAATGCGAGAGTAAACCCCATGCACTGCCGAGAAAAACGAGTAATCCCGCTGCCCACTGTGTAATTCCCTCCATAGGTCAACCAGATCAAGGCTTACCATAAGCTTTTTCAAACTAGCCCTATGTTGCTTGGACAATGAGGATGATCCCCTGGACGTATCTACTCGGGGGTCTAAGGTCACGTTAAAGTCTCCACCCAGGATAAGCCGACCCTCCGCCACCCCAATGAGTTTGCGCTGGAGCTTCTGGAAGAAATGGCACTGTTTAGTATTCGGGGCATACACATTTACCAGGGTATATAATTGCTGGTCCCAACGTAATTTAACAATCACAAAGCGTCCCTTTTTATCTCTAATTATTTCCCCCACTTGTCCTTGAATTCGTGCTGATAACAGGATCCCCACCCCACCTTTCTTTCTCTCCACTCTATTTGATGCAAAAAACTGTTGTGGATACTGAGGGTGACTCACCCGGCTCTCATCCTTAAATAGAAGATGGGTCTCCTGAATAAAAACAATATCTCCATGCAGCCGTTTACACTCTTTCATTAACAATTGATGCTTTGTAAAGGAATTGAGGCCTCTAACATTCATTGACATAACATTTATCTCCGTCATCCTGACACTTTGCCCCCCCTACTCAGCCTCCCGCCCTCCCTTAAGCTATATCCCCTCTCCCCCCACCCACCTCCCCCCCAACCTCCCCCTCTCTCCCAAGTCCCCCGCCCACCCCCTTCCCCCCACCCAACACCGCCCACTCCCCCTAGCTCCACTGGGAGCCCTTCCATCTGACCGTCCGCCCACCACCCCTCCCTGCCTATTACTCAATATTACCCCCCTCCCCTTCTCCATTCCTACCCATCACCATGAACAACAAGACCCTATTCCTCCCCCCAGTCTCCTCCCCCACACCCCCCAGTCCCCTGCAAACCATTCAGTACCCTTCTCCACACTTCCAATCAAGACATAGACACCACCATGCCCCCCACCCCAATTATCTATACCAACATGCAATCATACATTATTACAGTCCTCATTTTTGCATTCGTTGGCGTCGCAAACTTCTGGTTCCTCCAGGCATCCGGCTCCATTGGTGCTGTGTCTCTTGCCCCCGGCCTCTCTTATCCGGCTGGTCTTGGTGATTAGGTGCCATTATGGGGAGGTCAGCCCACCCCGCCTGCTTCATGCCCGCCACTGCCGCTTCCACCGAGTGGGCAATCGTTGTTTTTGTATTAATTGTGAACTGCAGGCCCACCGGAAACAGCCAGCGGTACCTCACATTCTCATCTCTCAGTCTCTTGGTCACCGCTTGATAGTCCCTGCGCTTCTTGATGGTGAGGCTCGAGATATCAGCAAATACCTCCACCTCTGCCCCTTGCCACTTAATTTTGCCCAACTGCCTGGAGGCTTTCAGCACCAGTTCTTTGGATCTGAATTCGTGCAGGCATATGACCACGTCTCGTGCCTTATTCTCTCTCCTTGGCCCCAGGGCTCTGTCAACTTTAAGACAGACGCCCTCGACATCCATATCTGCCGCTTTAAGGGCCACCCCACAAAACTCCTCTGCTAGGGCCACATAGTCCACACCGCCTTCACTCTCTGGGAGTCCTCTTATCCGCAGATTTGAACGCCTTGATCTGTTTTCCAAATCTTCCACTTTCTGCCACAGATCTTCCTGCGCTTCACCGAGAGTCTCTACCCGCTGTTCATGGGGGGCCCATTTCCCTTCCTGCTCTTCCAGCCGGTTTTCCACTTCTTCCATTCTGGACCCCAAGGATGCCATTTCCTCCCTCATCTCCTGTATCCAGCCGTGTACCTCCTTCCTCATCGATCCTCCCTCATCTCCTGTATCCAGCCGTGTACCTCCTTCCTCATCGATCCCAGCTCTTGTCTCAGGGAGTCCATCCACTCTCTTAAATCAGATCTCAATGCCTGAATTTCACTTGCTGGGAATCCCACTGCTGCCCCCTTATCCTGGTCCTTTTGCTCACTGCTAGTCGTTGCTGCTTTCGCCCCGGTGTTTTTAGCATTCCCGGTACTCTTAAAAGAGTAGGCTTTGAGGTCCATAGTAGACTTTCTTGCCGCCATGTGCTCCCGTTGACCCCCAGAGGCTCTTCTCTGCGGCCCACACCAGGGAGGAAGGAGGAGAGTGTGGGGGGGGGTCCTCCTCTCAGAGCCTCTCTCCACCCAGGCTCGGCTACTGCCCCACCAGTCCTGTACTCACTCTTCAATCTGTTCGGGGGGGGACCTAGTAGCTGCTGGCCCAGCGCAGCTCTTGCTGCTCTGCACTTGTGCACTACAATCAGCCTGATGAGTCGGTCCCCTCTCCTGCAGCTGCCACGTGCTCAGCCAGCCACTCCGGCCCTGCTCGCTCCCACACTGCTCCGACCGGTCAGGGTACCCCCTCCGCTCTGCCTTCTTTAGGGCAGTCCCGTCTGGGCAGTCTCTACTCACGCCAGCATCTACGGGCGACTCTCTCTCTCTCTCGCCCGGTGTTCACTCTGGGCCCGCACGGCTCCGATTCCCCGGCTCTACTTGTGTGCAAGGTACTGCCGCCTTCTTCATTAACTTCGTGGGGGGGGGGGGGGGAAGGTATAGCTTAACCCCCCATGCGCTACTTTGCGCTGCTCGGCACTCCGGAGGGCTCTGTCGTGTCGGAGAACGGGTGGCTACGGCGGAGCTAGATCAGCGCGCCGCCATTCCCTCGGTCAGCGTCACCGGAAGTCCTAGTGCTATATATTTTAACTGTCCCATCTTATTTTTTAGACTTCTAGTATTAGCATACAAGCATTTTAGAGACTGTATTTTATTCATATTTATCTGGTTATCGGTAGGCGGGGTAATTTTGGAATCTTTTAAGCTCTGTCTGCTCTGTACTCAAGGGCATTTGGGCTACCTTTTTTTTTTTGGAACCTCTCTGCTATTGTGCCCTAACTTTTGTTTTTTGGTAGTATCCTTGGTAGTGTCCGAACCAAGCGTTCTTGGGTGATTGTCGGCTCTCCCTTATTATCTAGTTTAAAAGCTGCTCTATCTCCTTTTTAAAGGTTAATGCCAGCAGCCTGGTTCCATCCTGGTTAAGGTGAAGCCCATCCCTTCGGAAGAGCCCCTCCTTTCTCCAGAATGTTCCCCAGTTCCCAACAAATCCAAAACCCTCATCCTTGCACCATCGTCTCATCCACGCATTGAGACTCCAGAGCTCTGCCTGCTTTTTGGGTCCTGCGCGTGGAACAGGGAGCATCCCTGGAAGTTCTGAATGTGTTTTAGAGCAGTTTGTTTCATTCCCTTTTCCTTCCCCCCCCCTTTCCCTCTCTTGTTTTTCTCTTCCTCCTCCCCCACCCATATCTCCCCTTCTTCTTCCCTCCCCTCCACCCCCCTTTTTTCTTTTGTTAGAATATATACACAGGGTTCAATATGAATTATCCATCAGTCAGGTACATAATATGGACAGATGAATAAGTACGGGAGAAATACAGTTTTCTGCAATCGCAGAGAACAATACTTTTGTGTGCCACTGGACAGGCTGCACTTACGGACACAGGCACCACTGCTGACTGTGATAGCGGCTCTTTTGATATGCAGGAGCGGCCTGTCCCATGGACACATAACTGTACTGCTCTCTGTGACTGCAGCTTTCTTTTGTTCTTCAGCCCATGGGAGCAGCCAGTTCCATGGGACAAAGAGCAAAAGAAAACTGCAATTGAGGTCAGCGGTACTTTTGTGTACCCACGGGACAGGCTGCTTTCACGGGCACGGGCACCACTGCTGGCTGCGATATTTTCTCCTCCAGCCCAAGGCTGCAGCTTTGGTGCCCCTTAATACTGGTGCCCCCTGCTGTGTTTACTTGGCTTATCAGGTAGTGCCGGCCCTTCATGTGCATTCAGCACTCTTCCTCCTTCCCTTCACTTACCCATGCACTCTTTCACTACTCCCTCCTACAAGCCATCTTTACATTTTCTCTACCTTTCACTCTTTCACTTCTTCTCTCTCATAAGTCTCAGTCCCTCTTTTCCCTCCCCTAATTCCAACCATTCCATTATGCTTTTCCTACCTTCTCCTTTAACACTGCCTCTTCTTTCCATGTGCAGCCTGCCTTGAAACAGACAGGCTGCAGTCTCACCCCTCACCTTAGCAGGAACCAGGGACTTCTGCAGACTTTTTCAGGCCACAGACTTTTCTTCATGCTGGTAGGATCCAGGGACTCCTGCATGTATTTTTTAGGTGTAGTCTTGCTCATCATGTCAGTTGGACTGGGACTCCCCCACCTGCTTTCCTAGCTGCTGGCTAGGGATAGCACCTAATAATAAAGCTGTCACTAAAACTGATTTGATGGAAATTACTACAGCCTTCAGTTAAGTGAATACTGATTTTATTTCATTGAATGATTAAAAGGAAATGCCACAGCGGTGTGAGGGCTTTTTCCTCTCTACTGGGCTGGCAATTCCGACAAAAAAATGTTTAGCTTTGTTCTACGGTATTTTTGGTCCTAGTTTTGATGTTTGGATTCTTGATACACTGGGCTTAGGTATCTTATATTTAGATAGAAGGACAGGGCCCTTTTACAATCCAGAGTATGGAGAACGGTCTCCGCCCTATCGGCATGAGGCCTTGAAAAGAAGGTGGGGAGCATCACCTCCTGATTGAAGTGGAATGGGGACAACACACCACCTTCAGCAGAAACTTGGGGTGTGTGTGAAGCACCATCCTATTCTTGGAGAACTTTGTGTAGGGGGGCTCTGCCATCAGAGCCTGGAGCTCGCTGACTCTGCAAACTGATGCGAGTGCTACAAGGAAGACGACCTTTCAGGAGAGGTAGCGCAGGTGGCAGGTAGCCAGAAGCTCAAATGGAGGCTTAGTGAGCTGCTTAAGATCCCACTTCACCGCTGGAGGGTGGACAGGATGTTTGGATAAAATGAGACCCCGCAGGAATCGGGACACAAGGTGCTGAGCCGAGAAGAACTTTCCCTCAACAGGATGGTGATGCACTACAATGGCACTCACGTGTACTCTGACCGAATTGGACTTTAGTTCCACCTTTGACAGGTGGAGCAGATATTGGAGTACCACTTGTACCAAGCAGGAGAACGGGTTTGCCCATCTCTTTGTGCACCACACCGAGAATCAGTGCCACTTGAAGGTGTATGCTCTTGTTGTGGAAACCTTATGAGAGGTCAGAAGAACCTTTTCCACATCCAGTGGGAGGTTGAAAGAAGCTAATGCTACCCTTTCAGCAGCCAAGCCGTGAGTGACAGGGTGTGAGAGAGAGCCCTGCTCCTGTGAAAGTGGCCCTGGGACAGCCCAGGGGAATCGGCAACACTGCCGACAGGGAGAGCGCAGTGGTAACTAGGGCTGCCTGGGCCACCAATGAGCTATCTGCATTAGTGATGCTCTGTCACGCTGGACCTTAAATAGGGTCTTGGTGACCCGCGGTGCTGGTGAGAAGGCATACAGAAGGCCTTCCATCTATGTTATGAGGAATGCATCAAATGCCACCCGGATGGGTGCGGCTGATGGGAGCAGAATCGGGGCAACTGTGTGCTGTCTGGACTGACGAACAGGTCCATTGAGGGGACGCCCCAGAGCTGAAACAGCTGGGAGGCTACTACTGGATCCAGGTGACACTCATGCAGCTGGAGGACTCTGCTCAATTTGTCCACCAGGTCATTGTCTTGGTCCGGGAGGTAAACCGCCCTTAGGAGCGTCCCTCTGCATGCCGCATAAGAGCAGAGGGTTATCGCCTCCTGGCAGAGGGGATACAACCCTGTTCCCCCTTGTTTGTTCACCTGGAACATTGCAACTTGGTTATCAGTTTGGATCAGCACTGAGTGTTGCTGCAGCTGATGGTGAAAGGCTCGGAGAGCCAGGGATATTGCCCGGAGCTCTAGCAGGTTGATTTGCATCCAGGATTCCTTCTGGGACCAGCCGCCTTGCATCTGGAGGCCCTTACAGTGAGCTACCCAGCCCAGTAGGGAGGCATCCATGGTGAGGACCATCTGGGGGGTGGGTGCCTGAAAAGGCATCCCGGCCTGAAGGTGGCGTGGAATCTGCCCCCAACTGTGGGAGTCCACCAGCTGACGGATCACTTTCACTCTGTCCCTGAGCCTGCCTGTGGCTTGTGTCCACTGAGAGCGGAGGCACCACTGGGCTGCCCTCATGTGCAGATGGGCATGTGGGGTCACGTGAACCGTGGAGGCCATGTGTCTCAACAGGTGGAGTATAAGCCGGGCGGGTAGCGTCCAGCGTCGGTGCACCTCTGGAGCTAACTCCCTGAGGTGTTCTGACCTCTCCTGGGGGAGGAAGGCTTTCACCTGGAGGGTATCTAGTTGTGCCTCTATGAACTCTAGGCCGCTGAGCTGGATTGAGGTGGGACTTGGGGTAGTTTATAATGAATACCAGGTGTTGCAGGGCATTTATGGTGCACCCGGTGGAGCATTGCGCCTCTCTAGCTGTGTTCCCCTTTATAAGCCAGTCTTCCAGATAAGGGAAGACAAAGACCCCTTGAAGCCGGAGCTGGGCTATGACCACCGTGAGGCACTTTGTGAATACCCTTGGTGATGAGGCCAGACCAAAGAGCAGCATCCTGTATTGGTAATGCTGTCCCCCCACCACAAACTGGAGGTATTTTCTGTGGCTGAAATGAATTAGGATGTGCGTGTAGGCATCCTTTAGGTCTAAGGAGCATAATCAATCTCCCTTCTGGAGGAATGGCAGCAGTGTCCCAAGGGAGAGCTTCTTGAACCTCTCCCTGACCAGAATCCTGTTGAACTCTCGCAGGTCCAGGATGGGCCTGAGGCCCCCTGTCCTCTTGGGGATGAGGAAATACCAGGAGTAGAAGCCTGTGCTCCAGAGATGCTGCGGCACTGGCTCCACTACCTTGTCCTGGATTAGGCCTGCTAGCGCGGTGAGGAGGAGGGGCCTGCTGGACTCTCCTGGGAAGCATAAGAGTGGCACCTGCTGTAGATGGAAGAGGTAGCCCTCCTTGACCACTTGTAGCACCCAGGTATCAGTGGTGAGCAAACAGGGCTTGGCGCCCCCCTCTGTGGGCTGCAGAGGATCTCCGGGGGGGGGGGGGGTGCGGGAGAGGTCGTGCCCAGGCAGTCAAAAGCTCCCCCCAGCTGGGGCCGAGGCCTGGGACTTCGGAGTCTTTTGCATTCAGGGACCATGCCCTGGCCTTTTTGGTACTGGCCCTGTTGAAGGGCCGAGAAGGCCTGGAAATATGGGGTACTGCCAAAGCCGCCTCCTTCCTCGGGAACAAGAGCTTCTTCCCTGGGGCTCTCTTCCGGGGTTGCACAGAGGTCTTCGTCGAGAGCCTGGTTCTTGTCAGGAACTCTGTTTCTATCTCTGCAGCCTTGGGTTTCCCGAATAGGTTCTCTCCTATGCTGGAGACATCAGTTTGTCCTGCATCCATTGCTCATGTCAGATGACTGCAGCCATGCTTGGTGTCATGCCCCGATGCCTGCAGCAGCCACTCTGGCCGAAGACTCAAAGTCATCATAGGCTGCATCAGCGTCCAGGTACCTCAGTGTATTTAAACATCAGAGCGGCGGCGCGCCGTGCACAAGGAGCTGGACGAGCTCCTTGGGGCGATGACGTGGGCGCACAATACCGGTACTCTCTCAGCGTCTGTTTCTATAGTCTGATCTCGGTGTTTATTCTTACGTCTACATTAGCTCAGCCGGCATCTCCATTAGTGGTAGCCCCACACCCTGGATCGTCGTCTGCTTCGGTTCTACACAGTACATCTCATGTCTGCCATCTCCGTCTCTTCGGGTCACCGCCCTCTCTCCTCACCTCCTCTGCTGTGTGGGACCACCGCCCGTAACTTCAATAATCTTCTCCTCTGCCAGCCAAGCCGTCTCTCCTCATTACCCTTGCCGCCTCCTTTAATTACCCCACTTCTAACAGTGTCATTTGCTCTTCTGAATTGTCGCTCCCTGCGCTCCAAGACTCATCTGGTCTTTGACCTCCTGTCTCAGCATTCCCTTGACGCACTCTTCCTCACGGAAACCTGGCTCCATCGTTGCCTTCCCCCTGGCTACACCGCCTTTCATACCCCCCGGTTGCATTGGGCAGTGGGGGGGGGGGGGGCACGTAGCAGTTATCCACCAGACATCTCTCCCTTTCTCTCTTATTTCACCTTCTCCATCTTACCCTGAATCCCTCCTGTTCCACGCAACATCCCCATCCCCTATATATTTTCTCCTGCTTTATGTTCCTCCATCTTTGCGCCCCGATCTCTGGGACTCCCTCCTTCTTTCTCTCTCAGAAACAGCCCTCCTGTCCTCTCACCTGGTAGTTCTGGGAGATTTTAATGTTCATCTTAGCTCCCAGACAAGATTGCAAGATAAAATTCTTCTCTCTCTCTTCAACGAATTATGCTTCACCCAACATGTAGACTGTCCTACTCATGCCTCAGGGCATACCCCTTGATCTTATTCTTACTCCTGATTCCTTCCCATTTCAGCCTTCTAATGTTTTACCTCTTCTCCTTCTCTGGTCAGACCATAGCTGTGTCGTCTTCTCTTTTTCCCTTCCCTCTCCTCATGTGATAGGCTATGGCCTAGCATAGCCTGTAAATATATGTTATGAAGCCTGCAGGTTAGGCCTGAGTCCCCAACCCCCACTTCAGAATATTATAACTGCACAGAGCTGAAAGCCAGAGAAAATAGAATCTGCTTCAAGCTGCTCTGATAAGGATATAAAACTTTTCCATTGAGTTTGTTATGTTATCCACAGATGTATTTCAGAATCCTGCTTTTTACACAGTGTCTGTGCTGCGAGTAACCTTGTAAGCAAAAAGCAAGGCAGAATGTTATGTCTAGTTACTGAGCATGGCTAGGAAGGCCTGAAAGCAGGGGGGGGGGAGAGCGGTGTGGGCCCGGTCAGAAATTTTCCATTGGATGGGGGGGGGGGGGTGAGGGGGCCACCGGGACCAATGAGGAGTTTGCCTGTATAGAACTGATGAGGAAAACTATAAATGCTGTTGTTTTATTGAACGCCATGCTCAGACCATTTTGAAAGTGACAATTGACAGGTGTCTGAGCCTGTGCACAAAATAAACAGGTTTGAATTCTAGTAAATAGACTCCTGGTGTATTCAATGCGTGCACTTCGCTACTACATTGTTTCCCTGACCGGGAAGGGTGGGGTACGTGAATGGTGCGCAAGTGAATACTACCATGTATTACCGCCTCCAGGTTTGGTCCGGCTGGGACCGCAGCCAGCCGACAGCGGAGAGGAGCCCAGGCGCCGCCGGTCCCTTGCATCGGAGGGTTCCGCCCTGCCTCGGCAGGCTTGCTGGGTCCGGCCGGCCAACACCTCGAACCCGGGAGGGGAGTCCAGGATTCAACCCAAGGTGGAACTGGTTGCGCAGCGCATTAGCTACCGGATCCGGTGAGTATTGATTTTTCTGGTTCTTAGTCAGTTAGCTCTGGGAAAGTCTCGAGACTAATATGGTATGGTAACAGGTAAAGGGAGTCTGATCAACTCCCAGGGCGGTCCTAGTAACCCTGCATGAGTATGCACGGGGCGAAGCCACTGACCCTTTTGGTTTGGTAATTTTGGTTTAGTCAGTTAGCCCGGGAATTTGGAATATGCTAGCATGTTCGGTTGTGTGAAGTGTGCTTGAGAGATCTTGCAATACAGGCCGAGCGAGAGCGAACTCCTAAGTAGCACATTTCCTGGCCAGGCGACTGCGCCCAGGTCGCGAAAAGGAGGAAGCGTCTGGTGTTTGTCCCCCTCCTTGTTCCGTGGGCTGTGCGGACCCCTTACCCGCAGCCATCCTACCCATCCTTTCTGTTTGCTGTCTTGTCCGTCATATGTCATAATGGGAGGGGCGGAGTCTGTACAAACTCCGTTGAACTGTATGATCACAAATTTTAAAAAGGGGTTTAGTGGTGATTATGGGGTAAAAATGTCACCGACCCGCTTAGAAATATTGTGTAGTAGGGTGTGGCCAGCGCTGGACGCCGTGTGGCCACCAGAAGGTACTTTTGATATTCAAATTGTCCCCCGAGTGCACCAGATGGTGCGCAGATATAGTTCTGAGCAGTTTTCCTATATAGATTCCTGGCTAGCTATCTGTGAGAAGCAACCCCCTTGGATAAAGCGTTGCCGTGAGGGGCAGAGTAGAATTCTGTTAGCGGGAGTCCCTGCTAAGAAGGAAAAGCCCCCTATTTTTGCAGCCCCAGAGCCTCCAGAGGTCCCGGGTCATCCGCCCACATTTCTGTATACACCAGTCCCGTCAGCTCCATCAGTACCCCGAGTAGAGCCAGAGGTAGTGGGAGTACCCCCAGTTGAGGTACCTCCACTCGGTCACCCACCACCCGAGGACCACCCCCTTCCCCAGAGTCAGAGCCCTAGTCCTGAGCAGAGCGCTGCAAGCCCTGGGCAGAGCTCTGCAACAGAATCATCATCCCCTGAAGGATCTGCTAGCGTAGGGTCAGATGCCAGTCCAGGGCCACCCACTAGTCCAAGCACCAGCAGCAGCACTACCCCCGCTAATCTGCGTTATGCCTTCAGAAGCAGGACAGCAGGCCAGAGAGAAGTTCGCCAAATGCCACTGCGGCAGGTCCCAGGATTACCTATTGTAAATACAGAGGGTCAGGTTGTGGTCGGACCGACCAGTTTAGTTTATGTGACATTCACCACAACAGATTTATTGAACTGGAAAACGCATTATGCCTCCTATACTGAAAAGCCCCAAGATTTAACAGAGTTAATGTCCAGTATTATGCAAACCCACCAGCCCACCTGGTCTGACTGTTGCCAGCTCTTGGCTACCCTCTTTACTACTGAAGAGCGGGCACGGATAGTGCGAGCAACCACTAGATGGTTGGAAGAGAACCCTGAAGATGGGCGAGACCTAGATCCCCGAAGGGCAGCAGCCGCAGATTTCCCAAATGAAGATCACAGATGGAACCCAAATAGTGATGACGGAGAGAAGGCCCTCACCCGGTTCCGCCATGCCTTACTGCAGGGCCTAAAGAAGGGAGGGCAGAGAGCTATGAACGTTGGGAAAGTAGCGGACGTTCTTCAACGCCCAGATGAAAGTCCAGCTGCTTTCTATGAACGATTGACTGAAGCCTATAGACTTTAAACCCCATATGATCCAGCAGCCCAGGAGAATTTGCGTATGGTGAACGCCGCCTTTGTGAGTCAGTCCCAGGGAGACATAAAACGCAAACTGCAGAAATTAGAAGGATTTGCGGGCATGAACTCAACGCAGTTAATGGAAGTTGCACAAAAGGTATTTGTGAATCGTGATCAAGAATGCCAACGGGAAAGTGAAAAAAAGATGAAGAAGAAAACGGATCTGCTCGCTGCAGCATTAGTGGAAGGACGCGGAGGAGGATATCCTAATAGAAGAGCCAGAGGAAGGGGAAGGGGCCGGGGGAGTGCTCGGCCCTCCTTAGGTGCACACCAGTGCGCCTATTGTAAGGAAGAAGGACATTGGAAGAACGAGTGCCCGAACATTAGCTCCACCCCCTGGAGGGGAGGCGGGAGCGCTAGGAGAGCGGGAGGGGGGTGCGATTCCAGCAGCGAGGGGGGATGCAGTGCGCACAGTTTCAACAGTGAGAAGAGACTGCCATAGCGGGAGTGGCAACCGCCGAGAACAATTCTATGGATAATGAGGGCTAGGCCAGACCGGGCTCCAAGTTCGTCTTAGGTCTCCAGGAGCCTATGGTCAAATTAAAGATTGGAGACCAGCATATGGACTTTATGGTAGACACAGGGGCCAAGCCTTCAGTAGTAGCCAAACCTGTGGCTCCTGTGTCCTCTCGATCTGTCACAATTGTGGGAGCTACTGGAACGAGAACCACAAGACCTTTTCTGCAGAACCGCGCCTGTGAACTAGGGTGACAGACGATAACACACCAGTTCCTGTATATGCCTGAATGCCCAGTCCCCCTTTTGGGCCGCGACATGCTTGCAAAGCTTCAAGCACAGATATACTTCGTTGAAGGGGGAAAAATGGAAATGACTATAAATTCAAAACCTGCTGGCCTGATGGTGTTAGCTGTCCCCCAAGAAGAAGAATGGCGGTTCTATTTACCTGCATCCAAATCAGCAAGCTCCAGTATACCTATCAGCATTGCAGCCCCACCTGGAGTATGGGCAGAGAATAATCCACCTGGCCTAGCAAAGAATATAGCTCCTGTGCTTGTCACCCTTAAGCCAGGAGCAGAACCAGTGCATGTGCGTCAGTATCCCCTCCCATGACCAGCAATTGAAAGTATCCATCGCCACCTGAAGAAACTACTGCAGTTTGGACTCCTTAGAGAATGCCAATCACCCTGGAACACCCCCCTTCTCCCAATCAAGAAGCCTGGGACAGGTGACTACCGCCCAGTGCAGGATCTACGTCGAGTGAACAGTGCAGTTGAAACCATACATCCAGTAGTACCAAATCCTTATACCCTCCTGGGACTGATTCCAGCGGAAGCCACACATTTCACTGTTCTGGACTTAAAGGATGCCTTTTTCTGTATACGCCTGGCATCTGCCAGTCAGCTTTTGTTTGCATTTGAATGGGAAAACCCTACCAAAGGACGACGAGGACAACTCACTTGGACTCGACTACCACAAGGATTCAAGAATTCACCCACTATCTTCAGTGCAGCCCTCAGTCAAGATCTGTCAAGTTACCCTGTAACTCCAGGAAAACGAATTTTACTCCAATATGTAGATGACTTGCTTATAGCCACCAACAACGAAACTGATTGTGTGCAAGCTACCAGTGATCTCTTGCACCTCTTGAATGAAGCTGGATACAAGGTCTCGAGAGCCAAGGCGCAACTGTGTCAGACAGAAGTGAAATACTTAGGGTTCCATCTGTCCAAAGGAACCCGGAAATTAGGACTTGAACGAAAGGAAGCAGTATGCCGCATCCCAACCCCCACCACTAGAAGTGGTGTGGAGGAGTGGCCTAGTGGTTGGGGCAAGGTACTTCAGGCCGGAAGGTCGGGGGTTCAAATCCCACTAGAGGACAGCAACCTTGGGCCGGAAGGACTGGGGTTTCTAGTCCCACAGGTGCTCCTTGTGGTCTTGGGCAAGCCACTTAACCCTCCATAGCCCATGTTCCCTGTAAAATAGTTATCTCCAAGTTATAATGCCCTGTTCAATGTAATTTCAGTTTGTTCAATGTAAACCGCACTGATGCAGAATAGCGCGGTATATAAGAGAATGTAAATAAATAAATAAATAAATAGAAAGCAGGTGCGGGCTTTCCTGGGAGCTGCAGGCTATTGCCGCATATGGATATCAAATTTTGTGCTCATGGCAAAACCCTTGTACCAAGTCACAAAAGGAGCGGAACGATCCCCCTTGGAATAGGGCCCAGAACAAGATAAAGCATTCAAATCCCTAAAAACAGCGTTGATGTCATCCCCGGCTTTGGGACTACCAGATGTGCAGAAATCCTTTCGCCTATATGTCCATGAGTCAAGTGGAAACGCATTGGGAGTCTTGACTCAGCCTCTTGGGTCTTGGCAGCGACCTGTAGCCTACCTGTCAAAACAATTGGATCCTGTTGCCAAAGGATGGCCACCTTGCCTGAGAGCTGTAGCAGCCACAGCCCTCTTGGTGAGCGAAGCGGACAAGCTCACCCTGGGACAAGAGCTTCAAGTCACCGTACCACATGCTGTCTTAACCCTGATGGAACACAAAGGAAACCATTGGCTCACTAATGCTCGAATGTTGAAATATCAAAGCATGCTATGTGAGAATCCTCGATTGCAATTGAGTGTCAGCCAAACTCTGAACCCAGCTACCCTATTGCCAACCGGTCCAGGCCCTCCTGACCATGATTGCTTGGAAGTAATGGACACTGTATATTCAAGTCGCCCAGACTTAACTGATATCCCTTTGGACCACCCAGATAGAACTTTCTTCGTGGATGGGAGTAGCCTCATAGTCGAAGGACAGCGATGTGCTGGTTATGCAGTGGTGACCCTGGACATGGTAGTAGAAGCATCAGCCCTGGCCCCAGGAACCTCAGCGCAGAAGGCTGAATTGATAGCCCTCACACGCGCACTCAAACTTGGAACAGGAATTAGCCTGAACGTTTACACAGACTCCAAATATGCTTTTACAACATTACATGCCCATGGAGCCCTGTATAAGGAGCGTGGATTAATCACCTCAGGAGGCAAGTCTGTCAAGTATGGCCCAGAAATATTGACTTTATTGGAAGCAGTATGGGCCCCCAAATGTGTTGCTGTAATGCATTGTCGAGGCCATCAAACTGGAGATGGAGATGTGTCCCGAGGAAATAGATTTGCCGATGCCACAGCCCAAGAAGCAGCTATTGCTGGACAAATCACTATCCCTAGTGTGACAATCCAAGCAGCCATATTTCCAGTACCTCTTAGTGCATGGACACCCAGATATATCCAGACAGAGATGGACCATTACTGTCAACATGAGGGGGGGCAACTATCAGAAACTGGATGGATAGTGTTGCCACCGCCTGAAGGGAGCTCACCCTCTGGTATGACCGTGATTCCCGAAGCCCTAGGCCATGCCTTTGTCCAAGCCTTTCATCAAGCCACACACTATGGAAAAACCAAAATGGCAGATGCTCTAAAACCATACTTTTAAATCTCGTTGCTGGGACCTTTGACCACCTCAGTAGCCCGAAGATGTGTGACTTGTACCAAGAACAATGCCCGACAGGGTCCTGTCCCACCCCCAAGAGCTCAGTCAGTAGGAGTCACCCCTATGGGGAATATTCAAATAGACTTTGCAGAAATGCCACGAGCGAATGGATATCGCTACTTGTTAGTCCTAGTCTGTACCTTTTCTGGATGGGTGGAAACTTTTCCCACTAGAACTGAGAAGGCCAGGGAAGTCACTAAAGCCTTGCTCCATGAGATCATTCCCCGATTCGGAATACCTTTGACCATGGGGTCTGACAATGGGCCCTCTTTTGTATCACAAGTAACCCAGCAGCTAGCCCATGCCCTGCAAATACAATGGAAGTTACACACAGCTTATAGACCCCAGAGTTCAGGGAAAGTAGAGAGAATGAACCGAACCCTGAAGTCTCAGTTATCTAAGCTCTGTCAAGAAGCCCACCTGAAATGGCCCCAAGCTCTCCCCATAGCCCTTCTCTGGATACGTTCAGCCCCCACCACGCCATTAGGAGTATCCCCATTTGAGATTTTGTATGGGAGGCCCCCGCCCATAATTCAGGGGATAAGGGAGGATATGAATCAAATCGGATCAGTAATCACTAGGCAAGAATTGTTGGCTCTAAGTTCTGTGTTACAGGGCCTTCATGCCTGGGTGCAAGACCAGTTGCCTATCAATCTATTTCTGTTAATTAAGTCACAAGCATCAAAATACAGGTACGCAGGTTGGGTGGGATCAGAGAGTTGACTTGTAGCATTGACGAGGGCTCCATCTTCATCATTCCATCTCAGTTCCAGGACATAGTAAGATGGATTCTGTTGAGGTCTGAAGCAAGTACGAGTCTTTCCCTTTGTACAGACTTCAGTTCTGTACCATTATAGATACACTGGCTGACTATGCCAGTACAAGTATAGTAAGAGTGATAAAGTAGAGTCTGAGTGACTTGCATTCCAGTTCGGGTGGTGGTTATACAGGCTGCACAAGGGGGCAAAGCAAGGGTTCTCAAGTGTCCCAGGGCTACCGCACTCCTGTGTATATGTTGGACCGTATTAAACGTTTGCAAGCTGTTGTTGAAATTATAACCAATGAAACTAGCAGAGCACTAACCTTGTTAGCCAAACAAGCCACACAGATGCGTACAGCCATTTACCAGAACCGCTTAGCATTAGATTATCTGCTTGCAGCTGAAGGAGGTGTATCTGGTAAGCTTAATTTAATGAACTGTTTGCAAATTGATAATGAAGGGCAAGTTGTAGAAGACATAGCCAATCACATGAGAAAACAAACTTATGTCCCAGTCCAAACCTGGCATGGCTTGCAACTTGATGGCTGGTTTGGTTCGTGGTTTTCAGGTATGGGCGGCCTGAAGACACTTGTATTGATAGTTTTCTTGCTTGTGGCCATTTGCTTATGTATCCCATGTTTCCTTCCCTTATGCTTGCGTATGCTGAACTCAACCATTGATAGAATTGTTGAACGCAAGGCAGATTCACAGATACTAGCAATGTGGCATTACTACTCTAACCCTGTACCACACAGTGATCCCTCCACCCTAGTGTAGAGTACCATATGTGATTTAATTCTCACCCTTTCTCACTTGCGGGTGAGAATAATCAAAGGGGGGAATGTGATAGGCTATGGCCTAGCATAGCCTGTAAATATATGTTATGAAGCCTGCAGGTTAGGCCCGAGTCCCCAACCCCCACTTCAGAATATTATAACTGCACAGAGCTGAAAGCCAGAGAAAATAGAATCTGCTTCAAGCTGCTCTGATAAGGATATAAAACTTTTCCATTGAGTTTGTTATGTTATCCACAGATGTATTTCAGAATCCTGCTTTTTACACAGTGTCTGTGCTGCGAGTAACCTTGTAAGCAAAAAGCAAGGCAGAATGTTATGTCTAGTTACTGAGCATGGCTAGGAAGGCCTGAGAGCGGGGGGGGGGGGGGGGGGAGAGGGGAGAGAGAGAGAGCAGTGTGGACCCGGTCAGAAATTTTCCATTGGATGGGGGGTGAGGGGGCCACCGGGACCAATGAGGAGTTTGCCTGTATAGAACTGATGAGGAAAACTATAAATGCTGTTGTTTTATTGAACGCCATGCTCAGACCATTTTGAAAGTGACAACTGACAGGTGTCTGAGCCTGTGCACAAAATAAAGAGGTTTGAATTCTAGTAAATAGACTCCTGGTGTATTCATTGCGTGCACTTCGCTACTACACTCAGGCATCACATCTTTCAAATTCCAGCCCTCCTTCCCAGGTACTCAACGTCACATTACTCCTACTACCCTACAGCTTTTCCCCTCGGCCGACACCCTCTTTCCTCCCTCCTTCCCTGTGAACCAACAGGTTGACATTTGGTCCTCCACCCTCTCCTCTCTTGACGCTGTTGTGCCCCTCCGCCTCTCCTCCTCCTTCATGCCACCCCTGGTACCATCCTGGTTTATATTTGCAACGTTCTTTCTTCGTCGTGCGGCGCGAATATGGCGCAAACACCCCTCCGTTGCTTCTCTTTCTGTCTTTCGCCATGCACAGAAACTCTACTGTTCTATGATAACTAACGCTAAGCAATCATATTACTCTAATCTCATCACCTCATCCGCTAACTCCTCCAGATGCCTTTACCAGGTTCTTAACTCTCTCTCCTCATCTTCCACCTCCTCCTCATCAGTACTCCCCTCTGATGCCCGAGTCCAGCCACACTCGCCACCTTTTTCTCGGGCAAGATTCAGTCCCTTTGGTCTACATTTGCTTCCTGTCCTCCTCCCCTCTCTATTCCTCCCACTCTCCTGCCCACCCCTTCTCCCTGCTCTCCTCCATCCTCACACATCTTCCCTCATACCTGGTCCAAATTCCGATCTGTCACTTCAGCTGAGCTTATCAAGATTCTCTCAGTCTCCCACAAGACCACCTGTCCGCTTGATCCACTCCCTTCCTCTTGGCTCTTCGATCCTTCACTCAATCTCACTCCCTATATGCTCACTATACTCAACTCCAGTCACCTCTGGTTGCTTCCCCTCTAGTTGGAAGCACGCCTTGGTTCGACCTCTTCTTAAAAAAGCAAACCTTGACCCTTCTGTCCCCGCAAACTGGCGCCCCGTCTCTAATCTTTCTTTTCTGTCTAAAATTCTTGAAAGACTTGTTTTTCATCAACTCACTTCACATCTTATTTATTTATTTATTTACATTCTCTTATATACCACGCTATTCTGCATCAGTGCGGTTTACATTGAACAAACCGAAATTACATTGAACAGGGCATTATAACTTGGAGATAACTATTTTACAGGGAACATGGGCTATGGAGGGTTAAGTGGCTTGCCCAAGACCACAAGGAGCACCTGTGGGACTAGAAACCCCAGTCCTTCCGGCCCAAGGTTGCTGTCCTCTAGTGGGATTTGAACCCCCGACCTTCCGGCCTGAAGTACCTTGCCCCAACCACTAGGCCACTCCTCCACTCCACATCTTAATTCCACTCTTTCTTTACACCCACGTCAATCGGGATTTTGGAAGGGCCATAGCACCGAGATTATCCTTCTGGCACTTAACGAAATTCACCGCTCCCACGACCATGGTGATATATCTATCGCTGTTTCTCTAGATCTTTCCACTGCATTCGATGTTGTTGATCACCGCATCCTTCTCACCCATTTGTCAGACCTTGGTATTCACGGCACTGTTCTCCAGTGGTTTCGGTCTTTCCTCTCGTCCCGCACATTTGCTGTTCAATCGGGTCCCAATACTTCCCCCTCCTTTCCTCTCCATTGTGGTGTCCCTCACGGTTCTATCCTTGCCCCCCTCCTCTTTAATGTTTTCCTTGCTCCCCTTGCTCTGCTCATCCAGCAAACTGGAATATCTGCTTATTTCTTCGCTGATGATATTCTCCTGGTACACCATACTAGCCCTTCAGCTCCAGATCTCCTTGCTCTTAACTCTTGTCTTGCCTCCGTCTCCGACTGGTTTACTAAAAATTTTCTCCATGTTAATCCTTCAAAGTCTGCCGCCATTTGGTTCACTTTGGGCACCCCTTCCCCTAGCCTGGCACACATCATGTCCTCCTCTCCAATTCCTCTGGTTTCTACTCTTCGCTACCTTGGTGTCACCCTTGATTCCTCTCTCTCATTTCACCAGCACATTTCCTCACTTGTATGTAGTTCATTCTTTCACCTTCAGAAAATTCAGGCCATTCAGCCATTTCTTCCTCCCTCTTCCCTCACCACTCTTGTTCTCTCGGCTTGATTACTGCAATTCACTTTTCGCTGGTCTCCCTCAATATCAGCTCCGCCATCTTCAATTAATTCAGAACCCGGCGTCACGTCTTCTTACTCATTCCTCTCTCCAAGACCATGTGACCCCCTGCCTTCTCTCCCTCCACTGGCTCCCTATTAAGGTCCAATTTCTTTATAAACTTCTTACCACATTACTCATAAGGTCCTACATACTAGCACGCCCCCAGTACCTTGCAGACAGCATCTACCTTCAGCCTACCCCCCGCCTACTTCGCTCTGCTCACGGTAATCGTCTCTTTCTTCCTTCTCCTGCCTAAGCTCACCTCGAACTGACCCAGCATGCCGCTTTTTTTCTTCGTGAGTCCCGCCCTTTGGAATTCCCTTCCCCACTCTCTCCGCACTGAACCATCCTTCCCTCGGTTTAAGGCCCTTCTCAAGACTTATCTCTACTGTCAGGCTTACGATCTTCCGTTTTCTTCTGATCATTCTTCCCAATGATGCTACTTCTGACTGTCTCTCCATTACAAAGCCCCAATCTCACTTGGTTCATTAGATACAGCCCGCCCTCCTTCTCTTCCCCCACCTTCCCTTTATGTTTATACCTGTGGTGTTCCTCATCTATTACTGTTCTTTTCTGTCCTTCTCTCTCCCTTTTTGCTTGCTTTCCTATTAATTTAATGGCGTTCTATTTCCTCCTGTATTTTCACCAGCTGCATTTTGTTAGTATTGTACACCGCTTTAACACTTCGGTAATGGGCGGTATATCAAATATATCAAAGGGAGGAGTAGCCTAGTGGTTGGGGCAAGGTACTTCAGGCCGGAAGGTCGGGGGTTCAAATCCCACTAGAGGACAGCAACCTTGGGCTGGAAGGACTGGGGTTTCTAGTCCCACAGATGCTCCTTGTGGTCTTGGGCAAGCCACTTAACCCTCCATAGCCCATGTTCCCTGTAAGTATTAGTGTATGTGTCTCATATCCCCATGTGTTAAATGTATCCCCCAATTGTGTTGTGACCGCTTTGATTGAAGGATAAGGCGGTATACAAAAACTGTCTAAATAAAAATAAATAAAATCAAATGTCACAAATAAAGATAAAAAGACAAAAATTTTGAGCTCTCTTTTGCTGCCAAGCTCAGGGACCTAAATCTCTGTAGGGGTTCCACAACAAGGCCTGCCGACAATCCCCCGAGCTCCTTCGATAGTTCCTTCAGGTACAAGCTGATACAGCACAGTTACTTACCTGTAACAGGTGATCTCCGGAACAGCAGGAATTAGTCTTCACACATGGGAGATGTCGCCGACGGAGCCCGCACGGGAATGCTCCCCAGCATCCAATCAGAAGGCCTTTGGGAGCATACCCCGCGCCTGCGCGGTGGCTTCCCGCCCTTCCTACTGCCTCTCCCCAGTTGAGTTTCATAGCTGAGCCAGAAGGAGAGGAGAGGAAGGAATAGAGACAAAAAAGAGACACAACTCCTAGGGGAGTTGGGCGGGTTGTGAAGACTAATTCCTGCTGTTCCGGAGATCACCTGTTACAGGTAAGTAACTGTGCTATCTCCAGGAACAAGCAGGAATGAGTCTTCACACATGGGGACTCCCTAGCTTAGGATGCCCGGGGAGGTCCCGTAAGCGTAGCCCAGGACGGGATGGCATTCGCCCAGCCTAAATCCCCGGCATCCCCTGAGGGATGGAGGGCAGGAGTTGAATAGAGGAACAGCGAATCTACAGACTACAGAGGGAGTCTTTAGAGTGCAGAACAGGTAACATTAAGATAGAGCAAAAAAACCCCAGGCTATGGGAAGAGTAGTCAGAGGGATGCACAAATAGTATCAGTAAGCATTTAATGAGTAAATGCCCTAGTACCATGTAGAGCTTACCGGCCACTAAGTTTTAATGAAGTAATGGAGTGGAACCCCGTAGGGCTTTCCTACCGGGTTGCCGGAAGCAGACCTGTGGTGAAGGCACCGTAGATGCAGTAGCGAAGTCGTCAAGGAAACTTCGCCGCAGCGAGGAGGAAGCTCCAAATCCGGAAGGCTAGGAGATCCAGGCGTCAGCTGGGTCAGGAGAAAAAACGGCAGGTCTTCCAGGAGGCTTAGTGCAAGCTGAGCACTCCCTTAGGAGTAGAGTCCAGAACTCAGAGGACTAACAGTAGAAGACTGGCCGAACCAGAGAGCCCATTCCGGAGAAGGGTGCACCCCGGAGCAGAAGGAGTACACAGGCTACCCTAGCGAGAGATAGGGAGACAAGGGTCCGAACCCCCGGGAGGAGGACCTAACTGAAAGGAGCTGTAGACTCCACAGCGGTAGAGTACCACCAGTCCGCGGCCGGATCGAGGAATAGGCAGGCGGACTGGCCGGACCCCGGGGGGGGGGGGGCGTGAGTACCGGCCATAGGGAAAAAAGCGGTATAGCACAGGTACTGCGGGCATCCCCCCAATATGCGCCTATCGCGCAGGAGATATCTAGTATATCTAAGCCGGTGGGCATGAGGGCGCCCACTCCGGTACTAATGCAGGTATGTCGAGGGGCCTACCTCCCTGCGCATCACCCTGGTAAGGCGGATCTGCCATCGATCCACAGAGCGTCCACCTGGAAGGTGGCAGCAAGATCCGTCAGTAGAGGGATCTATTCCAGAGGACAAGGGCAGATCGGCGAACCAACAGCGCGGTAGCGTGGGGGACAGGGGATAGCATCAGTCTGGTAGAACGCCATAGGGGCTGGAGGCCCTATATGTGTCCCCAGGACCTGCACGCAGAACTCGCCCCCCCCCCCCCCCGCAGACGGGGGACAGGAAGGTAATTCCGGTACGGAAGCAATCAGCAGGGGGATACCGGCTGAGAAGGGTTCGGAGACGTACCGAAGGGTAATAAGTTGGCCGTTGGCCATAGCTATCACGGAATAGGGGTGGTCTCCCTACCAACGGAAGGAGAATACCCGAACCCCTAGATAAGCCTCCGAACCATTTGCAACTGAACGAGCCCCCTAGCAGAGCTCAATTTTTAAACGTCCGCTAAGAGGGTTAAGTGCAGGCAGCCGCCTGCCTGAGCCTAAAAATGCTTAGAAGGAGAGTCCTGGCGCGGGCCCGGGGGCATCAAACCGGGGTGAGAGGCCCCTTGCCTGGGCGTGCCTGGAGGGTGGGCGGAGGTCTGATATTTCCTCTTCCTAGAGAGGCATTTACCGCAGCCGTGGGGCCGGGCCCTAGGCTGGCTGCTAACCCTGGGAAGGTTAGCGAAGCACTGGGCGACCTGACGCAAGGCTTCGCTGTTGAAGAGGTGATCTCCGTCACAGGGAGAATTACCCAGGTTGTGCTGTGCCCGTCTACACAACTCGGACGCCTGCAGCCATGCTGTACGGCGTGCTCTAATGGCCACAGCAGAAGTTCTGCTGACCGACTGGAAGGAGTCCAGCGAAGCACGAGAAAGGAACCCGGAGATATTCCTGCAGTGATAAAGGAGCAGGGAATATTCAAAGGCCTTGGTCGCCGATACGAAGAGGGATAACCGAGACAACCTCTCGGTGACCTCCCGCAGCGACAGACTCATATAAAATATATATGAGATAATTCTGGCCGTCAGCATAGACGTCTGGAAAGCTTGATATCCTAGAGTATCTAGCGTCTTTGAGGCGCGGCCTGGGGGGCGAGAAGCATGCTTCTCCTTGCTTCCGGCCTTCCTCAGCGCCGATTCCACCACAATGGACCAATGTGGAAGCTGGTGCTGCCGAAAACCCGGGGACGGAGGCACCCGGTATAGAGCCTGCATCGCAGTCGACGGTGCCGGAACCCTCAAAGGCGACCGCCAAGCCCCCAGCAGGAGATCCTGCAGGGAGGGATGCAGAGGAAGCATCACGGCTGCCTGTTCCTCAGGGCCCGGGCTCGGGGTAGGGATGGCCAGCAAGTCCGCCATGTCAAGGAGGAAATCCTGAAAAGGTGGCTCTGCCGGAGGAGTTATGGCGGGGGAGGCTGCCAGGGCACACAGAGGCCGCTCGGCCCGACGCCCGCTAGGCATAGGAGGGGACCAACCGCCCCGGATCGGGGCAGTCCCCATGGCGTCGTCGGCTCCTGGGGTTGATTCCAAACTAGGCATCGAAGGGGTCGATGGCACCGACAGCGCCGCAGGAATCGGCCTCGAACCCGGGGGTGGCGCTGCTCCCTGCGATCGAAGCGGTTCCGCGGCCGCCGGAGGGCAGGGGCCAGCGGTCTCCGCTCTGCATCGCGGGAGGGGACAGAGACCGATCCCGAGACGTGTAGTGTCCAAGCTTTCAAGGCTGGATACCGACTCTAGGCTGGGCATCGAACCGAGCGAGGAGAGCGACTCCCTTCCAGAGAGCCCCGGCGGGGGCGACCGCGCCGGTGGTGGAAAACCCGGAGCGCAGATCGGAACCGTGCCGATCGGTGCCGCGAGCATCACCGGTCCCCGAGGGCGGAGCTCGGTGGAGAGGGGGTCATCCGACGCCGGCGCCGATGTCGATCGGCGGGCACTGCCCGAAGCCGGGCTCCCTCTCGCACCCGTTCGACCCGGAGAGAAACCCTCCCGGGGCATACGGTCCGTCCCCGAGGGGACCCCGGTCACCCGACGAGTCCCTGCGGGGGTGCAAAGCCCCTGCGCCGACGTCGGTGTACCGTTGCGGGGCGGCGCAGATCCAGATCGGATCAAAGCGGTCGAAGGACCCGAGGCCCCTTCTCTAGGAAAAAACGGGGCCCTCGACGGCCGCATCGATGCCGGGGAGTCGTCCGAGCGCTGGCCGACACACCCCGAGGTCCCCGGGGAAGGTCGATGGCGGCCCATCGTGCTCGACACCCCTGCCGTCGCCGGCGGAGCGGCGCCGCTCGAACCCGGTACCACCCTTGCGCAGGGCTGGGAAAACGGCGACCCGGCGCGGGTCGAAGCGAGCGGCCCCGAGGGGAGGGAGGCCCGATGACCATCCCCGGCGCGGGGCGGAACCACCGACGCCCGCACGCTCGAAGCGGGTACTACCCCCGCGCATGACCTGCACGTAGGGCCGTCAGACCGTGTCGAGTCGATCGGCCCCCGAGGTAGGGAGGACAGTGGCCGGCGATCCCCGGTGGGGAGCGGGTCACTCGACGCCGACAGGTCGGCACCGCCCAAGGCGGATACCGGCCCCCTAGGAAGGCCATACCGGCGCGAGTCGGTCGGCCCCGGAGGCGCCGAGGACCTCAGCCGCCAATCCCCGGTGAGGAGCGGAACGCTAGATGCCGACGGGTCGGTACCGCCCGAAGCTGGCACCACCCACGCGCATGGCAGGGATGGAGGAACGCCAGACTGGACCGAGTCGATCGGCCCTGGAGGCGCCGAGGACAGCAGCCGACGATCCTCGGTGAGGAGCGGAGCGCTCGACACCGACGCCGGGGGCTCAGTACCGCCCGAAGCGGCTACCACGCCCGAGCATGGCTTGGATGTAGGGATGTCAGACCCGGTCGAGCCAGTCGGCCCCGAAGGCGCCGAGGACACCGGCTGACGATCCCTGGCGAAGAGTGGAACACTCGACGCCGACGCCGGGGAATCGGCACCGCTCGAGGCGGGTACCTCCCTCGGGCATGGCTCGGGAATGTTCTGTGAGGAACGAACCTCAGGAACATCCCGAAACCCCGTAAATGCTTTGGAGCCCGAGGACTCCCGCCGGGGTATATCAGCCAAGGAGGACTTGAGGGGTTGGCCGGAGCCGTCGCCATACCTCGCATGAGACTTGCCCCTCAAGACTCGGCTAGTCTTAACAGACTGTTGTGTGGTTACCTGATCCTGGAGAGAAGAACAACCCGATGACCGCGCCCTGGCGCGAAGACGTCGTCGAGGGATACCCGAAAGAGGGAGGGTCTTCTGCCGACACTGCAGCCCGGGGAATCCGGGAAAGAGGGGTCAGGCCCCACACAGGAGAGGCACCAGGCATTGGAGTCCACGTGGAAAATGGAGTCCCCGCCATGAGGCTGGGGGGAAGAAGGCTCGATGCCCCGGTCCTCAGTGCCCGGAGGGGGCGACGAAAATTAAAGGAAAATAAAGAAAAGGGGGGGGGGGCACGGAGGTGCTACCGTCGGCGGGAAAGCCGCGACTACAGAAAAACGGAAAAATATTTCTGCGGTGGCAGGAGGGACGTCCTGCCTGCTCCGCGGAAAACGAAAAATTGGGGAGAGGCAGTAGGAAGGGCGGGAAGCCACCGCGCAGGCGCAGGGTATGCTCCCTAAGGCCTTCTGATTGGATGCTGGGGAGCATTCCCGTGCGGGCTCCGTCGGCGATGTCTCCCATGTGTAAAGACTCATTCCTGCTTGTTCCTGGAGATACAGTGGTGTGCAAAAGTCTGGAATCACTTTTGTGTTTTTCGTTTTTCGTACTTTTTTTAAAATTTTGCATTAGCCCAACATATTCATTTTTCTACCACGTTAAAAAGGATACATTTGGCTATTAGAGTTGACTTTTTTGCATTCCTTGCTTCCAATTTAAATACTTTACAGACACTGGGAGATAGCTACTGCGATTTTTGTGGATCCTGCGTCAAAACTGGATCGAGATTATCCAATAGGTACACGTTATTTCTGACCAATCAGGAGGCTGGTTTCACTAACCAATCACAATGCAGATATCTAGCCAACAGTGCAGCTATAAAAACGCGTGGAATTTTTGAATTTCATACGCTTTCTGGATCGACCATGAAGATGACTCGGACCCTGACGTTGGAGGAGCGTGTTCATGTGTACTTTATGAGCGAGGAAGGATTTTCAAGCCGTCAGATAGCCAGGAAAGATGGCTGCAGTCAGAGTGCTGTTAAGATTGTACAGAAGAAGAAAGAAATGGGTTCAGTGGTGGACAAGCCTCTTTCAGGTCATCCACGTGCATCAACATTACGCCAGGACCACGCACTATGATGCATTTCACTGACTAATCGCAAGTTGACCTCTCCTCAGCTACTTCAAGAGTGGTGAGACAAGAGTGAGGTCAATGTCAGCTCATCAACAGTTCGTCGCCAGTGCCTGCAGTTTGGTCTCTGGGGCTGCAAAGCACGGAATAAGCCACTGATGACTGACACACAAAGGCACAACTGGATCGTGTGGGCGAGAAAGCACTCAACCTGGTCGACTGAAATGTGGGAAAAGGTGCTATTCAGCGATGAAAGCACCTTCTGCCTGTTTGGTAAACAGGCCCACACCTATGTGAGGAGATTTCCTGGAGAGGAATTCAAGCCTGAGTGTCTCAACCTCACTGTGAAGCATCCTTTGAAGGTCATGGTCTGGGGCTGCATGGCTGCCAGTAGCACTGGACGTCTTCACATCGTCGATGGAATGGTTAACAGGGCCAAGTACATCACCATACTGCAAAAGTGCATGATGCCATCAGCACACCAGCTGTTTCCTGGCCAGTTCCTGTTCCAAGATGACAATGGCACCCTGCCATCACTCCAGACAGGTGATCAGCTGGAAGCAGCGGAACAACATCAAGTCAATGGACTGGCCTGCCCAGTCTCCAGATCTGAATCCAATCGAGAACCTGTGACACAAGGTGGCCTTGGAAATATCCAAGAGGCATCCGACATCAAAGCGTGAGCTGATTGAGTCACTCATTGCAGCTTGGAACCGCATTGCTACCAACGATCATCTTATCAGACTGGTTCATTCAATACCGACAAGGTGCAGTCAAGTGGTCAAGAACAAAGGGTGTCCCATCAAATACTGAGCCATCACCGACACATAAAAATGGCCTTTTTCAAGGCCACATACATTAATTTGAAGGAAACCTGGATTGCGTCCATAATATTTTAAAGCATACTTACAATAATATATCGTTGGCCAACGATGTACATTACGTGATTTTCACAGAAAATCTATCAACAGGACAACTATGGGGAACAAACTCAGAAAATAAGGGCCAAACCAATACTAAAAGTTGGCCCTAATAGCCAAATCTATCACTTATTATGAGATACATAGAAAAAGCCACTGGGAGGAAAAAGAAATTAAGATATAAGGTCACGAAGTTGAAAAAACATCAAATTTACAAGTGATTCCAGACTTTTGCACACCACTGTAGAGCTAATAGGACTGGATCCGGCAAGTAAGCATTGATCCCTGAAAGGCCTTCCGGCCGTGGGCATCAGGGGTTCGGGCCTCCCTGCTGGGTGGCACCAACAAATGTGTTTTTGGCTTTTGAGCCAGTGCATGGCAGACTCCACAACCACTGAATTGTGAAGAAGCTGGGTCTTTTGAAACCCAGAGCTTCGGCGTACACAGTACATGGCGTCAAGGCACCTACTGACAACTGGTACCGATGCTGGTGTTTCCCACATCCGGAGGAGGCGATCAAGGATTGGAGGCACCAGTACTGTAAGGGGGTCCTTAGGGGGGGTGCCTCGTATTGGAGTATATCCAATTCCTCAGTGCTTGGGTCCTCCTCAGCCTCGATCTCGATAGTGAGAGCCTGGGCCATGTTCCACACAAAATCAAGGAAAGCGAGTCCTCGGGTGGGGAACGGCAGTGGGGCATTGGAGGAGATGTGTCCGAGGGCACGTCTCGGTGTTGCCTCATATCCGGGGACTCTGTCCTTGATCTCCTAATCGGACTCGAAGTCCAAGTATGAGTCTGATGCCATGCAATCACCTTGTTCGAGGTCCACACCAGGTGGTCCGTGACTTCTGGAGAATCTGCGGTCTGAGCCGTGGGCACTCGCTGGGGAGGACCGATGCCCTGAGGAACAGGACTGGGACCTCGTCTGGTGCTGGGGATTCTCGAGGCTGGTGGCACTCAAAGACTGGCTCGACATCTGGGGAAGCCATCAATGTTGGGGCAGATGAACCGGACATAACATATGCTGCATGGCCACAAGGGCAGATATACTGCTCTGAGGCCCCCTTCCTGGTCTCCATTAGAGTTGGCTCCGCAGCCTTCGACATGAGCACTGAGGGCTTCGGTACTGTTGAGGGGGAGTCCTCAATGAGGATGGCTTCGGAAGTCAGAGCCCAGTCAGCAGGTGTCGACAACTTCTTGCGGGGCAGCTTGGGAGGCCGCTTCCACTCCAACTCTGTATAAGTCTTTGGTGCGACCTCATTTGGAGTATGGTGTGCAATTCTGGAGACCGCACCTTCAAAAGGATGTGAACAGGATGGAGTCGGTGCAGAGGGTTGCTACTAAGATGATTAGTGGTCTTCATTATAAAGCATATGAGGACAGACTTAAGGATCTTAATATGTACACCTTAGAGGAAAGGCGGGATAGAGGTGATATGATTGAGATGTTTAAATACCTCCGTGGCATAAATGTTCAGGGAGAGAGCCTCTTTCAATTGAAAGCAAGTTCTGCGACGAGGGGACATGGGATGAGGGTGAAGGGAGATAGATTCAGGAGTGATATGCGGAAATATTTCTTTACGGAAAGAGTAGTGGATCCGTGGAATAGTCTCCCAGTGGAGGTGGTAGAGATGAGGACAGTAACTGAATTCAAAAAAGCATGGGACCAACACAGAGGATCTCTAAAGGTAAAAAGTGGACTGTTGTAGTTGTTATGGAAGGACAGACTAGATGGGCCTTGTGGTCTTTTTCTGTCATCATGTTTCTATGTTTCTATGTTTAACTCCTTGGACTCACACCTGGGACTGCAGGGCCTGGAATAGGATTTCCCCTTCTTCCCAGATCTCTCCTCTGAGGCAGTTTTCGAGGGTTTCTTCTTGTGTTCCACCTCCAGGGATTTCCTCTCGAAGGAACCCTGGCCACGCGACTCCAAAAAGGCTCGGGATTCATGGGGCACCGAAGTATCAGAGGGGGCCCTGGAGCGTGGTGTTGCTGGAGACTCCGGCGCAGAGTCAGACTTCTGAAAAAAAAATTCCTACTGTCGATGACGGCTCTTTAGGCCCTTTGAGGTCATAATTCTACAGAGTTCACAGTTGGAGTCGTTATGTTCTGTAACGAGGCACCGAAGGCAGCAGTTGTGCGGGTCATATAGTAACATAGTAAATGACAGCAGATAAAGACCAGTATGGTAGATCTAGTCTGCCCAATAAGATGCAAGAGTAGGTGCACCTGCCACTCCGTGCAGGTCACCCCTCCCCATGTCTTTGTTTAGGGGTGAACCCACTGCTCCGTGTAGGACATCCCTGTTTGCTATGAAATTAGATAGTTAAGTTTATTTTGATTTTATCCTGTTGCTGTGAAGGGATTGTCTGTCCCATGCCATTTTGAATTCTGTCACTGCATTTGCCCCCACCACTTCCATCGGGAGGGCATTCCAAGCATCCACCACCCTTTTCAGTGAAAAAGTATTTCCTGACATCATTTTGCTACACTGATCGCAGTTCTTGAAGCCATTGGAGGCCTTCGGAAAAAGGGGGTCTCTGTCGCCCGGCAGGAGTTGGAGGCCTTTGGCTGAAAAAGGGCGCAAACACCGGTCAAGGGACACCTCGATAGAAAAAGAGAAAACAAATGAACGAACCCGAAGAGTGATGCCAAGGTGAGCTGGCTCGGGGATGGAAGGGAACCGGTATGCAAACCGGACAAAACGTAACAAAAATCATACTTTTTCTGGGGGAAACGGGACAATGTCCGGAGGGCTCTGTGGAAAAAAGGAGACTGGGGCAAGATGGCACCCTTTGGCAAGAAGGGGACCACACATGCGTGGTGCATCTCTCAAAAGCTTTCTTTGAAAGCTGGGAAGATGGTTCCACTTGGGTTCTGTCGGTACAGATGTCACCCATATGTGAGGACTGATTTTCTGCTTGTTCCCAGAGAAATGTAATTTAATTTATAATGTACTAGTGATGACAGCAAAAATATTTACAATGTACAGAGTGGTCAAAAACAAAAACAATTTCCATTTTCTGGTTCTTGTCTATATTGTTCCGGATCATCTCCTCTTTTTTCTTTTCCGTTTAAATGCATTACTTTGGCAAAAGACAAAATTGCCATGTCAATAAAATGATCTGAATCCAAATCTGAGAGGTAACCCTCCTCCGGTATATTATCTCTCCATTACCGAAGTCAACTTTAGTTAGGAATCTAAAATACTGATTATCTTTTGACATGAATACAACTGAAGGCCCCTTACAGATTTATGACTTTTTGATGTTGACGTGAATCTGAAAAACATATTCCATTAATGTGGAGATAAATGCAAACAACCTTATAGTAATTTAGTGATGAGAATGGATTACAAATCTGTGTAAAAGCATGCCTTTTTTGAAAACACACAGACATCAGTGGGGAAAAGTTTCATATTCTTCAAGAACAATACTTAACAAAACATGTTTACAAGATACCACACTATTATTGTAATTTAATTTATTTTCACTGTATTTCTAGACAGAAATTGGAGAAGTAGGTTGTGAACCAGAGAAGCCAGTGTTCAACTCCTCAATTAGACTGAAGCAGAGGGGCAAGGGACAGTGTAGATGGACACAATGGGGAGATTGAACACATTCAAAATTGCATCCTATTAGGAGTGCATTCTCTATCCCTCTCCTACCCAGGAGTTCCTTGCAACCTAAAGTGGGACACACAGCTTGCGACACTGTGCAAGTTGCTTCACCCTCCAGTGCCTAAGGTGCAATTTTGATTGTAAGCCCACTTTTTACATCTGGGGGAATTCTGCACAAAAAAATTTAAATTCTGCACACAGTATTTTAAAATTCTGCATGTTTTTAAGTAATCTTTTGAACAGAATTCCCCCATCATAAAGGCTAACTCCGCCTCTGCCTTTTCCCTCCCTAGCTTTCTTGTCCTAATCTCAGTTCTCTTCCCAACCCCCCATGCCTTCCCTGCCCCCCTGTTCTCTCTTCCTTTAACTTCTAGCAAGATTCCTACTGCTGTCTGTCCCTAAGGTCTATCCTCTAGCACATACCCCCACTTCATCTCCTTTCTCCCTTCCCCTTGCAATGCAAAATGCAATGTGGGCCTTTGAGTCAATACTGACTCCTGGTAACCCAGCAGTTCCTGGGTTTTCATGTCAGTGTGACAGAAGTAGATTGCCAGGCCTTTCTTCCAAGGCAATGGAGGATTAAGTAACTTGACTAAGGCTACAAGGAGTGCTAGCAGGACTCAAACCCTGGTCTCTGGGTTACCAAGCCAATGTTCTATCCATTAGGCTACTCCTCCACTCCTGCTCCCCATGCACCAAACGTTCTCTCTCGCTTATTTCTCCTTTCTTCTCAGGCACATACCTCCCCATCTTTCTTCCTCCCCCCAACCACCAGGCATACACCCATCTCCAGTCCCCAGCCACCCCCATCTCAGTAGCAGCCCATCTCTAGCCACCCCCAACTCACTAGTAACCCATCTCCAGTCCTAGCCACCCCACCAGCAGTCCTTCCCCAGCCATCCCCCCAAGTCACCAGCAGTCCTTCTCCATTCCCCCCAACCCCATCTTGCCAGCAGCTCTTGACAGCAGCTCTTCTCCAGCCCCACAGCTTACTTCTTCTGCCCGATCTGCAGCAGCTTTTTTAACACGGCTGAGGGAGCATTTCCCTTAGCTCCCGCAGCTGTGCTATCTTAAGTAAACAGAAGCAATTCCTGCCTCGAATAAGAAACAGGAAGCACTTCTATTTATCTTTTTAAAACACTGTGTGACAGTGTTGGAAGTATAGCACAGTTGTGGGATCAAAGGAAAATGTTCCCATGGGTGTGAGGAGAACAGTGAGGCAGGCTCAGGCACCCTTAAAAGTTATGCGTGCCGCACTGGCTTGCGATGCCGATGCCTATGCAGAATTCTGTGCAAATCTGTGTTGCACAGAATTCCCCCAGGAGTAACTTGGGCAGAGAAATATCATGTTCCTTAATATTACTCACTTTGAGCTCGAATTTGGAAAAGGTGAGTAATAAATCATAACTCCAAAACCACAGCAAAAGACAAATGCAGCAGCCAACACAATTGATTTTGTACTAATCAAAACAGTTTACAAATGCAGGCTGGTTCACCTGTCTTACAGCAGGTTGGTGTTGAATTGCCCCCCCCCCCCCCAATTTGTTTCTGGAACATCTACGGTTAAATCTTGCAGAGCTTAAGCTCTCCATTTCTTTTCATGGTTTTCTACAGCTAAAATGAAACCCACAGTGGATTTCTGAAACCACAGAAGAAGTAAACAAAAAAGATATATTTTGGTACAAGTGTGCTCTCTACTGGCAGGCATCTTTTATGCAATGACCTTTCAAGGTTTCTCATTACTTGCATTTTGTCAAAAACAATTTGAAGTACAAAATATTTGGTGATTGTGAAGAGAGCAGGGAAACACTTTCCTCAATCTTCTTCAAGACCTTTTTGTTAAATGCCAAAATGTGTAGTTCTTTGTTCATTGTAAACCGCACTGATGTTGAATAGCGCGGTATATATAACATTAAGTTAATCTGTACATAGTTCCCCCGGTTGTCCTATTGTTGAAATTCCCTGTTCAATGTAAAACTCAATGTTACTTGTATGCATTGTAGTATGTTCTTGTTCAATGTACACCGCACTGATTGTAATAGCGCGGTATAAAAGAATTGTTAAATAATAAAAATAATAAAATAATAAATAGAAGAGACTGAAATAAATAAATAAAAAAATGCAAACATTTTTATCTGCTCTTTCTGAAATTTGACTGCTAAGTTTTGTCGCCATTCCAAGTACCCCTGCCTGTTATGGCCCTGAAAAATCTGATCTCACCAAGGTTTATAAAACCTAACCAAGCTGACTGAAATCCCACTTATGACACTCTTAACTCAATTATATGCATCCTGCTCTCTCAAATTCCCAATAATCTGCACTCTAAATTCCTTTAAACTGTCATACACAGCTATATATAGGGACAGTCATCTTCGATAGCAGACTTCATATGGTTTCATATGGCTCTATTCTCTGAAACAGAGAAGGATGGGTAAGTCAAACAAAGAAACAGGGAGTTAGTAAAAGTACAACCCAAAGGAGAAGCAAGTGACTTACAGGATTGGATACTTGGAAAGTATTTAGTCTGAAGAGGCTCCTGGAAGATGAAGAACTAGGCAGCATGTGGAGTAGAACTCAAATTATATAAATAAAAAAAAAATATAGAATATATATATGTAAAACAGGTCAGGCTAGGTAAAATTGTCAGAGCAAAGGGAAGAATTGCAGACAGGAAGCTGCCAAGGAAGAATTTAGGGCTAGAGGTTTGGAAAGGCCGATTCAAATTTCTTTTGACTTTGGTATGTTGGGAAGGAAGATTATGAGAGTTATTAATTAACTTTATATGCAAACTGTTTTAATATGTTTATTTTATAGACAAGATATATAAACCAATCCAGCTATAAGTACTAGATAATTTAAGTACAAGAACTGCCCTACTGTGTCCATCAAGTTCAGTATCCTGTTCCCAGCAGTCACAAGTACCTGGCAGTATCCCAAAAAAGTAGAAAGACTCCAAGCTATCTATCCCTACGGATACACAGAGGATTCCCCAAGTCTATCTTTACAGTTTATGGATTATTCTACCAGAAACAGGCCCAAATCTTTTTCAAACCCAGCTATGCTAACTGCTTTTACCACATCCTCCAGCAAAGAATGCCAAGGTGACATTTTATTTACCAGATAATGCCCTTTCCTTGAGTCCTCCTAGATCAATCCAGACAAGTGAGGTTGTGTTCCCCTATCAGCAGATTTGTGGAAGCAGAAGCCAATGAAATGCTCAGGTTTCAATGACATTACTTCCATGCCTCTATTTGCCTGAGCCACTAGAGGGCACCTCAGTATTCATCCCAAAGCATATGGGAAAGCATGACAAACCTCAGACAACCTCAAAGTGGGCAAGAATTAGGAATCAAACAGTTGAGAAACCATGCAGAAAACTATGTATAAGAGAAACTGACCAGAAGGCTGTCAGTAAGAAATGAACTTGCATAGCCAAGCAGAAAAATCCTAGCAGACCAATGTACTGCTGCAGAATAACAGATCAAACAGTTCCAGGGATGGGTCCTAGAGCAGTTTAACAGGACTCAAGGAAAGGACATTATCTGGTAAGTAAAATGTCACCTTCCATGTCGTCCTGCAGGACCAGTCCAGACAAGTGGGCCATACTAAAGCTACACCTCCACTAAGTGGGAAGACAACAGCTTGCAAAACCTTGGGGTCAAAGGCCATGTTCACCTGAGTGTGGACAGCCAAGCTGTAATGCTTGACAAAAAGTGGAACATGATGCCCACAAAGCCACTCGACAATCTCTGAAGAGGCTACTAAGCTATGTTCTGCCCCCGAGAAGAATGGGAGCGCAAACCTTCTGGAACCAGCCAGCTCTGCAACAGATGTGCCGAAGCAAAAGCGTTCGTAATCCTGTGCCCTAAGATAAACACGGCTGTCACGTTACCCTCGCACGGGACAGCAAACAGCACAAATAATGATCGGACTTACGATACAGAGCCATAAACTCCAAGTCTGGGAGAAGCACCCTCTGGACATTTACAAGGTGAAGATTCTTATCTTTCCCTCTAAACTGCTCCTCAAAGGCGGCGAGCAAGCAAACTACCTGGTTGACACAAAAGATAGATATCACCTTAGGAAAAAAATGTAAGGCAGAAGCCAAATGGAAACGGCTTCCTCCTCCAAGAAGGGCAAATATGGATTCCAGCAAGATGGTGCCTGTCGCTCGCAAATGCACCTTGTCAAACAAATCACGCCCAAAAAAGTAGTCTTGAGAGTTGCACTCTTCAGTACAGCATACTTCAGAGGTTCAAAGGGCTCAGACACCAGGACCCTGAGCACCAGACAGAAATCCCAGGAAGGGACAAATGGCCAGATGGGAGGGTGCAGCCGCTGAACTCTTTGAAGAAAATGTGAAACCTCCCGGTGCAAGGCTGAAGACTTTCCAGTCATCGGACTTCAGAAACAGGACAAGATTGCCCCCTTGAATTTCAGGGAGGTAAAGGAATAACCCCTTTTCCACATCATCCTGCAGATGACCAACCGAGCTAGCACTTTGGCAGGAGAAAGCTGTCATGCGCTGCATCCATGCTCCAAGATATGCCAGGTCACATGCATGCCAGGCAGATACAACCTCTCTGGGCTCTGAGCAGAACAGAAACTACTGCAGGACAATAGCGCATATGCAAAAGCAGACTCCCTTCAAGAGCCAAGCCATATGCAAGAAGGGAGCCGGATCATAGAGGACAAATGGCATCTGATGCAACCGGTTCTGAATGGGACAAATAAAAAGGAACCGCCGCATTAGTTCCTTAAATCACACTCTCTTCATCCAATCCAGCTCAGATGGTGCTTCATGCACTGAAATACATGCCTCAATAGCATCCATGGAGGAAGCACATACAACAGGCATTGCCATGGCCAGGACTGAACAGGGCCACAAGACCTTGGACCCACTTTCCATGTGGTAAGGGAAGCAACAGCACACTTGAGATTGGAGCGGGACACCTTCAATACCATCCCGAGGAGACTTCAACGGCGTAGAAGCATGTCAAAAAATGCTCTGACTCAAAGTCTGCTCCCCGTGATTGAGAGAGTGACAGAAGATGACCACTTCCACAGTGACCACCTTAGCAATGTGCCCAGCCAACAGAGCTAGGAGGCTCATCTCTGCTCAGGCAAACCAGAGAGTCATCCCCTGGGTTGCTCCTGTACTGCTTGTGCTGACTTGGCAATTGACAGATGGCACAGCTGTGGTACTGCCCTTGAACATTTGCACCACCCTGCCCTTGACGAAGGGCGGGAAAACGCAAGAGGGCCAATAAGGTAGTCCTTGCTTCAAGACGGTTGATGGACCACGCCACCTGCATGCGGCTCCAACAGCTCTGGGCCGCTCAAGCTTAACAAGGGCTTTCCCGCCCATAAGATGGGAGCCCGACTCTAGAAGAATCTACAAGTGATATCCAGTGGCATGCCGCCCAACAGATAATGTGGGCATAGCTGCCACCTCAAGCTGGCTTTCACTCCCAGCTGGAGTAGAAGCATGAGCTCGAGCTACGGTCAGGAAGGGTCACCCGAGTGGCCTCATATAAGCACACCCATGGCACCAGTTGACTGTCACTACCATCAAGCTGAGAAGCTGGGGATAATCCCAAACCCTGGGAGCCTGCCGAGAACCGAACAGTGTTTATGTTTATTAAAAGATTTGATATACCACCTTTTGAACATCAAAGCGATTTACATGTACAACAGTAAATAAAAACTGAAAAAAATGCCAAATTAAAATAGGATAGTGAAGAAGAGGGGGGAAGGGTGGACACAAGAAAGGGAAAAAAGGGTATGGGGACACTGCGGCTCCAGGGGACACTTAGTTGGTCAGGGCATGCAGTAATCGGGTAGCGGATCATGTGCTACTTGAAAAAGATGAGTTTTTAATAAGGTCTTGAATTGTGAAAAAAGCGTTTCCAAATGAATAGTGGTTGGTAAATAATTCTATAAATAGGGGCAAAGGAAGTTAAAAGCTGAATGTCTAGGGCGCTCATAGTGAGCTTGAAAAGGAGATGGCAAATGCAGACGGAAGCCATGGACTGTGCGAAGGAGCTGCAGTGGAGCATGTAGGATGAGCGAAGAAGAAAGGTATGCTGGTGAATCAGAATGGAGGGTCTTATTTATTTAACAATTTTTCTATACCACTTTTCTTGTATTCAAAGCGGTTTACATGGAACAACAGCATTGAGCATTACATAGAACAGGTCATTAAACTTGGAGAGGGAACTTTAAACAATAACTGGATATATTACATTAACTTCGAGTACATCAACCTGGAGTGATGGGGTTTAATATCTTATTTACATGGTTGGTTGTTACATGTTGAGGGTGTTATTAGGTGGTAGGAATTGATTTGGGTTATAACTGTTAGTTTTGTTAATGGGGTCATATTTAGAGGTTATGTTTCCTGTATTGGTTCTGTTTCTGGTCCTTATGAGTCAGAGTTAGGATTTTATACTGAATACAATGATAGATGAGCAACCAATGGGATGAAATGAGAAGCAGAGAAACATGATCAAATTTTGAAGCAAAATGTAGAAGACAGATGGCAGTATTCTGAATAGACTAACCATTTAAGCTTAAATTTAGATAGACCGGCACATACAACATTGCAGTAATCATCTTTGAAATAACTAGCATAAGGAGTAATGTGTGTAGAGAAGAATCCAAGAGAAAAGAATGGCTCGACCAAATCTAGCACCTTGGTGTGCAAGCAACATTTCACCACCATGTTTCACCACCATCCCCCTCACACTTAACCACATTACTGCAATCTCCCCTCACACTTAACCACATTACTGCAATCTCCAACATCGACAAGGACCCTCAGACAAAACGCAGCCCACTCCCTCATCATACCTAAAGCCATCTGTAAAACCAAGAATACCACTAGCTCTAGAGCATTCTCATTCACTGCTCCTACACTCTGGAACGACCTCCCTATTGAACTTCGCACCATAAGAGACCTCATCCAATTCAGAAAAGAATTAAAGACCTACCTGTTCACTGAACACTTCGAAATCCCCTACTCCCCCAAAGCCAGCTCTACTACAAATGTGGGCACCCATGCACAAACTCCCTTAACCCCAACAACGTAACCACAAGCCTATCCCCCCCACACACGCCCCAAAGATGACAAAAATAAAAGGAACTAAATTCCAGCACCTACGCCAATTTCTACCCCATACACCACACACACTACACGATGTAAATATACTCTTTGTACAAAGTTTGATATGTTTGCTTTAATACCTACAAAGATTTTGCTTTAATACCTTCAAGTTGTTTTTGTTACAATACCTACAAAGTTTATATTTACTGTTCAATGTAAATAGTTGATTTCTACTGTTCTATGTAAAATGTATACAAATTGTGTACAAGACTGTTAATCTGTTATATGTAAACCGCCCTTGATCTCTGGAAGGGGCGGTATAAAAGAAATAGTTAAATAAATAAAATAAAATAAATAAATAAATGTGGTCTTGAAAAGAAAGAGCGGTATCTAGAATTACTCCAAGGTAGCGCATGGAGAAAGAGAGGAATGGGACATGGATCGAGAACAGGGGAAAGAAATGTGATGAAACAGATCCGGTCAGCCAGACAGCAGATGTTTTGCTTAAATTCAGCTTCACATGAATTGAGGAATTACTCCATACAAACATACATCAATGTCTAAGGTGGCCGGCAATATCCTATCTTTCTTAAAAAGTATAATTTTTCTTATTCTTTTTAAATTATTTCTAATCCCAATTGTAGTCTCAGACCTCAGTAGCGCTTCAAACCACTAGCTTAGTGGAAAACAAACGGCGTTTTGATAGCATCAATGACTACTGTGGGAAAACTTTTTTCGTGTATATAAATATATAAATATCACCGATTCTCCACCATCATCGTGTTTCAAAGCTATTGAAAAGCTTATCTTAACGTAATTTTTCTTGTTTGTTCTCTACGCCTCCCACGGCACCTTTTGAGCGTTTCACTCCACACCGGAGTTTCTTCAGGAGGGTCTGAAAATAAGAGTATAACAATAGCTCTATACATCCATTAAAATCACTTTTTCACATTGATTATGGGCTTTGGTTATAAAGTTTAAAATTGTGTTATCCTATGTCAGTCAATCAATGAAAAACCCCTTTTGGACCCTCTAAAAAGTTGCTACTCATGCGACAGCTGCTGCCCGCGTTCTTCAACGTCTTCTTGTGGTTTGAAAAAACGCCGCGCATGCGGACTTGACCACCCACCTGGTTTTTATACGTGACAGCTGATCCTTCTCCAGGTTGCCTGAGCGGTTTCATCTTAAACTTTTCTAACTACAGGCTTGCCACTCTACTGAGGAATTTAAACCGAAAGGTTTTACTGTGTTGACAGTAAAAATCCAACGTTGTTCATGAAAAAATAAAGTTTCATCTAAAGTTTTCCCTTTCACTGCTGTCTGGATGCAATCAATACAAAAACATCGTAGGTGATCAAATTCATGTTTTAAATCCTCACAATGTTGAACTATGGGTGCTGTCATGTTTTTACAATGTAGGCGGCTTTTGTGTTCAAGCATCCGACTTTTAAAGAGCGGCTGGTTTTTCCGATATAAAGTTGGTTGCATGGGCACCTAATAGCATAAACTACTGATGTAGTGTTACAGGATGTCATTTGTTTTAAAACATACTTTTTGCCTAGATATTGGAATTCTGTTAACTCCTCCGTAATGCTGCAAATTATGCAATCACCACACTGTCTATGGCCTCATTTTCCACTTGTATCTTCTCCTGTAGTATACGGACGTAAAATTGTTGGACTTAGCTGTTCCTTCAGGTTACTATTCCGTTGCCATACACATCTTATGTTCCTTTCTTGCATGCCTGGAACTGTTCTCACAATATTCATATGTTTTGAAACTATTTTTTGGATTTTATAACTAAGTGGTGAGAATCTTGTTATTAAATTGACAGAGTCATCAATTTGTTCTGTTCACCCTTTATCCGTAGTGCCTATTAACCAGGTCCGATCATTAAACAATGCCCGTTTATAGGCTTGTTTCGAAATGTGCTCAGGATACCCTCTGTCTGAAAAATCTTTTAACAGCTTCTGAGATTTTTTCTTGAAATCTGATGTTTCTGAACAATTACGCCGAAATCTAAGAAATTGGGAGAAAGGAAGACTGTTTTTTAACCGAGGTGGATGGCCACTCGTGTAGTGTAAAAACGTATTTCGGGCTGTGGGTTTTTTCTATATTGTGGATCTCCAACCTTGTGTTCCTCTCGTTATTTCTAAGTCCAAAAAAACAATAGTATTTGGATCTAAAGTATGGGTAAACTGTATGGCATCGTTGCAACTGTTGAGCCACTGAATGAACTATACTGCTATTGCTTCCGGCCCTTTCCAAAGAAGAAAAATATCATCAATAAACCGGGTCCACATCTTGACATGTTGTAGAAATGGAGACGCTTCCAACCATCAGTTTTCAAAATCCCCCATAAAAAGATTAGCTATCGAGGGGGCACATGAGGCCCCCATCACTATTCCTGATTTTTGTTTATAAATGGTGTTTTCAAACTTGAAGTAAATTCAGCTTCAGGCAATTGTCATGAAGCCAGTTTGCCACAAGGGACAGATAGTTATTAAGAGTAGTCAAGTCTGGGGCCAACAGATCAGTGTGAAACAGCAGCAGGTTGTCATTGGCATAATAATCTGCGGTGACATCCTGCTGCTGAATAGTAGCAGCGAGGGGGGGGGGGGGCACCAGGAAAATATTAAAAAGAAGAGGCACAAGCACAGATCCCTCCGGGACACCTCAGGTGAGAGGATAGGAGGTGGAAGTGGAATCCTGAGATGATACAAAGAATTATCGGTGGGAAAGAAAGCACAGTTACTTACCTGTAACAGGTGATCTCTGGGAACAGCAGGAATAAGTCTTCACATATGGGTATCGTCGGTACCGACGGAGCCTGCGCGGGAACGCTCCCCAGCGTCCAGTAAGAAAGCTTTTGGGAGCATCCCACAGCGCCTGCGCGCTGCCTTCCCGCCTTTCCCAACCGCCTCTCTCCAGTTCAAGTTTTAAAGCTGAGACAAAGAGAGAGAGAGGAAAGGAAAAATAGATAGAGAGATACAACTCCTAGGGGAGGTGGGTGGGTTGTGAAGACTTATTCCTGCTGTTCCCAGAGATCACCTGTTACAGGTAAGTAACTGTGCTATCTCCAGGAAAAAGCAGGAATGAGTCTTCACATATGGGGACTCCCTAGCTGCAGATGCCAGGGAGAAACCCCAGGTTGTGTGTCCTTGAAAAGGACTCTACCTCCCCCCATGGATCTCTGGCATCCGACCAGGGTAGGTGGGTAGGAGTTGATTAGGAATGGAACAGGTGTTTGAGAACAGCCTGACCAAACGAGGCATCCCGGCGGGAGTCCTTCCCAAACAGTAATGGGCTGTGAAGGTATGAACCGAGGCCCAGGTGGCCGCTCGACAGATTTGGTCGATGGATACAGAGTTTAGATGAGCCATTGAGGCTGCCATGGCTCTCACATTGTGAGCTGTGACATGACCCTCCAGAGAAATGTTCCTACTCTGGTAGGCAAAAGAAATACCCTGAGCAATCCAGTTGGACAGTGTTCTCTTAGAGACTGGAAGTCCTAAATAAGAAGGATCAAAAGCAACAAAGAGTTGAGAAGACTTTCTATGTTGCTGTGTTCTTTGTAAGTAAAAAGCGAGAGCTCTCTTACAATCCAAAGTATGAAGATTCCTCTCTGCATTTGATGCATGAGGTCCTGGAAAAAAGACAGGTAAATATACCTCTTGGTTCAGATGAAAAGGTGAGACCACTTTAGGCATAAAGTGTGGATTGGTCCTGAGGACTACCTTATCAAGATGGAACCTTGTATAAGGAGGATTAGCCACCAAAGCTTGCAACTCACTGATGCGGCGTGCTGAGGTGACTGCAATGAGAAAAATTACTTTCCAAGAAAGGAATTTCAAGGAGGTGGTGGCTAAAGGTTCAAAGAGTGGCTTCATAAGCTGGCCAAGAACCAGGTTTAAGTCCCATGCCACTGGAGGTGGTCTAATGGGAGGTTTAGTTAAAAGAAGGCCTCTCATGAATCTTGCTATGAGAGGAAATAGGTTGTCCATTGAGAGGCTTGAGGGACGCTGCAATAGCACTCAAATGGACCCTTACTGAATTCGTTTTCAGACCTGTATGGGATAGATGCAGGAGATACTCTAGTAAAGAATTCAGAGGTATTGCAAGAGGGTTTAGACCTTTCCCTGAACACCAAACGGTAAATCTTTTCCATTTGAAAGCATAGGAACGTCTAGTAGAAGGCTTTCTAGAGGCATGAATAACATCTCTGACTTGCTGAGAGAGATGAAAATCTTGAAGGTCTAGGCCCTCAGCAAACAAGCCCTGAGATGGAGCGACTGGGGGCTTGGGTGCCACAAAGTTCCCTCTTCCTGGGACAGAAGGTCTGGTGCAGAGCCCAAGTCCAGGGAAGGAGCTTGAGAGAGATGCAGAAGTAGAGGGTACCACACTTGGCGTGGCCAATGTGGTGCTATGAGGATCATGGTCCCTTGATCTCTCTGAAGCTTGAATAGTGTCTTGGGAATTAGGGGAATTGGTGGAAAGGCATAAAGGAAGTCTTGACCCCAGCGAAGGAGGAAGGCATCCTTGGCCTGAACTCCCTGACAAGGAATTCTGGAACAGAACCGGGGAGGTTTGGCATTCCACGGACTTGCAAAGAGGTCTATGTCCGGGGTTCCCCAAATTCGAAAAATCCTGGCTACCTGGTCCATGTGGAGGGAACACTCGTGTGGAAGGAGAACTCGACTAAGTCTCTCCGCCCAAGAGTTTTGAACGCCTAGAAGATATACTGCCAGAAGATGGATGTGATGCTCTCTGGCGAAGGCCCACAGTTGCAAAGCTTCGTTGCAAAGCGACAGAGAGCGAGTCCCGCCCTGCTTGTTTACATAGAACATGGCTACTTGGTTGTCCGTATGGATGAGGACTGTCCTGTAGCTGAGCAGGGAATGGAACACTCTGAGAGCTAAGAATATTGCTCTGAGTTCCAAGAGATTGATATGCAGAGAAGTTTCCTGTGGAGACCAGATGCCCTGGGTGGAGAGACCTTGCAGATGAGCTCCCCAACCCGTTGGAGAAGCATCTGTTGTCAGAGTTGCTTGGGGTAGCGACTGCTGAAAAGGGGACCCCAGCAACAGATTTGGAGGGGACTTCCACCACTGGAGAGACCAAAATAGGCGACTGGAGTTTGCTATTTTGTCTGACAGGCAACCTGATGTCTGAGTCCATTGGGTGGACAAAGTCCATTGAGCTGCCCTCATGTGAAGGCGAGCATATGGAACCACATGCACGATGGATGCCATGTGGCCTAATAGTTGTAACATCTCTCGATCAGTTAAATGGGACTTTAACTGTATCTGGGAGGCTAACTGCACCAAGCGTAGGCAACGGGCCTGAGGAAGATAGGCCCTTGCAGTTGTGGTATCCAGCAAGGCCCCTATAAACTCCAGAGACTGAGTAGGGGTGAGATGGGATTTTGGGATGTTTATTACCAGTCCCAAATACTGAAGGACACGCATTGTGCAGATTAGACAAATCTGGGCCTCTGACTATCGAATGAGCCAGTCGTCCAGATATGGGAAAACGAATATTCCTAGAGTGCGTAGAAATGCAGCTACTACTGCCATGCATTTCGTGAACACCCTTGGTGCAGAGGCCAGACCGAAAGGAAGCACCCTGTATTGGTAGTGCTTTCCTTGAAAAAGGAACCGAAGGAACCTTCTGTGTGTTGGATGGATGAGGACATGGGTGTACACATCCTTGAGATCTACAGAACAAAGCCAGTCCTGACTCTGAAGGTATGGCAGCAGAGTACCGAGAGAAATCATCTTGAATTTCTCTTTGAATAGAAACTTGTTCAATTCTCTGAGATCTAATATGGGTCTGTAGCCCCCCTGTTTTCTTTGGAATAAGAAAATAAGGGGAGTAGAACCCTGAGCCCTGTTGAAGAAGGGGTACTTCTTCTATTGCCCCTTGGGCAAGAAGGGTAGCAATCTCCTGACCCAGAAGGTTGAGGAGAGATGTTGGAGAATTGAACTGTCTCACCATGGTGTGGGGAGGAAGGTTTAAGAAATGAAGCTTGTACCCTTCCCTTACAATGGAGAGGGTCCATTGCTCCCATCTGGGAGCAAAGTAAGCCAAGCTTCCTGGAATGGTGAGGGGTTCTGGTTCTTCCAGAGCCAGAAAGGCTAAGTTCTCTAGTTGCAAGTCAAAGGCCCTGAGGAGGCTGAGGCTGCTGAGCCGTGGGAGGCCTAGCAGCCTTTGACTTGGCCTGTTTAGGTGGTTGCTGACGCTTTGCAGCAAAACGACCTGCAGAAGATGCCTGCTGACCATAAGCAGGATAGTATCTTCCCTTTTTAGAAAAAGTTGTCTTTTTGAACAACCTTTTCTTAGCAGGAGCAGAGGTAGACTTTGAAAGTCGATCCAAAGCAGAGTTCTCCCGCATCCATCTGAGTGGCCTTTGCTTTCCAATCCCTGCCAAAAAGGTTTTCACCTGTACAAGGAAGATTTCCCAGTTCATCTTGGACCCAAAGTTCCAAATCAGAGGCTTGTAACCAAGCAATTCTGCGTGCACCTATGGCAATAGCCGAGGCTCTGCTTACACACTCAAAAGAGTCAAATGCTGCACGGTTGGAAAATTTGGAAACATCTTGGGCATGTTTAAGCCAAGTGAGAAATTCCTGCCTTTTATCTTCTGAAATAAAAGGGGCTAAAGTCTGCAGATGATCTGTGACTTCTTTTAGAAACATCCCCATATAGAAACTATAGGAGTTGATTCTGGCAGCAAGCATATTAGCTTGGAAAACCCTTCGGCCAAAAGCATCAAGGGTCCTGCATTCACATCCTGGGGGATTAGATGAGTGTCTCTTTGCACTCTTTATTTTCCTCATGGCAGACTACCACAATAGAGTGGTGAGGAAGCTGAGACTTATGAAAGCCAGGACAAGGAGGGACACGGTACATGGTGTCTAATCTACGAGAATGAAGAGAGGTGGTAAGAGGAGTCTCCCACATGCTCAACATGAGATCATAGAGAATCTCATGAATACGTAAAGTAGCTGCTTCTTTAGGAGCCTTAGGATATTGCAAAATATCTAGTTGCTTGGCTCTAGGCTCTGACTCAGGGGCCACTGTAATGGAGAGGCCCCTAGCCACTTCCCTAATGAAGTCCTGAAAAGACAAGTCTTCTGGAGGAGACATTCTTCGTTTTGGAGAATCAGACTCCTGAGGAATTAGTACCGGTGCATCGACAGAAACCTCCGACTCATCAGAGTCTTCGGAGGAATCGAGTATCGCCTGTCTGGATGCTCCTGTAAAGCCCGATACGTGTACCGAGTGGGATCGACATCGGGAGTAAGCGGTACCGGTTCGGTACCGATGGGCATCATAGGACAGGGTACCGTTGCAGTCGACACCGAAGCCGATGTCGATGCAATCGGTACTGGCACCGGGAACGATGCCGGTGCCGGAGTCGGTACCGGCAACGGAGACTGTTGCGGTACCGGAGGCGTCGAAGCCTGCATAAACGCCGTTAGGGTGCACTGCATGGACAGAATCTTCTGATCCATCGATGCCACCAGAGTCTGGATGTCGGTACCAGTGGAGGCCACCGGTACCCCAGAACACGGCAACAGGTGATCGGTCGAGGCCGAGCCATCGATGTCAACCTGTGACCCCATAGACAATGCTTTGGAAGCCGGAACTTCCCGCCGGGGTAATTTTGCCGGTGCGGAATCCTCGAGGACAATCCCGGAGGCATCTCGATGCTTAGAGGGAGATTTGCTCTTCGAGGACTGGCTAGATTTATGTTTGGTTACCTGAGATCCATGGGAGGAAGAAGCAGCCCTAGAAGACGTTAATGCCACCGAGGCTGCATCAGAGGGAATGGGGTACTGAGCTTGGCTGCTCGGTTCTGCCGACCTCTTTTAGACATCATGGTACAGGACACACAATCCGTGATGGAATGGTCAGGACCCAAACATTTTAGACACCAGTCATGGGTGTCGGTGACAGAAATAGTACCACCACACTTCGTGCACTTTTTGAACCCGGAAGCGGGCTTCTCCATGAGGAGAAAATATGTTCAGGCCTAAGGCCCAAACCGAAAATGCACAGTTGAAGAAAGAAAAGTCTTTTTTTTTTTCTTTTTTTTTAAGAAAGAAAAGAAAAGACTGGCGGTACCGGTCTGACGTCGAAGAAGGCAGACGCGAGACAGAAAAATAAAGAAAAAAATAAAGAATTCTTCTGCAGTGAAAGGAACACGACGTGCTGGCTCCCCGGAAAAGAAGAATTGGAGAGAGGCAGTTGGGAAATGCGGGAAGGCAGCGCGCAGGCGCTGTGGGATGCTCCCAAAAGCTTTCTTACTGGACGCTGGGGAGCGTTCCTGCGCAGGCTCCGTCGGTACCGACGATACCCATATGTGAAGACTCATTCCTGCTTGTTCCTGGAGATGAGTGAAACCAGTGTAAGACTATACCCTTAATCCCAGCTGAGGTTAGACGAGAGAGAAGTAGAGAATGAGTCAGAGAATGATTCAGTGCAAGTCGTTCCAACTATCTCTGCACTCTCTCCTTCAGCAGGAGGTCTCTGCCCACTCGAGCATCGAATCACGCTCCCAGGGAGTCTAGAGCTTGGGGAGGCACCAATGGATGCTTTCCCTAATTGGCCACCCAGCTGAAGCCTTCTAGAAGGACACTACTGGGGCCGGAATCTGAGAGGCTTCTGACAGAAAACAGGCACAGATGCGACAGTCAAAATCCAATGAGAGGGCAAGAATCACGTCAAACCAGAAAACACAGTCCAAAAACGTGATAATGTGGAAAAACACTTATTACTGAAGCCTTAAGTCAACCCGACACAGGCCGTGTTTCGCAAACCTTCGTCAGGGGTTGATCAGGTCAAATTCTAAAAACACAGAAATTAAAACAAAACATACACAAAGAAAATAAAAATGATGTGAGTGAACAGAGCAAGGAATAAATTAGATAAAACATACATACATAAAAGAAAACAGCTCCCATAAATAATCAGAATAATAAATATAAATATGATAAATGCATGAGAAACCATATCAATGAAATAAAATAAAACATTAAAAAAATGTGGACGCTCCAATGGAAGTGTTACCTTGAACCTTAATATACACTTGCACCTTATAAAATACATAAAATATTTGTGAACCAATCAAAAGAGAATAGAAACGTGATAAACAGGTACCTCATTGTGAAGGCCCAGCACCTATGGCCTTCGGAGAAATAAACTTGATGGCTAAAATACATAACACACATGGAATTAAAACAATAATAATAAATACACTATCTTATAAAACATAAATATCTAAGTAAAAGATGTTCAATAAAATCAGAAATCAAAGATAGAACACCAAGAACAGAAATTATAAACATCAAAATCGGAATAAATAGCTAAAACATATAATAATTATTACACAATAATTACCATAGTTAAAAAACCAGTTAAATATAACAAGAGACGCTGATGACTAAAAAGGAGGACGACTGAATCTTCGGGATATGTGATATCACCCCAATTGTAAAACTCTAATTTCTCCTTATAGCAAGCTAAACTAATCACTGAATATAGCACTAAAATCAAGAGCAAAAGGCCCATCCATTAATGAATAAATAAATTAAAAAATGATGTTAGATTGGACACAAATTCATATACCATGCTCAATAAATAAATTAAAAATATAACGGGAGATACGTCAGCTGAAACAAAAAGGAGGCAATAGAAGCTCCCTCTAAGACTGAAGTGTCCAATAGTGTTATTAATATCTCCCATTATTCTTTAACTAAAGATGAGGAATCTATTCTTAATAAAGGACTTTCCTTTGTTCCTAAGAACAAAGCTGATACTTTTGAGATACAAGTAGATTTGTATAAATTCTTCAGGAAGTTGAGGATCCAACAATTTTTTTCTGAACAGCCAAAGAATGCATGTGATGGTTCGATGATCAGTAGAAAGTCCACTTGGATTCCACCTCAGAACACAGACCCTATCTTGGAGGCTTTTGAAAAAATAGTTCTTAGAGTAGTGAATGAAGTTATAAAAGACACATCATCCTCTTATCAAAACATTACACAAGGGGAAAGGGCTGCTATTGCATCCTTACAAAAGAATAGCCAAATTATTATTAAACCTGCGGATAGAAGTGGATTGGAGTGGAGTAGCAGCCTAGTGGTTAGAGCACTGGCTTGGGAACCCAGAGACCAGCGTTCAATTCCCACTAGCACTCCTTGTGGCCTTGGGCAAGTCACTCAACCCTCCATTGCTCAGAAAAATCCAAGTTATCAATGTCCCTGTTTAATGTACGTTTACCAAGTTTAAGTTACAATGTAAACCGCTGTGATTAAAATGATAAAACGGTATAAAAAAAACCTGTTAAATAAATAAATAGAAAGGTGCTAGATACCATTCAGATCAGCTGTGTTCTGGACTGCAAGCGGCTGATCCCAGAGGCATTTGTCATCTCTCCATGTGAGTTGGGAGACATGAGAGCCGCTGCATTGGCCACGTTGGATAAGTTACTGCGCCTACAGGCTGTGGTGCAAGGGTCTTGGCCAAGCAGAGCAAGGACAGCTGGGATGCCAAAGAAGAATGGTTCCTTCCAATCCATGGCCTCTAGGCAGTTGATGCTCCTTTGCACGTGCTGTGCTTCCAAATGGCAACTCTAAGAGACTGATGAGACTTTCTAGCTACTGAAACGTGATGGCTCTTCTGCACGTTGCATCCTTCTAATCCAAAGATTGTTGGTTCAAGACCAGCCTTTGACTATTAAAAAAAAAAAAAAAAAAAGAGAGAAAGCTTCTGGCTTCTCTGATTTTGGCCGAATCTTGTCTTTAAATTCTGATCTAGGAGGATCAGATGTTTTGCCACATTTGACTCACACCTTCAGCTCACCACCCTGCACTGAGGATGCTCTCCAGGGCCATGGTGGTTGTGGCTGCTGCGCTATGGCGCTAAAGACTATGCATACACCCATTCCTGGATGACTGTCTCATCTGTCCAAAAATGTGATAATGTGGAAAAACACTTTTATTACTGAAGCCTTACGTCAACCCGACACAGGCCGTGTTTCGCAAACCTTCGTCAGGGGTTGATCAGGTCAAATTCTAAAAACACAGAAATTAAAACAAAACATACACAAAGAAAATAAAAATGATGTGAGTGAACAGAGCAAGGAATAAATTAGATAAAGCATACATACATAAAAGAAAACAGCTCCCATAAATAATCAGAATAATAAATATAAATATGATAAATGCATGAGAAACCATATCAATGAAATAAAATAAAACATTAAAAAAGTGTGGATGCTCTAATGGAAGTGTTACCTTGAACCTTAATATACACTTGCACCTTGTAAAATACATAAAATATTTGTGAACCAATCAAAAGAGAATAGATATGTGACAAACAGGTACCTCATTGTGAAGGCCCAGCACCTATGGCCTTCGGAGAAATAAACTTGATGGCTAAAATACATAACACACATGGAATTAAAACAATAATTATAAATACACTATCTTATAAAACATACATATCACCCCCCCCCCTTGGAGATACATATGTACTGTTTGGTTATGTGTTGGTGGTTTATAAATAAAGTATTTAAAAAAAAAACCCATACATATCATCTAAGTAAAAGATGTTCAATAAAATCAGAAATCAAAGATAGAACACCAAGAACAGAAATTATAAACATCAAAATCGGAATAGCTAGCTAAAACATATAATAATTATTACACAATAATTAACATAGTTAAAAAACCAGTTAAATATAACAAGAGACGCTGATGACTAAAAAGAAGCAGGACCGAATCTTCGGGATATGTGATATCACCCCAATTGTAAAACTCTAATTTCTCCTTATAGCAAACAGCACAGTTACTTACCTGTAATAGGTGATCTCTGGGAACAGCAGGAATAAGTCTTCACATATGGGTACGTCGGTACTGACGGAGCCTGCACGGGAATGCTCCCCAGCATCCAATCAGAAAGCTTTTGGGAGCATCCCTCGCGCCTGCGCGCTGACTTCCCGCCCTTTCCACTTCTTCTCCTCAGTTGAGTTTCATAGCTGAGACAAAGGAGAGAAAGAGGAAAGGAAGATAGATAGATAGATACAACTCCTAGGGGAGGTGGGTGGGTTGTGAAGACTTATTCCTGCTGTTCCCAGAGATCACCTGTTACAGGTAAGTAACTGTGCTATCTCCAGGAACAAGCAGGAATGAGTCTTCACATATGGGGACTCCCTAGCTAGAGATGCCAGGGGAGATCCCATAAAATGCATGTTCCTGGATCAGGAGTGCATTTCCCACACAGGAATCTCCGGCATCCCATGAGGGAATGGAGGGTAGGAGTTGAGAATAGAAGAGCTGTAAGGAAAACAGCAAACCCAAGGACTACAGGAGAGGAGTCCATGGCATGTATGATAAGTACCATTAAAATTATAATATGGAGCTTACCTACTGGATTGTAGGAAGTAGAAAGCGTGATGGAGTCTACTGGATATGCAGTAGCGGAATCCTCAAGGTGACCTCACAGCAGTGAGGGTGAAGGTCCAGACCTGGAATTAGGAGGTGATCCACGTGTCAACTGGGGTAGGAGTAGAACGGCAGGTCTTCAATGGAAAGCTTTATGAGAAAAGCTGAAAACTCTTTTAGGTACAGAGTCATAATATTGAGGACTAAAAGAAGAAGACTGACCGATTTGGACAACTAGCCCAGTCTTGGAGGGAAGAAGGGGTATGGAAAAAAGGCCCATATTCCCAAGGAGAACAATGTGTACTCAAAACAATGAAGATGTACACTGTCTTTCCTAGCTGATGAGAGATAGGAAAGATATTGAAGCTTGAATCTTCAAGGATAGGGAGACCTAGAGCAAAGCAGAAGCTGTTATCACCACAGTAGTGGTTGTGTGCATAACAGTCCCCACATACTAAGGAACAGTATGAAAAAGGGAGCTCACTGTCTGTAACCTCTGAGAAAGGTACAAATTGCTATAGCATAGACAGTGAGGAGATAGTATGTAATACATATCGATCTATAAAAAGTCTCCCAACAGATATACATACATATATATATATATATATATATATATATATATAGGGATATATATATATACCTATATATATATATATATAGATATGCAGAAATATGTATGAACATATATATATAGGTGGATATATATATACATATGGGGGCATAAACTATGCACACACAGCTTACAGACATATATAGAGATATTCACATGCATGACAATAAGTCTGAGAATACACTAAGCCCCATAAGAACATTCACATGGGGAATGTGAAGGGGAAAGATTCATCCAATAACAAGAGGGTGAAACCCACTTGACAGATATATAGAGAATCTATTTCCGTGGGCTAAGAGGATGCAGGAATGCAATCCAGTAAAATAACCAGGATGGTTGCGTGAAAAACAGAGGATAATATCAGTCTGTAAAGAGCAAGTCGGGAGTCCTTTAGAACTCTGACATGATAGATGGGTAGAAACGCATAGAGAAGATACCAGGAGGACCCACTGGAGGGACATAGGGGTATCATGCGTTACTAATAGCCTTGGATATTCACGCAGAAAAAGCTTATATTCTGAATTATAACAAGAGACAAGAGGGTGTGGAGAACCCTCACAGTCATGGGAATGATTATAAGCTTTTTTCTACTATATAGAATAGCCCTCAGAGACAAAGATCAATGCTCTGTAGCAAGGGCCCATAGTAGAAAGCTTCTCTGAGATTGCAGAGAGCATTGTGCAGGAGAATTATGAGATAAAACTGACTGAAGTCAGGTGTGTTGCCACATCCTAGGAAAAGGAGATGGCTAGAAAGAAGATAATGTGAGAAGCCTAAGTGAGTAGGATTATCCAAGATAGATGAGGACTAGCTTGGAATCACTACTGAGGCTAGACAAAATTTTTTTATTTATTTATTTAACAAACTTTTATATACCGCAATCTTCCGATGATCAGGAGCGGTTTACATATAACAGTTAGGAGACAGAAAGGCATTTCTGTTTTTACATTAAACAATGTCATGAACTATGTACATTAACAATTGAACTTTTAACTATTAAACTTTGTAGAACTATGTACAATAAACTATGTACAGTTGTTAAAAGAGAGTTCAACAGTATAAACATCATTGACAGTAACAAGGTCAAAATATCTTAAGGCATTGCGGTATTAGTCTCCGTGTGTTGTATAGATTATCCATTTTCGTTTTGAAGTTGAGAATTTGCTATTGGACCGTAGTGGGAGATAAAAAGGTGAGTTTTTAAGTTTTTACGTAGGTCTTTAATGTCAGATAAGGCTCTGACTTCGTCAGGTAGAGAGTTCCAGAGTGTGGGGGCTGCATGGGAGAATGCTTTTTTATTGGTTGTTTTTTTGGTTTTTGTAAATTCTTTTGGGATCCTTATTTTATTGGCGTTGCCTCTTCTATGTGCACATTGGGGTGTGTCTTTAGTGATTAGTTTATTTAGGGTAGCTGGGGCAGTGTTGTTTAATGCTTTAAAAGTGGTGGTTATTAATTTATAGTTTATTCTGCATTGAATGGGGAGCCAGTGTAGTTTGGCTAGATAGGGTGATATGTGCTCAAAAGGGTGTACCTTCATTATGGTTCTGGCTGCAGCATTTTGAGCCAATTGGAGCCTTTTGATGTTTTGGTTAGTTGTGCCTAATAGTGAGAGGTTGGCGAAGTCAAAATGCGGGGTGATGATAGCTTGAATGATACTTAGGAAGTCTTGCAGGTGGACTAGAGGGCGTAATTGTTTTAATACTTTGAGTTTAAAGTATATTTTCTTTGTTGTATTTCTTATGTGTGTGTTCATACTGAGGTGTGTATCTAGTATCACCCCTAGGTATTTTATTTCGTTTTTTATGTGGATGTCATGATTCTGAAGTGTAATGTGGGTAGGGGGGGGGGTGAAAGATTTGTTTTTTGTTACTATCAGTATGTCGGTTTTGGAGTGGTTAATAAAGAGGTTGTGGTTTTCTAACCAAGTTGCTAATTCCTTGAAACAATCTGTTAATAGTTGGAGTGGAATCGTAGGGATTGTGAAAGGAATGTACAGCATGATGTCATCCGCGTATATGTGATAATGGATTTTGAATTTTTTAAAGATATTGCAAATTGGTTGTATATATATATATATTCAATAGAAGAGCAGAGAGCACTGAACCTTGGGGGAGGCCTATTTCCTGTTTATATGTGTTAGAGGTTTGAGTGTTGATCCTGACAAAAATTGTGGAAGATAGACTGGAACTTGTGGAAAAGTACCAGTAGTTCAATCACTGGAACTCCTGCATGCACAGCAGCTGAAAAAGACAGCAAAGAAAATCTTCTTGTGCAAAACAAAAAGAAACAGACAAAGGGAGAGGAGATATTCCTGTCCCTGCCTGATGAGTTATCTTGAGAATGTATTCAAGGAAATAAAAAGTCTACACTGGAATGAAAGGCTAGAGAAGCTTTTCAGTATGGTACCACTCAGTCAGGGGAAACCCTGGATTAGAGGGTAGACAAAACAGGTAATTTGAGGGTGACTTACCCATAGGGCGAGTCAGCTGAAGGAAAAAATGTTCATGTTGGGACAGAAACTATCATGGGATAGCTGTAACTTCCCTTCTTGGTAGTAAGGAGAAGAGAATTCTGTAACCCATAGACAAGAATATCCTGACAGCTTAGCATACTGAAAAAGGAAAACTCCAGTGTAGAGCTTTAAGAAAAAACAGTGAACAAACTTCTGTTAAGAAGAAGTTAACTGTAGATTGTAACCCTCAGAACCTATGGTTGCTGGGTATGTTGAGACTGGCTAGAGTTTGGAAACTTCAGACTAGGACGAGGTGTCCCTTGCTTGGGCACCTCTGGATGATGGGCAGGAGAAGCGTGAAACCTTCTTTTCTAAGGGAAAGAAGGCTTGGTAGGACATTTCCTACCTCCTGGGGAAGAAGGCTGAGAATGGTCTCCAGAACCAGGGAAGTCAGTGGAGCAATGAGCAACCTGACGCAAAGCCTCCTTATTGAAGAGATTTTCTCCAGTACAAGGAGAATTACCCAGTGTATGTTGTGCCCCTCTGTTCAAGTCAGAAGCTTGGAGCCAGGCTCTACGACGTGCTCCAATGGCAATAGCAGAGGATCTGCTAACAGACTCAAAAGAGTCTAGAGAAGCACGAGAAAGAAACCAAGAGATATTCCGGCTATGACTAAGATGCAAGGAATAGTCAGCAGCCTTAGGCTCTGACAAAAAAGGAGTCAAAAGAGATAATTTCTTTGTGACCTCCTGGAGTGTTAGACTCATATAAAATATATAAGAAATAATTCTTGATGCCAGCATAGATGTTTGGAAGGTTTGACGTCCAAAGGCATCAAGTACTCTAGAAGCACGACCTGGTGGATAAGAAGAATGCTTCTTCTTGCTTTTTACCTTCCTCATTGCTGATTCCACTACAATGGAATGATGGGGAAGTTGATTCTTTTGAAACCCTGGAGAGGGGGGCACCTGATACAGAACATTAGTTGCTGTAGAAGGTGAGGGAACCCTTAAAGGTGATTCCCATATTCTCAGAAGAAGATCCTGCAAAGAATGATGTAAAGGAAGCATTATATTTCCTTTTTCTGCAGGAGAGCCTTGGTTAAGATTACAGCCAAGGATAGGAATAGCAAGAAAGGTTGCCATGTCAAGGAGAAACTTCTGAAAAGAAGGATCTCCAATGGGAACCATCCCTGGGAAGGCTAAGGTTGAAGATGCAGCCTGAGCACCAGAGGATGTACTGGTCTGGTGCAGAAAAAGAACCTTACTAGATGGATAATGATACTGGCAGTCACGACTTGAGGCAGTTAGTACTGATTCGTCTATGCCAGGTATCGATTCCAAATTAGGCATAGAAAGGATCGATGGCACCGATGTAACTGCAGGAAACGACATCGATACCGATACCGGTAATGGCATCGAGGCCGTCATCGGAGGCTGCTCAAGCGGTACCGAGGTAACCAGAGAGTCTTGGTGAGTATCCTCGGTACTGCGTATCCGGAAACGATAAGGGTCGGTTCCAAGGCGCGTTGGTACCCAGTCATCTAGACTAGATATCGATTCCAGACTCGGCATCGAAGGGAGCGAGTCCATCGATGCATGTCTAGAGTGCACCGACGTCTGTGGTGGTACCGGCGATGCTGATACAGGGAAGTCAGTCTGGGTCGTATCAATCGGTCCCGAAGGTACCGAGGACGCCAGATGACGATTCCTGGTGAAGAGTGGAACACTCAACACCGGTGCCGATGCTTGGGTATCGGTACCGCTCGAAGCGGATACCACCCCCGAGCATGGCTTAGATACAGGAAAGTCAATCTGGAACGTATCGATCGGTCCCGAAGGTACCGAGGATGCCAGATGACGATCCCTGGTGAAGAGTGGAAACACTCGACACCGGAGCCGATGCCGGGGTATCGGTACCGCTCGAAGCGGATACCACCACCGAGCATGGCTTAGGAAAGTCAATCTGGAACGTATCGATCGGTCCCGAAGGTACCGAGGACGCCAGATGACGATCCCTGGTGAAGAGTGGAACACTTGACACCGGTGCCGATGCCGGGGTATCGGTACCGCTCGAAGCGGATGCCACCCCCGAGCACGGCTCAGGTATGTTCTGTGAGGGGTGAGCCCCAGGAACAACCTGAAACCCCTGAAATGCTTTGGAGCCCGAAGACTCCCGCCGGGGTTTTAATGCCAATGGGGTCTTGAGGGCAAGGCCGGAGCCGTCATCATGCGTGGCATGAGACCTACCACTCAAGGATTGGCAAGTCTTAGCAGACTGTTTGTGGGTTACCTGATCCTGTAGAGAAGAAAAACCCGGTGCCCTCACTGCAGGAGGGAAAACGGTATCGAGGGAAACTCGAAAGAGGGAAGGTCTTCTCTCAGTATTGCAGCCTGATAGTTCAGGGGAAAAAGGGTCAGGACCCAAACAGGTTAGACACCAGTGATTGGAGTCTAAAAAGAAAACTGTGTTTCCACAGTGAAGGCACTTCTTAGGAGAAGAAGGCTCCATGATGGAGAGGCCTTGTAGGCCCAAAACGTTAAGACAAAAACTGAGGGAAAAATTTCTCTGAGTTTAAGAAAAAAGAAAAGAAAAAACCACCGGCAGTACCGGTGTCGGCGGGAAAAACAGCCGCGACCACAAGAAAACAAGAAATGAAGTATTTAAAGAAAAAGGTTTCTGTGGTGACAGGAGGACGTCCTGCCGGCTCCGCGGAAAAACGAAAAACTGAGGAGAAGAAGTGGAAAGGGCGGGAAGTCAGCGCGCAGGCGCGAGGGATGCTCCCAAAAGCTTTCTGATTGGATGCTGGGGAGAATTCCCGTGCAGGCTCCGTCGGTACCGACGTACCCATATGTGAAGACTCATTCCTGCTTGTTCCTGGAGATTAAACTAATCACTGAATATAGCACTAAAATCAAGAGCAAAAGGCCCATCCATTAATGAATGAATAAATAAATAAAAAAATGATGTTAGATTGGACACAAATTCATATACCATACTCAATAAATAATTTAAAAATATAACGAGAGATACGTCAGCTGAAACAAAAAATGAAAAGTGAAAAATAGAAAGCAGCAGGAGCGAATTGTCAGGAGCTATGAACTACCAGAGACTGAATGTACTAAATGTCTTTACAAATGAAAATTAAAAAATGAAAATGAAAAAAAGGAAAATAGAAAGTAGCAGGAGCGAATTGTCAGGAGCTATGAACTGTCATAAACGGAAATATACTAGATGTCTTTACAAATGTATACAAAACTGACCCCTAGGTCCCAACCAAATTGAAGAAGTAAGAGGCTCGCAAAAAAAGGACAACTCTGATTAAGAAGAGATTAATATGTGGAGTATCGCTGGTAAAAAATAAAAAATAAAGACATGAACTTACACATCGGTATCTACGAAACCGAGAGTAGTTACATTAATGACCAAAACTATCACAAAGACTCCATAATCTTATAAACTGGATTAATCATATGAAAGCACAGCTTCCAAACTGGCGTCTGTATACCCCGCACGTGTGCAAAACTGTATGTACTCACTTCAAATAGATCTTTTGCACATATTGGCCTCAGCTCTAACATTTAATTATAGCTAGTCTAAATCCTCACTATAAGTCCGTATTCCTTATAAACCCGCTTGTAAAAAACTTTTTATATTCTCAACTCAGGGGCCAACAGACACGTTCTCACTCTAAACCACGTGGAACTTCAAAAACCACAACTTATGTACGTACGGGATAAAGACTATGGCCGGAACTCTATCTATTTCAAAGAAAATGATCGTGCACAAGCACTCACTTTCAAAACGGCTTATGAACGAAATTTGAATTGTATCTAACTACACCTCCATTAGAGAGATTATTGTTTGTAAATATCAACTCTCAAACCGGAAAGGAACCTTGTATAAGGCCAAACTAGATGTACATACCTCAGTAAAGCACTTTTTATTCCGTCAGCTCAAAGACCGACAGCAAGTTCTTCCTCTAAACCACATTGAACATTGAAAACGCCGGCTCATGCGCGTAGGGAATAAAACCAGGTAAACGGGGAGGGGCCATGACAGGGGGCGTCACCAGACCAAGGGACTTGCAAACTCTATATACAAACGCATGAGAAGCCGATGGAGGGGATCAAACACTTCTATATAGGAAAACTAAGTGAAAAGTGTGAAAAATCTTTACAATGACCAACTATAATGTACAAAATCCATAATCTGGAAAATGATGGATCATGGTCAGGAGGACACAACTAAACCAGACATTAAACCAGAAAAAATGGTATAGAGGAAAACTAGAGAGGCTGAGTTCTTCAGGATCAGAGAAAAACTGAAAAATCCCTATCCAAATTGAGGCCATTTGGAGCAAGTGAATTCAACAAAAATATATATTTTTGTTCGAGCCTCAAAATAGTCTTATTCATATCTCCTCCTCTCCAATTAGACCTAACCTTCTTAATAACAAAATATTTCAATTCTGTAACTTTATGTTTCTGTGCTTGCCAATGGGCAACCATGGGTTTATCCTCCACGTTTCTCCTAATGCAACTCTTGTGTTCTGTGATTCTAATCTTGATACTGCGTGTGGTCTTACCCACATACAGTAAGCCACAAGGACAATGTATGACATATATGACCTTAGTTGTGTCACAGTTTGAAAAATCATTAATGTAAAATCTCTTGTGTGTAGTGGGATGAATAAAAAACTCTCTAATAGGTAAAACATTAAGACAAACAGAACACTTCCCACATTGAAAATGACCCTTATGTGTTGATAGATATCTCTTCTCTGTAAGGGCTGAAGGTACCAATAGATTCCGCAAGTTGACATTGCGTCTATGTGCAATTATAAGATTCTTGTCTTGAAATGTCGGTAAGGTTTGAAGAATATGCCATTCTTTTTTAAGGATCTTAAGTATCTGTGCTGAAAAGCGGGAATATAAAAGGGGACAGACTATACCTATATCCTCCTTTTTCTCTCTCGGTTTCAAAAGTTCTGCCCGTGGTGTATCTTTAGCTCTGTGATATGCAGACTCAACATATTGTACTGGATAGTTCTTATCTAAGAATTTGTTCTTCATATTTCGTGCCTCATATTCAAAATCTTGCAAATTGGTGCATGCCCTCCTAACCCTCAAAAATTGGTTCACCGGAAGATTATTTTTCAAAGATGGATTGTGAAAGCTGTCATAATGTAAAAAATGATTCTTGTAAAGCGTTGTGGAAAAACCAAAGTGTTCTTTCTTAATCAAAAGATCTAAATATGAGATCTTGTGAAAATCGTATGTGATCTGAAACCGCATATTAATGTCTAGTTGATTGATCCAATAATTAAACTCTAACAGTCGCTCTAAATTGTCTTTCCACAGAACTAGAATGTCATCAATATATCTAATCCATAAAACAACATTATCTTTAAATGGATGATCCTTAAGAAAACTTTCTTCAAAATTATACATATAAAGATTAGCCACATCAGGGGCTAGAGCTGACCCCATCGCTACCCCCTTAATCTGTTTATAAAACAAATCTCTAAAACAGAAAAAATTCTCGAAAAGTACAATCCGTGCCAGTGATATAAGAAATGTTGTGGGAATACGTCGAAACATTGTGCGTTTGAGAAAATAAACTATAATCTCAAGTGCCTCTTTCTGAGGTATGTTAGTATACAGCGACTCCACATCTAGTGTGACCAAAATGACATCTGTATTATCCATTGTAAAAGTAGATAAAATTTCTATCACATGGGCTGAGTCCCGTACGTAGGACCACATTTCTCTAATAAACAGCCGTAAAAAAATATCTAAAAACTTTGAAACCGGTTCTAAAACTGAGCCAATGGAAGAAACAATAGGACGTCCGGGTGGTTTATCTAGAGAATTAAGAATTTTGGGAAGGACATAGATAGTGGGAATTACTGGTGCATCAACAGTGAGGAACTCTTTTTCATTCCTCGTGATGTAACCAATCTCAAAGGCAGTGGTCACTAAATTGTCAATACTCCTCTTTATATCTGATGCGGGGTCTCCATAGAGTCTCTGATAAAAGGTCGTGTCAGTCAATTGTTTGTAAACCTCCGCTATATAATCTTGCTTATCAAGCACCACAACATCCCCCCTTATCCGCAGGTTTAATAATAATTTGGCTATTCTTTTGTAAGGATGCAATAGCAGCCCTTTCCCCTTGTGTAATGTTTTGATAAGAGGATGATGTGTCTTTTATAACTTCATTCACTACTCTAAGAACTATTTTTTCAAAAGCCTCCAAGATAGGGTCTGTGTTCTGAGGTGGAATCCAAGTGGACTTTCTACTGATCACCGAACCATCACATGCATTCTTTGGCTGTTCAGAAAAAAATTGTTGGATCCTCAACTTCCTGAAGAATTTATACAAATCTACTTGTATCTCAAAAGTATCAGCTTTGTTCTTAGGAACAAAGGAAAGTCCTTTATTAAGAATAGATTCCTCATCTTTAGTTAAAGAATAATGGGAGATATTAATAACACTATTGGACACTTCAGTCTTAGAGGGAGCTTCTATTGCCTCCTTTTTGTTTCAGCTGACGTATCTCCCGTTATATTTTTAATTTATTTATTGAGCATGGTATATGAATTTGTGTCCAATCTAACATCATTTTTTAATTTATTTATTCATTAATGGATGGGCCTTTTGCTCTTGATTTTAGTGCTATATTCAGTGATTAGTTTAGCTTGCTATAAGGAGAAATTAGAGTTTTACAATTGGGGTGATATCACATATCCCGAAGATTCAGTCGTCCTCCTTTTTAGTCATCAGCGTCTCTTGTTATATTTAACTGGTTTTTTAACTATGGTAATTATTGTGTAATAATTATTATATGTTTTAGCTATTTATTCCGATTTTGATGTTTATAATTTCTGTTCTTGGTGTTCTATCTTTGATTTCTGATTTTATTGAACATCTTTTACTTAGATATGTATGTTTTATAAGATAGTGTATTTATAATTATTGTTTTAATTCCATGTGTGTTATGTATTTTAGCCATCAAGTTTATTTCTCCGAAGGCCATAGGTGCTGGGCCTTCACAATGAGGTACCTGTTTGTCACATATCTATTCTCTTTTGATTGGTTCACAAATATTTTATGTATTTTACAAGGTGCAAGTGTATATTAAGGTTCAAGGTAACACTTCCATTAGAGCATCCACACTTTTTTAATGTTTTATTTTATTTCATTGATATGGTTTCTCATGCATTTATCATATTTATATTTATTATTCTGATTATTTATGGGAGCTGTTTTCTTTTATGTATGTATGCTTTATCTAATTTATTCCTTGCTCTGTTCACTCACATCATTTTTATTTTCTTTGTGTATGTTTTGTTTTAATTTCTGTGTTTTTAGAATTTGACCTGATCAACCCCTGACGAAGGTTTGCGAAACACGGCCTGTGTCGGGTTGACGTAAGGCTTCAGTAATAAAAGTGTTTTTCCACATTATCACGTTTTTGGACAGATGAGACAGTCATCCAGGAATGGGTGTATGCATAGTCTTTAGCGCCATAGCGCAGCAGCCACAACCACCATGGCCCTGGAGAGCATCCTCAGTGCAGGGTGGTGAGCTGAAGGTGTGAGTCAAATGTGGCAAAACATCTGATCCTCCTAGATCAGAATTTAAAGACAAGATTCGGCCAAAATCAGAGAAGCCAGAAGCTTTCTCTCTTTTTTTTTTTTTTTTTTTAATAGTCAAAGGCTGGTCTTGAACCAACAATCTTTGGATTAGAAGGATGCAACGTGCAGAAGAGCCATCACGTTTCAGTAGCTAGAAAGTCTCATCAGTCTCTTAGAGTTGCCATTTGGAAGCACAGCACGTGCAAAGGAGCATCAACTGCCTAGAGGCCATGGATTGGAAGGAACCATTCTTCTTTGGCATCCCAGCTGTCCTTGCTCTGCTTGGCCAAGACCCTTGCACCACAGCCTGTAGGCGCAGTAACTTATCCAACGTGGCCAATGCAGCGGCTCTCATGTCTCCCAACTCACATGGAGAGATGACAAATGCCTCTGGGATCAGCCGCTTGCAGTCCAGAACACAGCTGATCTGAATGGTATCTAGCACCTTTCTATTTATTTATTTAACAGGTTTTTTTTATACCGTTTTATCATTTTAATCACAGCGGTTTACATTGTAACTTAAACTTGGTAAACGTACATTAAACAGGGACATTGATAACTTGGATTTTTCTGAGCAATGGAGGGTTAAGTGACTTGCCCAAGGTCACAAGGAGTGCTAGTGGGAATTGAACGCTGGTCTCTGGGTTCCCAAGCCAGTGCTCTAACCACTAGGCTGCTACTCCACTCCAATCCACTTCTATCCTTGGTGACATGCAGGAATGGGTCCCAAAACCTACATAGTGAAGGGAAGGAACCCCCCTATGGAGGGAACTGAGCCTTTGTGCCCACAAGCCCTATAGAAAGGACTAACTATGGAACTGCAATCCAGAAGTGGAGAAGAAGGGCTTTCCAGGATGCAACTCCAGGAGTCCGAAGACCCCCGGAAATCAGTCCAGCGTGTTTGTACTGGACATTTGGAGGACAAGGATGGAAGGGCCCTACTCACTTCCCAGGCTCTTTTGGTCTATCCTCTGGAAGGCAAGATGACTCAGACTCAGCCAAGTCCTTCACCAACTTCTCCAATCAGCCCCAAAAGGGAGACTTCCTTTAAGGCCAGTTGAATTATCTGGGCTCTGGATGACGTATCTGTTGCCCAGCAGCAAAGCCATGATCAACTCTGCATCACTGCAGAAAGGATGATATCCCTAGCTGCTAGTGGGCTAGAATAAACATGGCATCAGAGCATCAACCACCAGGAGAGACTAAATCCACAGGAACAGAGCTTGTGGCGCGAGGCTTGCACGCACAGCCAATGGTAGAAAGCTGCACATACAAACTGGCTCTTCAGCAGAGGGTCCATCTATCCATAGTGTTCTTAAAAGGCCAAACCGACTTCCACAGGAGTGAAGGCCCACTGCATGACCGCTGTGATTTCCGCCTTCATCTTGGGTGGGTCAGACCAAATGATGTATTCCCCTGAGGGAGGGCTCACATCCTTTAACATACCTGAATCTCCTCAAGCGGGAGATTGGTCAGAATTCATTCAGACTGGAAAATGTTCTGGATTAAGTCTGGAAGCCTGTCATAAATATCCACACCGCCTATATAAGTGGGAACCTGCAGCTCCTGCTCCACTGCTAGAGTGACAGCCGTATACCAGGTGGAGAAAAACTCGAGCAATAAAAACTGCCATGTCTCCCTTCAGGGACAGGTGGAAAATGCCAGTCTCCACATAAACTCCCGACAGAGAAAACACTTTTCCTTTCTTTTTTTTTTTGCATCAAATTCCTCAGCCGCAATGCCAGGACCAGCACTCAAGTCCAGGTCTTGAACGGGCCTGAGGCCCTCTGTGTGCTTGGGAATGAGGAAGTATCTGGAGTAGAAGCCTTTGCCCCAGAGGTGTTTGGGCACTGGCTCCACTGCCTTGTCCTCGAGACCACCTGTGAGCTCAATGAGGAGCAGGGTTTGGAGAAGGAGAGATCGTATGGATTCTCCTGGGAAAGACGAGAGTAGCATCTGTTGCAGATAGAGAAGGTAACCCTCCTTGACTACTTGTAATACCCAGGCATTGGTGGTGATGGAGGATCACCAGTGGGTAAACAGGGCCAGAAGCCCCCCTGTGGGCTGCTGAGGTCCTCCTGGAGGAAAGCAGGCCATGTCCAAGAAGTCAAAAGCTCCTCCAGGCTGGGCCGGGGCTGGTGCCTGGGTCTTAGGCTTGCGGGGCCCATGCCCTTACCCTTTAGACTTGTCCCTGATGTGGGGCAGAGAAGGCCTGGTACCGTGGGGCAGAGAAGGCCTGGTACCGTGGGGCAGAGAAGGCCTTGTACTGTGGGGCATTAACAAAAACCCCCTTTTTCCTAGGGAAGAAAGGTTTCTTCCCCAAGGCTTTCTTATGGGGGTGTGTCTGTCTAGGTTTTCTTCGAGAGTCTGGTCTTGGTCAGGAACTCAGTCTCCTATCTCTGCAGCCTTGTCTGACATGGGTTTTCCAAATAGGTTCTCTCCAGTGCAAGGGACATTGATGAGTTTGTCCTAGACCCATTGTTTGAAGTCAGACGTCTGCAGCCATGCCTGGCATCAGGCCCCAATGCCCACGGAGGCCACTCTGGCTAAGGCTTCAAAAGCCATTGTATGCTGCTTGAGTCAGGAACTTCGAGCACTCCTTGACTGCTGAGACTAGTGACTTGAACTGCTGGAGAGGTTCCCCATCGAGGCCGGCAGAGAAACCGCCAGCTCCTTGAGGTACAATTGATGTACAACTGGTAGAATTGGACTTGGCAAGCCAGCAACAAGCCCTGGCAGTATTTTCGGGTGAAGGCAACCAAGGTCCAGGCTCCATACCAGGGGGCACCGAAAAATGGGTCTTTTGGCTTTGAGTCGGCACATGGCTGACTTGACAACCATCAAGGTGTGAGGGAGCTGGAAACCGGGGCTCTGGCGAACTTGGTACACATGGTGTCGAGCTGTCTACTCACAATGGTCACTGATGCTGGTATTTCCCACATATGAAGGGAGGAGGCGATTGAGGATCAGAAGGACTGGCACCATGACAGCCTCCTTCGGAGGGGCCTCATACTGTAGGATCTCAAGTTCCTCCGTGAGGGGGTCTGCCTTCATCTCAAATGCGAGCACTTTTGCCATATCCTGTATGAAGTCGAGGAAGGCAACATCCTCAGGCAGGGAACGGCACCAGGGCACTGGTGGAGATGGGTCCATGGGCACGTCTCTGTGTCGACTGGTGTCCGGGCACTCCTCGTCCTTGGTCTCCCAATCTGACTCAAAGTCAGAGGAAGAATCCAGGGCTCTGTAGCTCCCATGCTCAAGGACAAAGCCCGAAGGCCCGCAACCCCTGGAGGAGCTGTGGTCTGAGCTGCATGCACTTGCCAGGGAGGACCGGTGTCCCGAGGAATGGGACTGCAACCTCGTCCGCTGCCGATAGTCTTTCTAGACTGGTGGTGCTCAAAGATCAGCACGATGACCAGGTAAGCCTTTGAGATTGAGGGTTTGGTCATCGGAGCAGATGAACCGGACATCAACGCCTGCTGCTGGGCCAGGAGAGCAGTGATACTGCGCTCTAGGGCTGCCATCTGGGTCTCCATGCCAGATAGCTCCGCAGCCTTTGATAAGGGTACCGATTGCTTTGGGCCAGGCAACTGTTCCGTCGAGGGGGAGTCTTTGACCAGGATAGCACTTCAGGGTCTGAGGCCAGTCACCCAATGCTGAGGATTCCTTCCAGGGCAGCTTGTGAAGCCGCTCCTACTCTAACCCCTCAGACTTATGCCGGGGACTGTGGGGCATGATGTGGGATTTTCCTGCTTTTCCAGACCCCGTCTTTGGGGCTTTCGAGCTCTTCTTGCATTCCACCTCCAGGAGTTTCTCTCGGAGAGCCCAGTGTCACAGGACTCAGAGGCGGCCAGGGCATCGTGGGGCAATGAGGTACTGGAGGGGGCCCTGAAGCATGGCGTCGCCAGAGACTCTGGCGCAGTCAGATTTGTGAAAGAACCTCTCCTGCTGCAGTTGACTGCTCTTGGTGGCCTTTGCGGACATAGACTTGCATAGGTCACAGTCCACGTTGTCATGTTCTGGCCCGAGGCAACGGAGACAGCAGTCATGTGGATTGGTGAGGGACATCATCTTACTACACTGGTCACTCTTTTTGAAGCTGCTGGAAGCCATAGGGAAAAGACGCGCCATTCAACCCAGGTGATTGTCCAAGGACACAAAGCGCCGGTCAAGGGGCACCTCAACAAAAAATGGGAAATCGAACCGAGGAGCGATGCTGAGGCAAGCTGGCTCGGGGTTACATAAGAACATAAGATATGCCATACTGGGTCAGACCAAGGTCCATCAAGCCCAGTATTCTGTTTCCAACAGTGGCCAATCTAGGTCATATGTACCTAGCAGTTTCCCCAAGGGACACAGGTTCCACAATGCTTGTTGGGAAGAGGAACTGGTACACATACCAGAAAGGCAAAAACTAAGCCAAAAAGACACTTTTTCCAGGAAAATGGGACGAAAGTCCTGTAGGCTCTGCGGAAAAAGGGAGACTGAGGCAAGAAGGAACCTTTGTGTGGGAAGGGGACCACGCATGCATGATGCATCTCCAAAAGGCTTTCTTTGAAAGCTGGGAGATGCTTCCGCATGGGATCCATCAGTACAGATGTCACCCATATGTGAGGACTGACTGTTCCCGGAGAATAACAATCAAAAAGGAAAAAAAGTTATACAATTTAACTTGTTCATCATAGGCCAGCTCACATTACGAGAAAACCAGAGGCATTACAAGGACAAAGCCAAAGAAATAGAAAAGGACATATCACCTAAATTTTGTTGTAGTTCTACTTATATATCTTTTAAGACCCCCTCCATCTCTTTCTATCCATGAAATATTTTTCCAAATGTAAAAATAAAATATTGCTTTGGTAGGAAATAATACATGTACATGAAATATGAAGATAGAAAGTTGCCCCCAAATCTAATACCTGGGGTCTCAAGGCAAGAAAACTGTGGAGCTGTGTGTCCCTAATTGCATCAGGAAACAATAACAGTTTGTCTCCACAAAAGAACAGCTTCTTTGATTTTATATGCCTTGAGAACATTCACTTTTTCTCTGATGTGAATGTAGTCACCAGGGTAGCTCTTTTTGTTATCCTATCAGTCGAGTCTTCTAAAAAAGCTGTCAAATTCTGACTTACATTAAGCTGTAGTGAATCCAACTCACCCTCTATTCTATTTTGGACCTTCCGCTTATCAGGAATATCATAACATTTTACAAATTGAGTTTCACCAGTACATGTCAACACTTCATTAAGATATTTCTTTAAAAAACTCAGTTGGTAAAAGATGAGTTTGGGGAAAGTTCAAAAAACATACTTTTTTAAACTCTAGCAACATTTTCTAACACATACAATTTCTAATGCATAAGCATGGAATCTTTAATAGCCGATACATTGGTAGCCTGTAATAAGTATTGACCCTTGATTTTCTTTAGGGACTTAATCTCCATTAATTTTAAATCCACCTCTTGAAATATAGCAACAGCCTCCTGAGAGAACAAAGTAGAAACAGTAGCCATGAGCCTAGTCTCAATATGGGACAGAGCTCCCTAGAGATCTTTTAAAGTTACTTCCAGATTACCAGACTCCTCCATACTCTCCACAGCCTCAAGTAAATGCACAGGCAGAAGCAAAGCAGAAACAATTTGCTGAGATGAAGTGATGTCTATAGGTAAACCAGTTGACAACAGTAGAGCAGAGGTACTCAAATCCAGTCCTGGAGGGCCGCAAACCAGTCAGGTTTTCGGGATATCCCTAATGAATATGCATGAGATATATTTGCATGCACTGCCTCCATTGTAGAATCTAGTATATGGTGGTTCTGCCACCAATGCCTGAAGCTTGCTGACCCTGTGGGCAGAGGTGAATACCACCATCCAGGAGGAATACCACCATCCAGGAGGGAGGAGTGGTCTAGTGGTTAGGACAAGGTACTTCAGGCCGGAGGGCCGGGGGTTCAAGTCCCACCTGGGGACAGCAATCTCAGGCCGGAGGGACTGAGATTTCTAGTCCTATAGGCACTCCTTGTGGTCTTGGGCAAGCCACTTAACCCTCCACTGCCCATGTTCCCTGTAAGTATTAGTGTATGTGTCTCATATCCCCTTGTGTTAAATGTATCCCCCAATTGACCGCTTTGACCCGGTGAAAAGCGGGATATAAATACAGCAAAATAAATAAATAAATAAATACTCGAGGTGGCAGGAGCCGAGAGGCTCAAAGGGTGGTGTGGTAAGCTTGGAGAGCATGACAGTAAGGTCCCACTCTGCCACCGGCAGGCGGACAGGCAGCTTCGATAGGAAGAGCCCTCTCAGGAAGCGAGACACGAGGGGTTGAGCAGAGAGGGGTTTTCCCTCATTGAGATGGTGGAGTACCGCAAGAGCACGGAGGTCAACTCTTACAGAATTAGACCACTGCCACCTGGGAGGGGTGCGGCTGCCAGGAACAGAAGCGAGGCAGTTGTGCATTGGCCAGACTGGCAAAGAGGTACATCATTGGGAGCCCCCAGCATTGGAACAGCTGGCCGGTCATCCAGAAGTCCAGCCTCCACTCGTGCGGCTGGAGGACCTGGCTGAGCCAGTCCACCAGAGTGTTCTGGTCAAGAAGGTAAACTGCCCACAGGAGAATCCCACTGCTGCTGGCATACAAGCAGAGGCTCACGGCTTCCTGACAGAGTGGTGCCAAACCTGTGCCCCCCTGCTTGTTTATACAGAATATCGCCACCTAGTTGTTGGTCTGAACCAGTACTGCCTGATGTTGCAAGTGGTCGTGAAAAGCCCGGAGGGCTAAGGCTATGGCTTGGAGTTCCAGGAGATTGAATTTGCTGGAGACTCTCCATCGGTGACCAGCTACCCTAAGTGCAGAGGTCGTCACAATGTGCTCCCCACCCCAGCTTGGAGGCATCCGTCGTGAGGATCCTCTGGACTGCAGGGGGCTGGAAGGGCATCCCAGCCAGTAGACACTGGAGGTTTTGCCAGCAGTCGAGAGAGCGAGCCAGAGGATGGGTGATTAGCACCTGTCCCAAAAATGTCCCATGGCTTGGGACCATTGCGAGCAGAGGGCCCACTGGGCTGTCCACATCCGCATGTGAGCGTCTGGAGTGACATGCACTGTGAATGCCATATGCCCCAGCAGGTGGAGCATGAGGTAGGCAAATGCTAGTGATGACACTGTGTGCTTGCAGCAAGTGCTTGGAAGAGTAGGGCCCTGTCCCGATGGAGAAGGCTCCTGGCTTGGGCGGTATCCAATCAAGCCCCTATGAACTCCAGGTCCCGGGTTGGCTGGAGATGGGACTTTGGGTAATTTATGATGAAGCTGAGGCCTCCAGCAGGAGGGATGGTGCATGCCATCACCTAAAGGGCCTCAATGGCTGTGCTGCCTTTTATGAGCCAGTCATCCAAATAGGGGAAGATGAATACCCCCTGGAGCCTGAAGTGTGCTGCGACCACCGCCAGGCACTTGGTGAATACCCTTGGGACAGAGGCTAGGCTGAAGGGTAGTGCACTGCACTAATAATGTTCTCCCCGACCATGAAGCGGAGGTACTGCTTGTGTAGGGGGTCAATCAGGATGTGTGTGTATGCATCATCCTTTAGGTCCAAGAAGCATAGCCAGTCTCCCTGCTGGAGGTATGGCAGCAATATTCCAAGGGAAAGCATTTTGAACTTTTTCCTCATTAGGAATCTGTTAAGGTTCCTCAAGTCAAGGATGGGGTGGAACCCTTCGGTCCTTTTTGGTACCAGGAAGTAGCGGGAGTAGAACCCTGTGCCCCTGAGGTGGGCTGGGACAGGTTCTACCGCCTAGTCCTCTAGAAGGCCTGTGAGTTCCTGCCGGAGCAGGGCCCAGTGGAACGGAATCCGGGGGGGCTCTCCCAGGAAGAATGGTGGGGGTGTCTGGTGGAGGTGGAGGAGGTAACTCTCTCTGACCACCCAAAGGGCCCACATCTCGGTGGTAATGGAGGGCCACCTATGGGCAAAGAGCACCAGATGCCTCCTTGTGTGCTGCTGAGCTGTGCCTCCCGGGGGAAGAGAGGCTATGCTCTAAAAGTCAAAAATTCCCTCCTGGTTGCACCGGGGGGGCACAGGCTTGGGTTTGGGGGTCTTAGGCTTACATGGGCCATGCCCTTGTCCCTTTGCCTGCTGGCTCTGTTGGGGAGCTTGGAAGGCCTAGTATTCAGGGTAGTTTCCATAAGCCTTCATCTTCTTCGGGTATGAGGGCTTTCTACCTGAAGTCTTCCTCCGGGAAGGGTCAGCTGTTTTCTCGGAGAGCCTGGTTCTAGTCAGGAACTCAGACTCCAGCTCGGCGGCCTTGTCTGTCATGGGTTTGCCAAAAAATTCTCTCCACGGCAAGGGACGTCGACCAATTTGTCCTGAACCCATTGCTCCAGGTTGGAGGACTGTAGACAAGCCTGGCTCTGGGCACTAATGCCTGCCACAGCTACTCTAGCTGCCGATTCAAAACCACTGTAGGCCGCTTGATTAATAAACTTGGAGCACTCTGTCTGCCAAGGCCAGAGTCCAGAACCACTGGTGGGGTTCCTCCGAGAGACCAGCCAAAATCCCGGTGAGCTCCTTTGCCAGGTCTCAAAGGTACATGCCCATGTACAACTGGTAAGCCTGGATCCAGCCAATAAGCATCAAGCCCTGGAAGTACTTTCTGCCCATGGTGTGGGCCTCTCTGCCCAGGGGCACAGAGGAGTGTGTTTTCTGGCTCTTGAGCCTCCGCATGGCCAACTCTACCATCATGGAATTGTGAGGCAGCTTGGCTTTTTGGAAGCCAGGGCTCCCGCAGACCCAATACATCGAGTCCAGCTGCCAGCTAACTATGGGCGCCGATGCGGGGTTCTCCCACATGCGGCAGAGCAGCCGTTCCAGGATGGGGGGTACAGGAACTGTGAGCGCCTCTTTCAGAGGGACTTCACACTGGAGGATATCCAGGTCCTCCGTGTGAGGGTCCTCTTCTAGCTCAGTGGCGAAGGCAAGAGCCTTGGCCATGACCTGCACGAAGTCGAAGGCGGCCATGTCCTCAGGTGAGGACCGGCGCCTTGACTCCAGAGGGGACAGGTCAGAGGGCATGTCATGTTGACGGCGGGTACCTAGGGACTTATCATCCTCAGTCTCCCAATCCGAATCTAGCTCAGAGGAGAAGTTGGGGATCCTCTGGGAATTAGGGTGCTGGCCCGACCCAGATGGCCTTGGGCCGCAGCCTTTGGTGTGGGCACTGAGGACTTCAGGCATGGTGCCAGCTCCTTTGAATGGGAGTCCAAGACCAGTCCCGGGGCATGGAAGTCTCCTGGTGGGGCAATTTGGACGGCCTCTCCTTGGCCTCATGTCAAGGGCTGCAGGACCAGAGACCATGGGATTTCCCCACTTTCCCTGACTTGTCGTCCGATGGGGTCCTCGAGGTTTTCTGGCCCTTCCTGGTGCGATCCTTGATGTGGGAGCTCTGGCCGGAGGTTCCATGGTCCCAGGGCTCTGAGGCCGCATGGTCTCTGTGGGAGCTCGAGATCCTAGAAGGGGTCTCAGAGCGGGCTCTTGCGGAGGACTTTGGGGCTGAATAAGTCTTCTGAAAAATCGACTCTCGCTGCTGCTGACATTTCTTGAGAGCCTTAGTGGTCATCTGCTTGCAGAGACCGCAGACCAAAGCATCGTGGTTCAGTCTGAGGCATCAAAAGTTGTGCAGATACGTGCATGACACATTGTAAGCGCAGCAATCGCACAGCTTGAAGCCAGTGGCTGAGACCATGGAAGGGAAGACAGTACCCGCAAGGCCAAATTCACCGAGCCCAGCCAGGAAAAAGGTGCAAACCCATGCCAATTGAAAAAATAAGAAAAAGAAAAGAAAAAGAACCTGAGGACCCGATGCCAAGGCAAGCGGACCTGGGGGAAGGAATATGCATTGGTACGTTACCAGAGAAAGCAAAAAAGACGACGAAAATCACCAATTTTTGCAGGAGGAACAGACACACATTTGATGGGCTTCATGGAAAAAAAGAGAATGAGGCAAGATGGCACCCTTGGGTGGAAAGGGGACCACGCATGCGTGGTACATCTCCCAAAAGCTTTCTTTGAAAGCTCAGGAGAGGTTACTGCGTGGGCTCTATCAGTGCTGACATCACCCACTGTAGTACTGGCTTCCTGCAGAAACAAACTGAGCACTCTAGGGATGGGCCCTAAAGTTACTGATAGGGACAGAAATTGGTCGAGTGGGAGGTGGCAAAGGGTACAGGTACATGGAGCTCACTCCAAGGAGAAGGATGCTACCAGTGGAATGCTGCAGGGATCTGTCCATGGTCAAATTCTTTTTAATATTTCTGTTAGTGATATTGCAGAATGACTGTCAGGTAAGGTTAGTGTTTGCGGATGATACCAAAATCTGCAATAGAGTAGACACCCAGGAAGGAGTAGATAATATGAGGAAGGATCTAGCTAAGCTTGAAGAATGGTCTAGAATTTGGCAGCCGAGATTTAATGCTAAACAATTCAGAGTCATGCATTTGGGCTGCAAAAATCCAAGGGAGCAGTACAGTATAGGGGGCGAAGTACTTAACATAAGAACATAAAATATGCCAAGATCTATCAAGCCCAGTATCCTGTTTCCAACAGTGGCCAATCCAGTTTACAAGTACCCAGCAGATTCCCAAAAAGAGACACATGTTTCACAATACTTGTAACGGGGCAAGCATTGGATTTCCCAGTTCTTCTTTAATAATGGTTTATGGACCTTTCCTCCAGGAACTTGTCCAAACCTTTTTTAAACAAAGCTACACTAACAGCCTTTACTACATCCTCCGGTAACAAATTCCAGAGTTTGATTACACGTCGAGTGAAAAAAATATTTTCTTTTATTAGTCTTAAATAGTTTACCCTGTAGCTTCATTGCATGTCCCCTAGTCTTTCTATATTCTGATAACGTAAACAATCGATCTACGTTTACCCGTTCCACTTCATTAATTTATAGACTTCTATCATATCACCCCTCAGCCGTCTCTTTTCCAGGTTAAAGAGCCCTAACCTTTTTAGCCTTTCTTCATAGGAGTATCCTTCCATCCCCTTTACCATTTTGGTGGCTCTTCCCTGAACATTTTCTAATATCGCTATATCCTTTTTAAGATACAGCGACCAGAATTGCACACAATATTCAAGGAGCGGTCTCACCATGGAATGATATAGAGGCATTATAATATCTTTTGTTTTATTTTCCATTCCTTTCCTTACGATACCTAGCATTCTATTTGCTCTCTTGGCCGCCGCTGCACACTGGGCCGAGGGTTTTAATATGTTATCCACAATGACGCCTAAATCGTTTTCCTGGGTGGTGGTTCCCAATGTGGAACCTTGCATCGTGTAACCATAGTTTGGGTTGTTCTTCCCTAGGTGCATAACTTTGCACTTGTACACATTAAATTTTATCTGCCATTTTGATGCCCAGTCTTCCAATTTATCAAGATCCTCTTGCAATTTTCCACAATCCTCTTGGGTTTTAACAACTTTAAATAGTTTTGTGTCATCTGCAAATTTGATAACCTCACTCGTCATTCCCTTTTCCAGGTCATTTATGAATATGTCAAAAAGCAGCGGACCCAGCACAGATCCCTGGGGTACACCACTATTCACCTTTCTCCATTGGGAAAATTGGCCATTTAGCCCTATCCTCTGCTTTCTATCTTTTTTCAATTTAAATTTTAATTGAATTTTAACATTCATGCATAACAAGAATGAAATAAGAGAGATGAAAATATACATCAACCTAAAAGAATAAAGAAACTAATTACCCCACAAAGAAAATTCCGTATACTTCATCATTTTTGACCACAAAATACAAGGCAAAATTGGAGAGGCCACAGGAAATCAATAACAGGAAAAAAAAAGAAATACATTACAGAGCAGAGACTTAAGCGTCAGCCGGAGTGGTCGTTATTTGCACCTCCAATCCCTCCCTAGCTAACAGAAAATCAAGCAGCTGCCTTGGTTCAAAGAATAAGAATACTTTACCATCATAGGAAATTATACAACGAGAGGGAAATCTTAATTGAAAACTAGCTCCCAGGGAAAGAACTCTAAAGAGCAAGCCCAAAAATTCTTTCCTCCTCACCTGAGTAGCGCGAGACAAATCAGGAACATATAAACTTTGGATCCAAGGAAGTTACAATTGAAATTCCTAAAATATGCCCGAAAAATTAAAGATTTATCAAGCTCCAAAGCTAAGGTCACAAGTAAGGTGGTACGGCCTGTTACTACCTCCAGGGAGTCCTCTAAAAATGCGGTGAGATCCCCAATCCCCACCGCCGGGCTCCCAGAGGCTAACCCACCAGACCCGCCACCCACCGCTAGATATTGTGCTCTAACAATTGGAGGCAAATTATCTGCAGGAAGTTTAAGCACCTCCTGCAGATATTTACGGACCATATCAATAGCAGACATAATTGGGGATTTAGGAAAATTTAACAGTCGTAAATTATTCCTACGAGTATAGTTCTCCAAATACTCAGTCTTTTTTGATAACACGATCTTATCCTTAGCTTTGGCAGCACATAACCCATGCAGATGTTCCAAGTCCTTTTCAACTCCCTCCAAACGTCGACCTTGCTCCACCAAAGCATTTTTCACTCCTGAAATATCCTTATGAACCACAAGAGAATCCTTTTTTAATACACCAACAGCAGCCTTAAGGGAAGTATTAACTGTAGCAACAGCATCCCACAGTGCTTCCATATCTACCTGAGATGGCTTAATCAACCCTCGCAAAACTGGAAGCATGTCCAAACCTTCTGACGGCTCCAAAGATCTTCCATACTGCAGACCCTTCTCTTCCACCTGTCTCCCATCCGCAGCAGCCTGAACAGAAGGGGCAGATGCTGACAACTCTCTCACCGGTACAGAGCCCTCTTCGCTCCCAACCGCCGACGAGCATCGAACAGCCCTGGCAGGAAGCACACTGGAACCCGGGTCACTGCTTCCAGGTCGAGGAGTGGGTGAGCGCAGCTCCGGCGACAGCCACACCCCCGATGCACTCAGAGCCGAGGACTCCAAAACTCCCGGCTCAGCCGAAGATGCTGCTCCATTCCCCGGAAAGGTAAAGCCGCACGCCGCAAGCGTCTTCTGCCCCGTCGCTCCAGATACAGGCGCCCCCGAGGGTAAGAAAGCCTGTTTCCTCTTTCGGCGCCCCATCTCAAAACGCACGCTGAGGCAGCAAACAGGGCACAAAAACCGCGGAGCCGCTTACCGCCGGAAGAGCTCTGACGCCATCTTGCCTCTACATGGGGCCCCTGCTTTCTATCTTTTAACCAGTTCCTGATCCACAATAGTACACTGCCTCCTAGCCCATGACGCTCTAGTTTTGCCAATGGTCTCTGATGAGGGACCTTGTCAAAGGCTTTCTGAAAGTCCAGATACACTATATCAACCGACTCACCTTTGTCCACCTGTTTATTCACACCTTCAAAAAAACATAACAGATTAGTAAGACAAGATCTTCCTTGTCTAAAGCCATGCTGGCTGTCTTCCAATAGTCCATGACTATCTACATGCTGAGTAATTTTGTTCTTTATGATGGTTTCTACCATTTTTCCCGTTACTGACGTCAGGCTCACCAGTCTGTAGTTTCACGGATCACCCTGGAACCCTTTTTAAAAATAGGCGTTACAGATGATTTTAATGAAAATTCATAGATTACTAATAGCAGGTTTGCAATCTCATATTTCAGTTCTTTCAACACCCTTGGATGTATACCATCCGGCCCAGGTGATTTGCTACTCTTCAGTTTATCTAATAGTTGTAATATATCTTCCCGATGTATCGATATTTCCCTCAATTCTTCCACACCTTTAAATACCAGTTCAGTCATGGGTAACATCCCTACATCTTCCTCAGTAAAGAACGAAGCAAAGAATTCATTCAGTCTCTCCGCTATTGCCTTGTCACCTCTTAGTGCCCCTTTAACCCCTCTATCATCTAATGGACCAACTGACACTCTCACAGGTTTTTTGCTACGAATGTACTTGAAAAAGTCTTTATTTCACGTTTTTATTTATTTATTTATTTTATTTAGCGTACATTTGTATCCCGCTGCTTCCAGTGATCAGCAGCGGTTGTTACACATGGTGATGTTGGCTGTACCGGCCAGAATTATGGATGCATACAATGTGATTAGGGAAGGGAGGAAGAGCACAGCAAAAACATGGGGTTACAGTTTACAGTTGATTGCTGTTAATGGTTCACACGGTGTACTTATATACATATTTACAAGTGACTGATTGTTAGGACTTTACACAGGATCCTTGTATACATATCTACATACAGCAGAGTGAAATTCACGAGGTTAAGTTGTAGTGTGATTGGAAGAGGTGAGCAAGCAAGCAAGCAAGCAAGCTTCTTCTCAAATTCTCCCTTTGCCTGCCTTATCAATGCTTTGCATTTGACTTGCCAGTGCTTGTGCTGTTTCCAGGTTTCGTCGTTTGGCTCTTTTTTCCATTTCCTGAAAGATGCTTTTTTGGCAACAGCAGCCATGGAATGACCTCACCTTTAAACCATGCTGGCAGTTTTTGGACTTCCTTCCCCTTTTCTTAAAGCGTGGAATACAGCTGGTCTGGGCTTCCAAGATAGTATTTTTCAACACCCCCCAAGCTTGATGTAAGTCTTTAACCTTTGCAACTGCTCCTTTTAGTTTTTTCTTAACTATTTTCCTCATTTTATCATAGTCTCCCTTTCGAAAGTTAAAAGGTAGTACTGTGGATTTCCTTACCATCCCTCCTCCACTAATTAAATCAAATGTGATCATGCTATGATCACTATTGCCAAGTGGCCCCAACACCCTTATCTCTTGCACTAGATCTGGTGTTCCACTAAGGATTAGGTCTAATATGGCTTCCCCTCTGGTCGGTTCATGAACCAGTTGCTCCAAGAAGCAGTCATTTATTTCATCTAGGAACTTTATCTCCCTAGCATGTCCTGCTGTGACACTGACCCAGTCGATACCGGGGTAATTGAAATCACCCATTATTATTACTGCGCTGTAACTTTTGTTAGCTTCCTTGATTTCTTTGAGCATTTCATCATCCATTTGTTCATTCTGGCCAGGCGGTCGATAGTACACCCCCACTGCCATCGCCTTCCCCTTTTTACATGGAATTTCAATCCATAGAGATTCTACAGCAAATTTTGTTTTCTGCAAAACTTTAATCCTTTCTGACTCAATGCCCTCTCTAACAGAGTGCAACCCCTCCACCAATTTGATCAGCTCTATCATTACGATATAGTTTGTACCCAGGTATCACAGTGCCCCACTGGTTGTCCTCCTTCCACCACGTCTCTGATATTCCAATCATATGTAACCTCTCATTTAGTGCTATATATACTAACTCTCCCATCTTATTTTTTAGACTTCTAGCATTTGCATACAAACATTTTGGAGACTGTATTTTATTCATATTAATCTGGCTATTGGTAGACATGGGTAATTTGGGATCTTTAAACTCTGTCTGCTCCATACTCGAGGGCATTTGGGCTACTTTACTCTTTTTTGGAACCTCTCTGCTTTTGGTAGTATCCTTCAAGGATACATTCTTCCGAACCATGCACTCTTAGGCGACTGTTGGCTTTCCCCTATTATCTAGTTTAAAAGCTGCTCTATCTCCTTTTTAAAGGTTAATGCCAGCAGTCTGGTTCCATCCCGGTTAAGGTGAAGCCCATCCCTTCGGAAGAGCCCCTCCTTTCCCCAGAAAGTGTCCCAGTTCCTAAGAAATCCAAAACCAACCCTCAGCTCTGCACCATTGTCTCATCCATGCATTGAGACTCCGGAGCTCTGCCTGCCTTTTGGGTCCTGCGCGTGGAACGGGAAGCATTTTGGAGAACGCTACCCTGAAGTTCTGGATTTCAACTTCCTACCTAAAAGCCTAAATTTAGCCTCCAGACCCTCCCTACCACATTTTCCTATGTCATTGGTACCGACATGTACCAAGACAGCAGACTCCTCCCCAGCACTATCTAAGACCTTATCCAGGTGGTGCGTGAGGTCCGCTACCTTCGCACCAGGCAGGCATGTTACCAGGTGATCCTCACGTCCACCAGCCACCCAGCTATCTACATGCGTAATGATCGAATCACCAACTATAACGGCTGTCCTAACCCTTCCCTCATGGGCACATGGCCCTGGAGAAACTTCCTCGATGCGAGAGGGTTTTACATCACCTGCAGGACAGGTCCTAGTTACAGGATCACTTCCTGCCACACCAGGGTGATGCTCTCCTGTCACGTGACCTCTCTCATCCATGGCAGCAGGGATGATGCCAGACTGGAGGTGGGACTTCAGGACTATATCCCTGTAGGTCTCATCTATGTACCTCTCTGTCTTTCTTATGTCTTCCAAGTCTGCTACTCTAGCCTCTACAGAACAAACTCGTTCCCTGAGAGCAAAGAGCTCCTTGCACTCAGTGCACTCGTAAGACCTCTCACCAACTGGGAGAAAATCATACATGTGACACTCAATGCAATGCAGAGCGCAGGTGAGCCACTGATGCCACCATGGCCCTGACCCTGTGAGCCATTACACTGCCTTCCAGCGGAAGCCTCACTTCCTCATAAGCCCGGCAATACAGTCTGCCACCCATGTGGACAACGTATGCTTGGTCACCGCCTCCCCCAGCTTACTGGGGTCATAGGAAACAAAATGCTGAGAGGCTTTCCAGTGGCCTTGAGTACGCTGCATGTAGAAGGACAGGGCCCTCTTACAGTCCAAGGTATGGAGGACCGCCTCCGCCCAACTGGTGTGCGATCTGGGAAAGAAGGTAGGGAGAACCACCTCCTGGTTGAGGAGGAACAAGGACACCACCTTTAGAAGGAACTTGGGTTGTGTGCGAAGCACCACCCTATTCTTGTAGAACCTGGTATAAGGCTTCTCCGGCATGAGGGCCTGAAGCTCACTCACCCTTCGGATGGAAGTGAGCGCGACCAGGAAAATCACCTTCCAGGAGACATAACTAAGGTGACACATAGCCATAGGTTCGAAGGGCGGCAGGGTGAGCTGCGCCAACACCACACTGAGATCCTATTTGGTCGCCAGAGGGCGGACCAGGGGCTTAGACAGGAGTAGGCCCTTTAGGAAATGGGACACTACTGGACGAACTGAGAGGGCTAGGGCACTGAGATGCACTCTGAGGAGATGGACTTGAGCCCCGTCCTGGAAAGGTGAAGAAGGTATTGTAACACCATAACCACTGGGCAAGAAAAGGGATCGGCCCCCCACTCAGCGCACCAAAGTACAAACCTGCGCCACTTAAAAGCGTAAGCTCGACTAGTAGATGCTCTTCGTGAAGCCAGCAAAACATCCTCCTCATCCCTCAGGAGGAGCGGGGCTAGTGTCACCCTCTCAGCAGCCATGCTGTCAGCGAAAGGGAGCTGAGGTTGGGATGCAGAAGAAAGCCCCCCTCCTGGGAAAGGAGCTGCGGAGCTGACCCCAAGAGAATGGGGGCCTTTACTGCTAGCTGCAGGAGGAGTGGAAACCACGGGGCTATCAGGATGAATGAAGCTCTTGTCGTGGAGAGTCTTGAAGGACTAGAAAAAGGGACTGTTACTTCTGGAGAGAGATCTGCAACTGTGAGTATATACTTCTGATAATTTTCTAAAAGGAATTCTTTGTATTAAAGCTAATTAATCTGTGAACCCACTATTTTTGTTAAATCAGTCAGGGCCTAGTAGCAGCAGTTTAAGTTTACATTTAAAACACACAGGAGAACTTTCTGGTTACATTTCATACCCAGCAGAGAGCTTGTAGTTTAAATTTAATAGTCACTCAGGGCCTAGTAACAGCAAAGTACTTTTAGTTTAAATTTAAGACACAGAAGAGAGCTTTCTGGTTACATTTGGAACCCAGCAGAGAGCTTGTAGTTTAAATTTCATAAGAAGTTAAAGCCTAGCAGCAGCTAAGAGCTATAATTTAAATCAAATCAGAATATAGCTTACCTCAGCAGCACAAGACAGGGTACTGTGTAGCAGCCCTCTTTTAATAAGTGTTATTTCCCTCCCTCCCTCGCCACACCCACCCACCCCTGGGATAATCGTAGCTTTATTGGTACTAACACATCTTAAAAGGCAGGAGGTGCTCTTAGGTGAAGCTCATTACCCAAATCAGTCATACACTAAGGACCTGAGATTAGTTAAGCTTCAGGTGAACAAGGTATATTACACGTATTAGGTACAGTTTTATTAGTATAAATATCCATAGCAACCCTTAGTAAGTAAAGAACTTAGATCTAAACACAAACTTAAAACTAAGATGCAGATAGCAGTCCAGCAGCGGGATGGGGCTTTCCAGTCTTTTGCATTGAGTGTCACATGTACGATTTTCTCCCAGTTGGTGAGAGGTCTTACGTGTGCACTAGGTGCAAGGAGCTCTTTGCTCTCAGCGAACGAGTCCGTTCTCTAGAGGCTAAAGTAGCAGACTTGGAAAGCATAAGACAGAGAGGTACATAGACGAGACCTACAGGGATATAGTCCTGAAGTCCCACCTCCAGTCTGGCAGCATCCCTGTTGCCATGGAGGAGAGGGGTCACGTGACAGGAGAGCATCACCCTGGTGTGGCAGGAAGTGATCCTGTAACTAGGACCTGTCCTCCAGGTGATGTAAAACCCTCTCGCACCGAGGAAGTTTCTCCAGGGCCATGTGCCCATGAGGGAAGGGTTAGGACAGCCGTTATAGTTGGTGATTCGATCATTACGCATGTAGATAGCTGGGTGGCTGGTGGACGTGAGGATCGCCTGGTAACATGCCTGCCTGGTGCGAAGGTAGTGGACCTCACGCGCCACCTAGATAAGGTCTTAGATAGTGCTGGGGAGGAGTCTGCTGTCTTGGTACATGTCGGTACCAATGACATAGGAAAATGTGGTAGGGAGGTTCTGGAGGCAAAATTTAGGCTTTTAGGTAGGAAGTTGAAATCCAGAACTTCCAGGGTAGCATTCTCCGAAATGCTTCCTGTTCCACGCGCAGGACCCAAAAGGCAGGCAGAGCTCCGGAGTCTCAATGCGTGGATGAGACAATGGTGCAGAGATGAGGGTTTTGGATTTGTTAGGAACTGGGGAACATTCTGGGGAAAGGAGGGGCTCTTCCGAAGGGATGGGCTTCACCTTAACCGGGATGGAACCAGGCTGCTGGAATTAACCTTTAAAAAGGAGATAGAGCAGCTTTTAAACTAGATATTAGGGGAAAGCCGACAGTCGCCCAAGAGCGGATGGTGCGGAAGAATGTATCTTTGAAGGATACTATCAAAAGCAGAGAGGTTCCACAAAAGAGTAAAGTAGCCCAAATGCCCTCAAGTATGGAGCAGACAGAGCTTAAAGATCCCAAATTACCCATGTCTAACAATAGCCAAATTAAAATGAATAAAATACATTATCTAAAATGCTTGTATGCAAATGCTAGAAGTCTAAAAAATAAGATGGGAGAGTTAGAATATATAGCACTAAATGAAAGGTTAGATATGATTGGAATATCAGAGACATGGTGGAAGGAGGACAACCAGTGGGACACTGTGATACCTGGGTACAAACTATATTGTAATGATAGAGCTGATCAAATTGGTGGAGGGGTTGCTCTCTATGTTAGAGAGGGCATTGAGTCAGAAAGGATTAAAGTTTTGCAGGAAACAAAATCTGCTGTAGAATCTATATGGATTGAAATTCCATGTAAAAGGGGGAAGGCAATGGCAGTGGGGGTGTACTATCGAGCGCCTAGCCATAATGAAGAAATGGATGATGAAATGCTCAAAGAAATCAAGGAAGCTAACAAAAGTTACAGCGCAGTAATAATAATGGGTGATTTCAACTACCCCGGTATCGACTGGGTCACTGTCACGTCAGGACATGCTAGGGAGATAAAGTTCCTAGATGAAATAAATGACTGCTTCTTGGAGCAGCTGGTTCATGAACCGACCAGAGGGGAAGCCATATTAGACCTAGTCCTTAGTGGAACACCAGATCTAGTGCAAGAGATAAGGTTGTTGGGGCCACTTGGCAATAGTGATCATAGCATGATCGCCTTTGATTTAATTAGTGGAGGAGGGATAGTAAGGAAATCCACAGTACTACCTTTTAACTTTCGAAAGGGAGAGACTATGATAAAATGAGGAAAATAGTTAAGAAAAAACTAAAAGGAGCAGTTGCAAAGGTTAAAGACGTACATCAGGCTTGGTTGTTGTTGAAAAATACTATCTTGGAAGCCCAGACCAGCTGTATTCCACGCTTTAAGAAAAGTGGAAGGAAGTCCAAAAAACTGCCAGCATGGTTTAAAGGTGAGGTCAGAGGCTGTTGCCAAAAAAGCATCTTTCAGGAAATGGAAAAAAGAGCCAAACGACGAAACCTGGAAACAGCACAAGCACTGGCAAGTCAAATGCAAGGCATTTATAAGGCAGGCAAAGGGAGAGTTTGAGAAGAAGCTTGCTGCGGAAGCAAAAACGCGAAGTAAAGACCTTTTCAAGTACATTCGTAGCAAAAAACTTGTGAGAGAGTCAGTTGGTCCATTAGATGATAAAGGGGTTAAAGGAGCACTAAGAGGCGACATGGCGATAGCGGAGAGACTGAATGAATTCTTTGCTTCAGTCTTTACTGAGGAAGATGTAGGGATGTTACCCATGACTGAACTGGTATTTAAAGGTGCGGAAGAACTGAAGGAAATATCGATACATCGGGAAGATGTATTACAACTATTAGATAAACTGAAGAGTAGCAAATCACCTGGGCCGGATGGTATACATCCAAGGGTGTTGAAAGAACTGAAATATGAGATTGCAGACCTGCTATTAGTAATCTGTGAACTATCATTAAAATCATCTCTAATACCTGAAGATTGGAGGATCGCCAATGTAACACCAATTTTTAAAAAGGGTTCCAGGGGTGATCCGGGAAACTATAGACCGGTGAGCCTGACATTAGTACCAGGAAAAATGGTAGAAACCATCATAAAGAATAAAATTACTCAGCATGTAGATAGTCATGACCTAATGGGAGACAACCAACATGGCTTTAGAGAAGGAAGATCTTGTCTTACTAATCTGTTATGTTTTTTTGAAGGATTGAATAATCAGGTGGACAAAGGTGAGTCGGTTGATATTGTGTATCTGGACTTTCAGAAAGCCTTTGACAAAGTCCCTCATGAGAGACTTTTGGCAAAACTAAAGAGTCATGGGATAGGAGGCAGTGTACTATTGTGGATCAGGAACTGGTTAAAAGATAGAAAGCAGAGGGTAGGGCTAAATGGCCAATTTTCCCAATGGAAAAAGGTGAATAGTGGTGTACCCCAGGGATCTGTGCTGGGTCCGCTGCTTTTTGACATATTCATAAATGACCTGGAAAGTGGAATAACGAGTGAGGTTATCAAATTTGCAGATGACACAAAACTATTTAAAGTTGTTAAAACCCAAGAGGATTGTGGAAAATTGCAAGAGGATCTTGATAAATTGGAAGACTGGGCATCAAAATGGCAAATGAAATTTATGTGGACAAGTGCAAGGTTGTGCACCTAGGGAAGAACAACCCAAACTATGGTTACACGATGCAAGGTTCCACATTAGGAACTACCACCCAGGAAAAAGATTTAGGCGTCATTGTGAATACCATGTTAAAACCCTCGGCTCAGTGTGCAGCAGCGGCCAAGAGAGCAAATAGAATGCTAGGTATGATAAGGAAAGGAATGGAAAATAAAACAAAAGATATTATAATGCCTCTATATCGTTCCATGGTGAGACCGCACCTTGACTATTGTGTGCAATTCTGGTCGCCGTATCTTAAAAAGGATATAGCGATTTTAGAAAAGGTTCAGAGAAGAGCCACCAAAATGGTAAAGGGGATGGAAGGATACTCCTATGAAGAAAGGCTAAAAAGGTTAGGGCTCTTTAACCTGGAAAAGAGACGGCTGAGGAGAGATATGATAGAAGTCTATAAATTGATGAACCGAGTGGAACGGGTAAACGTAGATCGATTGTTTACCTTATCAGAATATAGAAAGACTAGGGGACATGCAATGAAGCTACAGGGTAAACTATTTAAGACTAATAAAAGAAAATATTTTTTCACTCAACGTGTAATCCATAAACCATTATTAAGAAGGGACCCAGGATATCAATGCTTGAACCAATACAAGCATTGTGGAACCTGTGTCCCTTGGGGAAACTGCTAGGTACATATGACCTAGATTGGCCACTATTGGAAACAGAATACGGGGCTTGATGGACCTTTTTCTGACCTAGTATGGCATATCTTATGTTCTTATGAACAGTCTCTTAGCGATGAGAGGTGTTGGAGGGAAGGCATACAGAAGATCCACCGACCATGAGACTAGAAAGGCATTGGCGGCCACCCTGGCAGGGTGTGGCTACCTTAAGCAGAAGCAGGGCAGCTGTCCGGGCTGGCAAACAGGTCCATCACTGGTTCCCCCAGGTCTGGAAAAGCCCAGAGGCCACTTCCGGGTCCAGCTGCCACTCGTGCGGTTAGATCATCCTGCTGAGTCTGTCTCCGCCTTGAGGAGAATGCCCTGCTGGACTGCATAAGAGCACAGATCCAGGGCTTCCTGACAGAGGGCACAGGACCCTGTGCCCCCCATTTGTTCACATAGAACATGGCAATCTGGTTTTCCGTCTGGACCAGGATAGACCTGTGGCCCAGGCACTGCCGAAATGCTTTCAGGGCAAGATGGATTGCACGCAGTTCCAACAGATTGATCTGCTGAGCACTCTCGTTTGGGGACCAAACACCCTGTGTGCAGTATCCCTGGCAATGGGCTCCCCAGCCCAGCAGGGAGGCATCTGTGGTGAGGACCCTCAAGTGGTGAGGGGCCTGAAAGGGCATCCCTGCCTCCAAATGACAGGGCGAGAGCTACCAGGTCAGGGACTGCACTAGGCACCTGGTCACTCTGGCTCTGTCCTGGAGACGTCCCACGGCCTGGGACCACTGGTCCCTGAAGCACCAATGCGCAGTTTGCATGTGGAGGTGGGCATCTGGCGTGACATGGACCGTGGAGGCCATGTGCCCGAGGAGGCGCAGCAGATGCCTTGCCGGCACTGAGGGATGGTGCTGTATGTCTTTCGCTAGTGCCATGACATACATGCCCTGTCTGCAAGTAGAAAGGCCTTCAATTGAAGGGTGTTGATCCCTGCCCCAATGAATTCCAGCTCTTGTGCTGGGCAAAGGCAGGACTTGGGGTAGTTGATAACAAAACCCAAGTGCTAAAGGACCTGGTGGTGCATGCCGTGGCCTACTGCACCTCAGGGACCGTAGTGCCCCTGATGAGCCAGTCATCGAGATAGGGAAGACTAAGATCCCCTGAAGCCTGAGAAAGGTGGTGACCACCACCAGGCACTTTGTGAATATCCTGGGGGCCGAGGCAAAGCTGACGGGAAGCAGCCTGTATTGGGAATGATTGCCCCCTACCACAAAGCGTAGGCATTGCCTGTGGCTTGGGTGGATTAGGATGTGTGTATAGACATCCTTTAAATATAAGGAGCATAGCCAGTCTCCCTGGCAGAGGTAAGGCAGCAATGTTCCAAGGGAGAGCATCTTGAACCTCTCCCTCTCCAGGAATTTTTTGAGGTTGCGCAGGTCGAGGATGGGCCTTAGGCCCCCTGTCCTCTTTGGCACGATGAAGTATCTGGAGTAGAACCCCTTGCCCTTGAGGTGGTGGGGCACCAGTTCCACTGCTTGGTCCTCGAGAAGACCTGCCAACTCCTTCAGAACGTGGTCCCGGTGAAGGGGAGACCTGATAGGCTCTCTGGTGAAATAGTGTGGAGGCACGCTAGATGGATGGAGGCACGCTAGATGGAGGTGGTTACCCTCCCTGATCACCTGTAATGCCCAGGCGTCAGTGGTGATGGCTCACCCTGTATGCCCACAGGTGGGGAGCTAACCTCCTGTGGGCTGCCAAGCTCCGGATGGGAGAAGGACTATGCTGCAGGAGTCAAAAACTCCCTCCAGGCTGAGCCGAAGCCTGGGAGCCTTCTGCTTATGTGGGCCATACCCCATCCCTTGGCCTGCTGCCCCTGCTGGGGAGCCAGGGAGGCCTGGTAGGGGGGCTAGTTTTGGTAAGCAGTGGACTTCGAGTAAAAGGACTTTTTACCTGAGCCCTTCTTTCGAGAAGGGACAGAGGTCTTCTTAGAGAGCCTAGTCCTTGTCATGAACTCGGTCTCCAGCTCGGCGGCCTTGTCGGTCATGGGCTTGCCGAAGATGTTCTCCCCCCGACAAGTGACATCAACCAACTTGTCCTGCACCCATTGTTCGAGGTCCGATGACTGTAGCCAAGCTTGGCAGTGTGCACTGATGCCTGCCACGGCTACCTGGGCTGCCGACTCGAACCTGTTATAGGCCGCCCAAGACATGAACTTGGAGCATTCACCGACGGCTTTGGACAGGCCCTTGAAGCGCTGCAAAGGCTCCTTGGAGAGACCAGCCAAGAACCCGGCAAGCTCCTTCGCCAGATCTCTCAGGTAGATGCCCATGAACAGCTGGTAGGTCTGGATCCGACAATTTAGCATCGCGCCCTGCTAACACTTCCTGCTGAGGGCATCCAAGATGCGGGCCTCCCTCTCGGGGGGCACCAAGAAGTGCGTCTTCTGACTCTTCAATCGACGCATGGCCGACTCCACAACCATGGAGTTCTGCGGCAGTTGTGACTTTTGAAACCCAGGCTCAGGCGGACCCGATACATCAAGTCAAGCCGTTTGCTGATCATCGGCATCGACGCCGGCATCTCCCACATGTAGAGTTTAAGGCGTTCTAGGATAGGAGGAACGGGCACTGTGAAGGTCTCCTGGGGAGGTGGGGGGAGCCTTGTACTGCAGGATCTCGAGCTCGTCGGCTCGAGGATCCTCCTCGGACTCCGCTGGGAAAGCCAAGGCCTTGGACATACCCCGAACGAAGTCCCGAAACCCCATGTCCTCCGGTGGGGACCTTCTCCGAGATTCAGATACCTGGGAATCAGACGGGATATCTCGATGACGAGTCTCCCAAGACCTCTGAGGCAGTCTCATGGAACTCTTCGGACTTCGAGGGGCCTGGTGCCGTCCGCCCCGACGCCCGCAGGTGTGGCGGTGATGACCTTGGTCCCGAGCAGGACCTCGGCCGAGGATCGACTCAGGCTCGCAAGGCCTCAAGGAATGGCTCGGCCTCTGGGGTCGACTTCGACGTCGAGTACCCAGTGGTCGGGGCGGAGGAACCGGACGTGCTAGATATCAAAGCCCGCTGCTGCTTCAAGAAGGCAGTGACACTGCGCTCCAAGGACGCCATCCTGGACATCAGTTCCGGAGGCTCCACAGCCATCGGCTCGGGAACCAACGCACTCGGGCCCGAAGCCTATTCCCCCAGAGGGGAGTCCTCGATTAGGACAGTATGTACTTGCCCTTTCGAGGAACCTTGGCTGAGTGCTCCTTCTCCGATGCCTCAGGCAGGTGCTCGGGGCTCCGCGACCGGCCCCACAAGGAACCCGGCTGTTCAGAACCACCGCCTTCGAAGGTTTCTTCCTTCTTTTCGGTTCCCTTGAGAGAGATCCCCTCTCCGAGGACCCCCAACGATGCTCGGGTTCGGAGTGCTCCTCCCGAGGCATGGAGGCCTCAGATGAGTTCCTGGCTCTCGGAGGCATTGGGGAATCAGGAAAACATTTTTCATGCTGCTGCTGGTGGCTCCTCAAGGCCTTTGAGGACATCTTTTTGCACAGGCCACAGACCGCCAGGTCGTGGTCCGGGCCGAGGAACTGGAGGCAGCAGTCATGCGTATCGGTGAGGGACATAATCTTCCCGCACCGATCGCACTTTTTAAACCCACTGGTAGCCATGGAGAAAAAAAGAACCCCAACAAGGTTGAAGACCCTTCGGGCCAGTGAGGAAAAAAGGGTGCGAAGACATCCAAGAGAAAAGAAAATCGAGGAACCGGCCCGATACCGAGGTACAGAGGCTGGGCGGGAAAAGGTACCAGTGTGAGACCGGAGACAGCCAAAAGGCACAAAAACCCCCCAACTTTTTCCGGGGCAGGAACAGACTACGTCTGTTGGGTACTGTGGAAAAAAGGAGACTGAGCAAGATGGCACCTTTGGGCAGGAAGGGGACCACGCATGCATGGTGGCAACTCCCAAAGGCTTTCTTTGAAAGCTGGGGATTTGCTCCACGCGGGCTCCATTGGCATCACCCATATGCGAGGACTGACTTCCTGCTTGTTCCCGGAGAATAGAGAGTTTAGCAACAGAGGTGTCTGGAATATGTCCATGGGGCTCCATGGAAAATAAAAGACTGATCCAAGGAGGTGTGCAGGCATGGTGGAGATCCCAAAAGCTTCCAATAGAAGCTGAGAAGCATTCCCATGTGGGGATCCATCGGGGAAATCACTCATAAGTGAGGACTCATTCCTGCTTGTTCACGGAGAATATGCACACATTTTCACATTTTTGAGATTATAATAACTCGGCTACATAGTATATGGAAGAGAAAAGGGAAAGGGGGATATAAAATACAGAACCAACAAAGAGGTAAGCTTCACCCCAACAGGCTCTATTTGATAGACCTTTTCTTTTATGAATATTTCACACACATGTCAAACTTTGAAATGAACTTTCAGGTCAGCAAGCTCTGGATGCAGGAGTTACTTACTGCCATGCTGGTCACTAGGGGTGCCTTAATAAAGGGGTCTCTGGCTGGGGGACTCACTCCACAGGCTGTGAATGCTAATTATGGCTTTGCCAGCCTGAACAAGGAATCAAACTATTATCTCTGGCACAGAAACAAGTGGGTCATGAGATACAGACAGTAAACTGGTTATTTTTATGGACGAGTTTTACAAAACTCTTCCTGCTTGTGTGTGTAGGAGTGGAGGAATAGCCTAATAGTTTGGTCTCTGGGTTCCCAAGCCAGTACTCTGAGTTCAATTCCCACTAGCACTCCTTGTGGCCTTGGGCAAGTCACAACCCTCCATTGCCTCAGAAAAATCCAAGTTATCAATATCCCTGTTTAATGTACAATACCAAGTTTAAGTTACAATGTAAACCATTTTGATTGAAATGATAAAGCGGTATATAAAAACCTGTTAAATAAATAAAACACTAGTTCTTAGCAAGAAATAAGACATGTACTCTTCAATGCTACCATGGCTGATAAAAATAATTTGAACTGCTGAACCGAGATCAAAAACATTTTAACAGTAGATTATATTGAAAATTCCATACCAATTGTTGTTCCATCGAGCCCCATGATGCATTTCATTACCCTAATGATTTGTTCTGCCACAGGGAAAGACATAGATGTCGCATATACAGCACTATGCGAATGAGTTCGTAAGTAGTCCACAAGTTCCTTAAGAAAATAAATGAAACAGATTCAGCGTTTTCTCCTTATCCTGAATGCAATTTCTTCCTCCAGCTACTGACCAGGATGATGATAATACTGTATATCTCAACATATCCCATTATAATGAAGTACACCAACATGGTGGTCAAAAACAAACAGGGGTGGCCCAGTGGCTCGGTTACAGGGCTGTGCATTGCCATAGAGAAGGATCTTTCTTCGTTTCCCGAGTCAGGTGTTTGGCTCCATGGATCTGAAGAGAATGCAGCACCCACAATTCTTGGAGGGGGAGCAGGGAGGAGTCAAGCCCTTGATCACTGACCACGACTCCTCCCTGCTCCCCCTCCAAGAACTGTGGGTGCTGCCTTCACTGCCTTCCCTTCAGATCCTATGGAGGCAAACAACGGACTCAAGAAATGAAGAAAGATCCTTCTCTATGGCAATGCGCGACACTGTAACCGAGTCACTGGGCAATGAATAGACAAGGTATGCTGGAATGGAGAGGGTAGGTAACTGTATAAGTTAGGGTAAAATCAGGCTGTTTAGAATTCTAGCCCAGATTCTGACTGAGAAACAGATATAATTAAGCCATGGAAGATGAGCACACAGTTTAGCACACGTAGTGCACGCAATTTTGTGTGTGGATATGGTCACCCTAAGCATAGAGGAGAAGCAGAAGAAAACAGCGAATATAGAATTGCATAGACAACAGTGTACAATTTGTTTTAATCCAATGGTAATGCACGTATTAGTTTTTAAACCCAGATGTAAAGAGCTGTACAGAAGATGAACAGCGTATACCTGCAGTGTGTCATAAGGGGATGTCGAAGGAGGACATGTGTGCGCGCGCCTTGAGCAGTCTCAGGTGGTGTGTGTGTGTGTATGCCTTAAGCAATCTCAGAAGGGGTGTGTGTGTGCCTCGAGCAGTCTCAAGAACTGTGTGTGTGTGCATGTATCTCGAGGAGTCTCAAGAGCTGTGTGTGCATGTATCTCGAGGAGTCTCAAGAGCTGTGTGTGTGTGTATTGAGCAGTCTGAAGAACTGTGTATATGCACGTGTCTCGAACAGTTTCAAGAGTTGTGTGCGTGTGTGTCTCTCAAGCAGTCTCAAAACTGCATGTGTGTGTTTTGAGCAGTCCCAAAGCTGCATGTGCGTGTGTGTGTCTCGAGCAGTCTCAAGAGCAGTGTTTGTGTGTCGGGCAGTTTCAAGAGCAGTGTGCGTGTCTAACAGTCTTAAGAGCTGCATGTCTGTGTGTGTGATCTTGAGCAGTCTCAAGAGCTGCATGTCTGTGTGTGTGATCTTGAGCAGTCTCAAGAGCTGCATGTCTGTGTGTGTGATCTTGAGCAGTCTCAAGAGCTGCATGTCTGTGTGTGTGATCTTGAGCAGTCTCAAGAGCTGCATGTCTGTGTGTGTGATCTTGAGCAGTCTCAAGAGCTGCATGTCTGTGTGTGTGTCTTGAGCAGTCTCAATAGCTGCATATGTGTGCCCTCATGTATTTGTCTCTCGAGCAGGTTCAAACTGTGTGTGTACATCTTAGCAGTCTCAGGAGCTGTGCTTCTGGGTATGTGATTGAGCAGTCTCAAGAGCTGCATGTGTGTGTGTGCGTCTTGAGCAGTCTCAGGAGCTGCCTGTGTGTGTGCGCGTGCGTCTTGAGCAGTCTCAGGAGCTGCCTGTGTGTGTGCGCGTGCGTTTTGAGCAGTCTCAGGAGCTGTGTGTGTGTGTGTGCGTCTTGAGCAGTCTCAGGAGCTGCGTGTGTCTGTGCGCGTCTTGAGCAGTCTCAGGAGCTGCGTGTGTCTGTGCGCGTCTTGAGCAGTCTCAAGAGCTGCGTGTGTGTGTGCGCGTCTTGAGCAGTCTCAGGAGCTGCGTGTGTCTGTGCGCGTCTTGAGCAGTCTCAAGAGCTGCGTGTGTGTGTGCGCGTCTTGAGCAGTCTCAAGAGCTGCGTGCGTGTGCGTCTTGAGCAGTCTCAAGAGCTGCGTGCGTGTGCGTCTTGAGCAGTCTCAAGAGCTGCGTGCGTGTGCGTCTTGAGCAGTCTCAAGAGCTGCGTGCGTGTGCGTCTTGAGCAGTCTCAAGAGCTGCGTGCGTGTGCGTCTTGAGCAGTCTCAAGAGCTGCGTGCGTGTGCGTCTTGAGCAGTCTCAAGAGCTGCGTGCGTGTGCGTCTTGAGCAGTCTCAAGAGCTGCGTGCGTGTGCGTCTTGAGCAGTCTCAAGAGCTGCGTGCGTGTGCGTCTTGAGCAGTCTCAAGAGCTGCGTGCATGCATGTCTCGAGTAGTCTCAAGAACTGCGTGCATGCATGTCTCGAGTAGTCTCAAGAACTGCCTGTGTGTACCTGCTCATGTGTTTGTATTTCAAGCAGGCTCAAGAGATTTGTGTGTGTGTGTGTGTCTTGAGCAATCTCAAGAGCTGTATGTGTGTTTGTCTCAAGTAGTCTCAAGAGCTGTGTTTGTGTGTGTGTCTCGAGCAGTCTCAAGAGCTGTGTGTGTGTCTCGAGCAGTCTCAAGAGCTGTGTGTGTCTCAAGCAGTCTCAAGAGGTGTGTGTGTGTGTGTCTCAGGCAGTCCCAAGAGCTGTGTGTGTGTATTGAGCAGTCTCAAGAGCTGCGTATGTGTTTGTCTCAGTCTCAAGAGTTGCATGTGTGTGTCTCGAGCAGTCTCAAGAGGTGTGTGTGTATTGAGCAGTCTCAAGAACTGTGTTTGTCTCAAGCAGTCTCAAGAGCTGCATGTGTGTGTCTCGAGCAGTCTCAAGAGCTGTAAATGGTGTATGGTGAGCAGTCTCAAGAACAGCGTGTCTCGGGCAGTCTCAAGAGCTGAGTGTGTGTGTCTCCAGCAGTCTCAAAAGCTGCATGTGTGTGTGTGTGTGTGTGTGTGCGCATGTCTCGAGCAGTCTCAAGAGCTTCCTGCATGTGTGTGTGTGTCTCGAGCAGTCTCAAGAACTGTGTGTGTGCACATGTCTCAAGTAGTCTCAAGAACTGCCTCTGTGTGCATGTGTGACTCAAGCAGTCTCAAAAGCTGCGTGTGTGTGCCTGTCTCCAGCAATCTCAAGGGGTGCGTGTATGCGTTTCTCGAGTAGTCTTAAGAGCTGCCTGCATGTGCGCGTGTATATCTGTTGAGCAGTCTCAAGGGCTGTGTGTGTGCACATGTCTCGAGCAGTCTCAAGAGATGTTTGTGGTCTGTATCTCAGGCAGTCTCAAAAGATCTGTGTGTGCACGTGACTCGAAGAATCTCAAGAGGTGTGTTTGTGTGCATCCCAAGCAGTATCAAGAGCTCTGTGTGTGTCTCGAGGAGTCTCAAAAGCTGCGTGTGTCGAGCAGTCTCAAGAGCTGCATGCATATGTGTGTGTCAAGCAGTCTCAGGAGCTGTGTGTGTGTCTCGGGCAGTCTCAAGAACTGAGGGTGTGTGTATATTGAGCAATCTCCAGGAACAAGCAGGAATTTAGTCTTCACATATGGGTGACGTCGTCGGTAGCAACAGAGCCCGTGCGGGAACGCTCCCCAGCGTCCAATAGGAAAGCTTTTGGGAGCATCCCACTGCGCCTGCGTAGCTGCCTTCCTGCCTTTCCAGCTCTCCCTCCTCAGTTCTTCGTTTTCCGCGGAGCCAACAAGAAGCAATTCCTGTCACCAAAGGAAATTAGATTTTTTTTCGGTCATGTCTGCCTTCCTGTCGACGCTGGTACCGATCCTGTCGGTGCTCACTTTCTTTAAAAAAAAAAAAAGACACTTCTGAGGGGAGAATCTCTTCCCTCAGGGCGCATCAATGCCATCTTAGGCTTAGGCCTTTTTCCAAAATGGACAAACCAGCTAGTGGTTTTAAAAAGTGTTCCAAATGTGGCAGTACAAGTTCAGCCTTCCACACATCACACATGGCTCCTCTTCTCCCTGATGACAAGAGAGCTGATTATCTCACCCTGGTGAAGCATGCCCAAAATGTTTCCAAATTTGTTAACAGGGCAACGTTCGACTGTTTTGAATGCATCAGCAGAACTTCAGCTATATGCATTGGTGCACACAGGATTGCTTGGCTCCAAGCCTCTGATCTTGAACAGTGGGTTCAAGATAAGCTGGGTAATATACCTTGCACAGGTGAAAACATTTTTGGCGCAGACTGGCAGGATAAGGCTTCTCAGTTCTATATCTATATCAGAATATAGAAAGACTAGGGGACATACAATGAAGCTACAGGGTAAACTATTTAAGACTAATAAAAGAAAATATTTTTTCACTCAACGTGTAATCAAACTCTGGAATTTGTTACCGGAGGATGTAGTAAAGGCTGTTAGTGTAGCTGGGTTTAAAAAAGGTTTGGACAAGTTCCTGGAGGAAAGGTCCATAAATCATTATTAAGGGGGGACCCAGGATATCAATGCTTGACCCAGTACAAGCATTGCGGAACCTGTGTCTTTTGGGGAAACTGCTAGGTACGTATGACCTAGATTGGCCACTGTTGGAAACAGGATACTGGGCTTGATGGACCTTGGTCTGACCCAGTATGGCATATCTTATGTTCTTATGTTAGTTAGAATCTGAGACCACCACTCTTAATAGACTCTCTAGAATAGCAAAATGCAAAAATCACAAAAAAATCGATCTATACCAGAATGAACAAAACACTGACAAGATCAATAAGATAATCACTCCACTAGATTAACAAAACCTCATATCAGGTACTCCACAAAACATTTACACAAGAGTTTAAAAGCAGGAAGGAAGAAACAAAAAGCTTCAGAACACAAGTAATAAATCCAGCTTTAATACAGCTTCAAGCCAAAAAGCCAACCTTCCACACATCACACAGGGTGGGTTTCCCTGCTAGCACTTCTCAATTTGTGTGTGGGGCATTTCCCTAACAATATTAACAGCATTGTTCCTTTTGTGCACTTACTGTTATAAAATGAAATATTATTGGGGAAAGGTTTTAAGGGTTGGAAGGAGGTACAGAGAGAGCCTGTGATCTGTGGAAGGTTGGCTTTTTGGCTTGAAGCTGTATTAAAGCTGGATTTATTACCTTGTGTTCTGAGGCTTTTTGTTTCTTCCTTCCTGCTTTTAAAATCTTGTATAAATGCTTTGTTGAGTACCTGATATAAGATTTTGTTAATCTAGTGGAGTGATTATCTTATTGACCTTGTCTCTAGATCTACTGCCAATCCAGCTAAGAAAAAAACATCAAAGAAACCCTTTTTCAATAAGAAAAAGAAGCACTACCCTTCTTACAACCCTGTGGTGCACTGTCCCATGCATGCTCCTCAAAAAGTGAAGCAACAACAAAAACAGCAAAGAAAGGCGCAGACTCCCAGGTCTCAGCCAACCCAGCAGACCCAACCTCCTTGGGGTCTTTGACTCCTTTCTGGAGAACATAGCCGTCCTGCCTCTGGAGATTCCAGATTCCATCCGCTTTCCAGGCAGACTATGTCACTTTGCCCACAGGTAGCATCTTGTATCATCAAAACACTGGACTCTCTCCATAGTAAGGGAAGGATACAAACTTCACTTCCGGAGTCTACCCCCCAGTCTCCTCCAAGAGAGTTCAGTTCTCAACCCCCTCTCACTGCTCTGTTATGGCAGGTGGTCACCTCCCTTCTCTCACAGGGTGCAATAGAGGAAGTGCCACTCTCCCAGCAAGGTTTGGGCTTCTAGTCTCCTTACTTCCTCATTCCAAAGAAGACAGGGGATACAGGCCCATCCTGGACCTCAGAAAACTGAACAAGTATCTACATCGGGAGAAATTCAAGATGATCTCCCTAGGTACTTTTCTCTCCTATCTCCAGAGTCAGGACTGGCTCTGTTCTCTAGATCTAAAGGATGCATATACTCACATTCTTATCCACGCAGAACACAGAAGGGAGAACACACATGTTTCCTGTTTCAGGGGAAACATTATCAGTACAGAGTCCTGCCTTTTTGCCTCGCCTTTGCCCCAAGCGTCTTTACAAAGTGCATGGCAGTTGTAGCTGCATTCCTAAGTACTCTAGAGATATTTGTCTTCCCCTACTTAGACTGGCTCATTCGAGCAAGCACACCTCTAGAGGCCAATCTTTCTCCCACGTGCACCATGCAGGTGTTGCAACACTTGAGATTTATAATAAATCTTCCAAAGTTCCAGCTCGTTCCCTCGCAAACTCTGGAGTTTATAGGAGCCCTCCTAGACATTCAACAGTCAAGGGCTTTTCTGCCACAAGACCGCTGTGCTCGACTCATCCAGCTTGCATCCCAAGCATGCCTCAAAACCTCTCTCACTGCTCGAGAAATGCTGCAACTCCTGGGTCACATGGCATCTACTGTACATGGGGTTCCATACGCTCATCTACATATGCGTGCAGCTCAATGGACCCTGGCTTCCCAGTGGTCTCAATCATCCGGTCGTTTGGGAAACAAGATAATACTCACTACACATCTCATCTCGTCTCTCCAGTGGTGGCAATCCCCAGATCACCTTTTCGTAGGATCACCTTTTCAGAAGCCTCTACATCAATGTACCCTGAAGACGGATGCGTACAAATTGGGCTGGGGGGCTCATCTGGACAACTTTCAGGGTCTTTGGTCTCATCAGGAGTCACAACTCCCCATAAATCTGCTTGAACTCAGAGCCATCCACAATGCTCCCAAGGTGTTCCACGACCACGTTCGCTTCCGCACAGTTCTAGTCCAGACGGACAATCAGGTAGCCATGTTCTACTTAAACAAGCAGGGTGGAACAGGCTCTTGAACACTTTTCAGCGAAGCCCTACACCTATGGTCCTTCACCATGCAACATCAGATTCACCTACTTGCGGTTTATCTCCCAGGCAAACAAAATCTCTTGGCAGACAAGCTCAGTCGGGTACTACTACCCCACGAGTGGTCTCTCCATGCAGACAAGGTTGCTCACATTTTTCAGATCTGGGGAACCCCAGACATAGACCTGTTTGCAAGTCCTCAGAATGCCAACTTCCCTGCTTCTTTTCCAGGACCCCTGCTCATTACAACCAAGTGGTAGATGCCTTTCACCTTCATTGGGGCCAAGGCTTCCTATACGCCTTCCCTCCCATTCCCCTCATCCCCAAAACTCTTTTCAAACTCCAGAGACAAGGGTTACATGATTCTTATAGCCCCGCGTTGGCCACAACATCCGTGGTATCCTCTGCTTCTACATCTCTCTCAAGTTCAACCAGTAGATTTGGGGTCTGCTCCAGATCTCCTCTCACAGGAGAATGGGACACTGCTGCAACCCAATCCATAGTCCCTATACCTTACAGTATGGCTGCTGAAGGCATAGAATTCCAAGGTATCAGCCTCTCCCAACAGGTAAAAGCTATCCTTTTGCCTTCTAGGAAACCTTCCACAAGGCGCTCCTATGCTTTCAAGTGGCGTAGGTTCTCTCTCTGGTGTTCGAAAATGGATCTTAACCCCTTTTCAGCTCCCATGGAAGCATTACTTGAATATCTTCATCTCTCTTCCTCTGAACTCAAAACCAATTCGGTAAGAGTCCACCTAAGTGCCATAGCGGCTTCCCACATGCCCTTGGTCAGCCCATCTCCTCTCAAACGCTTGCAGCACGCGTCATGAGAGGTCTTCTATTAACTAAGCCTCCCATTAAGCCACCTCCAGTGGCATGGGAGCTTAATGTTGTTTTAGGACAGCTTATGAAGCCGCCCTTTGAACCCCTAGCCACCACTTCTCTCAAGTTTCTTACCTGGAAGGTTACCTTCCCTTAATGCCCTCACTTCAGCAAGGCGCATCAGTGAGCTTCAGACTTTGGTGGCTGATCCTCCTTATACACGTTTCCATCATGATAAGGTAATCCTTAGGACTCATCCTCACTTTATGCCAAAGGTGGTCTTGCCTTTTCATTTAAACCAGTCAGTGTACCTCCCTGTTTTCTTCCCTAGACCTCATTCTACTAGGGCAGAAGTAATCTTTCATACTCTGGATTGCAAATGTGCTTTGGCCTTTTATCTCCAGAGAACTCGGGAGCACAGAAAGCTTCCCAGCTTTTCATCACTTTTGACTCCAGTCATCTAGGACTACAAGTATCCAAGCAAACTCTCTCCAGATGGATAGCAGATTGTATCTCCTTTGCTTATGACAGTGCAGGACTCTCTCTCTCTGAAGGTCACATCACTGCACATAATGTTCGGGCAATGGCTGCCTCCATGGCAAATCTGCCCTCTGTAGTGATTGATGAGATATGTAAAGCAGCAACCTGGTCCTCTGTCCATACCTTTGCTGCTCACTATTGCCTGGACAAGGACTCCCGCCGGGATGCTTCGTTTGGCCAAGCTGTTCTCCAGCATCTCTTTCAGACTTAGATCAACTCCTACACCCCCGTCCCGGGTTTCGATTCCAGAAATCCCTGGAGGATATATATGACCTACTACTTAGTCCTGTGTTCCACAGCTCACTCTGAGATCATCTCTCTGGCATCTCCAAGCTAGGGCATCCCATATGTGAAGATTACATTTCTGCTTGTTCCTGGAGATAGTGTAGCTAGTCACCTCTAACAGGTGATCTCCGGGAACAGCAGGAATTTAGTCTTCACAACCCACCCTCCTCCCCTAGGAGTTGTACTTTTCCTCTTCTCTCCTTTTATCCTTTTATCTCAGCTACAAACTCAACTGAGGAGGGAGAGCTGGAAAGGCAGCTATGCAGGTGCAGTGGGATGCTCCCAAAAGCTTTCCTATTGAACCCTGGGGAGTGTTCCCGCGTGGGCTCCGTCGGTACCAATGTCACCCATATGTGAAGACTCAATTCCTGCTGTTCCCAGAGATCACCTGTTACAGGTGAATAACTATGTTGCCTAAGCTGTGTGTGTGCATGCATGCGTATGTGTCGAGCAGTCTCAGGAGCTGTGTGTGTGTGTCGAGCAGTCTCAGGAGCTGTGTGTGTGTGTCGAGCAGTCTCAAGAGCTGCCTGTGTGTGTGCATGTCTCCAGCAGTCTCAAGCTGCATGTATGCCTGTCTCCAGCAGTCTCAAGAGCTGAGTGTATGCTTGTCTCGAGCAGTCTCAAAAGCTGCATGGTGTGTGTGTCATGAGAATCTCAAGAACTGCATGGGTGGGTGTCTCCAGCAATCTCAAAAGCTGCGTGCATGTGTCTCTCAAGCAGTCTCAAGAGCTGAGTGTGTGTGGTGTGTCTTGAGAATGTTCAACATATGAGAGTGTATGTGTCGAGCAGTCTCAAGAGCTGCATGCGTGTGTGTGTCTGTGCACATATTGGGCAGTGTCAAGAGCTCTGTGTGTGTGTGTGTGCATGTGACACAGTCTCAAGAGCTCTGTGTGTGTGCATGTGCGCGAGTGTGTATCTCGAGCAGTCTCAAGAGCTGCTTGCGTGCGTCTCGAGCAGTCTCAAGAGCTGCTTGCGTGCGTCTCGAGCAGTCTCAAGAGCTGCTTGCGTGCGTCTCGAGCAGTCTCAAGAGCTGCTTGCGTGCATCTCGAGCAGTCTCAAGAACTGCGTGCATCTCAAGCAGTCTCAAGAACTGCGTGCATCTCAAGCAGTCTCAAGAACTGCATGCATCTCAAGCAGTCTCAAGAGCTGCGTGCATCTCAAGCAGTCTCAAGAGCTGCGTGCGTGTCTTGAGCAGTCTCAAGAGCTGCGTGCGTGTCTCGAGCAGTCTCAAGAGCTGTGTGCATGCATGTGTGTGTTGAGCAGTCTCAGGAGCTGCGTGCATGTATGTCTCTCTGTCTTGGGCAGTCTCAAGAACTGAGTGTGTGTGTGCATTGACCAGTCTCAGCTGTGTGTGTGTGTGTGTCTAGCAGTCTTAGGAACTGTGTGTGTGTGTTGAGCAGTCTCAAGAGCTGCATGTGTGTGTACATATCTTCAGCAGTCTCAAGAACTGCATGTATGCCTGTCTCCAGCAGTCTCAAGAGCTGCGTGTATGCATGTCTCCAGCAGTCTCAAAAGCTGCTTGTGTGTGTGTCTCGAGTAATCTCAAGAGCTGTGTCTGTGTGTGTGCACGTGACTCAAGCAGTCTCAAGAGCTCCGTGTGTGTGCGTGAAAGTGTGCTTCTCGAGTAGTCTCAAGAACTCTGTCTGCATGCATGTGTCTGGAGCAGTCTCAAGAGCTGTGTGTGTGTGCACGTGACATGAGCAGTCTCAAGAGCTCTGTGCATGTGTGTCTTGTGCAGGCATATGTGTGTGTGTCTCAAGCAGTCTCAAGAGCTGTGTGTGTGCATGTGTCTTGAACAGTATCAAGAACTGTGTGTGTGTCTCGAGTAGTCTCAAGAGCCATGTGTGTGCACGTGTCTCGAGTAGTCTCAAGCAGTGTGTGTGTGCGTGTATATATGTGTGCGTGCGTGTATATATGTGTGTGTGTGTCTCTAACAGTCTCAAGAGCTGCATATCTGTGTGTGTGGCCTTGAGCAATCTCAAGAGCTGTGTATGTTTGTGTGTCAAGCAGTTTTCAAGAGCTGCCTGTGTGTCTTGAGCAGTCTCAATAGCTGCACGTGTGTGTGCTCGTGTATGTGTTGCTCAAGCAGTCTCAAGACTTTGTGTATGTGTGTCTCGAGCAGTCTCAAGAGCTGCGTGTGTCTCGAGCAGTCTCAAGAGTTGCATGTGTGTCTCCAGCAGTCTCAAGATTTGTGTGTGTGTCTCGAGCATTCTGAAGAGCTCTGTGTGCGTACACGTGACTCGAGCAATCTCAAGTGCTCTGCGTGTGTGCGTGAGAGTGCGTTTCTTGAGCAGTCTCAAGAGCTTTGTGTGTGTCTCGAGCAGTCTCAAGAGCTCTGTGTGTGTCTCAAGGTGTGTGTGTGTGTGTGTACGCGCATATGTGTCTCGTTCAGTCTCAAGAACTCTGTGTGCACATGTGCACGCATGTGTCTCAAGCAGTCTCAAGGGCTGTGTGTGTGTCTGAGCAGTTTCAAGCGCTGCGTGCATGTGTGTTTGTGTCTCGAGCAGTCTCAGGAGCTATGTGCGTGTGTGTCTTGAGAAGTCTCAGGAGCTGTGTGTGTGTGTGTGTGTGTCTCGGGCAATTTCAAGAGCTGCATGTGTCTCCAGCAGACTGAAGATCTTCGCGCGCGTGTGTGTGTATCTGGTCTGTATGTCTCTAGCAGTCTGAAGAACTGTGTGTGTGTCTTGAGCAGTCTCAAGAGCTGCGTGTGTGTGTCTCAAGCAGTCTCAAGAACTGTTTGTGTGCTCGTGTGTTTGTCTCTGGAGCAGTCTCAAGAGCTGAGTGTGTGTGTGTCTTGAGAAGGTTCAAGATCTTCGGGGGGAGGTGTATCTTGCAGTTTCAAGAGCTGCATGTATGTGTGTGTGTACACGTGACTCGAGCAGTCTCAAGAGCTCTGTCTGTGTCTGCATGCAAATGTCTCAAACAGTCTCAAGAGCTGCATGTGTGTGCGTCTCGAGCAGTCTCAAGAGCTGCATGTGTGTGCGTCTCGAGCAGTCTCAAGAGCTGCATGTGTGTGCGCCTTGAGCAGTCTCAAGAGTTGCATGTTTGTGCATATGCGTCTGTGTCTCAAGTAGTCTCAAGAGCTGCCTGTGTGTCATGCAGTGTCAAGAGCTGTGTATGTGCATATATGTGTCTCAAGCAGTCTCAAAAGCTGACTGTGTGTGGTGTGTGTCTTGAGTAGTCTCAAGATATGCATGTATGTGTGTGTGTCGGGAGCAGTCTCAAGAGTTGCATGTGTGTGTGTCTCAAGCAGTCTCAAGAGCTGCCTGTGTGGGGGTGTGTGTCTTGAGAAGGTTCAAGATCTTGGTGTGTGTGTGTGTGTGCGTGCGTCGACAGCAGTCTGAAGAGCTGTGTGTGTGTCTCTCAAACAGTCTGAAAAGCTGTGTGTACGTGTGTCTTGAGTAGTCTAAAGAGCAGAATGTGTTATGTGTGTGTCTTGAGAAGGTTAAAGATCTGTGTGTGTGTTTCTTGAGCAGTCTCAAGAGCTGTGTGCCTATGTGTGCGTCTTGGGCAGTCTCAAGAGCTCTGTGTGTGTCTCTTTACCAGACTCGAGCTACATGTGTATGTGTGTGTGTGTGCATGTGACTTGAGCAGTCTCAAGAGCTCCGTGTGTGTGTGTGTATTGAGGAGTCTTAAGAGCTACGTGTGTGTGTGTCTCGAGCAGTCTCAAAAGCAGTGTTTGTGCGTGTCTCGGGCAGTCTCAAGAGATGTGTGTGTATGTCGCGCAGTCTCAAGCACTGCATGTGTGTGTGAGTGTGTGTGTGTGTGTCTTGAGCAGTCTCAAGAGCTCTGTGTCTGTGTGTCTCAAGCTGTCTCAAGAACTATGAGGGTCGAGCAGTCTCAGGACCTGCGTGTGTGTGTCTCGTGAAGGTTCAAGAGCTGCATGCATGTTTTGCGCACTTTCAGGAGCTCTGCTTGTAGGTGTGTGATTGAGCAGTCTCAAAACCTGCATGCACGCATATGTGTGTGTGTGTGTGTGTGTGTGTGTGTCAAGCAGTCTCAAGAACTGTATGTGTCTTGAGCCGTTTCAAGAGCTGCATGCGTGGGTGTTTGCATCTTGAGCAGTCTCAAGAGCAGCATGTGTGCGTAAGTCGAGCAGTCTCAGGAGTTGCGTGTGTGCATGTGCATGCATGTGTCTCAAGCATTCTCAAGAGCTGTGTGCGTGTCCAAGCAGTCTCAAGAGGTGCATGCATGTGTGTGTGTGTGTGTGTGTCTTGAAGTCTCAAGAGCTCTGTGCATGTACGTCTCAAACAGTCTCAAAAGCTGTGTGTGTGTGCCTGACTCCAGCAGTCTCAAGAGCTGCGTGTGTGCCTGACTCCAGCAGTCTCAAGAGCTGCGTGTGTGCCTGACTCCAGCAGTCTCAAGAGCTGCGTGTGTGCCTGACTCCAGCAGCCTCAAGAGCTGCGTGTGTGTGTCTCAAACAGTCTTGAGAGCTGCATGTGCATGTGTTCACGTGTCTAGAGCAGTCTCAAGAGTTGTGTGTGTGTGCGCACGTGTGTCTCAAGCAGTCTCAAGAGCAGTGTTTGTGTGTCTCAAGCACTCTCAAGAGCTGCATGTGTGTGTTTCGCTTGGGCTGTCTCAAGAGCTGCGTGTGTGTGTGTGTGTGTGTGTGTGTGTGTCAAGCACTCTCAAGAGCTGCATGTGTGTGTTTCTCTTGGGCTGTCTGAAGAGCTGCATGTGTGTGTATGTTTGTCTCGAGCAGTCTCAAGAGCTGTACGTGTGCATCTTGAGCAGTCTCAAAAGCTGTGCTGGTGGGTGTGTGAATGAGCAGTCTCAAAAACTGCATGTGCATATGTGTGTGGGTGTGTCTTGGGCCGTCTCAAGAGCTACATGCGTGTGTGTGTGTGTTCTGAGCAGTCTTAAGAGCTGCGTGCGTGGGTATGTCTCGAGTAATTTCAAGAACAGCATGTGTGCGTGTGTGTGTGTGTCTTGTGTAGTCTCAAGAGCTGCACGTGTGTGTCTCGTGCATTCTCAAGAGCTGTGTGCATGGAGCAGTCTCAGGAGCTGCGTGTGTACATGTGTGTGTGTCTTGGGCAGTCTGAAGAGCTGAATGTGTGTGTGTTGAGCAGTCTCAGCTGTGTGCAGGCACGTGTGTGTCTAGCAGTCTCAAGAGCTGTGTGTGTGTGCGTGTGTCTCGGGCAGTCTCAAGAGCTGATTAGGTGTGTGTGTGTGTATGCATGTGTGCACATTACTCGAGCAGTCTCAAGAGCAATGTTTGTGTGTGTCACAGGCAGTCTCAAGAGGTGTGTGTGTGTGTGAGTGTCAAGCAGTATCAAGAGCTGCGCCTGTGTGTTAGTGTGTGGAGCAGTCTAAAGAACTGCATGTTTGTGTGCTCGTCATCTCAGAGCCATCTCAAGAGCTCCGTGTGTGGGTGTCTCAAGCAGTCTCAAGAGCTGCATATGTGTGTGTGTGTGTGTGTCTATGTCTCTAGCAGTCTAAGAGCTGCGTGTGTGTGTGTCTTGAGCAGTCTCAAGAGCTGATTGTGTGTGTGTGTCTCGAGCAGTCTCAAGAGCTGCGTGTGTGTGTCTCGAGCAGTCTCAAGAGCTGCGTGTGTGTGTATCGAGCAGTCTCAAGAGCTGCGTGTGTGTGTATCGAGCAGTCTCAAGAGCTGCATGTGTGTGTGTGTATTGAGCAGTCAAGAGCTGCGTGTGTGTGTGTGTGCATCGAGCAGTATCAAGAGCTGCATGTGTTTGTGTGTGTATTGAGCAGTCTCAAGAGCTGCGTGTGTGTGTGTGTGTGTGTGTGTGTGTGTGTGGAGTAGTCTCAGAAGCTGTCTGCATTTGTGTGTGTGTCTCGGGCATTTTCAGGAGCTGTGTGCCTCTGTGTGTTGAGCAGTCCCAAGTGCTGCATGCATGTGTTTGTGTGTGTGTGTGTCAGTGAGTGTCAAGAAGTCTCAAGTTGCATGCGAGCAGTATCAGGAGCTATGTGCGTGTGTGTCTGTCTGATACAGTTTCAAGAGGTGTGTGTCTTGAGCAATCTCAAGAGCTGCATGCGTGTATTTTAGTGTGTGTGTGTGCGCGCACGTGTGTTTTGGGCAGTCTCAAGAGCTGCATTTGTGTGTGTGTCCAGCAGTCTCAGGAGCTGTGTGAATGCGTGCGTGTGTGTGTGTGTCCAGCAGTGTCATGAGCTGTGCATGTGTATATGTGTGGAACAGTCTCAAGAGCTGCATGTGTTGAGCAGTCTCAAGAGTTGCGTGTGTGTGAGAGTGTCCCCAGCATTCTCAAGCGCTGCATGTATGCATGTCTCAAGTAGTCTCAAGAGTTGCATGTGTGTGTGTGTGTGTGTGCTCGTGTGTTTGTCTCCCGAGCAGAGTCAAGAGTTGTCTCGCATGGGTGTGTGTGTCTCTCGGGCAGTCTCAAGAGCTCTGCCTGTGTGTGTGCTCATTTCTCAAGCAGTCTCAGGATCTCTATCTCTACATGCACGTGTGTTTCGAGCAGTCTCAAGAACTGCGTGCGTGTGCTTGTCTCATGCATTTTCAAGAGATGTGTGTGTCAGGCAGTCTCCAAGAGCTGCGTGTGTGTATGTGTCGAGTAGTCTCCAAGAGTTGCGTGTGTGCTTGTGTGTTTATTTCTTAAGCAGGTTCAAGCTGCCTGTGTGTTCGTACTTGTGTGTTGAGCAGTCTCGAGAGTTGCGGGTGTGGGCGTCTCGAGCAGTCTCGAGAGTTGCGGGTGTGGGCGTCTCGAGCAGTCTCGAGAGTTGCGGGTGTGGGCGTCTCGAGCAGTCTCGAGAGTTGCGGGTGTGGGCGTCTCGAGCGTTGCGGGTGTGGGCGTCTCGAGCAGTCTCGAGAGTTGCGGGTGTGGGCGTCTCGAGCAGTCTCGAGAGTTGCGGGTGTGGGCGTCTCGAGCAGTCTCGAGAGTTGCGGGTGTGGGCGTCTCGAGCAGTCTCGAGAGTTGCGGGTGTGGGCGTCTCGAGCAGTCTCGAGAGTTGCGGGTGTGGGCGTCTCGAGCAGTTTCCAGAGGTGTGTCTCGAGCATTCTCAAGAGCTGCATGTGCATCTTGAGCAGTCCCAGCAGCTGCACGGTGTGTGTCTCGAGCAATCTCAAGAGCTGTGTATGTGCTCGTGTGTTTGTCTCTCAAGCAGGCTCAAGAGATGCATGTGCGGGTGTGTGTCTTGAGCAGTCTCAAGATCTGTGTGTGTGTTCCTGAAAAAAAGTGGTTTTCACACTTCCACAACCTTGGCCTCTCTATAAGGCATCAGGGCTGGTGCAAGGATATTGGGTGCCCAAATCAACACTTCAGTCTTATACTCCCCCCTTCCCCGCAAGATGTTAATCATTTCAGCCATCGTGATCATCCCAACATTTCAGTTTGTTCAATGTAAACCGCACTGATGCAGAATAGCGCGGTATATAAGAGAATATAAATAAACATCAACCCTCCCACAACAATTCCGTAAAAATGCATAATCTGACAACAAATTCCTAAATATGCTTTGTATATATGTGTGGGACCACTCCCTTCTGCAGGTAAAGCACAGTTACTTACCTGTAACAGGTGATCTCTGGGAACAGCAGGAATTAGTCATCACATATGGGTACGTCGGTACCGACGGAGCCTGCGCGGGAAAGCTCCCCAGCTTTTCAAATGAAAAGCTTTTGGGGCCTCCCACTGCACATGCGCGCTGCCTTCCCGCCTTCCTGACCAGCTCTCCTCAGTTCGAGTTTAAAGCTGAGACAATAGAGAGAGAGGACAGGAAGATAGAGGAATAGAGAGACAACTCCTAGGGGAGGTGGGTGGGTTGTGATGACTAATTCCTGCTGTTCCCAGAGATCACCTGTTACAGGTAAGTAACTGTGCTATCTCTAGGAACAAGCAGGAATAAGTCATCACATATGGGGACTCCCTAGCTGAGATGCCTGGGAGATCCCCCTCCAAGGGTAACCATCTTCGGATGGATCTCAGGCATCCATTCTGGGAAGGTGGGCAGGAGTTGTTTAAGTATGGAACAGGTGTTTGAGGACAGTCTGACCAAACAAGGCATCCCGGCGGGAGTCCTTGTCCAAGCAGTAATGGGCTGTGAAGGTATGCACCGAGGCCCAAGTGGCTGCTCGACAGATCTGATCTATGGATACAGAGTGAAGATGAGCCATAGAAGTGGCCATGGCTCTCACATTGTGAGCTGTGACATGGCCTTCCAGAGAAATGTTCTTACTCTGGTAAGCAAAGGAAATACACTGAGCAATCCAGTTGGAAAGTGTGCGTTTGGCGACTGGAAGTCCCAAATGAGAAGGATCAAAAGCCACGAAAAGCTGAGAAGATTTTCGATGTGGCTGAGTTCTATTGAGGTAAAAGGCGAGAGCTCTTTTACAGTCAAGAGTATGAAGGTTCCTCTCTGCACTGGATGCATGAGGAGCCGGAAAAAAGACAGGTAGATATACCTCTTGATTAAGATGAAAAGGCGAGACCACTTTAGGCATAAAGTGGGGATTCGTCCTAAGGACCACCTTATCATGATGAAATCTGGTATAAGGTGGATTTGCCACCAAAGCCTGCAGTTCACTGATGCGGCGAGCCGAAGTGACTGCAATAAGGAAAAGGACCTTCCAAGAAAGAAATTTCAGGGAGGTAGATACCAATGGTTCAAAAGGTGGCTTCATAAGTTGACCCAGAACTAAATTCAAGTCCCATGCTACCGGAGGAGGCCGGATGGGAGGCTTAGTGAGGGTTAGGCCTCTCATGAATCTTGCAATAAGAGGATGAGAGGAAACAGATTGTCCATTTATAGGTTTTAAGGATGCTGTAATAGCACTTAAATGGACTCGTACTGAATTCGTCTTGAGGCCTGCATTGGAAAGATGCAGGAGATAGTCTAGTAGAGAATTCAATGGAAGTGCCAGAGGGTCAAGACCCTGTTGGGCACACCAAATGGAAAAACGTTTCCATTTGAAAGCATAGGAACGCCTGGTAGAGGGTTTCCTAGAGGCATAAAGGATATCTTTCACTGGTTGAGAAAGATTAAACTCTTGAAGGCTTAAGCCTTCAGTAACCAAGCTCGGAGATGTAGGGACTTGGGGTTTGGATGCCACAAAGTCCCCTGCTCCTGAGACAGAAGGTCTGGTGAAGCTCCCAGGTCCAGGGAGGAGCCCTGGGAGAGCTGTAGAAGGAGAGGGAACCACACTTGGCGTGGCCAGCGTGGAGCAATGAGGATCATGGATCCGTGATCCCTCTGAAGTTTGAACAGAGTCTTGGGAATCAAAGGAATGGGTGGAAAAGCGTACAGGAATTCCTGACCCCAATGCAGGAGAAAGGCATCGTTGGCCTGAGCTCCCCGACACGGAGTCCTGGAACAGAACCGGGGAAGTTTGGCATTCCACGGACTTGCAAAGAGGTCTATGTCCGGGGTCCCCCATTCCTGAAAGATTCTGCATATCTGGTCCATATGAAGGGACCATTCGTGTGGGAGCAGAACTCGACTGAGTCTGTCTGCCCGAGAGTTTTGAACTCCTGGAAGATATACTGCCAGAAGATGAATTTGGTGCTCTCTGGCGAAGGCCCATAATCTGAGAGCTTCGTTGCAAAGCGACAGAGAGCCCGTCCCTCCTTGTTTGTTGATATAAAACATGGCCACCTGATTGTCTGTCTGAACTAGGACAGTCAGGTTGGCAAGGAGGGTATGGAAGACTGTGAGGGCAAGGAAGATTGCTCGCAGTTCCAGAAGATTGATATGAAGGGTGGTCTCTTGGGGAGACCAGATTCCCTGAGTGGAGAGATGTTGAAGATGAGCTCCCCACCCTGTTTGGGAGGCATCTGTTGTGAGGGTTGCTTGGGGCAACGAAGGTTGGAAGGGGGTTCCCAACAACAGATTTTTGGAGGATGTCTACCACTGGAGAGACCAAAACAGACATTTTGAGGTGAGTACCTGGTCTGACAGCAGTCCCGATGCTTGAGACCACTGGGTGGCCAATGTCCATTGAGCTGCTCTCATATGGAGACGAGCATAGGGCACCACATGAACCGTGGAGGCCATGTGGCCCAGAAGTTGCAGCATTTCTCTGGCTGACAAGTGACTTCTGGACTGAGCTTGGGAGGCCAAGCTTATTAGCCTTTGGCCTCGGACCAGAGGGAGGTAGGCCTTTGCAGTGGTGGAGTCCAATTGGGCCCCTATGAATTCCAGAGACTGAGTAGGGATGAGTTGGGATTTGGGAATGTTTACCACAAGTCCCAGATACTGAAGAATATGCCTTGTGCGGTCCAGAGAAATCTGGGCTTCCGACTGAGATGGAGCTCGGATGAGCCAGTCGTCCAGATATGGGAAGACAAAGATTCCCATGCCTCTGAGAAATGCGGCTACGACTGCCATGCATTTTGTGAAGACTCTTGGAGCAGAGGCCAGACCGAAGGGTAGTACTCTGTACTGGAAATGTTTTCCCTGGAACAGAAATCTTAGATATTTTCTGTGGGATGGATGGATGAGTATATGAGTGTACGCATCCTTGAGATCTAGAGAACAAAGCCAATCCTGACTCTGAAGGTATGGAAGGAGAAGGCCCAGAGAGAGCATTTTGAATTTCTCCTTGAATAGAAACCTGTTCAATTCTCTCAGATCTAGGATAGGTCTGAAGCCCCCTGTCTTCTTTGTTATGAGAAAGTAAGGGGAGTAGAAACCTAACCCCTGTTGTGGAGGAGGAACCTCCTCTATTGCCCCTTGGGCAAGAAGAGAAGAGACTTCCTGACCCAACAGGGTCAGAAGAGATGGGGGAGAACTGAATTGCCTCACCATGGTATGGGGAGGAAGGCTGGAGAAATGAAGTTTGTAGCCTTCTCGGATAATAGAGAGGGTCCATTGCTCTGATGTTATTTGCTCCCATCTGGGAGCAAAGTGAGCTAGCCTTCCAGGAATGGTGAGGGGCTCTGGTTGTGCTAGAGCCAGAAACGGCAAGTTCTCTAGAGGGAAGTCAAAACCCCTGAGGGGGTTGAGCCTGCTGGGATGTAGCAGACACTGCAGGCTTTGACTTTACCTGCTTAGATTGTTGACGCTTAGCCGGAAGGCGAGGCTGAGCAGATTGCTGGCCAGTATTTGTGGGAAATCTGGTCTTTTTATAGTAAGGCCTTTTAAAAGGCTTCTTTTTGGTAGGGGTAGAAGTAGACTTGGAAAGTCTATCTAGAGTGGCATTTTCTGCATCCATTTGAGCAGCTTTAATCTGCCAGTCTTCCCCAAATAAGTTCTCACCGGTACAGGGCAGATTTCTGAGGCCTTCTACAACCCAGGGTTCTAGGTTAGAAGCCTGGAGCCAAGCGAGACGTCGGGCTGCAATAGCAATTCCCGAAGCTCTGCCTGCAACCTCGAAAGAATCAAAGGCTGCCCTGTTAGAGAACTTGGAGACCTCTGAAAGTTGTGTCACCATAGAAAAGAAGTCCGCCCTTTGATCATCAGGGATAAAGGGGGCAAAATTCTGTATTTTTAGGGCAAGTTGCCCAAGATACATGCCCATATAAAGGCTATAAGAGTTGATCCTGGCTATAAGCATACTAGCCTGGAACATCTTTCTTCCAAAAGAGTCTAGGTTCTTACATTCTCGCCCTGGAGGGGTAGAAGAATGCCTTTTAGGACTCTTTATTTTCTTCATGGCAGACTTCACCACAATGGAGTGGTGAGGCAGCTGAGTTTTTTGGAACCCAGGTGAAGGAGGGACTCGATACATGGTGTCCAACCTGCGGGAATGGGGAGACAGTGTTAAAGGAGTCTCCCACAAATCCATCAAGTGTTCTTGAAGGATTTCATGGACAGGCAGAGTGACTGCCTCTTTAGGAGCTTTTGAGTATCCTAAAATGTCCAATTTTTTTGATCTGGGTTCTCTTTCAGAAGATGTAGTAATAGAAAGTGCTTTAGCTACATCAACAATGAAATCCTGAAAGGATAAATCCTCTGGGGGAGACATCCTCCTCTTGGGAGAAGAGGGCTCCTCAGGAAGAGTAAGCTCAACAGAGTCATCAGAGGAATTAAATTCATCAGAAGAATCTGAGTACTCTTTCTGTGCTTCCAATGTACGATACGCATACCGATCGGTATCGACATCGGGCGTATCGGGCATGGGATCGGTACCGGGTGAAAGCCGGAATCCGGTATGCGAAACCGATCGACGTTTAGAAGTCGATGGTCTCGGTTCCGGTGTAGATACTGGAACCGGGGTCGGTACCGATGAAATCGGTACCGAGGGCGTCGCAGCCTTAATGAAGGCCAGTACGGCCTGCTGCATGGTCTGGACAGTACTGCCCATAGACGCCACTACTGCCTGGATGTCGGTACCGGTATGGGCCGGTACCCCAGGGCAGTCCAACAGGTGATCTGTCGAGGCCGTGCCATCGATGTCAACCTGTGACCCCATGATTGCTTTGGAGGCCGGAACCTCCCGCCGGGGTTTTTTGGCCTGGGCAGAATCCTCGAACTCAGAACTGAGAGCCTCTCGATCTTTAGAAAGAGATTTGCTTTTAGAGGATTTGCCCACAGAAGTTTTGGTTACCTGAGATCCATCCGGAGAGGAAGACCTGGATGACTGTGATGCTTCTGAAGGAAACAGCACATGGAGCTTGTTAGCCCGGTTCTGCAAACCGCGTTTAGAAATCTGGGTGCAGGATGGGCAATCCGGTATAGAGTGCTCAGGTCCCAAACATTTGAGACACCATTCATGGGTGTCTGTGACAGAAATAACAGCACTGCATTTGGTACATTTTTTGAAACCAGGGTCTGGCTTCTCCATGAGGAGAAATTGTGTAGGCCTTAAGGCCTAACACCGGGTACCAAGCTGTGCTGAAGAAAAATAAAAAAGTCTTTTTTTTTTTTTTTTTTTGTATATAGAAAGAAAGAAAGACCGGCGATACCGGTATCGGTATGGGGAAGGCAGGTACGCGGTCTAAAGAAACAAACAAAAGTAACAAATTCTTCAGCGGTGACAGGAACACGACCTGCTGGCTCCGCGGAAAAAGAAGAACTGAGGAGAGCTGGTCAGGAAGGCGGGAAGGCAGCGCGCATGTGCAGTGGGAGGCCCCAAAAGCTTTTCATTTGAAAAGCTGGGGAGCTTTCCCGCGCAGGCTCCGTCGGTACCGACGTACCCATATGTGATGACTTATTCCTGCTTGTTCCTAGAGATAAGTATGTCTCATTGGTTGTTCGAGTTGGTAAAATTACTGTATTAGGGTCTATTGTTTTGATATGACAGATGCAGTTCTTTGTTGCCTCCCTGAAGTTGCTGTCTTAGTGACCACCTAGTCTCGCCTAATAGTTGAAGGGGACTCCTCAGAGTTCTAGTCATGGAGCCAAGGTCCCAAGAAAAAATAAACCAATATATTCCCCAAGCTACGTAATTTAAAAGCTGTTTATACAACAAAAATTGCACCAGATAATTATGCAACCTGGGAATCTAATATAAAACATACCAACACCTAACACTGCACAATGGACTAGCATGGTATTAAATGTAAGGCGACGTTTTACTTACCAGATAAAGCACAGTTACTTACCTGTAACAGGTGATCTCTGGGAACAGCAGGAATTAGTCTTCACATATGGGTACGTCGGTACCGACGGAGCCTGCACGGGAATGCTGCCCAGCTTCCAATCAGAAAGATTTTGGCAGCATCCCTCGCGCCTGCGCAGTGACTTCCCGCCTTCTCCACAGCCTCTCTTCAGTTGAGTTTCAGAGCTGAGACAAAGGCGAGGAGAGAAAAGGAAGAAGATAAAAGAGATGCAACTCCTAGGGGAGGTGGGAAGGTTGTGAAGACTAATTCCTGCTGTTCCCAGAGATCACCTGTTACAGGTAAGTAACTCTGCTATCTCCAGGAACAAGCAGGAATGAGTCTTCACATATGGGGACTCCCGAGCTGGAGATGCCAGGGGGAGATCCCATAAAAATGCAAGTGCCTGGATCAGGGGTGCATTTTGTCTCCAGGAATCCCCGGCATCCAATGTGGGATGGAGGGCAGGAGTTGACAATAAAGGAGCTGTGAGGAAAGAAACAGCATAGCCAAGGACTAGAGGGATTTACAAACTACAGGAGTCCTTGGTAGATATGATGAGTAGCATTAAAAGACATTTAATGTACACTTAAAATATGCAGCTTACCTACTGTATTGTAGGAAGTAGAAAGCATGATGGAGTCTACTGGATAAGCAGTGGCGGAATCTTCAAGGTGACCTCTCAGTAGTGAGGATGAAGGTCCAGCCCTGGAGGTAGTAGATGATCCAGGTGTCAACTGGGTAGGATGTGACGTCAGGTCTTTAATGGAAAGCTTTATGGGAAAAGCTGAAAACTCCTTTAGGCATAAGGTCATTAACATTGAGGACTAAAGGAAGAAGACTGACGGAGTTGGACAACTAGCCCAGTCCTGGCGGGAAGAGGGGGGACTGGAAAAAAAACCCTATTCCCACTGAAAACAGTTGTGTACTCAAGAAAAAGAGGTACATTGTTTTTCCTAGCTGGGAGAGATAGGAAAAAATATTGAAGCTTGATGCTTCATGGACTTAAAGAAATAATGGAAGATGTTAGCACCAAGTGGTTAGTGGTGCCTAACAGTTTCTGCATCGAAATATGGCATGGGACGTAGGGCGACAGACTGTCTAAAAACCTCTAGGAGGTAAAACATGTAGTATAGACAGCAAGGGTGATAATGTGTAAGACAGACCAACCCTTAAGAGGCCCCCCATGAAACACATATATATATAGGGATATATACATGTGGCTAGAAGATATATGGATATATTTATATATATATATATAGATATATATATATATTTATATATATATATATATATATATATATATATATATATATATATATATATATACACACACACACACACATATGTACAGATGTATATTAGGATATGGGTGGTGAAATATATCAAATATATATATGATATACCTGAATATATGTAAATTTGTGGGGCATGGTCTAGCACCACCAGGGTAATGATATAGGTATGTAGACATATATGGAGATGCTACATACCAGACAATAGGTTGAAGATACATGTCTACCACCCATCCCCATAATTGTACATGGGGAATATAAAAGAAAAAGATTCTGTGCTCTACAAGAGGGTGAACCCACTTGAGATATTTAGAGAGAATCTATTTTCAAGGATTGAGGGATGCAGAAAAGCAATCTAACCAGATAACTGTGATGTTCACGTGAGAACAGATGAATATATGAATCTGTGAAGAACAAGGCGGGAGCTCCACAGAACACTGATATGGTAGATGTGGAGAAACGCAGGGGAGATACCAGAGGGACCTATGGAAGGACCCAGAGGTAGCATGCGTAAACAGAAGCCTTGGAGTCCCACGCAGAAGAACTGATATCTCGTGTTAACACCCCAGGTTAGAGGGGGGTGTGGAGAACCTTCATAAGTATAGGAAGGGTTGAGAAGTTTTTCCTCACTAATAGAGAAACTTCAGAGACAAGGTCAATGCTCTATAGCAAGGCCCTCATAGTAGAAAGCTTCTCTGAAGACTACAGAGAGCATTGTGCAGGAGAGCTATGAGATAAACTGACTGAAGTCAGGCGTGTTGCCATATCCTAGGAGAGGAGATGGTAGAATAATGTGAGAAAGCCTAAACGAGTAGGAGGATCCAGATAGTTTGGAATCACTACTGAGGCTAGACAAAAAGTTGAATAAGGGACTGGAACATGGGAAAAGTCCCAGTAATACCATCACTGGAACTCCTGCAGGCAGAGCTGCTGACGGAAACAGCAGAGATGTTGTCCAGTGCTGAATAAAGAAAAACAGAGAAGAAAAGAGAGGAGATATCTTTTCTCTCTGTCTGGGGAACGAGCTTGCTAAAGAAGCTGTTCAGTATGGTACCCCTCAAGTAATTAGAGGGTAACGTACCCATAGGGTAAGTCAACTGAAGGAAAAAATGTTCAGTTGGGATAAAAACTATCAGGGGATAGTTGCAACTGCTCTTCTAGGGAATAAGAAGAGGAGAAGGGTGTAGACCCTGAACAAAAAATATTTCCCTCCGACAGGTGAATACACTGAAAAGAAAAACACAGTGAATGAACCTCTAATATGTAGAAGTGATGTAAGTTACAATTCCCGGCCTCTATGGTCGCTGGGAATGCTGAGACTGGCCAGAAGTGGAGGACTTCAGACTAGGCTGAGGTGTCCCTTGCTTAGGTACAGCCGAATGATGGGCAGGAGATGAATGAAACTTTCTTTTCTTAGGGAAAGAAGGTTTGGTAGGACATTTCCTACTCTTTGAAGGAGATGGCTTAGAATGGTTTCTAGTGGAAGAAGAGTCAGTGGAGCATTGAGCAACCTGACGTAAAGCCTCCTTATTGAAGAGACCTTCTCCTGTACAAGGAGAATGAGCTAGTATAGTTTGTGCCCGTTTGCTCAAGTCTGAAGCCTCAAGCCAGGCTCTGCGACGTGCTGCAATGGCAATAGCAGAGGATCTGCTAACGGACTCAAAAGAGTCTATAGAAGCACGAGACAGGAACCAGGAGATATTCCGGCTGTGATTGATGAGCAAGGAATAATCAGTAGCCTTGGGCTCTGGTAAAAAAGGGGTCAAAAGAGACAATTTCTCTGTGACTTCCTGGCGTGTTAGACTCATGTGAAAAATATATGAGAGAACTCTGGAGGCCAGCATAGAGTTTTGGAAGGGCTGACGGCCAAAAGCATCGAGTGTTCTTGAAGAACGACCTGGCGGATAAGAAGAATGCTTCTTCTTGCTCTTAACTTTCCTCAGTGCCGATTCCACTACAAGGGAACGATGAGAAAGTTGAGGCTTTTGGAACCCTGGAGAGGGTGGCACTCGGTACCGAACCTCAATGTCTGTAGCAACTTAAGGTAGTCGTAAGGGCGATATCCAAACCCTGAGAAGGAGATCCTGCAGAGCAGGATGTAAAGAAAAAGCGTAGTTACTCACCTGTAACAGGTGTTCTCCAGGAGCAGCAGGAATCAGTCCTCACTTATGGGTGACGTCGGCGCCGACGGAGCCCTCGCGGAGCAATTTTCCCCAGCTTTCAAAGAAAGCCTTTGGGAATTGCAGCGCGCATGCGCGGTAGTCTTCCCGCCCGAAGGTGCCATCTTAGCCAGTCAGATGACATAGCTAAAAAAGACAGCATAAAAATTTGCAAAAAGAACATAAGCAGACGATTGCAACTCCAAGGGGAGGAGGGAGGGTAGTGAGGACTGATTCCTGCTGCTCCTGGAGAACACCTGTTACAGGTGAGTAACTACGCTTTCTCCAGGACCAAGCAGGAAGTCAGTCCTCACTTATGGGACTCCCAAGCTCAAGGCTACCGGAGACCCTAAGCACAAAAATGAGCTCCCTCTAGCTCAGCAGCACAGAAGGAAAGAATCTTCGCTGAATTATCACCCACCGGTAGCCCACATCCGGGATGGAGGGTAGGAGTTGCTCAGACCTCAAAGAGATTACGGAGGACTGCCTGTCCGAAAGCACTGTCCCTACGGGACTCCCTCTCGAGACAGTAATGGACCGCAAAAGTCTGGCTCGAAGACCAAGTAGCGGCCCGGCAGATGTCTGCCAGCGGAACAGAGCGGAGGTAAGCCACTGACGTGGCCTTTGCCCGAACGCAATGAGCCGTGACTCGACTTTCTAAGGCGAGTCCGGCTGCCCCATAAGCCCAAGAGATACAGTCCGCAACCCAGATGGACAGAGTACGCTTGGAGACCGGGAGCCCCAATTTATTGGGGTCAAAGGACACAAAAAGCTGCGCAGCTTTACGGTGCTCCCGCGTACGGTCAAGGTAGAAGTTCAACGCCCTTCTACAGTCCAGGGTATGGAGGACCGTCTCAGCTCGGCTGGAGTGTGGTCTGGGAAAGAAGGTTGGAAGTACCACCTCCTGATTCAAGTGAAAAGGGGAGACCACTTTAGGCAGAAACTTTGGGTGAGTCCGTAGGACTACCCTATTCTTGTAGAACCGAGTGTAGGGGGGATCAGACACGAGGGCCTGTAATTCACTTACGCGCCTGGCGGAAGTGAGGGCGATCAAGAATAGCGTTTTCCAAGACAGAAAACGGAGAGAGCAGGTAGCCATAGGTTCAAAAGGCGGACAGGTGATCCGCTGTAAAACCACATTCAGGTCCCAGTCAGGCGCTGGCGGGCGCAGAGGTGGTTTAAGTAGTAGGAGACCTCGGAGAAACCTCGCTACGAGAGGGTCGTTGGAGAGAGGTCTGCCGTCCACCGGCACATGATGTGCGGAAAGAGCACTGAGGTGAACTTTGACGGAGTTGGACTTAAGTCCCAGATTAGAGAGGTGTAGCAAGTACTGTAAGATCACCGACACCGGGCAGGAGAAGGGATCCTGAGACTGTTGGGTACACCAGACTGCAAAGCGACGCCATTTAAGGGCGTAGCATTTGCGGGTAGAAGGCCGTCGCGAAGCCAAGACGACCTCCTCCACCTCTGCCGGCAAGAGGAGAGGAGCAAGGACTACCCTCTCAGCAGCCAGGCCATGAGGTTGAGAGACCTGAGGTTGGGGTGCAGTAGGGACCCCTGATCCTGGGTGAGGAGATCCGGTTGCACCCCCAGAGGGATTGGATCCTCCACCGCCAGTTGCAGCAAGAGCGGAAACCACGGCTGCCTGGGCCAGCGAGGGGCCACCAGGATCATGAAAGCTTTGTCTCGGAGAACCTTGAAAAGGGTCCGAGAGACTAACGGGATGGGAGGGAAAGCGTACAGAAGGCTCCCCGACCATGAGATCAGAAAGGCGTCCGCCGCCACCCGAAGGGGGTGAGGCTGACGAGAGCAGAAGCGAGGAAGCTGCCGGTTGTGAGGACTGGCAAAGAGATCCACTGTGGGGAGGCCCCACCTGAGGAAGAGCTTCTGAACAATCAAGGGGTCCAGACGCCACTCGTGCGGCTGGAGGACCCTGCTGAGTTTGTCCGCCAGGCAATTTTCTTGGCCCGGGAGATAAACTGCCTTGAGGAGAATGCCGTGACTGACGGCCCAAGAGCAGAGCTTCTGTGCCTCCCGGCAGAGGAGGAAGGAGCCCGTGCCCCCCTGCTTGTTCACGTAGAACATGGCAACTTGATTGTCCGTCTGGACAAGGACGGACTGTTGGGAGGTCAGGTGGGAGAAGGCCTTGAGAGCTAGGCGGATCGCCCTGAGCTCCAGGAAGTTGATCTGCTGAGCAGACTCCCACTTGGTCCAGAGGCCCTGAGTACGTGCCTCTTGGCAATGGGCTCCCCAGCCCAGGAGGGATGCATCGGTGGTCAGCACCCGGGTCGGCTGAGGTGACTGGAAAGGCATTCCCAATACCAGGTGCGGCTGCCGGAGCCACCACCGGATAGACGAGACCAGCGGCTCGGAGACGCGCACCAGGTCTGCTAGGCCGCCCGTGGCCTGTCGCCACTGCTGGCGGAGACACCACTGAGCAGGCCGCATATTCAGGCGGGCATTGGGGGTCACATGGACGGTGGAAGCCATATGGCCGAGCAGTCTCAGGAAGCGCCTGGCGGAGACCAGGGGCTGGCTGCGAAAGCGGTCGGCTAGGTCCATGAGCCGCTGAGCCCTGTCGAGCGGTAGGTACGCTCGCGCCTGAGGGGTGTGCAGCCTTGCGCCGCCGCTGAACTCGAGATCCTGTGAGGGGAGCAAAGTGGACTTTGCGAAGTTGATGACAAAGCCCAAGTGCTGCAGCAGAGTCACCGTGCGGCACGTGGCGGTGGTGACCTCCTGAGCGGACGCTGCTCTGATGAGCCAGTCGTCGAGGTACGGAAAAACATAGAGGCCGTGAAGCCGGAGATGGGCCGCCACGACCGCGAGACATTTTGTGAAGACTCGCGGTGCGGAGGACAGGCCGAAGGGCAGTACTCTGTACTGGTAATGATTCCCTGCCACCACAAACCTTAGGTATTGGCGGTGGCTTGGGTGGATGAGGATGTGCGTGTAAGCATCCTTTAGATCCAAGGAGCATAGCCAATCTCCCTGCTGGAGGTAGGGCAGAAGGATTCCAAGGGTAAGCATTTTGAACTTCTCCCGCACAAGGAACTTGTTGAGGTTGCGCAAGTCCAGGATGGGTCGGAGGCCTCCTGTTCTCTTTGGTATCAGAAAATACCTTGAATAGAAGCCCTGACCTCTCAGGTGGTGTGGCACCGGTTCCACCGCCTGATCCTGCAGAAGACCTGCTAACTCCTGAAGGAGCAACTCCCTGTGCAGAGGGGGGCGCGGAGGCTCTCCGGGAAATAGGAGGGAGGGACCTGATGGAAGTGGAGAAGGTAGCCTTCTCGCACGACCTGAAGCACCCCGGCATCTGCGGTGATGCTGGACCACCTGTCGGCGAAGCGACCCCGCCGGCCCCCGGAGCGGGGGGGAACCCGCGGGGGGGGCGAGGCTATGCTGAGCGAGTCAAAAACCCCCACCCTGCTGAGCAGGGGCTGGTGGCGCAGGCTTGGGGGCTTGCTGCCTACGGGACCCGTTACCCCGTCCCTTGGCCTGCTGGCCCTGTTGGGGAGCTGCAGGGGCCTGATAATGGGGGTATTGTTTGTAGGCAGCCGCCTTCCTCGGGTAAAAGGTCTTTTTTCCCGAGCCCTTCTTTTTCTGGGAAGGGGCGGAGGTCTTCCTAGAAAGCCTGGTCCTGGTGAGAGTCTCAGTCTCAATTTGTGCAGCCTTTTCCGCCATGGGCTTGCCAAAGAGGTTTTCGCCTCGGCAGGGGACATCGACCAACTTGTCCTGTACCCAGGGCTCAAGGTCGGACGACTGAAGCCAAGCCTGTCGGCGGGCACCGATGCCGGCTGCGGCTACTCGAGCCGAGGCTTCAAAGCCATCATAGGCTGCCCGGGACATGAACTTTGAGCATTCCCGAATACCTGTGGACAAGGCTAGGAACCTCCGCAAGGGTTCCTCGGACAAACCAGCGGAGAAGCCGGCTAGCTCTTTAGCCAGATCCCTGAGATACATGCCCATGTAGAGCTGGTAAGTCTGGACACGACAGGCGAGCATAGAGCCCTGGAAGCACTTTTTGCCAAGGCCATCCAGGTTACGGGCCTCCCTTCCAGGAGGCACCGAGGAGTGCATCTTCTGGCTCTTAAGACGATGCATGGCCGATTCCACTACCATGGAATGGTGTGGCAACTGCGCCTTTTGAAAGCCAGGGCTCTTGCGGACTCGATAGATAGAATCGACCCGCTTGCTCAGGACCGGCGAGGAGGCCGGACTCTCCCACATGCGGAAGAGTAGTCGTTCCAGCATAGGAGGAACCGGCACAGTAAAGTGCTCCCTCGCGGGAGAGTCATACTGGAGGGCGTCGAGCTCTTCGGCTCGAGGCTCCTCCTCGGGGTCCGCAGGGAAGGCCAAAGCCTTGGCCATATCCCTAACGAAATCCGAGAACCGGGCATCCTCCGGGGGGGACTGCTTCCGAGGCTCGGACTCCGGAGAGTCCGATGGGACACACCGAGTCCGGAAAGAATCAGGTGACTCTTCCTCCTCCGACTCCGACGAGGACTCGGTGGGGTCGGCTCGGGCAGGGTGCGGCGCCAGCCGCCCCGACGCCGAGGGAGTCGGCGTCGGCGACCTCGGTCCCGAACGGGAGGCCGAGGGCGACCTCGACCGAGGATCGACTCGAGTTCTCATCGACTCGAGGATCGGCTCGGTCTCCGGGGTCGACTTGGACGTCGACGTCCCGGCGGTCGGGGCAGCGACGCCAGCGAAGCCAGCGAGCAGTGCCCGCTGCTGGTCCATGAAGGCAGACAATCTGCTCTCCAAGGCCGTCAACCTGAGTCCGAGCTCAGGCGACCCAGCAGCCCCCGACTCGGGCCCCGACGGCGTCGGGCCCGACGTCGGCTGACGCGGAGGCGAGTCCAGAAGGACAACAGGACTTACCCGGGCAGGCATCTCCGACTCCAGGCGAGGTCGCTTCGGGAGGTGATCCTTCTCCAAGGACCCGGGGCGGCTGTCGGGGCTATGCGACCTGGCCCTCGCGGAGCCAGGAGCGTCCACCGACGCCGCCCTCGCGGGTTTTTCCTTCCGTCGATGGTCCCCGGAGGGAGAACCCCGGTCGGAGGAGCTCCGTCGACGGTCCGAACTGGAGCCTTTCGACAGTGAGGCCTCCGACGAGGTCCGGGTACGGCTGGGGTCAGCGAAGATTCTTTCGCGCTGATGCCGCCGACTTCTCAACGCCTTCGAGGACAGTTTGCTGCAGGGCCCACAGATCAGTTCCTCGTGATCTGGGCCCAGGCAGCGGAGGCAAAGGTCGTGTGAGTCGGTGAGTGACATATTTCGGTCACACCGACCACACCGCTTAAAGCCACTGGCAGCCATCGGGGGAAAAAGGGCCCCTGCGAGGTCAAAGGACCGGGCTGCCAGGGAAAAAACGAAAACGAAAACTGACTAAGTCAGAAAAACCGAAAAAAGGATAAATACAGAGGAAAATCAACTTTTTCGCGGGGACAAGACGGGGACGTCTGTAGGGCTCCGCGGAAAAAAGAAGACTGGCTAAGATGGCACCTTCGGGCGGGAAGACTACCGCGCATGCGCGCTGCAATTCCCAAAGGCTTTCTTTGAAAGCTGGGGAAAATTGCTCCGCGAGGGCTCCGTCGGCGCCGACGTCACCCATAAGTGAGGACTGACTTCCTGCTTGGTCCTGGAGAACTGTATATTTTGCATTTGTGCCGGTGAGCCATGGGTAGGATCACAACCAGGGATAGAAATATTAAGAAAGGTTGCCATATCCAGGAGAAAAGCCTGAAAAGACTGATCTCCTATGGGAACCATCCCTGGTAAGGCTAAAGGAAAAACCTGAGCACCAGAGGACTTACAATGTACTGCACCAATGCCAGGTATCGGTTCCAAACTAGGCATCGGTGCAAGAACAGGCGTCGACATCGATACTGATACAGGATTAGCAGGTGAAGTCGCCATCGGTAACTGCTGCAGTGGTACCGAGATCATGAATCTGGGATCTTCGGAACTGCCTATCTGGAAACGACAGGGGTCGGTTCCAGGACGCGTCGATACGCAGCCCTCGAGACTAGATATCGGCTCAAGACTCGGCATCGGAGGAAGCGAGGCTATCGATGCATGTCGCGAGGGTTCAGACGCTGGTGGCAGCATCGGCGATGCCAATACCACCAAGGCAGCCTGGGTTACATCGATCAATACCGACGGTACCGAGGATACCCAAGGAGCACCTCTTGCAAAGGCGGTCCATCTCGATGCCGATGCCAGGGTATCGGAACCGATCGATGCCGGTACCGTCCCGGAGCATGGCTGAGATTGAGGGAAGTCAATGCGGTGCGTATCGATCGGTCCCGAAGGTACCGAGGATGCCCGATGACGATCCCTGGTGAAGAGTAGATTACTCGACACCGGTGCCGATGCCGGAGGCTCGGTACCGCTCGAAGCGGATACCACCCCCGCGCATGGCTCAGGCATGTTCTGTGAGGGGTGAGCCCCAGGAACATCCTGAAACCCTTTTAACGCTTTGGAGCCCGAAGACTCCCGCAGGGGTAAAGCCAATGGATTCTTGAGGGTAAGGCCGGAGCCGTCGCCATGCTGGGCATGGGACATACCACTCAAGCATTGACTAGTCTTAACAGACTGTTTTTGGGTTACCTGATCCTGTGAAGTAGAGAAACCGGGTACCCTCACTGCCGAGGAAAAAACGGTATTGAGGGAAACTCTAAATACTGAAGGTTTCTTCACAAAATTATCTCCTGAAAAGTCAGGGGAAAAAGGGTCAGGACCCACACAGTTGAGACACCAACTATTGGTGTCTAAAAAAAAACAGGTGTTTCCACATCGAATGCACTTCTTAGGAAAAGAAGGCTCCATGATGAAAAGGCCTAGTAGGCCTAAGTAGTTAAGGCAAAAAAAACTGAAGAAAAAGTTTCTCAGAATTTAGTCAAAAATCCACCGGCGATACCGGTGACAGCGGGAAATACAGCTGCGACCACAAGAAAACAAAAAACTAAAGTAATTAAAGTAATTAAAAAGAAAAGTTTCTGCGGTGACAGGAGGACGTCCTGCCGGCTCCGCGGAAAAACGAAAACTGAAGAGAGGCTGTGGAGAAGGCGGGAAGTCACTGCGCAGGCGCGAGGGATGCTGCCAAAAGCTTTCTGATTGGAAGCTGGGCAGCATTCCCGTGCAGGCTCCGTCGGTACCGACGTACCCATATGTGAAGACTCATTCCTGCTTGTTCCTGGAGGTAGCGTAGTTACTCACCTGTAACAGGTGATCTCTGGGAACAGCAGGAATTTAGTCTTCACATATGGGTATCGTTGGTACCGACGGAGCTTGTGCAGGAACGCTCCACAGCATCCAATAGGAACGCTTTTGGGAGCATCCCTCAGCACATGCCTGCTGCCTTCCCGCCTTTCCAACTCTCCCTCTTCATTTAAGTTTGTAGCTGAGTGAAAGGATAGAGGGAGAGAGGAAAGAGACAGAAAAATAGAGAGACAACTCCTAGGGGAGGTGGGTGGGTTGTGAAGACTAAATTCTTGCTGTTCCCGGAGATCACCTGTTACAAGTGAGTAACTACGCTATCTCCAGGAACAAGTAGGAATGTACTCTTCAAATATGGGGACTCCCTAGCTGAAGATGCCGGGGAGATGGCCCCAGGAAGTTGCCCCCTATAGTGAGATGGGCCATGCTTCCTCCCATGGATCTCTGGCATCCTACCAGGGTTGGTGGGTAGGAGTTGAATTAAGTCTGAAAGAGATGTTGAAGAACAGCCTGGCCAAAGAAGGGATCCCGACAGGAGGCTTTTCTAGGCAGTAGAGGGCTGTGAAGGTGTGCACCAAAGACCAGGTGGCTGCTCGACAGATGTCATCGATAGACACAGAGTGAAGGTTAGCCATAGAGGCTGCCATGGCTCTCACATTAAGCGCTGTGACATGGCCTTGAAGAGGAAGACACTTACTCTCATAAGTAAAAGATATGCATTGTGCAATCCATTTAGATAGAGTTCTTTTGGAGACTGGAAGCCCCAAATGACCAGAATCAAAAACAACAAAAAGTTGAGAAGACTTTCTATGATGCTGTGTTCTTTGTAGGTAAAAAGCCAAGGCTCTTTTACAGTCCAAAGCATGAAGGTTCCTTTCTGCATGAGGCATGAGGCCTCGGAAAGAATACAGGAAGGTAAATTGATTGATTTAAATGAAAAGGCAAAACCACCTTTGGCATAAAATGTGGATGAGTTCTGAGAACAACCTTATCATGGTGAAACCTAGTATAAGGAGGGTCAGCCACTAAAGCTTGCAATTCACTAATGCGACGTGTGGAGGTGATTGCAATTAGGAAGACAACCTTCCAGGATAAAAACTTTAGGGTTGTAGTGGCTAAAGGTTCAAAGTGTGGTTTCATGAGCTGTCCGAGAACTAGATTTAAATCCCATGCCACCGGTGGTGGCCTTATGGGAGGCTTTTTTAATAGAAGACCTCTCATAAATCTTGCTATGAGTGGATGAGAGGAAATTGGCTGTCCATTTAGAGGCTTATAGGAAGCTGCAATTGCACTAAGGTGGACTCTTACTGAATTTGTTTTCAGACCAGAATTTGATAAATGAAGTAGGTACTCTAGTACCGATTCCAAAGGTATGACAAGGGGGTTTAAGCTCTTTTGAGAACACCATATAGTAAAATGTTTCCACTTAAAGGCATAAGAACGTCTTGTGGAAGGTTTTCTAGAAGTCTGAAGGATATCCTTTACCTGCTGGGAAAGGTTAAGATCCTGCAGTTCTAGGCTTTCAGCAACCAGGCCCTGAGATGCAGGGACTGGGGATTCGGGTGTCATAGCATCCCGTTCTCTTGGCAGAGAAGGTCTGGTGCATACCCTAACTCGAGGTGCAGCTTGAGAGAGATGTAGAAGCAGGGGATACCACGTCTGTCGTGGCCACCGTGGCACTATGAGGATCATACGACCTCTGTCTCTCTGAAGCTTGAGAAGTGTTTTGGGGATGAGGGGAATGGGTGGGAAGGCATAGAGGAAGTCCTGACCCCAGTGAAGGAGGAAGGCGTCCCTTGCCTGAGAATTGTGAGCCGGCATTCTGGAACAGAACCAGTGAAGTATGGCATTCAGTGGACTTGCAAAGAGGGCTATGTCTGGGGTTCCCCAGATTTGAAATATCTTCGCCACCTGGTCTAGGTGGAGAGACCATTTGTGAGGCAGCAGTACTCGGTTGAGTTTGTCTGCCCAAAGGTTTTGAATACCTGGAAGATATACCACGAGAAGGTGAATTTGATGCTCTCTGGCAAGGGCCCATAGTCGTAAAGTTTCATTGCATAACGACAGAGAGCTTGTTCCGCCCTGCTTGTTCACGTAGAACATGGCTACTTGATTGTCCGTTTGGACTAGGACTGTCTTGAAGCTGAGCTGGGCATGGAATACTCGAAGAGCTAGATAGATTGCTCTGAGTTCTAGGTGGTTTATGTGAAGACAAGCCTCCTGTGGAGTCCAGGTACCCTGGGTGGAAAGATGGTGCAGGTGTGCTCCCCATCCAACCTGTGATGCATCTGTTGTTAGGGTGGCCTGGAATGGGGGTTGTTGGAAAGGAGACCCCACTAAAAGATTCCCCAACGATTGCCACCATTGTAGGGACAAGACCAGTCGTTGTGAGTTTGATATCTTGTCCGACAGAAATCCTGTGGCCTGTGTCCACTGTGTGGATAGGGTCCACTGGGCTGCTCGAATGTGGAGACGAGCATAGGGAACTACATGAACTGTGGATGCCATATGTCCCAGTAATTGCAGCAGTTCTCGCAGTTAGGGAGGACTTTTCCGCTGCTTGAGAAGCTAGTTGCATTATGCGAAGACAGCGGGGCTGTGGGAGGAAAGCTCTTGACTGTCTGGTATCTAAACAAGCTCCTATGAACTCTAGGGTCTGAGAAGGAACAAGTTGGGATTTTGGGAAGTTTATGACCAATCCCAAGTATTGGAGGATTCGCATTGTGCGAGACAGTGCAGAGCTGGCTTCTGCAACTGTGGGGGCTCAAATGAGCCAGTCGTCCAAGTAAGGGAAGACTAATATCCCTAGGGTTCGCAGGAATGCAGCTACTACTGCCATGCATTTCATGCATACTCTTGGTGCCGAAGCCAGACCAAAAGGAAGAACCCTTTATTGGAGGTGTTTTCACTTGAAAACGAATCATAAGAATTTCCAGTGATCTGGATGGATCAGAATAGGAGTATATGCATCCTTTAGATCTAGAGAACAAAGCCAATCTTGACTTTGAAGATATGGCAGAAGAGTTCCCAGAAAAATCATTTTGAACTTTTCTCGGAACAGATATTTGTTCAATTCTCTGAGGTCTAGAATGGGTCTGTGTCCTCCTGTTTTCTTTGGAATAAGAAAAAGGGGGGGGGGGAGTAGAACCCTGTACCCTGTTGAGCAGTGCTCCCCAACCTTTTTATCACCGCGGACCGGTAAACGTTTGATAATTTTTCCGTGGCCCGCTTGTTTTAATTTAATAATTTTAATTTAATTGTATTTAAACATGCCTTCAAAATAAAATACAGCTACCCCAAAAAATGAATATAAAGTGATTTATTTTATTTAACTCACTAGAATTCCACATCAATGAGAACCCTGAGCTTGTTTCTTTGCAACGAGACGGTTCCATCTGGGGGTAATAGGAGACAATGACACCCGAAGTGTGTTGCTTATGTCCAGTTTATTCCGTTGTTTTGTTTTGGTTGCTGTCACTGCAGAAAACCCTGCTTCACACAGATAGGTTGTTGGAAATGGTAATAAGGATTTAAGTGCTGTGGTGGCAATCTCAGGATATTCCGCCATGACTTTAATCCAGAACACCGGTAGAGTTGTTGTCTCGAATGTAGTTTTAAGGCCACCGTCATTTGCAATCTCCAGCAGTAGTTGTTCTTCTTGCATAGACATGCTAGATTCGCCTGATTTGTTGGCAAATGGGTCGTGGATCCATTCCTTACCAGTTCGTGGGTCTTTTGTGGTTGGGAAGTAGCGCTCAAACTCTTTTAAAAGCAAAGACAGGTGATCGTGCACCAACTGGCAGAATGAATGTTCAAGCTCAGTCTCGCCTAAAATCCCCGCTAATGTCTGAAACATGTCCAAAATGCCTCTGTTCACGCGCTGTCCCCACAACTCCAGTTTGGCTTTAAATGCAGCTACTTTGTCTGACAACTTGAAAACAGTTGTCATTTTCCCCTGAAGGCCCAGATTGAGTTCATTGAGCAGGCTGAATATGTCACACAGGTAAGCCAGTTTTGCGACCCATACCTTGTCACTGAAATGTGCTGCCAGCGGTGACTTCTTTTCTGAGAGAAATCTTTCCAATGGCTCTCGTAATTCAAATACTCTGGTTAGCGATTTTCCTCTGGATAACCATCTTATTTCTGTGTATAAGAGAAGGCATCTGTACTCTGCACCCCCAACATCAGCTCCCTTCTAGTTCCAGTCTCACCCAGCTTCCATTCCCTTCTAGTCCTAGCCACCCATCAGCCCATTTCCAGTCCCTTCATCGGCTCATTTCCAATCCTAGCCCCCCATCAGACCATTTCTAGTCATTTCCTAGCCCCACCATCAGCCCATGTCAAATCCTAGCTCCCCCTCCACTCAGCCCAATTCCAGTCCAAGCCCCCCCATGAGCCTACTTCCAGTTCTCAGCCTCCTTGTGCCCAAAAATCACCATATCACTGTCCGACAGCTCCACCCGCATGCCACGATGGACACGGACATCATTAACGTAAGTGCCATGAGTGCTGCAGTCCACAATGTAAACTCTCCAGTCTCCACTGCCACCTTCCTCTCTCCCCGCATGTATCTCTGCATGGACCTGGGAGATCAGATCTGTGTTTCTCTCAGACACTAGCGCCACATCACAGATATCAGAGCGCCGTCCCAAGCGAAAGGACACAGCATGGTGTCTCTGGCCGGAAGGTGTACAGATCTTGGGAGACTGGGCTTGTTGAGCCAGGGGATCCCACCAACCCCATCCTGAGGAGCTGGAAGCAGGGCTGCACCTCTGACAACATGGCATACAAGGGTCTCAGGAGCCAGACACTCCTGCGCTCCTCCTAAATTATTTCAAAATCTCTCTTCCACTTATGTTTACAAATATCACTAAACTAACATTGCTGGGGAAATTTGTTTTTCCTTTATGGTGGATTTAGCTCATGCCTTTCCAGAAATAGTTCAATGCAAAGTAAGCTAGATATTTAAGAAATGAGGGAAAAACAACCTGATCAGGAGTTTGTTAAACACACCATCATTCTTAGCAAGCAATAGCCGGAGCACTCTTTCTATTGGCTCCTATATAGCCCAGCTACATCCTGTGGATAAAATTACCTGAGATACCATTTTACCTGCTCCACATTACAAAATATTATTATAAATCTGTATATATAAAATTACATACATTTATATATGTGTATCTGTATGTAACAAATTACATAAGACCATTCTAAGTCTCATTTGTTTCCCCAGATGTGCGTGTGTTGCAAAGTAAAGTGCCCCTTTTCCCTTCAGGCCCAGGCCGACCCCCAAAAGACGGCTCCTTTGACTAGATTTTGGTCCTTTTCAAACCTGAAAAACCAAGTCAGGACTAGGAGGGGGTACCAATCTTACACTTCAGCAAACTCCTGCGCCTAACTTCCAGCGTAAAACACACCTAACCGGGACACATGGGTCCCCCATGCACCTACGCCCAGAGAACCCCTGGAGGAGGGGCAATTCCCAAGGAAGTATGGATTGCTAATTTGGAAAGATGTGAAAAGGGAAGTCTGACCCCTTTTATTACCACTCACATAAACGTATTAAACCGCAGAATGGGCCGCTCCCCTTCTCCCCCTTTCCTGTCCTACAGAGAAGTTGAGGGGGCAGAGCGTGCGCTGTCTGTGCGCGAACTGCATGAGCAGACGTGCACGCGCGCGCAGCGGCGGCGGCTCCTCCTGCCACCTGCCGCTTTCTATAACTGTCGCAAGACGCTCGTTGGGAAGCAGGAAGACTGTAGCTTCCAGGGTGGCTCTTGAGCGCGCGCACTCATTACGTCCACCTTCCCCCACTCGCTCCTTTGCTGACAGAACCTGTGCGGCTGGCTAGTGATGCGGGCTCGCGCCTGCAGATTCTTACACCACACTGGTCTTGGTAGAACAAATGTCACGACTCACATGTTACCCTACCTCCTACCTGTCACCGCTGCGCTAGGAGGAAGAGAAACGTTTCTTTCTTTCCGTAGCACGAGCGCTATTGCCTCTACGGCTGCTACCACAACTGCATTAGGAGTAGGTGACCTGTACGCGCATGTCATCTAAGAAGAAGGTGGGCTTTGAATCTTGGCGCCAAAAGCTGGACAGGAGGTGACCTAACTGGGAGACGGCCAATGAGGAGGCGGGAGGACCCACAGTGAAATTATTTAAAGTTCCTCGGGCGGCCCGGTACCGTTTGATCCACGGACCGGTACCGGTCCGCGGCCCGGGGGTTGGGGAACACTGCTGTTGAGGAATGGGCACTTCCTCTATTGCTTCTTGAGCAAGGAGTGTTGAGACCTCTTGATCCAGTAGATTGTCTGGAGAGGTTTGGGAATTGAACTATCTTACGATTGTAGGAAGGGGCATGCTGTGAAAATGAAGCTTGTCTCCCTCCCCTACAATGGATAGAGTCCAATTTTCTGTTGTTATTTGGTGCCATTTGTTGACAAAATGACAAAACCTGCCTGGAATGTTTAGGGGTTCTGGACCCTTCAGAGGCAAGAAAGCTAAGCTCTCTAGGAAGGAGTCAAAGCCCTTGAGGGAGCTGAGCCTGTGGAGTTGGTTGAGCTTTCGGGCCTTTTGGCTTCTTTTGTTGTCTGGATTGTTGCTGGTGTCCCTTTTGGGCAACTTGACCCTGAGCTTGCCCTTGCTGGGTACAGGATGGATAAACTACTTCTTTTTCCAGAAAAAGGGTTTTTTTTAATAGGGTTTCTTTTTGGCTGGAGTGGCTATAGATTTTGACAATCTGTCTAAAGTGAGATTGTCAGTATGTATCTCATTAGCCTTCTCCTGCCAATTCTTGCCAAAGAGGTTTTTCTCCTGTGCAAGGGATGTTTCCTAATTTGTCCTGTACCCAAATCTCCAAGTCTGATGCCCGAAGCCAGGCAATCCAACGTGCACCAATGGCAATAGCAGAGGTTCTGCTGATGCATTCAAAGCAGTCAAAGGCTGCATGATTTACAAACTTGGAAACGTCTTGAGCATGCTTGACAAGAGTAAGGAAGTCTTGTCGTTTGTCATCAGGGAGAAGGGGGCTCATAAGCTCCAAGTCTCCTGTGACTTCTTTGAGGAACATTCCCATATATAAAATATATGAGCTGATCCTAGCTGAAAGCATGGAAGCCTGAAATGTTTGATGTCCAAAGGCGTCAAGAATCCTGCATTCACGACCTGGAGGATTGGATGCATGTCTTTTTGCACTTTTCATCCTACGCATGGCTGATTCCACTACCATTGAATGGTGTGGCAGCTGAGTCTTTTGAAAACCAGGACATGGTGGAACTCGATACATGGTATCGAGTCTCCTAGAATGAGGAGATGTGGTCAGAGATGTTTCCCACATTCTGAGCACATTGGGAGCCTTAGGGTATTGGAGTATTTCCAATTCATTTGCTCTAGGTTCTTTTTCAGGAGCTACCGTGATTGATAGGCCTCGGGCCACATCACGAATAAAATCCTGAAAAGACATGTCCTCAGGAGGAGACATTCTGCGTTGAGGAGAAGTGGAGTCTTCCGGAAGAAGTACTCGTGTACCGACAGAGTTATCCGAGTCATCAGAATCAGAAGATTCGAAGCATCTCTGATCCCGATGTTCATGCAAAGCACGGTATCGGTATCTATCTTTATCTTTTAGCTCTTCGCACAGTCCGGCCTTTTCTCTCCCACTCCTCTATGACCACTCTTCTTCTTTCCCTCGTTGTCTCTCGTCTGGACTATTGTAACGCCTCCCTGGCCGCTCTCCCACTCACTCAGCTTCGCCAACTCCAACTAGTTCATCACACTGCTGCCTGTCTTCTGACCAATTCGTCCCGCTCTGCCCATGTCACTCCCCTTCTCATTCGTTTACACTGGTTGCCCATCCCTTTTTGTATTCAATATAAGGTTCTGACTTTCGTTCACAGGGCCTTGCACACCGGTGTCCCCCTCTATCTCTCTGATTTGGTTCACTTCCATTGCCCCTCTAGAGCTCTTAGATCAGTTCACGCTAATCGCCTTTTTCTTCCACCTCCCTCTAGGGCTCGTCTTGAATCCATGCGATCATCTGCTGGCATTAACCTTTAAAAAGGAGATAGAGCAGCTTTTAAACTAGATATTAGGGGAAAGCCAACAGTCGCCCAAGAGCGGATGGTTCGGAAGAATGTATCTTTGAAGGATACTACCAAAAGCAGAGAGGTCCCACAAAAGAGTAAAGTAGCCCAAAAGCCCTCAAGTATGGAGCAGACTGAGCTTAAAGATCCCAAATTACCCATGTCTAACAATAGCCAAATTAATATGAATAAAATACATTCTCTAAAATGCTTGTATGCAAATGCTAGAAGTCTAAAAAATAAGATGGGAGAGTTAGAATAAATAGCACTAAATGAAAGGTTAGATATGATTGGAATATCAGACATGGTGGAAGGAGGACAACCAGTGGGACACTGTGATACCTGGGTACAAACTATATCATAATGATAGAGCTGATCAAATTGGTGGAGGGGTTGCTCTCTATGTTAGAGAGGGCATTGAGTCAGAAAGGATTAAAGTTTTGCAGGAAACAAAATCTGCTGTAGAATCTATATGGATTGAAATTCCATGTAAAAGGGGGAAGGCAATGGCAGTGGGGGTGTACTATCGAGCGCCTTGCCAGAATGACCAAATGGATGATGAAATGCTCAAAGAAATCAAGGAAGCTAACAAAAGTTACAATGCAGTAATAATAATGGGTGATTTCAATTACCCCGGTATCGACTGGGTCAGTGTCACGTCAGGACATGCTAGGGAGATAAAGTTCCTAGATGAAATAAATGATTGCTTCTTGGAGCAGCTGGTTCATGAACCGACCAGAGGGGAAGCCATATTAGACCTAGTCCTTAGTGGAACACCAGATCTAGTGCAAGAGATAAGGATGTTGGGGCCACTTGGCAATAGCGATCATAGCATGATCGCCTTTGATTTAATTAGAGGAGGAGGGATAGTAAGGAAATCCACAGTACTACCTTTTAACTTTTGAAAGGGAGACTATGATAAAATGAGGAAAACAGTTAAGAAAAAACTAAAAGGAGCAGTTGCAAAGGTTAAAGACGTACATCAGGCTTGGCTGTTGTTGAAAAATACTATCTTGGAAGCCCAGACCAGCTGTATTCCACGCTTTAAGAAAAGTGGAAGGAAGTCCAAAAAACTGCCAGCATGGTTTAAAGGTGAGGTCAGAGAGGCTGTTGCCAAAAAAGCATCTTTCAGGAAATGGAAAAAAGAGCCAAACGATGAAACCTGGAAACAGCACAAGCACTGGCAAGTCAAATGCAAGGCATTGATAAGGCAGGCAAAGGGAGAATTTGAGAAGAAACTTGCTGCGGAAGCAAAAACGCGAAGTAAAGACCTTTTCAAGTACATTCGTAGCAAAAAACCTGTGAGAGTCAGTTGGTCCATTAGATGATAAAGGGGTTAAAGGAGCACTAAGAGGCGACAAGGCGATAGCGGAGAGATTGAATGAATTCTTTGTTTCAGTCTTTACTGAGGAAGATGTAGGGATGTTACCCATGACTGAAGTGGTATTTAAAGGTGCGGAAGAATTGAAGGAAATAGCGATACATCGGGAAGATGTATTACAACTATTAGATAAACTGAAGAGTAGCAAATCACCTGGGCCGGAAGGTATACATCCAAGGGTGTTGAAAGAACTGAAATATGAGATTGCAGACCTGCTATTAGTAATCTGTGAACTATCATTAAAATCATCTCTAATACCTGAAGATTGGAGGATCGCCAATGTAACAACAATTTTTAAAAAGGGTTCCAGGGGTAATCCGGGAAACTACAGACCGGTGAGCCTGACATCAGTACCGGGAAAAATGGTAGAAACCATCATAAAGAATAAAATTACTCAGCATGTAGAGAGTCATGACCTAATGGGAGACAGCCAACATGGCTTTAGACAAGGAAGATCTTGTCTTACTAATCTGTTAGGTTTTTTTGAAGGAGTGAATAATCAGGTGGACAAAGGCGAGTCGGTTGATATTGTGTATCTGGACTTTCAGAAAGCCTTTGACAAGGTCCATCATCAGAGACTTTTGGCAAAACTAAAGAGTCATGGGATAGGAGGCAGTGTACTATTGTGGATCAGGAACTGGTTAAAAGATAGAAAGCAGAGGGTAGGGCTAAATGGCCAATTTTCCCAATGGAGAAAGGTGAATAGTGGTGTACCCCAGGGATCTGTGCTGGGTCCGCTGCTTTTTGACATATTCATAAATGACCTGGAAAGTGGAATAACGAGTGAGGTTATCAAATCTGCAGATGACACAAAACTATTTAAAGTTGTTAAAACCCAAGAGGATTGTGGAAAATTGCAAGAGGATCTTGATAAATTGGAAGACTGGGCATCAAAATGGCAGATGACATTTAATGTGGACAAGTGCAAAGTTATGCACCTAGGGAAGAACAACCCAAACTATGGTTACACGATGCAAGGTTCCACATTAGGAACCACCACCCAGGAAAAAGATTTAGGCGTCATTGTGGATAACATGTTAAAACCCTCGGCCCAGTGTGCAGCGGCGGCCAAGAGAGCAAATAGAATGCTAGGTATCATAAGGAAAGGAATGGAAAATAAAACAAAAGATATTATAATGCCTCTATATCGTTCCATGGTGAGACCGCACCTTGAATATTGTGTGCAATTCTGGTCGCTGTATCTTAAAAAGGATATAGCGATTTTAGAAAAGGTTCAGAGAAGAGCCACCAAAATGGTAAAGGGGATGGAAGGATACTCCTATGAAGAAAGGCTAAAAAGGTTAGGACTCTTTAACCTGGAAAAGAGACGGCTGAGGGGTGATATGATAGAAGTCTATAAATTAATGAATGGCGTGGAACGGGTAAACGCAGATCGATTGTTTACCTTATCAGAATATAGAAAGACTAGGGGACATGCAATGAAGCTACAGGGTAAACTATTTAAGCCTAATAAAAGAAAATATTTTTTCACTCAACGTGTAATCAAACTCTGGAATTTGTTACCGGAGGATGTAGTAAAGGCTGTTAGTGTAGCTGGGTTTAAAAAAGGTTTGGACAAGTTCCTGGAGGAAAGTTCCATAAACCATTATTAAGAAGGGACCCAGGATATCAATGCTTGAACCAATACAAGCATTGTGGAACCTGTGTCTCTTGGGGAAACTGCTAGGTACATATGACCTAGATTGGCCACTGTTGGAAACAGAATACTGGGCTTGATGGACCTTGGTCTGACCCAGTATGGCATATCTTATGTTCTTTCTTCTTGGTCCTCGTTTCTGGAACTCTTTGCCATTAGCCTTACATCTGGACTCCTCCACCTCTTTTGCACAGCCTTCGACCTTCCTCCTCCCCCCTCTTCCTGCCGGCAACTGATCGTTTCCCTTCCCTCTGTTTTGTGTTTATTGTTTTCCTCTGTTATTGCGTTTAGTGTTTCCCTCTGTTCCTCCCTCTGTTACTGCACTTACTGGTTCCCCCTGATCTTGCACTTATTGTTTTCCTCTGTTCTCCCCTCTTTCTATTGTACTAACAGTATTGCTGCACTGTCTCTTATCTTCTCTACAGCTGTCCCTTTTGTAAACAAATTGGCGTTCCTGTTTCCTTTTCTTCAGTAGTCTCCTTTGTTTTTATTGTAAACCGCCGCATGCCTTTTGGTTTAGGCGGTATAATAAGTTTTAAATAAAGATAAAGATTCGAAGCATCTCTGATCCCGATGTTCATGCAAAGCACGGTATCGGTATCGATCGAAGTCGGCACAGAGTTGGTCCGGTACCAATTTGTTGATGCCCAAAAAAGTCGGCATGGGCAGAATTCCGACCGGGGCGGTACCATCGGTGCTGGTACCGGTATTGGTACCGGTGCTGGTACTGGCATCAGTATTGGTGTCGATACCGGTGCCCGTTGAACCGTCAGTAACGGTGTCAACAGTACCGCAGCTGTAAGGAGAGCTGCAAGACTGCGTTTGATAGCGAGGAATCTCTGGTCTATTGACGCTGCCGATGCTTGGGTGTCGGTACCGGTAGAAGCGGCCAGAACCCCTGAGCATGGCACCAGTAGTTCTGCCGAGGTCGAGAACATCCTGGAGCTCCGTTAGTGCTTTGGAGGCCGAAGCCTCCCGCCGGGGCTATTTTGCCGGTATAGTTTCCTCAAGGGCAATGCCAATGGCTTCTCGATGCTTAGAAGGAGATCTACCCCTTGAGGACCGGCTCTTATGTTTAGTTACCTGAGATCCATGGAAGGAAGATGAGGCTCTAGAAGACGTCGATGCAATGGACCTCGCATCTGAAGAAAAGAGGGTACCGTGCTTTGCAGCCCGGTTCTGTCTTCCTCTTTTAGTCATCCCCATACAAGAGGAACACTCTGATGGAGAATGGTCAGGGCCTATACATTTAAGACACCAGTCATGGGTGTCGGTGACGGAAATGGTACCACCACACTTAGTACATTTTTTAAAACCACTAGCTGTCTTTTCCATTTTTCAGGAAAATGGGGCCTAATGCCCAAAATGGCGCCTAGCACCAAAAGGAAAACGTTTCTGAAGAGAAACACTTCAGAAGTTTTTACTTATTTATTTATTTTATTTACATTTCTTATATACCGCACTATTCGACATCAGCACGGTTTACATCGAACAAAAATTCAGACAGAAAACATGTGTCTGAGTTTACAATAAACCGGGCAACAAACTTGGATAACGAGGTAATTACAAATAACAGGACAGCAAAACTTGGATTGCAAGGATAACTATTTACATCTTCAAGTTACAGAATACATGAACATGTAATTAATGGTCAAAGGACACCTTACTACGTGAGTTCTCCTGGTTCACTAGGTAATTTGGAGTCGCTATAACTATTGGAGAGGGGACGTGCTTCTGTGCTCTCTGGGAAGTATTTGAGGAATAAGTAATGTTTGAGGGCCTTTCTAAACTGAGTTAGGTTAGTGATTGCTCTGATATTTGTTGGTAAGGCGTTCCAGAGTCTTGGTGCACAGAGACTGAAAGCTCTGTTTGCTGTTGTTGAGTGCATCTTGTTAGTTCTCGAGGAAACATTAGCATATTTAATGCTGTGGATCTTTTTGATCTATTCGGGGTTATGGATTTGATGAGGTCGGTTAGTGAGGAGGAGGAGAGACTATTTACCGCCTTGAAAGTCAGTAGTATTGTCTTGAAGATGCTCCTGGCTTGTATAGGAAGCCAGTGTAACTGCTTCAAAAGGGGCGTCACATGGTCTCTCCTAGATGCCCCATGGAGAACCCTCGTTGCGCTATTCATTGCAAGCTGTAAGGGGTTCAAAGTGGATTGAGGGAGACCTAGTAAAATGACATTGGCATAATCAAAGTGAGGCATGATCAGAGCCTAGTAGATGCTACAGAAATCCTCTGGTTCAAGCAAGGGGCGAAGATGTCTGAGAGAACGGATCTTGTAGTATATAGCTCTTACAATGTTAGCTATATGTGCCTTCATGTCGAGGTTTTGATCGAGGGTGTCCCCTAGGTACCGTATTGTGGGTTTTGCTTGTAGATCAGCTTCTTTCACCTTCAAGTATTGCGGAGGGCTAAAATTCAGGTTTGACATAAAGAGCACCTCTGTCTTTTTATGTTGAATCCTGAGGTTTTGTGACATGAGCCATTTCGATATGGCATTGAAGCAATTGGTCAGGGGGGAGAGGTACAATTTGTCTATGTCGAACGGCATATAGAGCAGGACGTCATCCGCATATATCTTGCAACTTACATTGAAAGACCGGATGATATTACAAATGGGTTGCATGTATATGTTGAACATCAAGGCAGAGAGGGAGGATCCCTGTGGAACCCCCTGACCTTGGTGAAATGGTTCTGACATTTTTGAAAAGAAGAAGAGAGAACCGGCGGTACCGGTAGGCGTCGAGCGAAGGCAGTCACGACCACAAGAAAAACAAGTTTAAAGAAGAAATTTTCTGCGGTGACAGGGTATGTGACCTGTCGGCTCCGCGGAAAACAAAGAACTGAAGAGGGACAGTTGGAAAGGCGGGAAGGCAGCGCGCATATGCTGAGGGATGCTCCCAAAAGCGTTCTTATTGGACGCTGGGGAGCGTTCCTGCACAGGCTCCGTCGGTACCGACGATACCCATATGTGAAGACTACATTCCTGCTTGTTCCTGGAGATTTCCTTGAATCCAGCTAGACTAATCCAGACAAGAGGGTTGTGTTCCCCTACCAGCAGATGTAGAGGCAGAAAATATTTCAGAGGCTTCTTATAACATCATCATGCCATGAACAGCCTGAGTCTCTAGGGGCATAAACCAAAATCCGTACTCAAGTGTATGGGTGAGGATAACAAGGTTCAACAGAACAGGAACCATCACTATGTACAGGATTATTTTCAACAGAAAGCTTGTCAGAGGGGTATGAGCCTGTAGAACCAACCACTGAAAGTACAGCAGACCAAAATAGGTTGCAGGGCGAGTCCTGGACTGGTCTAACAGGACTCATGGAAAAGACATTACCTGATAAGAAAACTGTCACCTTCAATTTTGTCCTGCTAGACCAGTCCAGACATGTGAGACATACTAAAACTACAACTCTACTGGGTAGGAAGACGACGAGGCAGCTTTTAAGACCCTGGATGTCCGCCCGAGCTTGAACATCCAAGCGATAATGCTAGTCAGATGTAGGAAGTGAAGTCCATGTTGCTGCCCAACATATGTTCGAGGGTGCTTTTGCCCAAATGGAATGTGCATGCAAACCCTACAGAACCAGCCAGTTCCACAACTAATGCTGAGATAATAGCTTCCTTGATCCAGCATCTCAGAGAAGACTTGGCAACTGCATCACCTATACATGGTCTTGCAAAAAGCACAAATAAATGGTTCGATTTGTGGAAGGAGTTAGGTGAATAGTGGAAGGAGAAAGGTAAATAGTGGAATATTCCAGGGATCTGTGCTGGGTCCACAGCTTTTTAAAATATTCATAAATGACCTGGAAATGTGAATAACGAGTGAGGTAATCAAATTTGCAGATGACACAAAATGATTCAATGTTAAAACCCAAGATGATTGTGAAAAATTACAAGAGGAATTTAATAAATTGCAAGACTGGACGTTCAAATGGCAGATGAAAAGACTGGACGTTCAAATGGCAGATGAAATCTAATGTGGACTAGTGCAAAGTTATGAACCTAGGAAAGAACAACCCAAACTATGGTTACACGATTCAAGGTTCCACATTAGGAACCACCACCCAGGAAAAACGTTGAAACCCTCTGCCCAGTGTGCAGTGGCAGCGGCAGCCAAGCAAGCAAATAGAATGCTAGGAATCATAAGGAAATGAAAGGAGAATAAAACAAAAGATATTATAATACCTCTGTATTGTTGCATGGTGTGACCGCACCCAAATATTGTGTGCAATTCTGGTTGCTGTACCTTAAAAAGGATAGAGCAGAATTAGAAAAGGTACAGAGAAGAACCGCCAAAATGGTAAAGGGGATGGAAGGATACCCCTTTGAGGAGAGGCTTAAAAGGTTAGGGCTCTTCAAACTGGAAAAGTGAGAGCTGAGGGGAGATATGATAGAGGTCTATAAATTAATGAAAGGAGTGGAACGGGTAAACATAGATTGGTTATTTACACCAACAAAATGTAAATAAACTAGGGGACATGCAATGAAGCAACAGTGTAATCCATACAAGACTAAATAAGAGAAATTATTTTTTCACTCAAGGCGTAATCAAACTCTGGAATTCGTTACCAGAAGATGTAGTAAAAGCTGTTAGTGTAGCTGGGTTTGGACAAGTTCCTGGAGGAAAGGTCCATAAACTATGATTAAAGGGGACCTGGGAAATCCACTGCTTGCCCCAATACAAGCATTGTGGAACCTGTGTCTTCTGGGCAAACTGCTAGGTACTTGTGACCTAGATTGGCTGCTGATGGAAACAGGATAGTGGGCTTGATGGACCTTTTTCTGACCCAGTATGGCATCTCTTATGTTTTTATGTTCTTAACCTCCAAATACCGGAGAAGCACTCTCTGGACATCCACCTGGTGAAGGTTCTTATCCTTCCCTTGGCACTGCTCCTTAGAAAAAGAGGGCAGATAGACCCCTGATTCCATGGAAGGGAGACATCACTTTGGGTAAGACAGAAGGGACAGGGCTGAATGCATAACAGCCTCCTTCGAGAATGACAAGTCAGTGTCCCTGCATGATAATGCTAGTAGCTCAGAGATACGTCTCACTGAAAAGATTGCGACCAGGAAGACAGTTGTAAAGGTTAGATCTTTAAATGTGGACTGTTCTAAGGGCTCAAAGTGCTCCCACATCAAGGCCTGTAATACTAGAAAAGAGATCCCATGAGGGAGTGACTGAACACAGAGGAGGATGTAGGTGTCACATCTCCTAAACAAAACTGTACACCATTGGGATGTGCGGCAATGGACCACCCAGCCTCTGGTCCTCTGATGCAGGATAAGGCTGTAACCTTAACCTTCAGGGAACTAAGGCAAATACCTTTGTCCAGGCCATCCTGAAGGAAGGCAAGCAAGGATGGCAAGTCCGCCATATTGGGTCGAAACCGATGTCCATGGCTTCAATGCTCAAAGAGACACCAGATGAGCACGTAGGCTAGGTTGGAAGAGCCTCTCCTTGCCTTGAGGAGTGTGAAAACCATGGCAGGAGATCAGCCCTTCCAAAGCCTCTTAAAAGCAAAGCCAGAAGTGAAAAGGAAGTCAGGTTGTCCAGAAGCACTGGCCCTCTATGCAACAGCCCCCGAGCTGGGAGCAGTTGCAGAGGAATTTACTGTAGGAGTTGTACTAGGTCTCCGAACCACAGCCTCTGTGGCCAATCTGGCACCATGAGGACAGCCCAGCCAGGATGTCGCTTTATTCATCGAGCAGCCAGGGAGGAAATGTATACACTATTTTGGCCAAAACTGAACTATGGTATCAACGTCCTCGGAGCCTGTCTCCCTACAGTGACTGAAGCATCTGTGCACTTTGGCATCGGACCGGGTCACCATTAGATCCGTCTCAGGATGACTCCAGAGGTAAAGAATCTGTTGAAATGCCGCCTTACTCAGTTCCTATTCCTTGGGATGAAGAGAGTCGTGACCAAGGAAGTCTGCCTCCATTTTGTTGATTCCAGCGACATGCTGCACTGAAAGACCAAGGAGGTTCCTTTCCACATAGGAGAACAAGAGGATCATCTCCAGGGTCACGCCAACACTAATTCATGCTCCCTTACGATCGACAAACACCACTGCCATGGCATTGTCTGAGTACACCCGGACCACTCTGTCCTTGACTAGGATCTGGAAGTGCAAAAAGGCCAAATGAATGGCACTCACCTCGAGAAGGTTGATGGGCCATGCTGACTAATGGCTGCTCCAATGCCGTGAGCTGTGCAGCCCTTGCAATGGAGAAGCCACAAGTGATTGTCCATTGACATAGCCCTCCTCAGATGCTGTGGCTGGTGCCACCACCACAGGCTGGGTACCATCACTGGCCAGAAAGCAAGTCTGGCCTTGAATTCTTGAGAACTTGGAGACCAGTGAGACAGTAAGGACCCTCTGTAGTGGCCTCATATGAGCTTGCACCCAAGGCACCAAGGCATCATTTCGATCACCACTGCCATCAAGTCGAAAAGCTGCAGAATCCCAAATCCTGGAAACCTGCTGAGATCAGAAGGCTGCCAGTTTGGCCAACAATTTTTTCATACTCTCCTCAGCTAGGAAGACCTTGCCTATCTGAGTGTCAAAACACATTCCCAGGTATTCCAGCAATTGAGAAGGCTCCAGGTAGTGCTTTCCTCGATTGATCACCCAGCCAAGACTCTCCAGGAACAGCATCACATGGGTCAAAACCTAAGACGCTTCTGAGTGTGACCTGGCTTGGGTGAGCCAATCTTCTAGATAAGGGTGAACACAAATCCCTTTGCGCTTTAGCATGGTGACCACCACCAGCATGACTTGAGAATGTCCTTGTACGTAGTGGTAGAGAGGCCAAAGGGAAGAGCAGCAAATTGAAAATGAGAGCCAAACACAGTGAAACAGAGAAAGCAATGTTGATCTTCATGGATACGAATGTGGAAATAAGCTTCAGCTAGATTCAGAAACATAAGGAATGCCCTGCGGACGCACCATCTGGATCACTGATTGCAGGGTCTTCATGCAGAAGTGTAGGGTGCGCAGGTGAACATTGACTCCCTTGGGTTTGAGCATTGGCCAAAACAAATAGCTTTTCTTTGGCACCACAAAGTAGATGAGGCAGCAACCCTTGCCCCATCGGTAGGAGGAATTGGCACCACCACCCACATATAGAGCAACCTTTCCAGTGTGAACCAAATGGCGGACCTCTTGGTCACCGAACCACATAGGGAGATGATGAAGGTCTCCAGGATAGGCTCTCTGCATTACAGAATATAGCAATGCTGAATGGTGTCCAGCACCTAGTGATACTTGGTGACCCAGGCCCACTCCTGGTAGATAAGGCGGAGCCCGACACCCAGTGGAGGCAACCTGGAATGGGCCCCCAACCCATCATTGAGCCAGATGGGAGGTGGCAATTCGGGAGGTGGCAGAATCCCAGGAACTGCAAGCTCCACAAAAGGACAGAGTCTGGAACCAAAATCCAGAAGAGGAAGAAAAGGTGGGTCTCCTGGGGCAGTATGGGTAGTGTGAATGAGGAAAATGGGAATAAATTGAGGAGGAGGATGCCACAGTATGCTTCCCAGGACCCTTTGGCCTATCTACTGGGAGGTGATGAGGTTTGGACTCACCCAAATCCTTAACCAGTTTCTCCAAGTCCACCCCAAATAGCAGCTTCCCTTTGAAGGCAAACTTGACCAACTGGGACTTTGAGGATGTATCCACTGCCTAGTACTGGAAGCCATAGCCAATGTCACATCACCGTCGAAAGAGCAATGTCTTTAACTGCCAAGCAAATGAAATCATACATAGCGTCCTACAGAAAAGCTGTTGCCAACTCCAAGAGGGGAGAATTATTCCCTCTGGGCATCCAAATGGTAGATGAAATTTAATGGGGACAAGTGCAAAGTTATGCATCTAGGAAAGAACAACCCAAACTATGGTTACACGATGCAAGGTTCCACATTAGGAAACTCCACCCAGGAAAAAGATTTAGGCGTCATCGTGGATAACATGTTAAAACTCTCCGCCCAGTGTGCAGCCAAGAGAGCAAATAGAATGCTAGGTATCATAAGGAAAGGAATGGAAAATAAAACAAAGGATATTATAATGCCTCTGTATCGTTCCATGGTGTGACTGCACCTTGAATAGTGTGCGCAATTCTGGTCACCGTATCTTAAAAATGATATAGCGTTATTAGAAAAGATACAGAGAAGAGTCACCAAAATGGTAAAGGGAATGGAAGGATACCCCTATGAAGAGAGGCTGAAAAGGGTAGTGCTCTTCAACCTGGAAAAGAGACGGCTGAGGGGAGATATAAGAGGTCTATAAATTAATGAATGGAATAGAACAGGTAAACATAGATCGATTGTTCATGTCATCAGAATACAGAAAGACTAGGGGACATGCAATGAAGCTACAGGGTAAACTATTTAAGACTAATAAAAGAAAATATTTTTTCACTCAACGTGTAATCAAACTCTGGAATTTGTTACCGGAGGATGTAGTAAAGGCTGTTAGTGTAGCTGGGTTCAAAAAAGGGTTGGACAAGTTCCTGGAGGAAAGTTCCATAAACCTTTATTAAAAGGAACCCGGGATATCACTGCTTGACCCAATATAAGCATTGTGGAACCTGTCTCTTTTGAAGAAGCTGCTAGGTATTTATGATCTAGATTGGCCACTGTTGGAAACAGGATACTGGGCTTGATGGACCTTGGTCTGACCCAGTATGGCATATCTTATGTTCTTTTCCTCTGGGGTAAGAGACTGAATTTACCGGGGAAGAGCTTGAATCATTAGGCCCACACACACAGCTAACTAGAGGATAACAGAAGTTGCGAACTGATTCCTCAGAAGAGCATATATCTTACCATCTGGGGGATCTTTTAGAGTTGTACCACCATCTACCGAAAGGGTGGTCTGCTTCATGACCCCCATTGCACATCAACTCTAAGTGTGCTGAATCGTGCAGTGGCAAGGCATAAAGCTTCCTACAAACCCTCAGTCCCTTTACTGGGGATGTCAGACAAGTCCCACTTGGAGAGGATCATGATTTTGATTTCTTCTGGAAAAGGAAAGGCCGTCAGACTTCCGAACCCCTTGCAGGAGGGCATGGACCTGTGACCCTTGTTCTGCCACCAGAAGGTCAGTCAAGAACAGAATGGATGACACTTGAACAATCAGAACAGCCAGTTGGTCCTTCCTGAACAGGCGGATTATACTGGATTTGTCATGATCTTCTGAAGGAGAAGACATCTCATTCTCCAGATCGGAATCAGCACCCGAGGCTTTGGGACTGGATTCTGGGCCTCAACCAAAGGACAGGTTATCTGAATCTCCAGACTCCAACTTCACAGAGAATGCTTAGAAGGTGGTGCCCAGGTTGGGCTTCAATGCACCACCTGCTTCTCTTCTGAGTGAGCAGAAAGAGAACAAGATGACCTGGAAGCCCCAGGGTCTGAGGTGTCACACCAGAAAGACCAAGCTTGCTGCGGAAATGAGCAGAATTCCATGAAGGATAACACAGGGACTTGCAGAACCCTGCCAGAAATAGGGCCTACATCCTCAAGGGAGAAACAGTGCACCGGACCATTATGAGAAGGGGAGCAGCCAGAGGAGTGAGGGCTTAAGCATAAGGCCTGGAGATCATCTTTATCTTTATTCAGCTTTTAATATACCGCCCACATGTGAGTATCAGAGCAGTTTACAATATAAACGGTGCTGAGAAAGGAAAGGAAGCAGAACACCAATCATTGGATAGGAAAGGGATAGAATAAAGAGAAGGAACAGATAGGGAAAGAGGGGCAGGATATCACTGGGAGAAATAGGTGGGGGGTAAGGACGGAAAGGTGAGATCAAAGGTTGTGCAAAACAGGTGAGTCTTTAACCTTGCTTTGAACCTGATAAATAAGGGTTCCAAGCGGAGGGCCAGCAGGAGCGAGTTACAAAGTCAGGGGCCGAGGAAAAAGAAGGCAGAAGATCGAGTGGACTTCAGATGGGCCTGGGAAGGGGAAGGAAGGGACATGCGGTTACAGTGTTTGGACCTAAGCAAATGCGGGGGGGGGGGGGGGGTGGGTTTGAAGGCGGACCAGATTAGAAAGGTATTGTGGTACACCAGTATGGATTGCTTTGCGGACAAAAATGAAGTTTTTGTATTGAATTCTTGAAGCCACGGGGAGCAAATGGAGATGGATAAGGAGGGGAGTGACATGATCTGAACAGGAAGCGTGCGTAAGAATGCGGGCTTGCTGTGTTCTGTACAAGTTGGAGTCTGTGTAATTGGTACTGGGGGAGGCCAGCCAGAGAGACATTGCAGTAATCCAGTCAAGACACAACAAGGGAAAGGAGCAGAGTAGTCAGGGAAGAGGTAGGGAGGAAGAGATGGATGGCATGAATTTGCCTTAGAGAGTGGAAGGAACATTCGACTATAGACGATATGTGATCTTGGAATGACAAAGTGGAATCAAGGATAACACAGAGATAGCACAAGGAAGAGACGATAGGGATGGGTGAGGAGGAAAACAAAGGAACAACAGAGGGAGTGGGACCACCAAAGGTGAACCAGATAGCCATAGTTTTAGAGAGGTTAACATGAAGGTAATTAGAAGACATCCATGAATCAATACAGGAGAGACAGGCATTGAGAAGGGCAATGTCAGGGGCGGAGGAGTCAATGTGATTGGGAAGGATGATATAGTCTGCGTAGTAGTACGCGGAGATGCCATACTGCTGACCCAAAAGGGTTAGAGGGGCCAGGAAGATGTTAACCAAGAGTGGGGCTAGAACAAACCCTTGGGGGACACCGCAGGAAAGTGGGGTTACGGGTGAAGAGGCGGACCTGGAGAGAACCAAAAAGGACCTATTGGTAAGAAAGGAGTGGAACCTTTTTCATCGCCTCGCCCACTGTCTCCCGCAGGGAAGATAAGGCTAGGGTACTTTCCAATGACACATCAGAAGCTTCAATGCAACAGCTGCAAACACCAGAATCTGGCAATGAAGTTCTTGGCCTTCTTCAGACCAGGCAGCAGTAGTAGAAACAGAATTACCAACTGCACTGACAGCCAGGCAACGCGAGCTCAAGGTGCGCTGAAATAGTGTACTGCACTGCACAGACAATAATAGCGTATGCATGAGCTGCATGAGCAGTAATAGCACATGCACTAGGGCCACACTGTGTGCTACAAATGTGCACAGGGAAGGTGCAGGAAAAGCATGGGAAGCACAACCAACGCACTCAGGCAGCTGGACAAAGCAGGAAAACCCCATTGCTGAATAAACAGATGCCCTGAGAGGCCCACACTCGACTCGTGCACTGCACAGCAGATGAAGTTGGTAACCCCCCCCTCACAAAACAAGTCAGACAGATAGAGACTTAGTTTTGGTACTCACCGCCAGAGATCCAAGTACAGGTAAAGCCAAGCCAGACTCTGTGCTACTCCACTACTGATCATCTGTATAGTGCTAAAAGGCATACGCAGTGCTATAGGGACACATGCTCATCAGAGCTTACAATCTAGTCAAGACAGACAACATAACATCAGAGGACAAGGATATATCTAGGAGAATGGTAAGGAAACAGGAGATTAAGCGGATCAGGATCCAAAAGTGGCCTTGAAGAGGTGAGTTTTCAGCCTGGATTTCAAAAGGGCCAGAGATAAAACCTGACACAAAGAATCAGGTAATTTGTTCCAGACATAATGAGCAGCAAAGTGGAACGATCGAAGCCTGGAATTGGCATTAGAAGAGAATGGCACAGATAGAAGGAAAAAGAGGTATAGGAAACAGTTTAAATAAATGAAAATAGAAGGGATCTGCCAGAAGAGCAAAGTTCCCGAGGAGGGGTATAGGGAGAGAGAAGAAAGGAAACATAAGTGTTGCCATACTGGGTCAGATCAAGGTCCATCAAGCCCAGTATCCCGTTTCCAATAGTAGCCAATTTAGGTCACAAGTACCTAGCAGTTTCCCAAAAAGACACACAGATTCCATAATGCTTGTATTGGGGCAAACAGTGGATTACCTGGGTCCTCTTTAATAGCAGCTTATAGACCTTTCCTCCAGGAACTTGTCAAAATCCTTTTTAAACCCAGCTACACTAACACCTCCGACTAACCAACAGAGCAATTTTCCACAAAATAAAGGTCATTCAACCCCTACGCAACATCCCTGATCATTCAGACTTCAGAACTGTTGTACAAACCCTACTCATCCCACACTTCGATTACTGCAACTCCATCCTTCAAGGACTACCTAAAAAAACCCTAAAGCTCCTTCAAATGGCTCAAAACGTCTCCGCCAGAGTGATCATGAAGAAGAAAATCACTGAACACATCACACCAATATTAGCTGACCTACACTGGCTGCCCATAACTGCCCGCCTAAAATACAAACTACTAGTTACAACATTCAAACTCATACACAACATAGCACCATCATATCTAAACAACCTCATAAACACTCAACCCCTTTCCAGAAACAGAAGAATCTGCAATATAAACACCCTATGTATACCAAACAGTATCAGATCAGCCAAAGCCTGCACAAGTAAAAGAGCCTTCACTTATACAGCACCAACTTTATGGAATCAACTACCAGCAGAACCGAGATCAGTTGAAGACCTAAAAACTTTAGAAAAAAGCTAAAAACACACCTCTTCAATGAAGCATACGATCCAACTTAAACATAATGAACACTCCTAATTGCTAGCATGAATCAATGTCTTAGGAACCAAAATAAGCACAGCCACGACTTTTGCATATAAACTTGTATTATATTATCATACATGATATATATGTACGACCCAATATTGTATATATATTATCCCTTTTAAAATTGTATATATGTTATCCCTTTACTTTAATCACCTGTTATCTAATGATTATCACCTGCCAATCAATTATAAGTTTGTTTCACTTTAGTTGTAACTATAGTTATGTTATGTTTACGTTTAAGTTATCCGCTTGTGATCGCTGGAAGTAGCGGTATACAAATGATAAATAAATAAAATAAATAAATAATTCCTGGCATTTTATTTGCCTTCTCGGCTACCATTGCACACTGGATGGAAGATTTCAACGTGTTATCCAAAATGATACCTAAATCTTTTTACTTGTGGTGGTTCCTATCGTGGGTGGTTCCTATCGTGGGTTGTTCTTTCCTAAGTGCATAACTTTGCACTTGTCCACATTAAATTTTATCTGACATTTGAGCATTCAGTCTTGACCAATCAGCCTTACCCTCTGCTTTCTATCTTTTAAGCAGTTACTGATCCACAATAGTACACTGCCTCCAATCCCATGACACTTTAACTTCGCCAAGAGTCTCTCGAGGGACCTTGTCAACGGCTTTCTGAAAATCTATATAGACTATATTGACCGGATCACCTTTGTTTACCTATTTATTCAGACCTTCAAAAAACTATATCAGATTAGTAAGACAAGATCTTCCTTGGCTAAAGACTTGATGGCTTTCTTCCAATAAACTATGGCGATCTACATGTTCAGTAATTGTATTCTTTATAATGGTTTCTACCATTTTGCCCAGTTACTGATAGACTCACAGGCCTGTAGTTTCCCAGATCACTAGTGGAACCCTTTTTAAAAACTGCTGTTACATTGGCCATTCGCCAATCTTCAGGTACTACAGATGATTTTAATGATAATTCACAGATTAATAATAGCAGGAATGCAATCTCATATTTCAGTTCTTGCAACACCGTCGGGTGTATTCTATCCAGTACAGGTGATTTACTACTGTTTAGTTTATCAAATAGCTGTAATATATCTTCCTGGTTTATCAATATTTCTTTCAATTCTTCCGATGCATCACCTTTAAGTACCATTTCAATCATGGGTAACTTCCCTACATCTTCTTCAGTAAAGACCGAAGCAAAAAATTCATTCAGTCTCTCCGATATGGCCTTGTCCCCTCTTAGTGCCCTTTTTACCCATCTATCATCTAATGGTCCAACTGACTGTCACAGGTTTTTTTTGCTACGAATGTATTTGAAAAAGTCTTTATTATGTATTTTTGCTTCCACAGCAAGCTTCTTCTCAAATTCTCTCTTTGCCTGCCTTATCAGTGCCTTGCATCTAACTTGCCAGTGCTTATGCTGTTTCCAGTTTTCGTCATTTGGCTCTTTTTTCCATTTCCTGAAAGATGCTTTTTGGCAACAGCAGCCTCTCTGACCTCACCTTTAAATCATGCTGGCAATTCTTATCACCCATTATTATTACTGTATTGTATTTTTTGTTAGCTTCCCTGATTTCTTTGAGAATTTCATCATCCATTTGTTCATTCTGGCTAGGTGGTCAGTAGTACACACTCACTGCCATCGCCGTCCCCTTTTTACATGGAATTTCAATCCACAGAGATTCTACCGTGTAGTTTCCTGCAACACTTTAATCCTGTGTGACTCAATGCCCTTTCTAACAGAGCACAACCTCTCCAGCAATTTGATCTACTCTATCATTGCGCTATAATTTGTACCCAGGTTTACAGTGTCGCACTGGTTGTTCTCCTTCCACCAGGTCTCTGAAATACCAATAATATCCAACCTCTCATTTAGTGCTTATATATTCTAACTCTCCCATCTTATTTTTTAGATTTCTAGAATTTGCATAGAGGTCATATTTTATTCATAATAATCTGGTTATCAGTAGGCAGGAGTAATTTGGACTCTTTAAACTCTGTCTGCTCTGTACTTAATGGCATTTGGGTTATTTTTGTCTTTATTGGAAGCTCTCTGTTGATATGCCCTAACTTCAAACTTTGGCTAGTATCCTTCAGAGACAGCATAGTTACTCACCTCTAACAGGTGATCTCCGGGAACATCAGGAATTTAGTCTTCACATATGGGTATCGTCGGTACCAACGGAGCCTGCACGGGAATGCTCCCCAGCGTCGAATAGGAAAGCTTTTGGGAGCATCCCACAGCACCTGCGTGCTGCCTTCCTGCCTTTCCAACTGTCCCTCTCCAGTTGAGTTTATAGCTGAGACAAAAAAAGAGAGGGAGAGAGAGCGAGCGATACAACTCCTAGGGGAGGTGGGCAGGCTGTGAAGACTAAATTCCTGCTGTTCCTGCTGTTCCCGGAGATCACCTGTTACAGGTGAGTAACTACGCTATCTCCAGGAACAAGCAGGAATGTAGTCTTCACATATGGGGACTCCCTACCTGCAGATGGCAGGGAGATGGCCCCAGGTAGTTGTTAGGCCTTGAGAAAGGGCCAATCTTCCCCCCATGGATCTCTGGCATCCTACTAGGGATGGTGGGTAGGAGTTGATTAAGTCTGAAAAAGGTGTTGAAGAACAGCCTGGCCAAACAAGGCATCCCGGGCGGGAGTCCTTGTCTAAGCAATAGTGGGCTGTGTAGTGTCAGACGGCTGCCTGGGTGAGAATCTTCACAGTCTTGGCAAGTGCATATATCTATATGATTTGCAAGGGATTGTGGGCAATGCAGTTCATTCACACCAGACACAGCTGCTCACAATAATTAGTTGTGCTTTTGGGTAAAGCTAATAAGATATTTATTTATGGGGTTATTTCTCCCAACACAGATATGCTTGGTAGCACATAAATCAGGTTACTTGCTTTCAGTGTTAAACTTGGAAAAACAAAGTCAGGAAACAACATTTGAACTTCTCAGGCAATCAAAGCAAAAGAAATAAGACCTGGTTGGTAACAAACTGGTCTTTTCTGTAGGCTTTAGCTAATATTCTCTTAGCAATGTATCAAACAACAAACCAAAAGCCACAAAGAAAGGAAAAACTGTTCTTTTCAGGTTAACTTCTTATATCTTCCCACATAGATTCAGAAGTGATTCTCTCAGAGCACACAAGCAATTAGGTAAGGCTCAATTGCTAGCAGTTATCCAGCTGAAACCCCTTAGCTGGCTTGCTTTCTACTGCGTGGCTAAAAAATCCTACTCAGGAGCTTTTCTGAGTAGATTAAAGAACAAGTTTGTATTTCTTTGTGATGGTTGCTGTACTTTGTAACAGAAAATCACCAAAGGAGTTTAGACAGAGAGCAGTCCATGTAAACAGATTCTTCATCTGCTATCACCCCCTCTTCTTCAACAAGCATGGGTTCAATATCATGGATTGGCACAGATGAATCTCCCAATGGAGCACTTTTAGGAGAATACTTGTTTCCCTGCTGTCTTTCAAGGTTATAGCTAGGGCATAGATCAGTGTTCATACCTGAGCTTCCATTGCTGTTAGAGTTCCTCTCTATATAGCCTGGCCAGTATGTAGTCCAGTTCTTATGTCCAGCCTTCCAATCCAGATCCCTGGACACTGGATCTCTCTTCACATACCTTCTGGCACGGGTCTTAGGGTCCCTTCCACGTGCAGCCGTCTCCCTCACAGGTACCGTCTGGAGATTCCTAGCTCTGCAGCAGCACCATTCCTCTGGCTTTCCCCAGTCCAATGGTGTATGCTGGCCCTTGGAATGCCTCCCAGTATACGTACTGCTCTGGACTCTTCTAGACCTCTCAAAGGCTTTTCTCCTCTTTCTTCCAAAGGGTTTCTTTCCCTCTCTGTCCGTCCGGTTTGGCTTCTGCTTCTGATGATCCTCCTGATGATGAAGATGATCAAGCTCAAGCTGCTTCTCTGTAGAATAAACTCTACCTTTATTCTGCTTAGATGAGTGCTCCTCCCTAACACAGCGCAGCTGTTCTGGATCAGGCCCTGCCCTTTGAGATGAGTGCTTAGGGATTACCTCATAGCCCTCCTGATTGAACACACGTTTCCCCACTTCAGCTCCTCTAATGGCTGTTGGAAACCTGGTGCATTCTGGGACTGGTAGTCTTTTATGGGAAAATTCTGTTTTCTTATTTCTACCAGAACTGACAGGTTGCTTGTTCAGAGTCACTTCACCTTTTCTATAGCTCCTTCCTGAGCTATGATAAGCTTCCTTATCACAGTAGGTATGTACTGAAGCCCAAGTAGCTGCTTGACAAATGTCATCGATAGACACAGAGTGAAGATGAGCCATTGAGGCTGCCATGGCTCTCACATTGTGAGCTGTGACATGGCCTTAAAGAGGAAGGTTCTTACTCTCATAGGCAAAGGATATGCACTGAGCAATCCAATTAGATAGAGTTCTTTTGGAAACTGGAAGTCCCAAATGACTAGGATCAAAAGCAACAAAGAGTTGAGAAGATTTTCTATGTTGCTGTGTCCTTTGCAAGTAAAAGGCCAAAGCTCTTTTACAGTCCAAGGTATGAAGGTTCCTTTCTGCACTGGAGGCATGAGGCCTCGGAAAGAATACAGGAAGGTAAACCGCTTGGTTTAAATGGAAAGGCGAAACCACCTTTGCCATAAAGTGTGGATGAGTCCTAAGAACTACCTTATCATGATGGAACCTTGTATAAGGAGGATCAGCCACTAACGCTTGCAATTCACTGATGCAATGTGCTGATGTGATTGCAATGAGGAAGATGACTTTCCAAGAAAGGAATTTCAAAGATGTAGTGGCTAATGGTTCAAAGGGCGGTTTCATGAGCTGCCCGAGCACCAGATTTAAGTCCCATGCCAGAGGTGGTGGCTTAATGGGAGGTCTTGTTAAAAGAAGGCCTCTCATAAATCTCACTATGAGAGGATGAGAGGAAATAGGTTGTCCACTTAGAGGCTTGTAAGAAGCTGCAATAGCACTAAGATGGACTCTTACTGAATTTCTCTTGAGACCCGCATTTGACAAATGAAGGAGATACTCCAGTATCGATTCCAGAGGTATCGCAAAAGGGTTAAGACCCTTCTGCGAGCACCATATGGTAAACCTTTTCCACTTAATCCTTTCCAGGCCGAGCCCAAAACTCTCGGGATCCAAAATTCTGACTAAATATTCCTATCAAATGGTATATAATACATGACCATAGCAGAAGGAAAATCACTATTAGAACATATTGAATAAGACGGGTACAATTTTCCTGAAATATGCAAAAATTAACCCGGCTGCAGAATGTGGATTAAAAAATTTAAAGTAGGCCTTCAAAGGGTTAAAGGCATACGAGCGTCTTGTGGAGGGTTTCCTAGAAGCATGAAGGATATCCTTTACCTGTTGGAAAAGGTTAAGATCCTGAAGTTCTAGGCGTTCAGCAACCAGGCCCTGAGATGCAGAGACTGGGGATTCGGATGCCAGAGCATCCCATCCTCTTGGGAGAGAAGATCTGGAGCGGATCCCAACTCCTGAGGTGGACCTTGAGAGAGATGTAGGAGCAGAGGGTACCACATTTGCCGTGGCCAACGTGGAGCTATGAGGATCATATGGCCTCTGTCTCTCTGAAGCTTGAATAGGGTTTTGGGAATGAGGGGAATGGGTGGGAAGGCATATAAGAAGAGAGCATCAGATTCATCTCCTTGCGGTGTATCCTCCAGGCATCCAAAACTCTTGGACAGACAAACTCAGTCGAGTTCGGCTTCCACACGAATTGTCTCTCCATGCAGACCAGGTTGCCCAAATATTTCAGATTTGGGGAACCCCGGACATAGATCTCTTTGCAAGTCCGCTGAATGCCAAACTTCCCCAGTTCTGTTCCAGAATTCTGGCTCGATTTGTCAAGTATAGGACGGCTTCCTCCTCCACTGGGGTCAGCAATTCTTATATGCCTAAATGTGGCGGTACTATTTCCGTCACCGACACCCATGATTGGTGCCTCAAATGTTTAGGTCCTGACCACTCTATTTCAGAGTGCCACTCCTGTGGAATGATGTCAAAAAGGGGTCAGCAGAAACGAGCTGCTAAACTTAGTACCCTTTTTCCCTCAGACGTGGCGTCTGTTGCATCGATGTCCTCCAGGGCCTCATCTTCCTCCCATGGATCTCAGGTAACTAAACATAAATCTAGCAGGTCCTCAAAAGGTAGATCTCCTAAGTATCGAGATGCCCCTGGCATTGCCCTTGAGGAATTTTCATCAGCAAAACTGCCCCGGCGGGAGGCTTGGCTTCCAAAGCACTAACGGGGCTCCAGGATGTTCGAGGCCTCAACCTCGACAGAACTACTGGCGCCAGGCTCTGGGGTCCCGGCTGCTTCTACCGGTACCGACACCCAAGCATCGGCAGCATCGATAGACCAGAGATTCCTTGCTATCGAATGCAGTCTAGCGGCTCTTCTCATGGCTTCGGTACCGTTGAAACCACTTCAGACACCTCAACCGATACCGGAACCGGTACAGACTGCATTAGCATCGGTGGGTATGCCACCCATACCGAGTCATGCCTATGTATCCGGCATCTGCAGATCGGTACTGGAACAACCCGATACCGACTTCGATCGATACCGGTAACATGCTTTGCACGATCACCGGGATCGGAGGTATTTTGAATCCTCTGAGTCTGAAGACTCCAAAGACTCTGCCGATACAAAAGTACTTCTCCCCGAGGATTCCTCTTCTCCTCAGCGCAGAATGTCTCTGCCAGACGATATGTCCTTTCAGGACTTTATCCGTGATGTGGCCCGAGGCCTTTCCATCACAGTAGCCTCCTGAAAAAGAGCCTAGGGCAAAGGAATTGGAAATTCTCCAATATCCTAAGGCTCCCAAAGAGGCAGCTACTCTGCCTATTCATGAGATTTTACATGATCTTTTGCTAAGGATGTGGGAAACACCTTTAACCACATCTCCTCATTCTCGAAGACTCGATACCATGTATCGAGTTTCACCTTGTCCTGGCTTTCAAAAAAACTCAATTACCATACCATTCAATGGTGGTTGAATCAGCCATGAGAAGGATGAAAAGTGCAAAGAGACATGCATCCAATCCTCCAGGTCGTGAATGTAGGACTCTCAATGCCTTTGGGCGTCGATGCTTCCATGCTCTCAGCTAGGATCAGTTCCGATATCTCGTATTTGGGAATGTTCCTTAAAGAGGTCACAGGAGACTTGGAGCTTATGAGCCCCCTCTTTCCTGATGACAAAAGGCAAGACTATCTTACTCTAGTCAAACATGCTCAGGATGTTTCCAAGACTGTAAATCGTGCAGCCTTTGACTGTTTTGAGTGCATAAGCAGAACCTCTGCTATTGCCATTGGTGTATGTCGGATTGCCTGGCTTCAGGCATCTGACTTGGAAATTTGGGTACAGGATAAATTAGGAAACATTCCTTGCACAGGAGAAAATCTCTTTGGCAAGAATTGGCAGGAGAAGGCTAATGAGATGCTGACAATATCACCCTGAATAGATTGTCCAAATCTACAGCCGATCCTGCAAGGAAAAAATCCTCTAAGAAACCATTTTTCAATAAGAAAACGTTTTATCCTTTCTATAACCAACAGGGACACCGTCCAGGTCAGACTGCCCAAAAGGGACAACAGCAACAACCTAGACAACAAAAGAAGCCAAAAGCTGCAAAACCTCAGCCACCTCAGCAGGCTCTGCCTCCTCAGGAGCTTTGACTCTTTTCTAGAGAACTTTGCCTTCCTGCCTCTGAAGGTCCAGAACCCTCAACCATCCCAGGCAGGTTATGTCATTTTGCCCACAGATGGTACCAAATAACAGCAGAAAATTGGACTCTGTCCATTGTACGAGAGGGGTACAAGCTTCATTTTCACAGCATGCCCCCTCCTACAATAGTAAGACAGTTCAATTCTCAGACCTCTCTCGACAGTCTCCTAGGGCAAGAAGTCACAATGCCCCTTGCTCAAGGAACAATAGAGGAAGTACCCATTCCCCATGGCGGTACTGGTATGGCATCAAAGGAAGGCAGACGCGACCACAAAAACAAAGATTAAAGACGAAAATTTTTCTGCGGTGACAGGGTATGTGACCTGTCGGCTCCACGGAAAACGAAGAACTAGAGAGGGACAGTTGGAAAGGTGGGAAGGCAGCACGCAGGCGCTGTAGGATGCTCCCAAAAGCTTTCCTATTGGACGCTGGGGAGCGTTCCCGCGCAGGCTCCATCAGTACCGACGATACCCATATGTGAAGACTACATTCCTGCTTGTTCCTGGAGATTACATCATTCCGAACCATGCACTCTTGGGCGACTGTTGGCTTTCCCTATTATCTAGTTTAAAAGCTGCTCTATCTTCTTTTTGAAGTTTAATGCCAGCACTCTGGTTTCATGCCAATTAAGGTGGAGCCCATCCCTTTGGAAAAGCCCCTCCTATCCCCAGAATGTTCCCCAGTTCCTAACAAATCCAAAACCCTCCTCTTTGCACCATTGTCTAATCCGCATATTGAGACACTCGAGCACTGCCTGCCTTTTGGGTCCTGTGCGTGGAATGGGAAGCATTTCTGAGAATACTACCCCGAAAGTTCTGGATTACAATTTTCTACTTGCAAGCCTAAATTTAACCTCCAGAACCTCCCCTACCACACTTTCCTATGTCACTGGTACCAAAATGCACGAAGACAGCAGACTCTTCCTCAGCACTAACACCTTGTCTAGGTGACGAATGAGGTCCACTACCTTCGCACCATGCAGGCATGTTACCAGGCGATCCTCACTTCCACCCAGCTATCTACATGCCTAATGAGCAAATCATCAACTATAGCGGCTGTCCTAACCCTCCGCTCATGTGCATATGGCCCTGGAGAAACCTCCTTGCTGCGAGTGTGTTTTACATACCTGGAGGACAGGTCCTAGCTACAGGATTGCTTCCTGCCACACCAGGGTGATCCTCTCCTGTCACGTGACTTCTCTCCTCTATGGCAACAAGGAAGTTGCCAGACTGGAAGTGGGACTTCAGTAGTATGTCCCTGTAGTTCTCATCTATATACTTCTCTGTCTTCCTTATGTCCTCCAAGTCTGCTACTCTATCCTCCAGAGATCGGACTTGTTCCCTGAGAGCAAAGAGCTCCTTGCACCTAGTGCACATGTAGGACCCCTCTCTAACTGGGAGAAAATCATACATGTGACACTCAATGGAAAAAACTGGAAAACCCCCATCTTGCTGCTGGAGTGCTGTCTGCATCTTAGTTTTAAGGATTTGTTCAGATATCTATCTTCTTTCTCTATAAATTGGCAAAATTTGTCCCTTCCTTTCTACACACATTACTAAGACACTTATCCACTCTTTAGTCAGCTTCCGTCTACTTCCTCTGTGCTGGTCTCCCTCTGAATTCTCTCTCTCACCTTCAATTTTTAACATCTTTGTTAGTGATATAGCGGAAGGGCTGTCGGGTAAGGTTTGCCTCTTTGCGGATGATACCAAAATCTGCAATAGAGTAGACACCCAGGAAGGTGTAGATAACATGAGGAGGGATCTAGCTAAGCTTGAAGAATGGTCTAGAATTTGGCAGCTGGGATTTAATGTTAAAAAATGTAAGGTCATGCATTTGGGCTGCAGCAATCCAAGGGAGCAATACAGTATAGGAGGTGAAGTACTTTTGTCCACTAAAGAAGAGCGGGACCTAGGCGTGGTTGTGTCTGATGATCTTAAAGTAGCTAAACAGGTAGAAAAGGCGATGGCAAAAGCTAGAAGGATGCTTGGGTGCATACGGAGAGGAATGGCTAGCAGAAAAAAGGAGGTGATAATGCCTTTGTATAAGTCTTTGGTGCGACCTCATTTGGAGTATGGTGTGCAATTCTGGAGACCGCACCTTCAAAAGGATGTGAACAGGATGGAGTCGGTGCAGAGGGTTGCTACTAAAATGATTAATGGGCTTCATTATAAAGCATATGAGGACAGACTTAAGGATCTTAATATGTACACCTTAGAGGAAAGGCGGGATAGAGGTGATATGATTGAGATGTTTAAATACCTCCGTGGCATAAATGTTCAGGGAGAGAGCCTCTTTCAATTGAAAGCAAGTTCTGCTACGAGGGGACATGGGATGAGGGTGAAGGGAGATAGATTCAGGAGTGATATGCGGAAATATTTCTTGCCGGCAAGAGTAGTGGATCCGTGGAATAGTCTCCCAGTGGAGGTGGTAGAGATGAGGACAGTAACTGAATTCAAAAAAGCATGGGACCAACACAGAGGATCTCTAAAGGTAAAAAGTGGACTGTTGTAGTTGTTATGGAAGGACAGACTAGATAGGCCTTGTGGTCTTTTTCTGTCATCATGTTTCTATGTTTCTATGTTTCAATTTGTTCAAAACTCAGCTGCACGCTAATATTCTGCCAGCCTTGATATGTTCATATAATCCCTCTTCTCAAGTCACTTCATTGGCTCCCTATGCATTTCTATATCTAGTTCAAACTTCTCCTACTGACCTATAAATGCACTCATTCTGCTGCTCCTCATTACCTTAAGATTAATTATTCTTGAGATGCACAAAGCCCATTTATCATATAAGGTATAGATGTATTAGTATAATTATCCCCTGCAAACCTAAGTAAGCAAGCAAGGGGATACTTATACTAATACATCTATACATCCATCATCAGCAGGATTCAAGAGAAATCGTCCAGTGGTATGCCCATCCTCAGATGACGGGGCTGTAGCCACCACCGGGAGGCTGGCCTTCGCCATCAATGGGAGTGGAAACCTGCGCTCAAACTCCTGAGAACTAGGGGACCACAGAGTCAACAAGGACCACTAGAACAGTCATACATGAGCACACGCCCATGGCACCATCTCTATGGTTGCCACCATTAAACCGAGGAGCTGAAGATAATCCCAGACTCTGGGGGCCTGCTACGTACAGAACAGCACCAGGTAATCCAACAGTTTTCTGACTTTCTCCTCTGGCAGGAAAATTCTGCCCACCTATGTGTCGAAACGAGCTCCCAGAAACTCCAAGATCTGGGAAGACAAAAGCTGGCTCTTTTCCAGAATGATCACCCATCCGAGGCTTTCCAAAAAGGACACCACTTAGATGCTTCTGACAGGGAAAGGACTTGGCAGAGCCAGTCATCCAGATAGGGATAGATGCAGATCCATTGGTGCTGCAGCCACCACCATGACCTTGGAGAATGTCCTCGGGGTGGTAAAGAGTCCGAAAGAGGGGGAGGGGGGGTGGCGGTGAACTGATAGTGAGAGCCAAGCCCAGCAAAACACAGATACTTTGCTGATCCACCCTGATTGAGATATGAAAATATGCCTCAGCCAGATCCAGAGAAGCCAAGAATTCCCCTCAGTGCACTGCTTGAATCATAGAGCGCAATGTTTCCATCTGAAAGCACAGGACATGCAAGGGTCCCTTGAGGTCCAGAATGGGCCGGAAGGAATCGTCCTTCTTTGGCACGCTCATCTGGGGAGATGGGCATCAGCACCTTTAGGCAAAGCAACTTGTCCAAGGTGGTCCATACAGCGGCACCTTTGATTGCAGACCCATAAGAGGAAATGAAGGCATCGGGAATCGGTTCTTTGCCTTACAGGACACATCCAAACTGAATGGTGTCTAGCACTCAGATCTTTGATAACCCAGGCCTATTCCTGAAAGAAAAGGCTGAGCATGCTTCCCACTGGAGGCACCAGGGAATGGGTACCCAAACCTTCACTGCGAAGCCCAGGATGGTCCTGCTGTGGAGGGGAGTGTGTCCCTGGGCCCCACAAAAGGACTGAGAATGAGCTCAGGACCCTGAAGCAGAGGGGAAGAAAGGTTTACCAGGTCAGTAATGACAATAGTCCCCGAGACCCCCAGGAATCCAGTCAGTGCATCTTTACTGGTTGGGTGGAGGCTGACAGGAAAGTGGCACTAGCTTGCTTCACAGATCCCTTAGACCCATTTTCCAGGAGGCGGTAAGATTGTCTCGACTAGGTCCTTCACCAACTTCTCAAAATCAGTTCCAAACAGAAATTTCCCCTTAAAGGCCAGTTGAGTCAAATGGGCTTTGGAGAATGTGTCCATTGCCTAGTGCCGGAGCCAAATCCCAAACCATGACATAGTTGTCAGGGCACCATCCCTGGCTGCCAAACGTATCTGGTCATATATGGCATCAGAAACGAAGGCCGAAGCAGACTCCAAAAGAGAGGAAATTTCATCAGGAGAAGTGACTGAATCAACTGGAGCAGGACTCAATGCGCCAGACTGGTAATATGCCAGCCGTAGGATAGCTGCCACCACAGCAAACTGGCTCCTCAGCAAGGAATCTACCTTGTGGTCCAGAATATCCTTTAAGGCCGATCTGCCTTCCGTGACTTGTGTATCCACCTTGGGAATGTCAAACCACTCCACACTCCTGTTCTGGAAGAGCGTAGATCTTCTTGTACGCCCTTAATCCTTTAGGTAGGGAAATGGGGGATTCCCACTCCAACTGAATCATATCCTTGATCACCTCTGGGAATGGGAAGACAGCAGTGGATTTTCACACTCCTTGAAGAAGCTGGTGTATCTTCGGTTCCTGCTCTGTGCTGGAGGCGTCCAAGTTCAAGGTGGATGTGACAGTGGTAATCAACGCTGCCAGCTCCTCCTTCCAGAATAGGTGTATCATGCCGGCTCTGCATAATCTTCTGAAGGGGAGAACACTTCCTCGTCCACATCAGAGCCCAGCACTGATTCATCTTTGTCTGAGGCACAGTCAACATCTTGGATGGCTCCCAACTGTTCCGCATCTCCAGGGAGCGCTCCACGATGGGGAAGCTTAGCCAAAGTTAACTGAACAGAGCTTCTACTTTCAGCCTGCCCGGCACAAGACTGCACCTAGGGCATCCAGAGGCTGCAGGGTCTGAATTTCCACACTAGAAAGACCAGGCCTGTTGCAAAAAGGAAAAGAATTCCGGGGCAGACAATCCGGAATCCAAAAGCTCTCCTCTCGAATAAGGCTCCCCAGCACCTGGGGGCATAGTTGCCACAGATCCCCAAGAGGACAAAGAGTGGCCCACAGCATGGTTGCCGGAGCCTCCATCAGCTTAATATCCTTACCCATAGTGCCAACTTTCACCTCCTGCCCTGAGACAAGGAAGAGCGAACTAACCGCATCTCTTGGCTGAGAAGGAGAAGGCATGCCCTCCAAGGGTGACCCAGAGGTTGCCATGCAGGAAAGGCAGAGCCCAGAATCGAAGAATGAGGTTTCTCACTTGCAACAGGTCAAGCAACATGTCCTGGAAGGGGACAGAGAGTTAAGGTAATTATTAAAAGAGCACTTGCTAAGGCTGCGTTGGCCCACAAGCATGCATTAACTGCGCTTTTACATTACATGCATTAAAAGCGCTAGGGAAAGAGCGTGTGTTGGAGCCAATTGGGTGGAATGTGCATTAGGACTGCATGACCACCAGGTGCACAATAGGCAAAAAGGTTAACGCCGCATGCACAAAATGGCAGGAAAATCCCCACACAGTGCCAAGAGCCGTTAGCAGTCCACCCCTAATTGCATCCCTCAGAGGCAGAACCGGAAGCCCCCAAACAAGGACAATCACAAGGTCAAGTCTTGGTACTCAGCACCTGAGAACCCTGGACATAGGATTCGTGCAGGGCTCAGCTCTACTCCCCAAAAACTGCTTCACTGGTTGGCTTTGTTTTCACAGCACTATATGGAAGGTGGCAGGCACACAGATCCCTCTGAAAGCCTTCTGCAATCTTTGGGAGAGAGCAGGGGGGATAGAGGAGGAGGGAGGGGGTGCTGAAGTTTTGTGAGGCTGCTGTACTCTTCCAGATCCTTCCAATTTGTTGCTGCTCAACAGACCCTTATGATAAGGGCATAGGGCTGAACCAATTTTCCCTCCTTCTATGGCTACTGAAAAGACTGCAGTCTATTTCGTGCATAAGTGAGTCACTTTTCTGTACTTAAGGTGGTCATTCACGAGCATTTAATCAATCTCTTTTCCTCTCAATCATCAGATTTTCAACAGACAGGAGAAAATCCATCCACCATCTGCTGGAGACAAAGTAGTACTGAAGGGACCTCTGGTGGCTGAGATGAATAGAAGCATAGGAGTGATGTCATTGAAATCTGACTTTTCATGGGTTCTTTGTCTCCACCAACTGATGAAAGAGCAACAATTATAGCATAGTTTACGATACCAAAATTCAAATTAGATATAATAATTTAATTTCCATATTGTCCTGCTAGACCAGTCCAGACAAGCGAGTTGTGATCCCCTACTAGCAGAATTTTCAACAGACAGGAGAAAATCCATCCACCATCTGCTGGAGACAAAGTAGTACTGAAGGAACCTCTGGTGGCTGAGATGAATAGAAGCATAGGAGTGATGTCATTGAAACCTGGCTTTTCATGGGTTCTTTGTCTCCACCAATCAGCTAGTAGGGGATCACAACTCACTTGTCTGGACTGGTCTAGCAGGACAATATGGAAATTAAATTATTATATCTAATTTGAATTTTGGTATCGTAAACTGTGCTATAATTGTTGCTTTTTCCATAGGGCTCTAGAACATCCATACGCTTATTCAGAAAACTGAACAAGCCCGTTTGCTACAGTACAAATCCCTAAATAGAAATTCCATCCTAACACCTGGGCTGGTCACAAATGCAGACCACAGATCTACCCTTATCTACTATACAATAGGTGATTACAAACTAAAAATAGAAATATATAGACAAAAATTCCACCAAAATCCCAAGAAGCCAGATTCTGGTATGCAGTACAGAGATGTAGATGCTTCTGTACTGTGCAAAATATAAAGACAGAACATATAAATTCCACAGACTGACATATTGCGTTTACTAAATTGAAAATAAAACTACTTTTTCTACCATTGGAGTCTGGCTATTTTATTCTCTTATCGTGTTGATGCCGGTCTGTTTCTGGTTTTTTATACGTCTTCATTGAACTCTGTTTCTAGAATCTTCAGTCTATTTGCCACTTCTCTCCTTTCCTGTCTTCTTCATTTCCTTCCATCTCCTACATTGATCTTTCCCTTTCAGCTTTCTTCTATGTTTTTTCTATGTCTCTATCAACTCAGATTGCACTCCTCTTCTTAGTGTGTGTTTTAGTTATTTGTTTTTAGGTCATGCTTTTCAGAGGTAGTACTTTGTGCCCTGTGCTTTTCATATTTCCCCTGCTTCTTTGTTGCTGCTTGCTGGACTTGCAGAAAAATTCTCAAAAGCCTTAAAATATCCCCATGCTATAAATGAAAGGCTATACTACTAAGCAGCAACACTCAGGTATGTTTGTTTTTAAAACGAGTATTGTGAGAGTAAAAGAAGTTTTATGCTTACCTTCTTACCAGCTATATAACCTCCTGCTGATCCAAAGCTTTTAGTGAAGGTGCCCATCAATACATCGATGTTGGCAGGATCCACCTCAAAATACTCCATCACACCTCGACCTGTTGGCCCTACTGCACCAATGCTGTGAGCTTCATCCATGTAAAGGTAGGCTTTGTACTTCTTTTTCAAAGCCACAATCTCTGGCAGCCGCACAATTGAACCTTCCATACTGGGCAGCAGGATAAAAAAAAACAAAAAAACCTGGAGTTTAAATACTAACTTATTGAGTGGAGAATGGTTTGCCCCTCTTATCCATCTACATATTTATCATCAAAAGCATTTCCCAATGGGCAAAAGTAGCCACAGTCTGAAAGAAATTAAGGAACCAAGTCACTGAATTTTGTGAGCACTTTTTTGCAGGTGCAACATATTCATTTACACCAGCATAAATGTAATGTTGCTTACCTGTAAAAGGTGTTCTAAAGCTCAAGAATGGGGATGGGCAGTCTTTTGAAATGGTGTTTCCCTATGTAGTTTAATATTGTTTTTAATCCAAAACTGACATGAAAAACACCCATTATATTTTTACCTGGCCTAGCCTGGCCTCGCCTCAAATCATTGTCTCTTGGGTTGGGAGGCACTGGTCTTCTAGGAGGAGCTGTTATGTGTCTTGGTGGCTGACTCTGGTTAGCCTATTGTGGCTTGTATTTCTGATACTAGTTCCCGTTTCCTGTTCAGGTTTCCTTGTCTGGTCTTGAGTTTCATGGAAGACCCTTCCTGCTCTAGTGTAGTAGTTCCCAAATTTGGGGTCAGGACCCCAAATGGGATCACATCATCAGTAGATGGGGGGTCACAGAAATATGACCATTTCCCCTTCTCTCTGAACTTTCACTGTGATCTATGCCAAGTATTGGCAGTCACCAGTCAGCATGTGGTCTGAGTCGGTGAACATTCATAGGCCCTCGTCCGCTCCTGGGAAAGCCAGTAATGGGGTCTGTAAGCACACACTGCCACAAGGGACGCTGTGCTGACTACTGTTGCTGCTGCCTTCCTTCTTTAGATGAATGGAGGGAGAGGAAGGAGGCTGGAGACCCATTATTTTGATTTCATCATCTGCGTTCACATGAATTTTCAGTTGCTAAAATGGGGTCATATGGGATAAACATTTGCAAAAGCACTGCTCTAGAGGCTTACTCCAAATACTTTTCCTACGCCTCTTCAGGCCCACCAAGAATTAGTGATCTGTGGCACTGGACACAGGGTGACTATTGGCTCCAAGAGAGATGGCAAACCCATGTTCTGAGCAACGCTGGGCTTTTCCAGACTAAAGCACAATGACCACACCACCATAGTGTGTGTCAGAAGAGTCAGGCTTATCTGCACTGCTGCACCAGTTCACACACCTTGCCACCTCTGCTGGAGACAGAAACTACTGGCATCTCTTGGTACTGCACCGGAGGATATGCCAAATAATGACATCATTGCAAGTTGCTCAAGTCTGTTTCCACCTGCTGGCAAGAGAGCATAATCCACTCACTTGTCTGGACTAGTCTAGCAGAATGATAAGGAATAGCAATTTTCTGTGCATATGAGTTTAAAAAAATGTTTTTCAGAAGCTTTTTCTCAGCTTTGAAATGTTAATAGAGGCTATTCAGATGATATGTTCATACTCTCAAAGATATTCAAACACAATGAATACAGTCCTTCTGATTGCAGACTGGGCCCAAACAAAAGACATTTGGCATGAGTATAAAAGATTTGACTATTGTGTTGCATTTTGAGTAGGGTCGAAAACCTTACCTTGGCGAAATACTTTATGTATTTTTTATCATTTTTTAAATAAAAAAATAATAAACTGATGAAAAATAACAATGAAAGAAAGTGCTATTTTGAGAGCTGAATAAACTTTACAAATCCTGAAGGATATGAAGAAACGGTTTTGCATAGGAATTCAGCCTGAGCATTAACTAGTTAATGCTGTGCAACAAGCTGAGTTTCATGTCTTGATGAGTCTGTAATTAATAATGAGGTAACAGCATGTTGTAAAGGGAGGATCTATTGAGGAACCTGGAAGTGAACCCTTGTAAGATGACAGGAAGTCAATTGAACAGAAAGGGGATTGATGAAGCAAGCAGAAAAAAAGTAATCAATTGAACTTGAAAGTACCAGGAGGGCCAATCGTAAAGGAATTGAAGGATAGCCTAGGAACAGCTACAAATCTGCGTTCCGAATGTTTGAAGTAGGTCTTGGTGAGAACCCCGAGTAGGTGTTTGAATGGCTTACAATTGCCACAAGGTCTGCAGTTCATCCTATAAGAAAAACGATCCCTGAAACCTTGGAGTACGTTTACTAAGCGGTACTAGCGGTGCACACGTGCTATATGCATCGAGGTTCCATTTTATTCAACAGGACATGGGCACAGAGACCCAGCATGCACTGCTAGCGCCACTTAGTAAACCTATCCCCATGTTAGGAAAGGTTAGAGAAAAATTAAACTGCGGCTATGCTTTTTTTCTAATGGTATTTCCACCTCTTCTTTTGTACTGTCATTGATTCACAGTGCTTCTATTCTACTTCAGGATTCTGTTAAAATCTTTGGAATAATTTTTGATTCTCATCTTTCATTTGCGTGGCATATTTCTCACACTATTCAAAAATGCATTTTCATCCTTCAACAGATCCGTTCTATTAGGAAATTTCTTGATCTTAAATCCCTTCGATTGCTTATCTTTTCACTTGTTATTACTCGCCTTGACTATAGTAACTCACTTCCTTGGGCTCCCTTAATACCAAATACAACATTTGCAGTTAATTCAAACTCCTCCATGGCGTCAGGATGTTTGACAATGTTACCCCTCTTTTTATCACTGAACATTGGCTTCCCATCAATCATCGTATCAAATTTAAACTTCTTACTCTCACTTTCCATGCATTTTACTCTGGTAACCCTTCTTTCCTTCATCAGTTCTTGAATCTCTAGGAACAAGCAGGAATGAGTCTTCACATATGGGTACGTCGGTACCGACGGAGCCTGCGCGGGAACACTTCCCAGCGTACAATCAGAAAGCTTTTGGAAGCATCCCACCACGCCTGCGTGCTGCCTTCCTGCCTTTCCCAACTGCCTCTCCTCAGTTTTCGTTTTTCCGCGGAGCCGGCAGGACGTCCTCCTGTCACCACAGAAAATTCTTCTTTTAATCCTTTAGTTTTCTTGTGGTCGCGGCTGTCTCCCCGACACCACCGGTACCGCCGGTGTTTCTTTCTCTTTTCTTGTAAATTTTTTCCTTTCAGGGAATATTTTTTCTTCTCAGTGTCTTACGGTTTTTCAGGCCTTCCAGGCCTCTCCAAGTCCTTCATGGAACCGCCAGCCACTTTCTCCAAGAAATGTTCAAACTGTGGCGGTACAACTTTATTTTTAGACTCCCATAATTAGTGTCTAAACTGTTTGGGTCCTGACCTTTTTCCTCCAGAGCCCTCGGGCAACAGTATTGTGAGAAGAAGTTTTGAACATCGAGTTTCCCTCGATATGAGGTTCCCTTCCAACTTCAGGGCACCGACCATTTCTTCTTCTACATAGGATCAGGTAACCCACTAACAGTCTGTTAAGACTAGCCAACCCTCGAGTGGTAGGTCTCATGCACAGCATGTAGACGGCTCCGGCCTTGCCCTCGAGGGCCCATTGGCTTCAAAACCCCGGTGGGAGTCTTCGGCCTCCAAAGCCTATGTGGGATTTCAGGTTGTTCCTGGGGTTCACCCCCCACAGAACATTCCTGAGCCGTGTCCGGTGGTGGCATCCGCTTCGAGTGGTACCGATACCCCGGCATCGGCACTGGTGTTGGAAACACTCCTCACCAGGGATCGTCGTCTGGCGTCCTCAGTACCTACGGGACCGGTGCATACGTTCCAGACTGACTTTCCAGTATCGGTACCGGCACCGATACTGCCTCCGACGTCGGTACCCTCCAGACATGCATCGATAAACTCGCTTCCTTCGATGCCGAGTCTGGAATCGATCTCCAGTTTGGAGGACTGGGTACTGACTCACCTCGGTACCGGCTCCCGGCGGTACCGAAGGCTCGGTTCCGATGGTTCGGATCCACAACTCTCGGTTCCTCCGATGCCATTTGGATTGCCACTGGCTGGGTTTCATCCATCGGTATCAGACACGGTACCGAAGTCGGTACCGATGTCTACATTATCCTCAATGCCGAGTTTGGAATCGATCTCTAGTCTGGAAGACGCGGTTCCGACACGCCTTGATACCTTAACCTGTCGATACCGGAGGCTCGGTGCCGAGGGTGACGGCCGAACGTTTTCGGTTACCTCGGTACCAATTGAGCTGTCACCGGTGGCTGTTCTGATGTCTGTGTCTGGTTCGGTTCCGACATCGGTACCGGTCTCCACTGTAGCATCGTGGCCAGCTCCTTCCATGCTTCTTTTAACAGGATCGCTCCCTTCTATACCAAGTTTGGAGACGATACCTGGCATGGACGATGTGCTACTGACTGTCGCTGGTCCTGACCTCCAGTACCAGCGTCCATCCGTTAAGGATCCCATATTGCACCGTGCAGATACATCCTTCGGTGCCCAGGCTAGTTCCTCAGATCTAACCTGTCCAAGGGAGGTTCTCTTTGGAGATCCTTCTTTTCAGAGTTTCCTCTGGGATATGGCAAGATCACTTGCCATCTCTATCCCTGGACATGATCCTGCACAAGGCTGTTTCTACCGAAGCAAAGGAAAACATAATGCTTCCTTTGCATCATTCCTTGCAGGATCTTCTTCTACGAATGTGGGAAGCACCTTTAAGGGTACCCCCACCTTCCAGAGCAACTGATCTCCTATATCAGGTGCCCCCCTCTCCAGGGTTTCAAAAGACTCAACTTCCTCATCATTCCATTGTAGTGGAATCAGCAATGAGGCGGGTGAAGAGTAAGAAAAAGCACTCTTCTTATCCGCCAGGTCGTGAGTCTAAGACACTAGATGCCTTTGGACGTCAAACCTTCCAGACATCCATGCTTTCAGCAAGAATTCTCTCATATATTTTTATATGAGTCTATCTCTTGAGGAGGTTACAAAGAAATTGCATCTTTTGACTCCCTTTCTTTCAGAACCCAAGACTGCAGAATATTCCTCACTGCTTAGTCATATTCAAAATATCTCTTGGTTTTTTACTCATGCTTCCCTAGACTCATTTGAGTCTGTTAGCAGGGCTTCTGCTATAGCTATAGGGGCACGACGTAGAGCCTGGCTCCAAGCTTCAGACTTAGACAAATGGGCAAAACAAAGACTGGGTAATACTCCTTGCACTGGAGAAAATCTCTTCAATAAGGAGTCTTTACGTCAGGTTACTCAGTGGTTCACTGACTTACCTGTTTCTAAGGGCTGTTCTACACCCTCTTCTTTCCCAGTAGGTAGGAAATGTCCTACCAAACTTTCTTCCCCTAGGGGGAGAAGGTTTTATTCATCTTCTGCCCATCACACAGATGTTCCCAAACAAGGGACACATCGCCCTGGTCTGAAGAATCCAAACTCTTACCAGGCTCACCAAACCCAGCATATGCAGGGTTTCTGATTAATCACATATTTTTGTGTCTCTTGGGGTTTAGAACCTGCAGTTGGCTTCTTGTCAGTAGAAGCCTTTCACTGCTTCATTCTAAACTCTAGGCATGGATCTCTCTTCACAAGACATCCATTTTTCCCTGTTATACGAGCTTTTAGGATGTTCATGCCTATAGGTCACAGCTTCTCCTCTTCTTCCTGCTAGGGAAAGAGGTTTAACAACTATCAAATGATAGTTTTTCTGTACCAGCATGAATTTTTTCCTTCTACAGACTTACCATATTGTAAGTCTCCATTCAGCTCCATCTTCTCTACCCTCTTATCAAGCATTTCCCCTGTAAGAGTGGTACTATTACAATGGAGGGCTTCTCTTCAGCCCTTTCAGTTTTGTCACTATTCCAGTGTGGAGTTGTCCTCTCTGAGTTAACTCCTTTTTCGCTTTGGGGCAGTTTTCAGGCAGGTCCAGAGTTTTCTTACTCCTGTTCTGTCTGTTCTTTCTGTTTTTTAACAGAAAGATTCTTTCTGATGTCTTACTAGCAGCTGCCCATGCAGGAGTCCTAGTGATTGGACCACTGGTTCTTCCCCACAAGCATCCAGAGTTGTCCTCCACTATATTCTTTCTGGCCTCAGTAGTGACTCCAAGACGGTGGATTCATCTTTCTTGGCAAATCTTATCACTACAGGCTTCTCTGATCGTTTTCTATTCTTGCCATCTCCAATTCCCTTGGGTTTGGCAGCATAGTCAGCCTAGCTACTGGCTTTTCCAGCAGCCAGTTCTATCTCCTAATTCTCCTGCATTATGCTCTCTGCAATCTACAGAGAAGCTTTCCACTATGGGCCCTTGCTAGAGAGCATTAGGATTTCCTCAAACAGCTGTCCTAGATGGTTGGAAAAGGCTCCCTCAGTCATGCCCCTCATGACTGGAAGGGTTCTTCCTACCCTATCTCCTTTCTAAAGCAAAGGACATGGGCCTTCTCTTACGTGAAAGCTTAAAGAGTTGTTCAATTCCCTCGTTTGGTCCTCTGGATTCCCACTGGGAATATGCTCTCTTTTTTTCCTTGCAGCTCGTCCTCATGGTATCCTAATCCTTCATGGACAGCGCATATTTAGCTAAAGAACGCATGATACCCTTTTTGCCCCTCAAGTAGGTCAACATGGTATCTCATTCCTATGAGTCTTCTGTCCATTTACCATGCCAGAGTTCTGGAGGACTCGGGACTTGCTGCCTGCAGACTGATATTATCCTCTGCTTTTCACGTAACCATCCTGGTTTTTTTCACTGACTAGCATTCTTGCAGCAATCTAGTCTGCTCTTTGTCAGGGGGATTTTTCCCCTGACTTTCTTCCATCACAACCAGGGGAAATAGATTCTCTATATATCTTCTCAAGTAGGTTCCACCTTCTTGTTATTAGATGAATCTCTCCTCTTCACATCTCCTATGTGAATATACTTTTATAAGCACATCTCTGTCTGCCTAATTGCAGACACTTATATCATTTGTGTGTGTATATGTTTTTGCCCTTCTATATCTCACTATAGATATATATTCTTATATGTCTATCTATCTATCTATATATACATACATCTATCGAGATATTTATTATAGATAGATATGTATTACATACTTATCTATCTCACTGTCTATGCTCATATAGATATATATGTCTCTATATGATTCTGACAGTTGGGCTCTACCCATACCATGCTGTTCCAGCATGTTTGGGGTGCTACACACACAACTACTCCAGTGGTAGTTAACTACTTTTCTACCATAACCTTAAAGGTTAGGTACCCATGAAGCTCTCCATGTTCCAGTATCTTTCCTACCCGACATCAGTTAGGAAAGACATTGCAGATCTTCAGTCATTCTGAGGTTAATGCATCGGGCATCTGTCCTTTCTTTTGGGATATAAGGGTTTTCCATACCCCTTCTTCCCACAAGGATTAGGCCTGTTTGTCCAAATCAGTCAGCCTTTTCCTCTTTTTGCTCCTATCAGTGAGTCACTCTGTAGCCAAAAGAGTTTGGGCTTTTTTCATACAGCCTTCCGCTGACGGCTTAACAGTTTTGGTACTACCCCAGTTTACCCCTGGGGTTACCTCTTACCTTTCAGAATTCCTGACCTCCATTATGTTTTCCTACAGGTTTATTACCTCTACTTTTGCAGTGAGGTCCTCCTTGAGGTTCCCTCTACTGGATCCCCAGTAGACCCCATGAACCTCCATACTTTTGTACAATCCTGTTAGGGGAGGTCCATATTGCAACATTTCATTTTCAATATATTTGATGATAATTGTCATCCACACAGGGACTTCTTATCTGCAGTTCTATGTTAGGTTAGCTGTCTTTTACAGCACCTTTGTGTTTCAACTCCTTCCCACCATCCTGGGATGCCTAGCCATATGAGGTATAGCATGTTCCAATCCATAACATGCTAGGACTCCAGGCATTTTAGCTTGGGAGTCCCCATATGTGAAGACTCATTCCTGCTTGTTCCTGGAGATAGCAGTTACTTACCTGTAACAGGTGATCTCTGGGAACAGCAGGAATAAGTCTTCACAACCCTCCCACCTCCCCTAGGAGTTGTCTCTCTCTATCTCTCCTTTCCTCTCTCTCTCTCTTTGTCTCAGCTTTAAAACTTAACTGAGGAGAGGCAGTTGGGAAAGGCGGGAAGGCAGCACGCAGGCGTGGTGGGATGCTTCCAAAAGCTTTCTGATTGAACGCTGGGAAGCATTCCCACGCAGGCTCCGTCGGTACCGACGTACCCATATGTGAAGACTTATTCCTGCTGTTCCCAGAGATCACCTGTTACAGGTAAGTAACTGTGCTTTCCTTATTGGCCTTCACATACTCTTTGTTCAGCTACACAGCATTTTATAGCTATTCCTGATTTTCATTAGACTCGTTCTTCTGCTCATTCTTCTTCGTATACAGTGGCTGCTCCCACTAGGTGGAGTTCTCTCCCCCTCGACCTTCGCCATCAATTTTCCTTTGTTTTAAATCTCATCTTAAAAGCTACTATTTTACTCAAGTTTTTCCATCTGAACATTCCTCAATCATTGCTACTACTTCCTTGATTAGCATACTCACAGTCACGACTTAGCAATTTGCCCCTTTCACACTTGTCCTGTGTTTATACACTACCTACCTTACTTCGTTCCTTTTGTGGCTTATCTGTACTTGTAGAATATTTAAAATTTTAACTTAGGTTCCATTCCTTTCCTTCTTTTCTGTTTGGTTTTATAATATCTTTTAATTTAATTTATTTTACTTATTTGAATTGTAAACTGCCTAGATATTACTTAGATGAGGGAAAGCTGATAAGTCTCTGGGGCCTTGTAAAGAAACAGAAAGCTATGGGCACACTTCAGTTCTGGAGGTCTGAATGATCTCTCTGCAGTTTTGTTTTATTTAGTACCCTCTTGAGAAAGCGCGAGGCATCTGGGTGCAAGGCTAGAAACTTATCAGCCACTGGACTTTGGGAACAGGCCAAAGCTGCCACCTGAACTTTCAGGGAACTAAGGGAAAGGCCCTTCTCCAGGCCATCCTGCAGAAAAGCCAACAGAGATGGCACCTTGTCAGCCTCAGCAGCCAACTGCCGAGCACCGCACCATTGATCAAAGAGGCACCAGTCCCGCCCGTATGCTAACGTAGTAGACCTCCTCTGGGCTCTAAGCAGACTGGACGCCACCGCCGGAGAATAGCCCTTACATGCTAGCTGTCTCCTTTCAAGAGCCAAGCCATAAGCGAGAAGAGAACAGGGTCCTCCAGGACGATCGATCCCTGCCACAACAGGCCTCAAGATAGAGGCAACAGAAGAGGTGGTGCCTGCAGGAATCACATCAGGTCTCCAAACCATGCTCTCTTCAGCCAATCCAGCGTCACCAGAACAATCCAGCCCAGACGGCATTCTATACGCCAAATCACATGCCCCACCAGGAGCCATGGGAGAAACGTACAGCAGATGCTGATTGGCCAAGGTATCAATGCCCTCGTACCCCCAACTCTGTGCAGCAAATGAAAAAATGGCATACTTTGGCATTAGAGCGGGTCGCCATCAGATCCATTTCGGGGCAACTCCAGCAACGCAGAATCACCTAAAACACCTTCTGACTCAACTTCCACTCTCCAGGATCCAGAGAGTGCTGGCTGAGGAAGTCCATTTCCACATTATCCACCCTGGCAATCTGCTAAGCCAACAAGGACAGAAGTTCTTCTCTGCCCAGACAAAGGGGAGAGCCCTTTCTAGAGTTACCCTGGCATGCCTCGTGACACCTTGCCGATTGACATAAGCCACTGCCATGAAGCCATCTGAAGACACTAGAACATCTGGCCCTCAACCAGGGGCCAAAAACGTTGAAGAGCCAGCCTGATGGCCCTCGCCTCGAGGCGGTTGATGGACACACTGCTTCCCTGCGGTTTCAATGGTCCTGGGTCATACAGTCTTGGCAATGGGCTCCCTAGCCTGAGACTGGCATCGGTCATCAGGAGGATCCAGGAGAAATCGTTTAGTGGCACGCCCTTCCTCAGATGGCAGGGCTGCTGCCACATCAGCAAACTGGACTTCACCATCAACAGGAGTGTGAACCTGTGCTCAAACTCCTGAGAACTCAGGGACTACAGAGTCAACAAGATCGCTGGAGCGGTCACATGTGAACATGCACCCATGGCACCATCTCTATGGTTGCCACCATCAATCCGAGAAGCTGAAGATAATCCCAGACTCTAGGATCCTGCTGTGCACAGAACAGTGCCAGGTAATCCAACTGTCTTGATTTTCTCCTCTGGTGGGAAAACTTTGCCCACTTGAGTGACAAAACATGCTCCCAGAAACTCCAGGGACTGGGAAAGCAACAGCTGGCACTTTCCCCAATTGATCACCTAGCCGAAGCTTTCAAAAAAGGACAGCACTTGGAATACCACCAGAGATGCTTCTGAAAGGGAATAGGCCCAGATGATCCAGTTGTTCAGATACGGATGAATACAGATCCCTTGGTGCCGCAGCAGCCACCACCATGACCGTGGAGAACATCCTCGGGGGTTGTGGATAGGTCAAAAGGGAATGCAGTGACTTGATAGTGAGAGTCAAGCATGGCAAAACAGATACTTTTGCTGATCTGTCTGGTTGGGATATGAAAATATGCCTTGGTGAGGTCCAAAAAAGTCAAACACTCACCTCAGTGCACTGCTTGAATAACAGAGAGCAACGTTTCCATCCGGAAGAGCAAGTGCTCATTGACCCCCTTGAGGTCCAAAATGGGTCAGAAGGAACTGTCCTTTTTTGACCACAAAATAGATGGAGTACCCTTGCCGTGCTCATCCATGGGGATGGGCACCACCATCTTTAGGTGCAGCAAATTGTCCAAGGTGATCCACACAGTGGCACATTTGACTGCAGAGCCACAAAGGGAGATGAAGGCATCCGGTATCGACTCTTTGCATTCCAGGGCATAGCCAAATTGAATGGTGTCTAGGATCTAGCGATCCTTGATAGCCCAAGCCCATTCCTGAAAGAAAAGGTGAAGCCTGCCTCCAACCAGAGGAACCAGGAATGGACCCCATAACCTTTATTACGCAGCCCAGGAGGGTCCTCATTTGGATGGGCCCCGAGTCCCTGGGCCCACATGCTCCACGAAAGGACCAAGAATGAGTCCAAAGCCTGGAAGCAGAGGAGAAGAAATGTTTTCCAGGTTGGCCATGATGAAAGTCCCAACACCCCCAGGGGATCTGACTAGCGCACCCTTGTTGGACAGGCAGAGGAGTATCAGTCCGCTTCACAGACCCCCTAGACCTGTATTTCATAAAATGGTAAGATTTTGTCTTGCCTAGATCCTTCACCAGCTTCTCCAAATTGGCTCCGAAAAGAAGCTTTCCCTTAGAAGCCAGTTAGGCCAACTGGGTTTTGGGAAGATAAGTCCAAAGCCCAGTCCCGGAGCCAAATCCAATGCCATGACCCTACCCATCAGGGCATCACCCCTGGCCACCAAATGTACCAGGTCATACATGGCCTCAGAAAGGAAGGTTGTAGAAGACTCCAAAAGAGGGATAGTATCATCCAGCGGAAGAGACAGAATCCACTGGAGCAAGGTTCCAGACGTCAAGCTGGCCCATACTGCCAGCTTCAGAATAGCAGCAGCCACTGCCCACTGGCTCTTCAACAACTAAGCCAACTTATGGTCCAGTAAATCCTTTAAGGCCAATCCGCCTTCCACAGGAATGGTGGTCTGTCTGGTAACCACCAGGACCTGTGCATCAACCTTGGGAATACAAAACCACTCAACACACTCCTTCTCCGGCACAGCATAGATGATCTTTCACACCCTTAACCCTTAGGCGGGGAGTCACAAAAGTCCAACTCTGACTTGATCACATCTGGGAACGGGAAGAAAGTAGTGGATTTCCGCACCATTTGGAGAAGTGGGTGCACCTTCAGCTCCTGCTCTAAGCTGGAAGTATCCATCATGTTTAAGGTGGATGAGACTCTGGCAATCAACACGGCTGGCTCCTTCTTCCAGAATAGGTGGATCACTCTGGCCTCTCCATAATCTTCTGAAGGCTAGAGTACTACTTCATTCATGTCTGAGCCATGTGAATCCAAGTCACAATCAAAATCTCAAACAGCTCCCAGCCGTTACCCATCTCCATGGAACGCCCCTTGCCGGGGACACTTTGTCAAAGGCAATCAACAAGGGCTTCCACTCTCAGCCTGCCCTGCATGAGACTGTGCCCCCGAAGGCACCCAGAGCCTGAATTTCCATGCCAGAAGGACCAGGCCTGCTGCAAAAGAGAAAAGAATTCTGGGAAGGACAATCCAGAGTCCGGAAGCACTCTTCTCAAAAATGACCTCCCAACACAGGGGGAACAGCTGCCACAGATCCCCTAAAGGACGAGGAGCAGTTCATGGCATGGTCGCTGGTCCCTCTGGTTGGCTGGATATCCTTACCCATAGTGCCATCAGTCACCTCCTGCCCTGAGGCAGGAAAGGGTGGACTAACGGCTTCTCTGGACTGAGAGAGGGGGAGCAAGCCCACCAGGGACAACACAGAAGCTGTCATACAAGAAGAGCAGAGTCTAGAATCCGAAGATGAGGCGCCTCATTTGCCACAAGTCAAACGCTTCCTGCAAGACAGAGCGTTAAGGCAAATATCACAGCAGTGCACACTAAGGCCACAGCGCCCTGAAAGGTGCACTTTAACTGGGCTTTTATTGCAATGCATGTTACAAAAGCATGATAAGGGTGTTGGGGCCACTTGGCAATAGTGATCATAGCATGATCGTGTTTGATTTAATAAATGGAGGGAGGGTAAGGATAGCCACAGTACTATCTTTTAACTTTCAAAAGGGAGCTTATGATAAAATGAGGAAAATAGTTAAGAAAAAACTAAAAGGAGCAGTTGCAAAGGTTATAGATTTACATCAAGCTTGGGTATTGTTTAAAAATATCATCTTGGAAGCCCAGACCAGCTCTATTGTACACTTTAAGAAAAGTGGAAGGAAGTCCAAAAAACTGCCAGCCATGATTTAAAGGTAAGGTTAGAGAGACTGTTGCGAAAAAAGCATCTTTCAGTAAATGGAAAAAGGAGCCAAATATAGAAAACTGGAAAAACAAGCACTGGCAAATTAGATGCAAGGTATTGATAAGGCAGGCAAAGAGAGAATTTGAGAAGCTTGCTGTGGAAGCAAAAGTGCATAATAAAGACTTTTTCAAATACATTTGTAGCAAAAAAACCATGAGAGTCAGATGGACGATTAGATGATAGAGGGGTAAAAGGGGCAGTAAGAGGGGACAAGGCTTTAGCGGAATGAATGAGACTGAATGAATTATTTGCTTCGGTCTTTACTAGGAAGATGTAGGGATGTTACCCATGACTGAAGTGGTATTTAAAGGTGAAACTGTGGAAGAATTGAAAGACATATCGATACATCGGGAAAGAGTAGTTACTCACCTGTAACAGGTGTTCTCCAGGAGCAGCAGGAATCAGTCCTCACATATGGGTGTCATCGACGCCGATGAAGCCCCAGCGGAACATTTCCCCAGCTTTCTATGAAAGCCTTTGGGAATGCAGGCACGCATGCGCGGTTCCCTTCCCGCCTAAAGGTGCCATCTTACCTCAGTCAAATGACATAGCTAAAAACTGCACACAAAAATGAAACAATTAAACTATTTATTTATTTAACGGATTTTATATACCGTCTTTCTACAAGTCAAGACGGTTTACATAGAACACATTAGCAGTATGTTTCAACTGTTTACATGGAACAAGATAACAATGAATACATATGGTAACAAGAAGAACTATATACAAAGTTCAACAATCAACTATTTACATATGAATTTACAATAAGCCATATGGTTGTGTTAAAGAATTTGAGTTTTGCAGAAAGAATAGGGAGGAGGGAGTAAAGGTTATGAGCTAAGGTGGAAGGGAAAAGTGTTCAAGGAAAAGATGGGTTTTCAACTTTTTTCGGAAGTCAGAGTGGTTTGAAGAGTTCCGAAGTTTGTGAGGAAGGGAATTCCATAAGGATGGAGCATAGAGGGAGAAGGCCTTGTTACTTGTCGATTGTTTAGAGCGTCTCTTGTTTATAGGGATGGTCAGTAAGTTTTTGTAATGGTGCGGCGTGATCTTGTGCTGTTGGAGAAGAGAAGGAGAGGGGAGAGGCATGGAGCTGACTCATTGGAGATAATTTTATGTATAAGCGTGAGTACCTTGAATTGAACTCTGTATTGGATGGGGAACCAGTGGAGATCATCGAGGATAGGTGTGATGTGGGAACATCTGGGGTTGTTGGTTATAAGCCGCGCTATCGTGTTCTGGGCAAGTTGGAGCGGTTGAATAGAGTTCTTGGGGAGGCCATGTACAACTGCAACTCCCAGGGAAGGAGGGAGGGTTGTGAGGACTGATTTCTGCTGCTCCTGGAGAACACCTGTTACAGGTGAGTAACTACTCTTTCTCCAGGACCAAGAAGGAAGTTAGTCCTCACATATGGGTGACTCCCTAGCTCTGGGCTACCGAGGAACCCAGGCTGAACAAGAGAACTCCCTCTAGTCCCAGCAGCAAAGAATGGCTTTTCACTGACACATCCTCCACCGGTAGCCCAACAGAGGGCAGGAGGGCAGGAGTTGCCTAAACCTCAAAGAGATTCCGGAGTACTGCTTGGCCAAAAGCACTATCCCTACGGGACTCCCTCTCCAGACAGTAATGGGCCGCAAAAGTCTGGCTTGAAGACCAAGTTGCAGCCCTGCAGATGTCTATCAAGGGCACAGAGCGGAGATGAGCCACTGAGGCAGCCATTGCCATGACACGGTGGGCCGTGACCCGACCCTGCAAAGGAAGGTCAGCCGCCTTGTAAGCCCAGGTGATACAGTCAGCCACCCAGATGGACAAGGTATGCTGGGACACAGCCAACCCCAACTTATTAGGGTCAAAAGAGATGAAGAGCTGAGTAGCCCTTCTATGTCCCTGCGTACGGTCAAGGTAGAAGGATAAGGCCCTCCTACAGTCCAGGGTATGCAGGACTGCTTCAGCCTGGCTTGCATGAGGCCTAGGGAAGAATGTTGGAAGAACTACCTCTTGGTTAAGGTGGAAGGAGGAGACAACCTTTGGAAGGAACTTGGGAGGAGTCCTAAGGACTACCCTGTTCCTATAAAAGCGAGTGTTAAGGTCTATCACAGACCAGGGCCTGAAGCTCACTCACTCGCCTAGCCGAGGTAAGGGCTACCAAGAAGAGTGTCTTCCAGGACAGGAAGCGTAGAGGGCAAGTAGCCATCGGCTCAAAGGGTGTGCGAGTCAGCTGCTGCAAGACCACATTCAACTCCCACTCAGAAGCAGGACGACGGATTGGAGGCTTGAGCAAAAGCAAGCCCCTGAGAAAGCGGGACACCAAGGGGTGAACCGACAGAGAATGTCCTTCCACCAGTGAGTGGTGAGCTGCTAAAGCTGAGAGGTGGACCCGAACAGAATTGGACTTAAGTCCCTGATTGGACAAGTGCAGTAAGTACTGAAGCACTACTGGCACAGTACAGGCGAAAGGATCCTCTGTACGTAGCTGACACCACACAGAAAACCTTTTCCATTTGAGAGCATAGGTTTTCCTAGTGGACTGTTTCCTAGAGGCTAGGACAACCTCCTCAACTTCCTGAGGTAGGCCCCAGGGAGCCAAAACTACCCTTGCAGCCTCCAGGCCATCAAATTGAGAGCTTTGAGATTGGGGTGCAGAAGGGAACCCTGCTCCTGTGAGAGAAGGTCGGGTTGCAACCCCAGAGGCAGTGGGGGATCCACCGCCAGTTGAAGTAGAAGTGGAAACCAAGGCTGTCTCGGCCACCTGGGAGCCACCAGCAGGACCGAGGCCTTGTCCTGAAGAATCTTGAAGAGAGTTCGGGCCACCAAGGGCGTGGGAGGAAACGCATACAGGAGGCCCTGAGACCAGGGAATCAGAAAAGCATCCGCTGCTATTCTCAGAGGATGCGGTTGCCTGTAGCAGAACTTTGGCAGTTGCTTGTTCAGTGGACTGGCAAAGAGATCTATCAAAGGGAGATCACATTTGAGGGAGATCCTCTGAACTACTAAAGGATGCAGCTGCCACTCGTGGGGCTGTAGAGTCCTGCTCAACCTGTCAGCCAGGTAGTTGTCCTGGCCTGGAAGGTACACAGCCTTGAGGAGCATGTTGTGCTTGAGGGCAAATGAACAAAGGTCCTGAGCCTCCCGACAGAGGATTCTGGACCCAGTCCCGCCCTGTTTGTTCACATAAAACATGGCTACTTGGTTGTCTGAACCAGGACAGATCGATGAGCCAGGGTAGGAGAGAAAGCTTTGAGTGCTAATCGAATAGCTCTGAGTTCTAGGAGAATGATCTGCTGTGCAGCCTCCCAAGGAGACCACAGGCCCTGGGTGCACTCGTTCAGACAATGAGCTCCCCAGCCCTGCAGGGAGGCGTCTGTGGTCAATACCACTTTGTACCCAGGAATTTGAAAGGGCACCCCTTTTAGTAGATTGGGTGGGTGCAACCACCAACTGAGGGAGTTCAGAAATTGTCTGAACACCCTTATCCTGTCCCTGAGGCTGCCTGTGGCCTGTGACCACTGAGTCCGAAGGCACCACTGTGCAGGCCTCATATGGAGCCTGGCATTGGGGGTCACATGTACTGTCGAAGCCATGTGGCCTAGAAGCCTCAGGCAGAGTCTGGCAGAGACCAGGGACCTGCTGAGAAACTGGTTTGCCAAGGCTATCAATCTTTGTGCTCTGTCTTCTGGCAAAAAAACCTTTGCCAGCAGAGAGTCCAGCCTTGCTCCTATGAACTGCAAGTTCTGGGTGGGGAGCAAAGTGGACTTTACAAAGTTTATTACAAACCCCAGGCTTTGAAGAAGAGCAATAGTTGTGAGGGTGGCTTGTCTGGCCTCCTGGCACGTCTGACCCCTGATGAGCCAGTCGTCCAGATAGGGGAAGACAAATATTCCCTGATTTCTCAGGTAGGCCGCCACCACTGCCAGGCATTTAGTAAAGACCCTGGGAGCGGAGGTGAGGCCAAAAGGCAGTACTCTGTACTGGTAATGGTTTCCTCCCACAATGAACCTGAGGTACTTTCTGTGGTCTGGATGAATGAGGATGTGAGTGTATGCATCCTTTAGATCTAAGGAGCATAGCCAATCTCCCTGCTGGAGGTAGGGCAGAAGTGTTCCAAGAGTAAGCATCTTGAACTTTTCTTTCTCTAGGAACTTGTTGAGGTTCCTGAGGTCCAGAATGGGTCAAAGGCCACCGGTTCTTTTGGGCACCAGGAAATACCTGGAGTAGAATCCGTGACCTTGCAAGTGGGGAGGCACAGGTTCCACCGCCCAGTCCACCAACAGACCTTGAAGCTCTTGAAGGAGAAGGTCTGTGTGCAGGGGAGGCCTTGGAGGTTCCCCTGGAAAGTATTGCGGAGGCAGTTGGTGAAAATGCAGTGCATAGCCCGTGGACTGTTCAACACCCAACTGTCCCCCATGATGTGGGGCCACTGGTGGGCAAAGAGGGCGAGGCGACCTCCTGTGCAGGGTTGGGAGAGCAGGGACTGAGAGGCTATGCTCAAGGAGTCAAAAACCTCCACCCTGCTGAGTGGGAGCAGGGGCCGGAGGCTTGGGGGTTCTCTGCCTACGGGGCCCATTACCCTGCCCCTTGGCTTGCTGACCCTGGGGTGCAGCTTGGGCAGCCTGATACTGAGGGTACTGTTTGTAGGCAGTGCCCTTCCTCGAATAAAAGGGCTTCTTACCCGAGGCCTTCTTGTGAGAAGGGGCAGAGGTCTTCCTAGACAGCCTTGTCCTTGTAAGGTGCTCCGTCTCGAGCTATGCGGCCTTCTCGGCCATGGGCTTGCCAAAAAGGTTTTCACCTCGGCAAGGGACATCGACCAACTTGTCCTGAACACATGGCTCGAGGTCCGATGACTGCAGCCATGCCTGGCGTCGAGCCGTGATGCCGGCTGCCGCAACTTGGGCTGAAGCCTCAAAGTCATCGTAGGCGGCGCGGGACAAACTTCGAGCAGTCCCGAATCCCCGAGGACAAGAACTTGAATCTCTGCAAGGGCTCCCCGGAGAGACCAGCAGAGAACCCGGCCAACTCCTTAGCCAGGTCTCGCAAGTACATGCCCATGTACAGCTGGTAAGACTGGACACGGCAAGCAAGCATCGAGCCCTGGAAGCACTTTCTACCCACACCATCAAGGTTCCGGGCCTCCCTGCCGGGGGGCACCGAGGAGTGCATCTTCTGGCTTTTTAGACGATGCATGGCCGATTCCACCACCATGGAATGGTGTGGTAGCTGCGCCTTCTGAAAGCCAGGGTTCTTCTGGAGTCGATAGATCAAATCGACTCGCTTGCTTAGAACCGGCCCCGAGGCCGGTGCCTCCCACATCCGGAAGAGGAGCCGTTCCAGCATCAGAGGAACTGGGACAGTAAAGGCCTCCTTCGGAGGAGAGTTGTACTGTAGGGCCTCGAGCTCTTCAGCTCGAGGCTCTTCCTCGGGGTCCGCCGGAATAGCCAACGCGGTGGCCATATCCCGGACAAACTCCGAGAACCGGGTATCCTCCGGAGGGGATCTACTCCGGGGCTCAGGATGCGGCGAGTCCGACGGGACGCACCGAGTCTTGAATGTGTCGGGGGACTCCTCATCCTCCGTCTCCCAGGCGGACTCGTCTGACGAGGAGTCAGGATCAGACCCTGCGGGGCCCTGGAGCACCCGCCCCGATGCTGGAGGCACCGGCGTCGACGCCCTCGGTCCCGAACGGGAGGTCGAGGGAGACCGCGACCGAGGCTGACTTCGAGCCATGATGGACTCGAGTATCGGCTTGGTCTCCGGGGTCGACATCGATGTCCTGGTGGTCAGGGCAGATGCGCCAGACAGGCTGGCCATCAGTGCCCGCTGCTGCTCCATGAAGGCAGACAGTCTGCTCTCCAAGGCTGTCATCCTGAGACTCAGCTCAGGAGACGCAGCAGCCACCGACTCGGGCCCCGGCGGCGCAGGGCCCAACGTTGGTTCTCGGGGAGGAGAGTCCGAGGACCACAGGGCTTACGTGTCCAGCAGACTCCGGCTCCACGCGAGGAACTTTGGCAGGCTTCTCTTGTTCCACGGGCCCGGGGCGACGGTCGGGGGTCTTAGACCTGGCCCTCGAGGAGCCAGGGACCTCTTCCGACGACGCCCTCACAAGCCGCTTCTTCCTCTTGCGTTCCCGGTCGGGGGACCCCCTGTCCGAGGAGCTTCGACGGCACTCGGGATCCAAATCCTGAGATGTCGAGGCCTCAGACGAGGTCCGGGCCTGGCCGGAGGCTGAGTCCGAGAAAAGCCTTTCTTTCTGCTGCTGGCGACTTCGCAGTGCCTTGGAAGACATCTTCCCACATGGTCCACACGTCTTAGGGTCGTGATCAGGACCGAGGCACCGAAGGCAGCAGTCGCATGTGTCGGTGAGAGACATCAACTTCTTACACCGATCACACTTTTTGAAACCGCTGGAAGCCATCAGGGAAAAAAGAGTCCCCGTGAGGTCAAAGGACCGACCTTCCAAGGAAAAATCAAAAAAGGGCACGAACGTCAGCCACGATGGGCAAAAACTGAAAAAGAAGAATCGGGCTCGATACCGGTGTACCGAACCCGGCGGGAGGGGAACCGGCGTCGAACCGGGAAGAAAAATAGCGAGAATCGTCAAAAAAATCAAACTTTTATCCGGGATGACAGGACGCACGTCCGGTGGGCTTCTCGGAAAAAGAGAGACTGAGGTAAGATGGCACCTTTAGGCGGGAAGGGAACCGCGCATGCGTGCCTGCATAAGAACATAAGATATGCCATACTGGGACAGACCAAGGTCCATCAAGTCCAGTATTCTGTTTCCAACAGTGGCCAATCTAGGTCATACGTACCTAGCAGTTTCCCCAAGGGACACAGGTTCCACAATGCTTGTATTGGTTCAAGCATTGATATCCCGGGTCCCTTCTTAATAATGGTTTATAGACCTTTCCTCCAGGAACTTGTCCAAACCTTTTTTAAACCCAGCTACACTAACAGCCTTTACCACATCCTCCGGTAACAAATTCCAGAGTTTGATTACACGTTGAGTGAAAAAATATTTTCTTTTATTAGTCTTAAATAGTTTACCCTGTAGCTTCATTGCATGTCCCCTAGTCTTTCTATATTCTGATAAGGTAAACAATCGATCTACGTTTACCCGTTCCACTCCGTTCATTAATTTATAGACTTCTATCATATCTCCCCTCAGCCGTCTCTTTTCCAGGTTAAAGAGCCCCAACCTTTTTAGCCTTTCTTCATAGGAGTATCCTTCCATCCCCTTTACCATTTTGGTGGCTCTTCTCTGAACCTTTTCTAAAATCGCTATATCCTTTATAAGATACGGCGACCAGAATTGCACACAATATTCAAGGTGCGGTCTCACCATGGAACGATATAGAGGCATTATAATATCTTTTGTTTTATTTTCCATTCCTTTCCTTATCATACCTAGCATTCTATTTGCTCTCTTGGCCGCTGCTGCACACTGGTCCGAGGGTTTTAACATGGTATCCACAATGACGCCTAAATCTTTTTCCTGGGTGGTGGTTCCTGATGTGGAACCTTGCATCGTGTAACCATAGTTTGGGTTGCTCTTCCCTAGGTGCATAACCTTGCACTTGTCCACATTAAATTTCATCTGCCATTTTGATGCCCAGTCTTCCAATTTATCAAGATCCTCTTGCAATTTTCCACAATCCTGCATTCCCAAAGGCTTTCATAGAAAGCTGGGGAAATGCTCCGCTGGGGCTTCATCGGCGTCGATGACACCCATATGTGAGGACCGACTTCCTGCTTGGTCCTGGAGAAGATGTATTACAACTATTTGATAAATTGATGAGTAGAAAATCACCTGGACCGGATGGTATACATCCGAGGGTGTTGAAAGAACTGAAATATGAGATTGCAGACGTGCTATTAGTAATCTGAGAATTATCATTAAAATCATCTGTAATACCTGAAGATTGGAGGATGGCCAACAAAACACCAATTTTTAAAAAGGGTTCCAGGGGTGATCGGGAAACTACAGACTGGTAAGCCTGACATCAATACCAGGTAACATGGTAGAAACCATCATAAAAAACAAAATTACTGAACATGTCGATAGTCATGGCTTAATGAGAGACAGCTAACATGGCTTTACCCATGGAAGGTCTTGTCTTACTAATCTGTTGTGTTTTTTTGAAGGTGTGAATAAACAGGCAGACAAAGGTGAGTCGGTTGAAATAGTGTATCTGGACTTTCAATAAACCTTTGACAAGGTTCCTCATGAGAGACTTTTGGCAAAAATAAAAAGTCATGGGATAGGAGGCAGTGTACTATTATGGATCAGGAACTGGTTAAAAGTTAGAAAACAGAGGGCATGGCTAAATAGCCAATTTTCCTAATGGTGAAAGGTGAATAGTGAAGTAACCCCAGGTATCTGTGCTGGGTCCGCTGCTTTTTAACATTCATAAAAGACCTGGAAATGGGAATAATGAGTGAGGTTATCAGATTTGCAGATGACACAAAATTATTCAAAGTTGTTAAAACCCATGAGGATTGTGTAAAATTGCAAGAGGATCTTGATAAATTGGAAGACTGGGCATCCAAATGGCAGATGTGGACAAGTGCAAAGTTATGCACCTAGGAAAGAAAAACCCAAACTATGGTTACATGATGCAAGGTTCCACATTAGGGATAACATGTTAAAACCCTCCGCCCAGTGTGCAGCGGCGGCCAAGAGAGCAAATAAAATTCTACGTATCAAAAGGAAAGGAATGGAGAATAAAACAAAGGATATTATAATGCCTCTGTATCATTCCATGGTGTGACCGCACCTTGAATATTGTGTGCAATTCTGGTCGCCGTATCTTAAAAAGGAGATAGTCTTATTAGAAAAAGTGCAGAGAAGAGCAAAATGGTAAAGGGGATGGAAGGATACTCCTATGAAGAGAAGCTAAAAAGGTTAGGGCTCTTCAACTTGGAAAAGAGACAACTGAGGAGAGAGAGGTCTATAAATTAATGAATGGAATGGAACAGGTAAATGTAGATCGATTGTTTACGCCATCAAAATATAGAAAGAGTAGAGGGTGTGCAATGAAGTTACAGGGTAACCTATTTAAGATGAATAAGAAAACTTTTTTCACTCAACGTGTAATCAAACTCTGGAATTTGCTACCGGAGGATATAGTAAAAGCTGATAGAGTAGCCGGGTTTAAAAAAGATTTGGACAAGTTCCTAGAGAAAAGGTCCATAAATCATTAGTAAAGGGGACCCAGAATATCCACTGCTTGACCCAATACAAGCATTATGGAATCTGTGTCTTTTAGGGAAACTGCTAGGTACTTTGACCTAGACTGGCCATTGTTGGAAACAGGATACTGATGCTTGAAGGACCTTGATCTGACCCCTTATGGCATATCTTATGTTCTTATGGCACTAGGGAAGGAACGTGCATTGGAGGCACTTGGGGGGAATGAGCGATAGGAACACACAACCACCAGGAGCAGAACAGGTAAAAGTGCTGCTAACGTGTGCAGAAAACAGGAGAAATCCCCACACTATGCCCAACAGTCACCAGCAATCCACCCCGAACTGCATCCTAGGAAGACGGACTTGGGAGTCCCCAAAAAGGACAATGAGGTCAAGCCTTGGTACTCACCCCGAGAGCCCAAGGCAGAGAATCCATGCCGGGCTCAGTTCTACTTCCCTGGAACTGTTTTACTGACTTCGCAGCACTGCATTTAGAGTGGCTGGAAGCTAGATCCTCTGAGAGCCTTCTGCAATCTTTGGGAGGGAGCAGGGGGACAGAGGAGGAGGTAGGGGGCGATGAGGTTGTATGAGAGTGCTGCATTTTTCCAGATCCTTCCAATTTCTGTCCACTCAAAAGACTCTTATCATAAGTGGATGGAGCTGAACCAATTTTCCATCTTCCTATGGCTACTGAAAAGACCGCGATCTAGTGGAACTTCCCATGTTATGCTAAAATTAGAGAGTCATCCTCAAGGTAGCTGTTCACGAGCATTTAATCAATTGTTTACTCTCAATCTTCAGATTTTCTTCAGAGAGGAGAAAATTCCTCTACCATTTGCTTGAGATAAAGAAATACTGAAAAGATCTCAGGTGGCTGAGGTGAAGAGAGGCATGGGAATGATAGAAAGAAACATGATGACAGAAAAAGACCACATGGCCTATCTAGTCTGCCCTTCCATATCAATCACTACAAGATTCCCCTTTTTTCTTTTAGATATCCTCTGTGTTTGTCCCATGCTTCTTTGAATTCAGATACTGTCCTCATCTCTACCACCTCCGCTGGGAGACTATTCCACAGATCCACCACTCTTTCCATAAAGAAATATTTCCGCATATCACTCCTGAATCTACCCCCTTTTGCCCTCATCCCATGTCCCCTCGTAGCATAGCTTGCTTTCATTCGAAAAAGTCTCTCCTGTGCATTTCTGCCACGGAAGTATTTAAACGTCTCAATCATATCATCTCTATCTCGCCTTTCCTCTAAGGTGTACATATTAAGATCCTTAAGTCTGTCCTCATATGCTTTATAATGAAGACCACTAACCTTTTTAGTAGCTACATTCTGTACTGACTCCAGCCTGTTTATATCCTTTTGAAGGTGTGGTCCCCTGAATTGCACACAATACTCCAAATGAGGTCGCACCAAAGATATACAGAGGCACCATCACCTCCTTTCTTCTGCTGGCCATTCCTCTCCCTATGCACCCAAGCATCCTTCTAGCTTTTGCTGTCACCTTTTCTACCTGTTTAGCTACTTTAAGATCATCAGACACAATTGCGCCTAGGTCCCGCTCTTCTTTAGTGGACAAAAGTACTTCACCCCCTATACTATATTGCTCCCTTGGATTGCTGCAGCCCAAATGCATGACCTTGCATTTTTAACATTAAATCTCAGCTGCCAAATTCTAGATCCCTCCTCATGTTATCTACACCTTCCTGGGTGTCTACTCTATTGCAGATTTTGGTATCATCCACAAAGATGCAAACCTTACCCGACAGCCCTTCCGCTATATCACTAACAAAGTTGTTAAAAAGTATCCTAACAAGGACAGATCCCTGGGGCACAACACTGGTAACCTCCTTCTCCTCAGAGTGAGCTCCATTTACCTGTACCCTTTGTTGCCCCACACTCAACCAATTTCTAACCCAAGCAGTAACTTCAGGGTCCATCCCTAGGGTGCTCAGTTTATTTATAAGTCGCCTATGAGGAACGGTATCAAAGGCTTTACTGAAATCTAAATATACCACATCTAGGGCTTTACCTCGGGTCCAACTCCCTGGTAACCCAGTCAAAGAAATCAATCAGATTTGTCTGACAAGACCTGCTTCTGGTGAATCCATGCTGCCTCGGATCCTGTAATCCACTGGACTCCAGAAACCTCACTATTTTCTCTTTCAGCAGCGTTTCCAATAATTTACTCACCACCGAAGTTAAACTAACTGGCCTGTAGTTTTCAACCACATCCTTACTTCTGCTTTTGTGTAAAGGGACCACAAGTGCCTGTCTCCAGTCTTTTGGCATCACTCCCGACTCCAACAAGGCATTGAAAAGGTCAGTCAGTGGAGCTGCTAGAACGTCCCCAAGTTCCCTCAGTATTCTAGGGTGTATCCCATCCGGTCCCATTGCTTTGTCTATTTTAAGTTTAACTAGTTTCTCACGAACACAGTCTTCTGAAAATTGTTCAAGATGCCCCTCACTTCTGTTCCTGTTTGTGGGTGTTTTCTGAGGTCATGCTCCTGGTTCTTGATCTGTGAACACAGAACAGAAATATTTGTTAAGCAATTCCGTTTTATCCTTATCAGCTTCTATATATTCCTCCCCTTCACCCTCGAGTCTGACAATACCACTTTCGCCCTTCCTCTTATCACTAAGATATCTGAAAAATGTCTTATCTCCCATTTTAATGCATTGGCTATTTCCTCCTCTTTGTGAATCTTTCCTAGCTTCTCTAAGTTTTTCCAAATATAGATGCCTGTCTTCCTTTCTCTGTGATCTCTTGTATTTCATGAAGGCCTCCTTTTTCTTCACATTTTCAGCTACTTCTTTCGAAAACCAAAGCGGTCTCCTTTTCCTTTTACCTTTATTTACCATTTTAACAAAAAGGTTGGTTGCCCTTAAAATATCCCCTTTCAGTTTTGCCCACTGTTTATCTATACCCCCCAACTGTTCCCATCCCGCTAACGACTCCCTGAAGTATTGCTTTCCTAAAGTCTAAGACTCTCGCTTTTGAATGAATTTTAACAGCCCTAGTTCTAATACTGAACCACATCATCTGGTGATCACTGGATGCAACATGATCTCCCACTATAACATCAGAAATACTTTCACCATTGATAAGCACCAATTCCAGTATAGACCCTTCACATGTCATTGAAACCTGGGCTTTTCATTGGTTCTTTGTCTCCACTAATCTGCGGGTAGGGAAACACAACCCACTTGTCTGGACTGGTCTAGGACGACAATATAGAATTATTAATTTATTTAGAGATCACTAACTTCTTGCTGTATCAACTTCTGCGAGGACCTTCATATTTTTCTGACCTCTCTGTGCCCCATCATGTAACAACCCATTTCAGTGAAATTATGCAGAGTGTGTCCTTAGTGTGTGATGTAGTAGAGGAAGAGGCGTGTACAATTTGAGGGAAAATACAAGGGGTATAAAGACCAAGCCCAAATTCAAATCCTGGTCTTTGCCTTCACAGCCTCTGCACCACAGAATAGGGTCTCTGGCCTTTGGGCAAAGCCTCTAGGAGAAGGAGAAGTGCTGCCCTAAGCCTATCCAAAGGACTTCTGAGGAGAAGTGTCTGAGGCTGCTTAAGACACAGCATCATGGAGGTATTCTCAGAAGCCACGGGCATAAATAACCAGGAGTGGCATCCACTGAAGAGGAAGAAGTCTTCAGGAGTTACAAAGATTCACAAACTCTGAGCCACAGAGAGGCTGCACACTAAAGGGGGGGGGGGGAAGACAGTGTCTTCAGCCATGTTAAGTCAGAAGGAGCCTAAATAAATAAATAAATTATATATATATATATATATATATATATATATATATATATATATATAATTACTCCATAAAAAAAAGATGAAAAGATTGGAGTATTGTGCTTTCACTGAAGAAAGCCCGAGGACATGGACTGTGGCAAGAATCAAGAGACTGCAAGTAGATACTCTCGTTTTATTTGGTATCAGCATCATTGAAATCATAAGCATTATCTTCTTTGGGACTGTTTAGTTTACTTTAAAGAGGCCCAGTAAACCTTTACTTTTGATTCAGAACAAACTTTTGAGCCTGGACTGAGCAGGCAATAGAGAAAGAGTGGTAATTGATTGCAAAAGGCCTTCCAACGTATGCTGGTCCTGCCCCAGGAACCCTAAAAAATCCTGGGAGTCAGACTTGCAGAGAAAGTGCTGACCTCCTAGAAGTTGTGTCTCTGGCAAGCTGAATGGTAAAAATGAACACTGGGTAGGCTCAGTGACTGGGAGAGATTACAATTGCTGATCAAGGATGGTGGTATATAAATGAAAAACTTGGCTGTCATAGCAATGCACCAAAGGAGAGGTGACAAAGTGATGTAGATACAAGGTGTGATCAAAAAGTATCGAGACTTGTTGTGTAGCTATATAAGAATACGTCGCCCCCACATGCTATTAAGCATGCAGTGATCTAGTTATGTGCTCTGTATGTGCAGAGTGTAGCGTGGCTGCAGCACACATATATTTTTTTTATCATGTGATATTTGATATTGTGTAAAAGTAGTTTGTCAGATTCACGATGAGTGAAAGAATGGAACAGTGAATTTGCATTAAATTCTACCAGAAACTTGAAGATTCATGCAAAAAGACTATTGACAAGTTACAGCAAGTCTATGGCAATGAATATGAGTTTATGACTGGTACAAACGTTTCCAATAGGGCTATCAAAGTGTTGACAGTGACAAAAGTTCTGGAAGGCCATCCATGAGCAGGAATGAAGACAAAGTTCAAGCAGTGCATGCTGCAATATGCTCAAATCGTCAATTGATCAGGTAGTTTGCTGAAAACATGGACAACAGTTTTGAATCAGTACAGTCCATTCTGACTGTCGATTTGGAGATGAGATGTGTGTTTGCAAAATTTGTGCCGAAACGCCTGTCCCTTGACCAAAAAGATGATAAACTGTCTGCAGCCAGGGAGTTGTTGGAATGCATTGAAAATGACTCAGATTTCATCAAAAAGATCATTACTAATGATGAATCATGGGTTTATGGTTATGACCTGGAAACTAAGGCTCAATCCTCACAAAGGAAGATGCTAAACTCTCCCAGAACCAAGGAAGCTCGTCAGGTGAGGAGCAATGTCAAGGTCATGCTCACAGTTTTCTTGGATTACTAGGGTAGCAAACATACAGCAGTAAAAATCAGGAACTCCTGCCAACCACAAACTTCACAATACCCCAGATCTATAAAGCTGCACTGTAAATAGTTATAGAAACGTTACACAGTTAATTGGATATATATTAAGTGTTAATTTTTTATTGTAAAATAATTCTGATGTACCTGTTTCCTTGTAAAACTGTTTTATGTTTACTATAAACTGCCTTGATAAAACTGAAAGGCGGTATATAAAAAATGCCAAATAAATAAATTATGAGTATGCTCCAAAAGGCCAAACCATCAATAAGAAGTACTATGTCCAAGTCGTGACTCATTTGAGAGATGCAGTTTATCGTAAGAGGACACAGTTGCACAGGAATGGTGAATGGTTGCTTCATCACGATAACACCTTAGCTCACGCATCACATCTTGTCCAGCAGTTCTTGGCCAAACACCAAATTGAGGAAGTCAGTCAGCCTACCTCTGTACTCACCTGACCTCACACCCTGTAACTTTTTCTTGTTTCCAAAACTGAAATTAACACTGAAAGAAAGGAGATTCGATGACTTCGAGACCATTAAGCAAAATTCGACACAGTAGCTTCACAGCATAATGAAAGAGGCATTTCAAAATTGTTTCCAGCAGTGGCAGGAATGCCTGAGGAAGTGCTTTATCAGAAGAGAACTACCTTACATAGCTCAGTATTACAACAAAGCAATGATATGTTTCAGACCAAAAAGCCACAAAGTAAAAATAAAAGTCATGAACTTAATTTGCAGTGAAAAACAGGATAGTATTTATTTATTTATATTACTTCTATACCGCACTCTTTAAAATCAGCGCGGTTTACATGTAACAACAATTTGTACAAAGCAGCGGAGCAGGCGGTGTACATTACAGAGAACAGGTTTATACAACTTGGGTTTAACAGGGGTAACTATATAGAACTATGTACAACCGAGCTGTTCGTCAACAGGTATGCCACAGGTACTGCTATGGAATACACGACACTCTCTGAACTACTTACATATTAGGTTATATACAGTTTGGGCAGTCGTATTCAGACTGTGGGTATGTTATCATGCCCTGGGTGTATCGGTGGTGTCATTGTGCCTTGGGCCGGAAGGACTGGGGTTTCTAGTCCCACAGGTGCTCCTTGTGGTCTTGGGCAAGCCACTTAACCCTCCATAGCCCATGTTCCCTGTAAAATAGTTATCTCCAAGTTATAATACCCTGTTCAATGTAATTTCAGTTTGTTCAATGTAAACCGCACTGATGCAGAATAGCGCGGTATATAAGAGAATGTAAATAAATAAATAATTGTGGTGGGTGGGGGGGTAAACTTGGTTGTGTGTTGCAGGGAGTAATGTAGGAGGAATAAATGGTGCTTCAGTGCCTTCCGAAATTGTCAAGGTCAGTTCCTGATCGTTCCTCTAGTCTAGTCCCGGAATCCATGGGTTGTCAACCTCATCCAGCAGCTTTGGAGACTGAGAAACTTCACAGTTGTGATGTCACTGGCATATATAAGCGCTGGCACCACCTCCTCTCACCAGTCATCAGTCTCCAAAGCAGCTTGAGAGGTGGTGAGCCCAAGGCTTTAGGGGCTCACTTGAGGAACAATTAAGGGTAAAGATTAGTTTGACCTATATAACAACAATATTAATAATAGTAATATAAAATAAAAGAAGATAGAAAGGGACCAGAGTGGGTCTTCAAGGGCTAATTGCTTAGCTCTTGCCTGTGCCGGTGATTTCCCTGAGGTCCTCGGGTTTCCCTTTATTTTCTTGTTTTCTCTTACTTTTCCTTTGCCTTGGGGGAATCGACGGTCCGCAGTTCAAGCGGCGGGAGCAGGAGACCCGAGCCGGTGAGTCTGAGTTCCTCGGGCAGGCTCCAGTCAGTAAGGGGCTGGACTCAGCGCGCAGAAGTGTTGCCTGCAAGCGCTTTGCGCCCCCCCCCCCCCCCCCGTTCTCTGCGGGAGACGGAGTTTTCAGCAGCGGCGATTCTGAGGAGGAGCAGGAAGTCTCCGTTAGCTGGTTTCGCTGAGTAACGCTGCAGACAGAGTCCGGAGAGGTAAGGGCCCTGCTCAGCGGCGAGCTGCGGTTGCGGGGGAAGTAGGCCGTGCCGCATGTGTTAGCGCGGGAAACTTCGCTGAGGACGGTTGGGGCTGCGGCGACTCGTTCTGAAGCGTGGAATTCAGCCCTCCCGTTCTTTTTGATGATTGCTTTATAGCTCTGCTTAGTTCTTTGTTTCTTAATTTCTCCTGCCTCTTCGGTTCAATACAAAAAAAAAACAAAAAACGAAAGCAAACCCGACTAAACGGAACAGCCTCCTTTCTTTACAGGGCAAGGCATGCCAGCCAAACAGCTTTGCCTTTTGTGCGGTGCCCGGAGGAGTTCTGTATCCCCGGATGGGGTGTGTAAAGGCTGAAGTCTAGAGTCCTCCACTAGAGACAAGCCTGCTGGAGAGGGGGCTGAAGGGAGAGAGGACAGCATAGGGGAGCCGGAGTCTGTTCGGGCCCCTCTGCCTCTTCCTGAGTCGGGTCCCTCTACTTCAGCAGGTCAGGGTCCTCCTGGTTCTCAGCTTCCTGTCACAGGGGGTTTGGAAGCTATTTTTTCCTCAGACTTTCTGACCTTGGTTCAAAAGGCGTTAGGGGCTTCTTCTGCTGCCCCACAGACAGGGTCTTCTGGGGACGGTCTGCATGGAAAAAGGTCTGCTTCGCCTCTCCCGGGGGATTTGGTTACCGGTATGTCAAAGAAGCCCATTTTAGACAGGGATGGAGTGGATCTGTCAGTCCTGTCGGATGACTTTCGGGCGGATGACGCAGACCTAGAGGAGGGCCTGGATGAGGACCTAGAGGAAGGTCCGGGTATTCCGTAGGGAGGAGTTGCCGGTGCTCATTTCGGAGTCCCTTAAGGTTTTGAATATGCCCACGGGGGGGGGGGGGGGGGGAAGGGGTCCAGCGGAGGATTCCACCCTGGAGGATCCTTTGCTGCAAGCTTTCCGCAAGACTCAGCGGACCTTCCCGGTTCATAGGGTGTTTAAAGAGATGATTCAGGAGGAATGGGATATGCCGGAAGCAGTGCTCAAGGGTTCTAGAGTGATGTCGCGTCTTTACCCACTGATGGATCAGGATCGGGAACTGTTTAAGGCGCCAAAGGTGGACACGGTGGTCTCGGCTGTCACTGAGAAGACCACCATTCCGGTGGAGGGGTCCGCAGCTCTTAAGGATGAGCAGAACCGTAGATTAGAAACTTTGCTTAAGCAGGTTTTTGAGGCCACCAATGCGTTGTCCTTGCAGGCGTCTATTTGTGGGGCTTGGGTAGCCAGAGCCTGTCTACGATGGGCGCAACGGATTCAAGGGGTGACCTCAGTGGCGGAGAGCGAGGAGGCGTCCCGTTTGGAATCCGGAGCGGCATATCTCACTGATATTCATTATGATCTGATCCGCGGTTTGTCGAAGAGTATGGCTTCGGTTGTAGCGGGTAGAAGATGTCTTTGGCTGCGTAATTGGGCGGCGGATGGTTCTTCTAAAGCTAGGTTGAGTAAGCTTCCGTTCCGTGGCAAGTTACTTTTTGGAGAGGATTTGGAGAAGTTGGTCAAGGATTTGGGTCAGTCCAAGGGAGGCAGATTGCCGGAGGACAGGCAGAAAATAGGCCGGGCAGGATTTAGCCTCCGGGGTCAGCAGTGGGATTTTCGTCGCTTTCGTACCCCCAGGTTCGGCCAGAGTCAGCGTGGACGTTTCCCGTCTCGAACCCAGGGGTTTCGGGGGGCAAGCAGAGGCTTTACGCCCGCGTCCGCCTCTTCTTCTTCCTCTGCCTTCAGAAAGTCACAGTGATGGGGCCCAGGTGGGATTAGTTCCCGTGGGGGGTCGGTTGCGGGACTTCTACCCTGCCTGGGTCCAAATAACGTCCGATCAGTGGGTCTTGGAGGTGATCAGGGAAGGTTATGCCCTGGAGTTGCAGTGCCCGGTGACCGATTCTTTCGTGCAGTCCCTGTGCAAGGCCCGAGCGAAGCACGGGGCGGTGCAGGAAACGGTTCAGCGGCTCCCGGCACTGAAAGCAATTGTTCCGGTACCAACAGTCGAATTAGACAGCAGTCAATACTCCATTTATTTCGTCGTTCCAAAGAAAGAGGGGCTGTGGCGTCCCAATCTAGATCTAAAGAGGGTGAATCGCCGTCTCCGGGTGTCGCACTTTCGTATGGAAACCCTCCGGTCAGTGATAGCAGCGGTACAAAAAGGGGAGTTTTTGATGTCCTTGGACCTGTCGGAGGCATACCTTCACATTCCAATCCGGCAGGAGCATCAGAGGTTTCTCCGGTTTGCGGTTCCGATGGGGCATTTTCAGTTTCAAGCGCTTCCCTTCGGTCTGGCGACTGCGCCACGGGTATTTACCAAGGTGATGGTCGTTGTCGCAGCGGCGTTAAGGAAGGTAGGCGTGTTGGTTCACCCATATCTAGACGATTGGTTGATAAGGGCAAAGTCTCGTGCGGAGAGTTTCTCCGCCACGGCGAAGGTAGTGGCAAAGCTCCAGAGTCTCGGTTGGGTGGTCAACGTGGCGGAGAGCCAGTTGCAACCGTTGCAGCACCTGGAATACCTGGGAGCTCTTTTCGACACCGGTCTCGGGCGAGTTTTTCTTACTCGTCATCGTGTCTTGGCGCTCAGACAGTTGGTGGTCCGTTTCCTCAGCTTGCGCAGTCCCTCCGCCTGGGAGTACCTGCAGGTGTTGGGGACCATGGCGGCGACGCTAGAGGTGGTTCCATGGGCACGGGCTCACATGCGGCCCCTGCAAAGAGCGTTGTTAAGGAGATGGTCCCATCAGCGAGATTCCTTGTCGCGGAGGTTGATGTGTCCTCCTCAAACACGTCAGGACCTGCAGTGGTGGTTAGCTCCGGGGAATCTCGAAAAGGTCATGTCGTTGGAAATGCCGGCGTGGATAGCGCTTACAACGGATGCCAGTCTTCAGGGCTGGGGAGCCCATTGTCAAGGTCACATAGCGCAGGGGGCGTGGTCCGCTCGGGAGTCGGCTTGGGCCATCAACAGGTTGTAGTTGAGAGCGGTCACGCTGGCATTGCAGGAATTTCGGCCGTTTCTTCAGGGGCAGGCCATTCGGGTGTTCTCGGACAATGCGACAGCGGTAGCTTACATCAACCGTCAGGGGGGCACCAGCAGTGTGCAGCTCGAGTTCGAAGCGGACGGCTTGTTCGACTGGGCAGAACGACATCTGGTGGCCCTCTCGGCGGCACATGTCGCGGGGGTGGACAATATGCAGGCCGACTTCTTGAGTCGCATGAAGAAAGACCCGGGGGAGTGGGTTCTTCATCCGGAAGTGTTCGGAGCGTTGGTGCTTCGCTGGGGATTGCCGGTGATGGATCTCATGGCGACATTTCGGTCCGCTCAAGTCGCACGGTTCTTCAGCAGAAGAAGGGAAAGAATGTCAGAGGGGCTAGACGCCCTTGTTCAGGCGTGGCCGCAGGACCAGCTTCTGTATGTGTTTCCTCCGTGGGTGCTCATCGGTCGGGTGCTTCAGCGCATCGAGCGTCACCGGGGGAGAGTGATTTTGGTGGCTCTGGATTGGCCGCGTCGGCCGTGGTACGCGGACCTGATGCGCCTTGTGGTGGGACAGGCCCTGGCGGCTTCCAGTTCAGATGGATCTCTTGACTCAGGGGCCCCTTTGCATGCCCCAAGTGGAACGGTTCTCGCTTACGGCCTGGGTATTGAAAGGGCTAGGCTGAGAGCGAAGGGATATTCGGGAGAAGTAATTGCGACCCTTCTGCAGGCGAGGCGCAGATCTACCTCGATGGCGTACGTCAGAGTGTGGCGTATCTTTGAGGACTGGTGTGCAGAGAGACGGTTTCTCCCTTTTCGGGCGTCCGTAGCCCAGGTTCTTGCTTTCTTGCAGGACGGTTTTGAGAAGGGTTTAGCGTCGTCGTCCTTGAAGGTCCAGTTGGCAGCGTTGTCCTGTTATAGGGGTAAGGTGCTCAGCAGATCGCTGGGTGCACATGTGGATGTGAAACGTTTTTTTGAGGGCGGTGTCCTTACTGAGGCCGCCGTGTCGGCATTTAGTTCCGTCTTGGGACCTTCCCCTGGTCTTGGGGGCGTTGGGAATGGCACCTTTTGAGCCCTTGGGGAAAGCGACGCTGAAGGATCTTGCCCTCAAGGTGGTTTCTGGTGGCTATTACGTCGGCTAGACGAGTATCGGAGTTGCAGGCACTATCTTGCAGGAAGCCTTTTTTATCCTTTTCCGACTCTACGGTGGTGTTGTGCACCGTGCCATCGTTCTTGCCTAAGGTCGTCTCGGGGTTTCATATGAATCAGGTGATTTCTTTACCGGTGTTTGCTGCCAGGACACAAGATCAGGAGGCACGGCGGCTCCGTTGTTTAGATGTTAAGCGGGCTTTGCAGGTGTATTTATCCAGAACGGCTAGTTTTCGCAAATCCGACAGGTTGTTTGTTCTTTTTGCAGGGCCTAGGCGAGGAGAAGCTGCCTCTAAGAGGTCGATTGCTCAGTGGTTGAAAGAGGTGATTGCTTCTGCGTATATTTTGCCAGGCCGTCGAGTTCCGGAGGGCTTGAAGGCCCATTCTACTAGGGCGCAGGCTGCGTCCTGGGCGGAGTATGGCTTGGTGCCTTTAGAGGACATCTGTCGTGCGGCAACATGGTCATCAGCGCACTCTTTTGTAAAGCATTCCCGTCTTGATGTGCAGGCGGAGAAAGATGCCTGTTTTGGTTCGGCGGTGCTTCAGGCGGGGTTTGCAGGCCCCTCCCGGTGATTGTTTCACTGCTCTGTTACATCCCATGGATTCCGGGACTAGACTAGAGGAACGATCAGGAAGGTTAAATTAGACTTACCTGCTAATTCTAGTTCCTGGAGGGACTCTAGTCTAGTCCCGGTTCCTGCCCTGGATGCTTTTATGAAAGTGCCTGAAGCAGGAGCATACTTACAGGTAAGCCATTTTTTCCTAGCGACTCGTCAGTTGTATTTCCGGGGGTATGTCCCTTCGGGTTGAAGGGAAGGAGGACCTCATGGCATATTCACGGGCCGGGGTGTTGTTTTGTGTACATAGTTTTTGGGCCCGTTTGCCTGGATGTTTCTAGTTTTCTCTACTTACTTGTTGCTCCGGTGAGTCTGCTTTGTCAATAGGTTAACTGGTGAGAGGAGGTGGTGCCAGCGCTTATATATGCCAGTGACATCACAACTGTGAAGTTTCTCAGTCTCCAAAGCTGCTGGATGAGGTTGACAACCCATGGATTCCGGGACTAGACTAGAGTCCCTCCAGGAACTACAATTAGCAGGTAAGTCTAATTTAACCTTACTGCCCGGATGGGGGTTGGGAGGGCATTCCCGAGCGTAGGTGCGTAAAATACAAATGCTCTGTTCCTTGCTGTCTGGGAGCATTTTGTTATTGCTCTAGAGATTACGAGGGTATTTACAGCGAATGACCTTCTGGCCCTGTTTGCAGGTATGGGGAGGATAAGGTCTGTTAGGGAAATGGAGGATAGGTTGTTGATGGTCTTGAAAGTCATTAGTAAAACTTTGAAAGTGAGTCTACAGTGGATCGGCAACCAATGGAGGTGTTTAGGACAGGGGTTATATAGTCCCTTCTGGAGGCTCCATGCAGGACTCGGGCGGCTGCGTTCATTGCCAGCTGCACAGGGGTCAAGGTGTTCATGGGGAGTCCCTGCAGAATGGTATTGGCATAATCGAAGTGCGGGGTTACCAATGCTTGGAAAATTGTCCGGAAATCACACAAGTTCCTTCTCAGCACGCAAGACCACATGTCCCCTAGACCCCCATCCCTACTAAATGGTTTTTGGAACCATCACTAGCCTTAGTTCCCCATATCTGCACCTTAATCAACTCCAGTCTTTCATGTGGCATTTTCCTTTCTCCCTGGAAACACGCTCTCGTACGCCCCATCCTTAAAAAACCTCTTTTCGATCCCTTGGTTCCTGCTTACTACCGTCCAATTTCAAACCTCCCCTTTCTCTCAAAAATTCTGAAGTTGTCTTCGAACAGCTCTCACAACACCTTCACTCTGTCAATTATCTCCATCCCCGACAGTCCAGCTTCCGTCAGGGACACAGCGTGGAAACAACCTTAACCGCTCTTCTCAATGACCACACGATCAGGGTGACATCACGGTGGTGGTCTCCCTAGATCTTTCCTCCGCCTTTTACCTTGTGGATCACTCCCTTCTCCTCTCACGACTACACGATGCAGGTCTGCGAGGCGCTGTTCACCACTGGTTCCACTCTTTCCTTTCCGCTCATCTTTTCTCCATAGCCTCTCCCACAGACCCACACTCTCTCTCTAACGCTTCCCCCCTCCCCTGTGGTGTCCCTCAAGGTTCTGTTCTGGCCCCCTTATTGTTCAATCTTTTCCTTGCACCACTGGCCCTTTGCATTCAGCAGGCCGGTATGTCTGCCACCTTCTACGCGGACGACATCATCATCATTCATCACACCAGTCCACAGCATCCTGACCTCACTCCCTTGAATTCATGTCTCACTCTTGTTTCTAGTTGGCTATCCACAAACTGTCTCCATCTCAACTCCGCCAAAACTCAGCTACATGGTTCACGTTCGGAAATCCTTGTCCTTCCCTTGCTCCCTTCTCTTGGCTGTTCTGTGATCCCCATTGTTTCGTCTTTCAAATACCTTGGCGTTCTCCTTGATTCCAATCTCACTTTCAAAGATCACATATCACTCCTAGCTAAGACGTCTTATTTTTTCCTTCGACAAATTTGTTCCATTCGTCCTTTCCTGTCTCCCTCAGCTCTAACCACCCTCACGCTATCCACAGTCCTGTCACGGTTAGATTATTGCAATTCTGTTTTTTCTGGCATCACTAAGGTCCAACTTCATCGGCTACAACTCATTCAAAATACCGCAACCAGAATTATCTCCCACTCCTCCCACAGAGACCATATTACTCCCTTACTGTTTCTCTTGCACTGGCTCCCGGTAGAATATCGTATTAAATTCAAGATATTAACCATGATTCACCGAGTTCTCTACACACACAAGCCGCAATACCTCGCTGACCTTCTTCACTTTCACACCCCCATACGTAGTCTTCGCTCCCTCCATATCAATCGACGCCACCTCCCCCCACCATCTCGTGCTCACTTACAATTTACCCATCACTCTGCCTTCTTCTTTCATGGTCCAGCCCTTTGGAACTCTCTGCCCACCTCACTCCGTCTGGAAGAAAACTACATTACCTTTAGGTCACTACTCAAAACTCACTTCTTTAACTCTGCTTACAACCTGCCAGCCATACCCAGCTGACCTGGTTTATCCATGTTTACCTATGTCCTGTCACCCTCTCACTTTACGTCTTGTCCTATGTCTTACTATTCTTCTCTTTCCTGTCTTAATTTTTGTAGTTCTTTTCCTGCTACGGGGCCTTGTGCCCATCCCAGTTTGACTTTGTACCTGTAAACCGCCCTGATGTAACAGAGCGGTATATCAAATTTAAATAAACATAAACAAACATACATCTGGTTCTAATAAAGGTCGCAGGTGGCGGACGGTTCGTATCTTATGATAGATTGCTCTGACTGTATTGCTTATGTGTGCTTTCATGTTGAGATGCTGGTCAAGGGTGATCCCCAAGTGGGCTTGCTCAAGAGCTCCGCGTCTCTTACTCTTATTGATGTTGGTGGGGGGTGAAGGAGTGATTCCTAGTGATGAAGAGGACATCGGTTTTCTTGAAATTAATTCTGAGGCTCTATGTGTGGAGCCAATCTGTGACAGCCTCGAAGCATTTTGTCAGGGTCGAGAAATCAGGTTGGTAGATTGAGAATGGAGAGAAGAATAGCACATCGTCAGCATACACTAGGCAGGAGACCTTGAAGGAATGGATGATTGCGCAAATGGGTTGCATGTATATGTTGAAAAGGAGGGCTGAGAGTGATGATCCTTGGGGGACCCCTTGCATTTGTTTAAACGGCTTGGAGGTCCTCGAGTCAGTTCTTACCTGCTGCCATCTATCTGTCAGGTATGATTTGCACCAACTCAAGGCTGAGCCATGGATTCCCTTCTCTTCGAGCCATGCCAGAAGCGTCTCGTGGTTAACCGAGTGAAAAGTGGCAGCAATGTCCATGAAGATTAATGCATATCCTTTACTGCTGTTATCGATCCCTGTGATTAGGGTGCTGAGTAGAGTGGTGAGGAGGGTCTCAACGTCATGGGATTCTCTAAATCTGTGTTGACATGGGTCAAGTGGGGCAGTAGTATCAATGTGGTGTTGGATTTGTCGCTGTACGCCCTTCTCTATCATCATGGCCAGTAGGGGAATGCTGGAGATTGGACGGTAGGATTCCGCTTTTGGGGGTCGAGCTTGTTGTTTTTATGGAGGGGTCGGATGGAGGTCTGTTTTAGGGCTGACAGGAACATACCTGTTGAGAAGGATAGGTCCATGATCTTGTTTAGGAATGGGCTTAATTCAGTGCGCAGTGATTTTATCCAGAATGCTGGACAGGAGTCGTTGGGGGCTGTGGTGGTGTTTATAGACGTGATGGTCTCTTCTATTCTTCTTGTGGACGGAGATGTGAATGCTGTCAACGGTGTTGGGTGGTGCTGCTTGGGCTCTGCAACTTGGGTTATGGTGGTGTTGGTTTGGCTGGACTTGGCTTGTAGGTGGTCAGCGAATTCCTGGGAGTATAATAGGCCTGGCTGGGGGGGAGCAGGCTCCTTCGTCAGGGACCTCACAATGTTGAGCAGGTCATGGGGTTTATTTAGGGATCGTCGCAGGAGTTCAGCGTGATGTTCTTTCCATTTCTTTGAGATTGTTTCTCGGTGTATGTCCAAGTAGGTGTAGGCTGCCAGGTCATCTTTGGATTGGGAATGTCTCCATTGTCTCTCGAGCTTCCTATGGTGGAGTAGAGAAGATCGAATTTCGGCAGAATACCATTGCGCCGCCTTTCTTCTTTTTCTTAGTAAAAGGCATAACCACACTGATTAACTTATATAATCATAATGTACCAAACATGAAACATAACAGGGTAGATGGGTTGCACACTGATGTTGAGGTGGTATTATGTTGAAAAGGCCACGACACATTTTTATATTTTATATATTGCCATTTGCCCTCTATAAGGGGAATGCTCAGTAGCAACCATATCTAGGGGAGTATGCACAAGCACCAGTTGAGAATACTGAGCTGATGACAGTGCTGAAAACCTCAGAGCATGGCTAGCTGCACAGAGATAACTCATTGCAAAGTAAAGTCCAAGAGGTAGCTGATCATGCAGTTGTGTCCAGATGGATCTGACAACTCCTAAGGCAGAGCAGCTGCATGGGACATGAGATCCTGTAGCTTCTAATTATTTGCATTCTGTACAGGATGCAGTATTTCGAGATCCAAAGGGGTTACCCATCCACAGGCCAATGCATAGCCTGAGAAGGGGGAACACATTTCTGGCCTGAAAACCTCCAAGGAGATCCAGCAACAAGGGTATGCCTCTGTATCTTGCTCCTATGTGTCTGGACCTCTCGGGCCACTGCGCAAAGAGGCGGCATCTCTCCCTAATAGTATAGAGAGACAATGTGCAGTCAGGCAACCCTTACACAAGTTCCTCTCAGCAAAGAGGAACTCTCCTAGCTAGGCACGATAATGCTGTAGCTCAGCCAAACGCTCTCCGCTGCAGGCAACCGACATCTGAGGCAGAGTGGTTGAAGGTAGCCGCTGTAGAATGTTCTAGCACAATGCAAGGACAGACTCTCGACATTAAAAAAAAACAACCTCAAGCAAAAGGTTTGTAACAAAACTTAATAAAGCAATATAAAATAACAAATATAAAGAAGCAGGTCGAAGACTATGAAAACTTATTTGGAATATGGAATGTAGAAAAAATCTTTGGGAGAGTTTTGTCATATGTCTGACAGAATGGAAGAAACAAAATGGAGGAATTGAGGAGACTCCTATGTAAACGAAGGGCCATACATGCCTAGAACTGCACTAAATTCAGAGCTGTGAGAGAGCATTTCTGTCCAGGCAACACTGGATGACATCACCCACTTGTGTGCCTGATTTAATCCTGCTTGTTGACGGAAAAATCACTGCACTAGTAATGCTTCCAAGCTGCGCTTTTGTCATGTAAAACACAAGTTAACACAATGTGCAGAGTTTTTTGCTCGTGAGGAATTATGCAGAAAAGAAGTTCTGTACACTACTGAAGCTTCCATGCTAAACACTAAAATGCACAAATATTTTTGTAGATGCTTTTCTTTTCTCCACCTTGGGACCTCATTAGATTAAAGCGAATAGACTGCGTTCCCCTGGTCAACTGCCTAAGGAGACACTCCTGGTGGAATTCTGCACATTTATGGTAATAAACACCACCATACCTTTGCTACTTTTGCCAATTGTGTGTATCAGAGACTCAGGAGAGGGTGTTGGGTGCGTGTGGGGGGGGTGGGGGGGAGTGTCTGGGGCAGGGGAGTGGTGTCTTGAGGTGGCTGCACAAGTATGATGTTAAAAACATAAGATTTGCCATTCAAGGTCAGAACAATGGTCTATTCTGTTTTCAGCAGTGGCCATTCCTGGTCACAAGTACCTGGCAGGATCCCAAAATGTAGACAGATGCCATGCTGCTTATCCCAAAGATAAACGGTGGATTTCCCCAGTCTGCTTTTTAATGTTTGTGGATTTTTCCTCTAGGACCTTGTCCAAATCTTCTTTTTAGACCCAGGTACACTAACAGCTTTGACTACATTTTCTGGCAATGTATTCCAGAGCTTAATTACGCATTGAGTGAAAAAAATATTTTATCCAATTAGTCTTAAATGTACTATTTTGTAGCTTCATTGCATGTCCCCTAGTTTTTCTACTTTCTGAAGGAGTAAACAACCTACTCATGTTTACTCGTTCTAGACCTCTATCATATCTCCTGCCAGCTGTCTTTTCTCAAAACAGAAGAGCCCTAACACTTTAAGCCTTTCCTCAAAGGTGTTATCCTTCCATCCCCTTTATCATTATGGCTGTTCTTCTCTGTACCTTTTCTAATTCTGCTATATCTTTTTTCAGTTGTGGTGGCCAGAACTGCACACAATACTCAGGATGTGGGAGGTGCAGTGGTGTGTTCAGGGGAACATTACCCTCCTCCTCCACCCCACTCCCTTCCTTTCCACTTTCCCTTCTCTCTCTCCGCACCCCATGCCATTCCACTCTCATCCTCACTTCCTTCCCTTGCACTCCCTTCCTCCTTCAAAAAAAGTAGTTACTCACCTGCAGCAGGTGTTCTCCGTCGACAAGTAGAAATAAGTCCTCATGTATGTGATTCCCTAGCTACAGGCTACCAAAAGCCAATGAGAATGCAGACAAGCCCAATAGGGGCAACTAAGTCTGTTTGCTAACTGGCAACAGGACTTTGTATTCTGAAATACATAAGTATGTACAATACACATTGTTCTTCTCTTCCCCCCCCCCCTTTCTTTTTTTGGGGGTAGACTCAACAGAAAAGAATGGGCCTGGGGAGGATGGAGCTGGATTCTAACCCCCAAACAGATTCTGAAATACTGATTGTCTGAAATTACTGTTCCATCGGGAATCCCCTTCTAGACAATAGTGAGATGCAAATATATGGACAGACCACCACGTTGCAGCCCTGCAAATCTCTTCCATAGAGACCGAGCATTAAGTTGGCCACCGAGGCAGCCATGGCTCTGACACTAAGCTGTGACATGACCATGAAGACTCAGGCCTGCATAAGCATAAGCAAAAGAGATGCAGTCTGCTAGCCAAATTGAAAGTGAGCATTTGGAGATGGCAGCTCCTAGCTTGCTGGGGTCAAAAGAAACAAAAAGCTGAATGGACTTTCTATGGGCTTTTGTCTGCTCCAAGTAGAAGGACAAGGCTCATTTGTAGTCCAATATGTGTAACACATCTTCCCCGCAGTGAGCATGAGGCTTTGGGAAAAATGTTGGTAGAACAGCTGATTGATTAAGATGGAAATCCAAACCCACTTTTGGAAGAAATTAGGATGAGTATGAAGGACCACCCTATTATAATAGAATTTGGTGTAAGGTGAATGAAATATGAGAGTCTGAAGCTTGCTCACTCTGCATGCTGAAGTGACAGTTACCAAAAACAAGACCTTCCAGGTCAAAAACGTCAGATGGCAGAAACTGAGTAGCTCAAAAGGAACTTTTATCAGTTGCGCAACCACCACATTGAAGTCCCATGACACTGCGGAAGGTTTGTAGGGATACTTCAAGAGAAGCAACCTCCACATAAAGCAAACTAAAAGCTATACACCCCGACAATAAGCTGCAATTGCACTGATACGAACCCTGATGGAATTGGGCTTAAGTTCAGACTGGGAGAGGTGTAGAAGATACTCTAGCAGTTTTTGTGTGGGACAGGCAAAGAGATCTAGGACATGGTCCTCATACCAGACAGCAAGTTTGCAAGAATAAGATTCTCTCATTGAGACCCTCCTGGAGGCCAAAAGGATCTCTCAGTCACGCAGGCCAGCGGGTTGAGCTTGGATAACATTAGTCTCTCAACATCCACGCCGTGAGGGCCAAGGACTTGATATTGGGTTGCAACATCATTCTGTTCTACTGCGAAATCAGGTCAAGTGCCTGGCTCAGCCACAATGTTTCCTGACTGGAAAGCTGTAGCAGGAGAGGAAACCAAGATGGACGGGGCCAGAAAGGAGCAATGAGAAGAATCATCTTTCTGTGCTTAGAAGAAATGGAGAAGGCAGAAAAGGAGGAGTAGCAGTCTTGTATGTCAAAAGTAATATTTATTTATTTTATTTAAATGGATTTCTATACCGCCTTTTCCTATAATCGAGGCGATCTACACAGAAAACAATCAACAAGATACAGTGTCTAGTGTGTGCATGCATTGAGCAGTGAGTGCATGTGTGTGTAGATGGACATTGATTCTTGGTGAGCTATTTGCAGTGTGGGCTATTTACAATACCATGTACATCAGGACATTACTTTAGTACTAAATCATGTCGCTAGGGCGGGGTGTTGAGTTGGGGTATTGTCTGTTGCACCGTTTAAGTGATGTCACCGTAGTGCTCTATGAAGAGGGTCGTCTTTAACAGTTTCCTGAAGTCCTTCATGTCTGTTGTTGACCGTAGTTCATCAGGGAGGGCGATCCAGATTGTTGGTGCCACCTTTGATAAAGCTCGTTTTTCGGTGACCTTGCGTACCTTGTTGATGTCTTTAGGTGTGTTGACATGGTTAGATGTGCCTCTCCTCCTCGGTCTTGTGCTGCTGTCGGGTTGTATGAGTGGGTGAAAGCTGACAACTGTTGCTTGATTTTTAATATGTTAATGATTGTCTTGCATCTGATACGTGAGCTGATTGGTAGCCAGTGGAGGTCTTTTAGGGTAGGTGTGATGTGTTCTTGTTTTGTAGTGCCAGTTATCATGCGAGCTGCTGTGTTTTGGGCCAGTTGTAGTGGCCTGAGTGTTTTGTTAGGCCAAGATAGATTGGGTTGCAGAAGTCTAGGATTGGGGTTATTAGTGCCTGACAGACTGTGCGGAAGTGTTCCTGGGAGAGGAGGGGTTTGAGGCATCGGACTAGGCTCATCCTGTGGTATGCATTTTTGGTGGTTCTGCTGATGTGGGATTGAAGGTTTAGTTCTTTATCCAGGGTCATTCCAAGGTATTTCACTTCTGGTTGTATGGGTATGTTGTGTTGTCTATTTTGATGTTGCGCGGAGGAATGAAGTCGGAGTTTCGTGTGATGATTAGAGCCTCGGTCTTGCTGTAGTTTATGTTCAAGTTGTTGTGTTGAAACCAGCTGCTCATGTGCATGAGACATTCTGTTATCTTGGTGTAGTCTGGGTTGTTGAGGGTGATTGGTGTGTATATCATGTCGTCCGCATAGATTGTGTATTTTATCCCGTGTTCTCTTATGATGCTGCATATTGGCTGGATGTAAAGGTTAAATAATAGTGCTCATAGGGCGGATCCTTGAGGTACGCCTTGCATTACCTTTATGGGTCGGGATGTGTTAGGACCGATCTTGACCTGTATCTGTCTGTCCGTTAAGTAGGAGTGGAACCACCTCAGTGTGGCTCCGTGTAATCAGATGTTCTGTAGTCTTGCTAGTAGGGTTCCGTGGTCGAATGCTGATGAAATGTCAATGAAGATCATGAATATTCCTTTTTTTCTGTTGTCTATGAGGTGTAGTATGTCGTTAAATAGGTATAGCAGGGGTGTTTCGACTCCGTGGTTGGGGCGAAAACCGTGTTGATTGAGGTCCAGTTGTGCGTGGTTGTCGATGTGTTCCTGTAGCTGATGTTGTACCACTTTCTCAATAATCTTTGCCAGTAGAGGGATGCTTGAGATAGGTCAGTAGGCTGCTGGGTTGTTCTTGTCGAGTGGTGATTTCTTCAGGATTGGTCTTATTGTGGCGATTTTTAGCTGGTCAGGCATGATTCCTTGGGTTAGTGAACTGTTCACCATGTTGTGTATGGTGTGGATGAAGTTTGACCTTGTCGCCTTAATCCATGTAACTGGGAATGGGTCTGTTGGGGCTGTGCTTGTGTTGAGTGCGGTGATGATGTGTGAGAGCTGCTCTGTGGATGGGTTGCTGAATTTGTCCCAAGTTTTTCTTGAAGGGGTGGCTGGTTTGGTGTTTGGGTCTGTTTTCCTTTGTGTAGCTGAATGGAATTTTTCTTGGATATGGTCTGCGAATGCTTGTGGGTCTATTTGAACTTTGCTTTCGGTTTTCTGTTCCTTGGTGAGGGTTTTCACTTTTTCGAAGATCTCTCTCGGTTTGTTGTTTGATTTGAGTATGATGTTGGTGTGGTATTCTTTCTTCGTTTGGTTGATGAGTTTGCTGTATTCTTTTTGTTTTGTTAAGTATAGTTCTTGATTGTTGGGCAACTTGGTGTGTCTCCATTGCCGTTCTAACTTCCTGAGTTCCTTCTTCTCATTCCATATGGTTTTTGAGTACCAGGGTGTGTGATGTGCTTTGGTGCAGAGAGCTTTCTTGGGTCTGTATTCTGTGGCTTTGGCAGCAGCATTGATGATGCTGTTCCATTTTCTGATTTGCTTGTCTAGATCCTCTTCTTCCGTGTTCAGGTGGGGTAGCATGTCCAGTAGAAATTGGTCTCTGTCGAAGCTTTTAAATCTTCTTTGCGCTGTGGGTTGTCCAGGTTCTCGTCGTGGCTTTGCCCTTGTGGCATAATCTTTATTTTGATTATGTGGTGGTCTGACCACGGTACAGGTGTGACATCGGGTGTTGATATGCTACCACTGTCCATTAGAAAGTTGGGTGCGAATATGAGGTCTGGTGATGATCCATGTATGTGTCGGGGTGTTGATCAGTTGGGTGTATTGTAAGGATCCCATGGCTCGTAGGAAGGTTTCAGCATCCTTTGTGTTGGTCGATTTAAGGATGAAGTCTCCTAATAGTAGCAGGGGTTTCTGATTTGTGTTGATGGCACAGACCTCTTCTAGAGTGAAGGTTAGTTCATCTGGTGACGCATTTGGGGCTCTGTAGGTGAGGCATAGGGCCATCTGTTTTCCACAGTGATGGTGTTGCATTGGTTTGTGTTTGAGGCACTTCTTGACTTGAGTCTAAGGCTGTTTTTTGCGATGATCAAGACCCCTCCTCCTTTTCGTTGTGCGCGTGGGCAGTTGAATGCTGAATAGGTGGATGGTACTAATTGATGAAGTAGTACATTATCGGTGGGGGTGAGCCATGTTTCTGTGATGCACAGTATGTCAGGTTGTTGATCTTCTATGTGGTCAGCTATTGTGTTAATTTTGTTTCGTATGGATCTGGCGTTGATAAGCTCTATTGAGATTGTGGCTGAGGTGTTTAATGGTCTCTGTGCTTTGAGTTTGTGTGCATGCTGGACTTGTGCCTGTTTTGCCTTTTGTGCTTGGGTGTCTTGTATGTGTTCCAGTGTGTATACTGGGGGTGTGTGTAGAGCAGTGCTGTATGTCATGGAGTGTTTGTTAGTAGATTGTGGTTGCCTGAGGTGGTAGGAGCTGGGTAAGGAGGAGGGTGATGGGCAGTATCAGGGTTGTGTACATGTTTTATCCATCAGACTTAAGTGGATGTCTGCACTTACTTTGTTATGCTGGTGTTGGGTTTTGTTGGTTGTGGTCGCCTGCTGCTGGTGGATTTGTTGCAGCTGTTGGTTGTGGTTGTGGTTAAAGCTGCTGAAATGCAGGGGACGTGGGGAAAAGACGACACGCTGTGGATTGTGCTGGAAAGAGGTGAGGCGCTATCATCCATACTGACTTCGAACACAAACCAAAGGAATGGATAGAAAAGGTGAAAGAATACTCACAGTAGAAGCCTCCACTCCAGCGACAGAAGATGACAAAACCACCAAAATGGTTCCTACTGGTTTAAAATGCACATCAATAGGACCAGTCCTTTTAGCAGCCTTCATAGTTGAAGAAAGAAAGGCCCTCTTTTTTTGCTTCCCCATTACAACAAACAAGCAACTTATTCAGAATTCCCATTTCTCAGGGTGATTTAGCCTCGCCCAATCAAAATGATAAAAATGTCCGGAATAGTGCCTCTTTCTATAAGGAAGAAGGGTTAGTATCTCTGGTTTCGGTTCCCCTTCCGGACTCCTTCTTGACTATTAACTCTTTGGTGAATAAATCAGTTTATCCTTTGCTTTCACCAAAAGAATTAACATCTGTGGAGAAACTGCAAACACCTAAGGAAGTTTCCCTGAAAGATATCTGGGAGGTTGTCTCATGAACTGAATTTATTTTCAGTCTTTGTTGGTTAATTTTCCAAGTTTTCCACTGAGATGGAACATGAGACCCATTTGACTGATACTGATAACACAGGTACACTACCAAAAAACTGCCTCCAGTTTTGCAACTGATTCCTATAGATTTTGGGGTGCTGAATCCAGGAAAAATAGCCAAAATGTTCCATCACGTCATGTTTTCTTGCAAAATTAGATTTCTTACCCATTTAAGGAATGTTCACATAATTTCTTTTTAGCCGACTGCAGTTTATTTTCTTGGCCCAAAATAGAGGTTGTAATGGTTAACTAACTAGAAACACTCCCTCATGATATTTTAGAGTGTTTTGTATTCATTTTATACATTAACAGGACAATTGGGAGGCGGGGGGCTAAATCCAGTACTCGCGCTGGCGCATGTTCTTTCCTGTTCGCCTCGCCTCGTTCGCTCGCTCAAACACGGTGGTTGCGACATGAACGTTCCTGTCAAATTTCAGTTTCTTGCAAGTTCATTATTACCTTTTGTTTGCTCAGTTGTAATCCAGCTTTATTCCGAAGTGGTTCACTACAGTTGTAGTTTGCAGTGCTGTGTATTTGTGATGGCTCACAGAGCCAGAGGTTGCGTCAACTCTCCGGACAGTTTTTGTTTTATTTGTGGGGAATATACCATGAAAAAGCGGCAGAGGAACATTTCTGCATTTATTAAAAAAGTATATTTCGCCTATTTCGGTTTGAAGTTAGGCGATCAAGACAAACTGTGGGCTCCTCACAAAGTGTGCAAGACATGTGAGAAAGATCTACGCTTATGGATGAAAGGTAAAAAACAAGCATTTCGTTTCGGAATACCTATGATGTGGCGTGAACAAAGAGACCACAGCAGTGACTGCTATTTTTGCTCTTGCATTGTGAAGGGATACAACTTAAAAAATAAGAACGTAATAAGTTACCCCAACCTTCCCTCAGCAATTAGGCCTATGCCTCATAGCAACGAAGTACCTGTGCCTGAACCACCAAAATCTTTGGATCATATTTGTGCGGACGGTTCTGATCATGATGAGACTCATCAGATGGCTTTTCCCGATGAGTCCAGTACTTCTGAGTTTGAAACTGAACCAGATCCGAAACCTGAACTTTTCTCTCAAGCTGAATTGAATGATTTAGTCCGGGATTTAGGACTCCCAAAAGATGCTGCCCAACTGCTAGGTTCTCGGCTTAAACAGAAAAATCTATTGTCACCAGGAACAACTTTTTATTGGTACCGCAACCGCGAGACACAATTTTTGAAGTATTTCAGCAAAGAGGAAGATTTGGTATTTTGCAACGATATATACGGAGTGATGGAAAAGTTTAAACTCAAGTATGATCCTGCTGAATGGCGGCTGTTCATTGATTCGTCAAAAGACAGCATAAAAGGTGTTCTTCTTCATAATGGCAACACATTCGCTTCAGTTCCTATTGCTCACTCTGTTATTCTCCAAGAAAAATACGAGAATTTGGCCCCGATTCTTCAGAAGATTCGTTATGATGAGCATAAGTGGATGATTTGTGGAGACTTTAAAATTCTATCCATGCTATTAGGGCAGCAATCCGGTTTCACCAAATATCCCTGCTGCCGGGCCCGCGACCTACACTGGGGGAAAAAAGACTGGCCAATTCGGGAGTATTTGAGACCCGGTGAGAAAAATGTTCTTCATGAGAGCTTGGTACCTCGTGATAAAATTCTATTACCACCTCTCCACATTAAGTTGGGTCTCATTAAGCAATTCATCAAGTCCCTTCCAAAAGATGGTGAGTGCTTTCGGTACCTTTGCTCAAAGTTCCCCCGACTTTCTGAAGCAAAGCTAAAGGAAGGAGTGTTTGTTGGCCCTGATATAAGGAAACTCATTTCAGATGGAGCATTCGCTGAAACGATGTCTGAGAAGGAAAAAGAAGCCTGGGATTCCTTCAAGGATGTTGTTCTCAAATTCTTGGGGAACAGGCGGGATGAGAACTATAAGGATATTGTTGCCAGGATGCTCAATGCCTTCAAAGAACAAGGCTGTAACATGAGCCTGAAAGTCCATTTCTTGCACTCCCATGTGAACTACTTTCCCGAAAACTTGGGGGCGTACAGTGAAGAACAAGGTGAAAGGTTTCACCAGGACATCAAGGACGCAGAGAGAAGGTACCAAGGAAGATGGACCACCACTATGATGGCTGATTTCTGCTGGTTGCTGCTGCGGGAAACCCCAGATGAAAAATACGCCAAGCAGCGCACCAAGAGAAGCATTCGGGGGGAAGAAGAAACGGGCCCACCAGGAGATTGATTGACCAACACAGAGGATCTCTAAAGGCAAAAAGTGGACTGTTGTAGTTGTTATGGAAGGACAGACTAGATAGGCCATGTGGTCTTTTTCTGTCGTCATATTTCTATGTTTCTATGTTTCTATGACCCAAGAATGACTTTAAAATCTAAACTGTGTTGACAAATATCGTGTTTTTACTAAACTTTGAAATAAAAATTTGCTAGTTATTACCACAGTGTCGGATCTCATTTATTAGAATTTTATTTTCACACCATCGGGTGTTTGTCTTCATGTATTGCAATGGTGCGGTTTGCGTTTTCTATTCTTACATACATACCTGTACAACATTTTTTGCACATTTCTTTGCTTTGCTTTGTGTCTAACCTCGCTCTTATATGCTCAATGTTTGTGCACATGTATGTGGCTGTTTTAAGTGCAGACAATTTTGCTACCATCACAGTGTGTTTTGTTGACATTACTCTATTCTTATGTGCTGCCTTGTTACAATTTTCTTTATTCTTATTTGAATAACTACTAAACAATTAGTATAAAGAATTCATCCAAGAAACTTTTATCTCGATCGCACTCAATCTGAAACGTTCACCTCAAACTGCTAACCCAATGTAGCAAAAAATCTGTACGTGATGGAGCAAATTGGTTACCAGATTTGGATTCAGCGCACCAAAAAACGTAAAAATCAATCGAAACATTAGAGGCAGTTTAAATTTTTTTTAGTGTACCTGTGTAATTGTTCCTCTAAATTGTTTTTTCAGGTCTCTGTTCTTCAAGCGGTGCTCATCTCCTCAGTACAGGATTCCCTTGTACTACATCATCAAAATGAAATTTTGGAGAATAATTTGCAGTCAAAAACTTTGCGTTTTCTTAATTTTCCATGCACCCATTACCTCTCACTGTCTATTTTTTTTTTTAATATCTTAAAGAAGTTTTGCAGTTTCCTAATTTTAATTCATTTGTCAAAAATTTATTATATTCCTAAGGGGTAGAAAGACAGCTATGGATGTAGAAAGTGCAAATCAAGAATTTAATATGATTTCACAGCCTAGTATGGATTTGTCTAATTTTTTGCGAGTTGTCAGTCGAAGAAATTTCATCTTGTTCGACACTTATTATTTTGTTAGTGAGGCAGACAAGGATAAAAGTTTTTGTTTGTATTTTACTAAAAAGTCTGGGAAGTTCTATGGGCAGCCAATACAAGCTTGTGCTGATGCTTGCAGGATGACTCAGGCGTCAGAAAGCTCCGTTAGAGATCAGGCTGAGCGTCCTTGCTCTTAAAGCATCCTTCCACTTGAAATATCCCTACAAATGCTTAATAGTACTTTAAGAAAACATATCTCTTGCCTTGGAGTCTGAGCAATTGAAAGGTTTTCTTCAGGAGTTTGCCTTATAATTGTGATTGTTTGATTATGTATAATTGGGTTAATTTATGATTTTCCAGAGGTATTGCATTCTTTGATGGTTCTCCTTGATGTGGACTTGACTATGTATAGTTTTCTATACCTTTTTTCCTTTGTATAATGTTAAAAATTAAAAAAAAAAAAAAAGTCAAAGGTATCCATGAAGGGGAAAGTGATCATATTGGCTGACTCTAATCTACCGACCAAGGAAAGTTTTATGCTGGATTTAGTACTCACAAGTGTGTCGAATGTTTGGGTGGATGCCCACGTGAGCAGCAGCAATCATCATATGGTGTAGTTTGAGATAAAAGCCAAAGCAGAGTCCAATCATAGCAAGCTCAAAGTCCTAGACTTCAAAAACGCCAACTTCATTAAAATGGGCAAGTGCCCAAAGGAGGTGTTGATAGGGTGGGGGAGGTAAGGGAAGAGGAATTGCAATGGGCTAAACTAAAGAAGGCATTAAGAGGGGCAACGGATACATATGTAAGGAAAGTAAATAAAAAAAAGAGCAAAAGGAAACTTATATGGTTCTCCAAAGAAGTGGCTGCACAAATAAAGGCAAAAAACACAGCTTTCACAAAATTCAGAAATTTCACAAACAGAGGAACACAGAAAGGAATACAGCATAAAGCTAAAAGAGACAAAAACAGAAATAAGGATAGCAATAGCAAAGGCAGAAGAAAAGATGGCTAAAGATCTGAAGCATGGTGACAAAACTTTTTTCAAGTAGATTCGGGAGAAGAGGAAGATCAGAGGTGGAATTTCAAGACTCAAAAGTGCTGCGAATGAATTTGTGGAAAGTGACATTGAAAAAGCGAAAATGCTACACAAATACTTCTGTTCTATTTTTACTAAAGAAAATTCTGGAGAAGAACCTTCTATGATTGACAAATATACAAATGTGAATGGAGTAGATACTGCACCATTCACAGAAGATGATGTGTTTGAACAGCTTGCAAAACTGAAAGTGGTCAAGGTCATAGGACTGGCTGGGATACATCCAAGGATACTGAAAGAGCTCAGAGAGGTTTTTGCAGGGCCATTAAAGGATGTTTTTAATAGATCCTTTGAGACAGGAGAAGTTCCACAGGACTGGAGAAGGGCTGATATGGTACCTCTTCACAAAAGTGGCAATAGGGAAGAAGTGACAAACTACAGGCCAGTAAGCCTTACCGCAGTGGCAGGAAAAATAGTGGAGGCACTCCTGAAAGAGAGAATAGTAGACTTTCTTGAAACAAATAGGTTGCGGTTATTTCTCTCTGAAGAACTTTGATGCTGTGGATCGATGTGATGCACCCTCAGGGGAACAATTTGGAGGTAGATTGAATAGATGTAATCTGTAACCGCTTTGGACGATTTGTAGAACCCAAATGTCCAAGGATATGAGGGGCCACCATCGGGCAAAGAGAGTGAGACTCCCCACAACAGGAGAATTTTCCATTGTAGTTACTGGTAGAGTGGTTATGCTCTGAAGGAACCAGTCAAAGCCCCACCTTCCAGCCTTTCCTGCAACCACTTGTTCAATAGCAAAACATCTCATCTCGGCAAACGTGTGTCCTTTGTCCAAGCAGTGTTGCACCAAAGGTGCCTCTCTCACTTTGCACTTTAGACGACTTTTATGTTCTCCCAATCTTATTCTTAAGGGTCAAATTGTCTTCCCTATGTACAGCAAATTGCACGGGCATTGGATCGCATACACCACGTATGATTTGTCACAAGAAGTACTCCCGTGTAATTTATACGTCACGCCATGGTAAACAAAGCTTCCTATATCACTAGTTACGTCACAAATATCACATTGCCCACATTTTCGATGGCCTTTTTCTTTATCTTCTAGTGGCCTTTCCACCGAGAGGGGAAGTAACAGATTACTGGAGTAGCAATGGGAGCAACCTGGGCACCATCAATTGCAAACCTATTCATGGGGAAATATGAAAAAAAATGGCTAGGTACAGCTCCATTAGGATCACGTATAAAATTGTGGTGTCGTTACATAGATGGCGTTTTCATGCTATCAACAGGGTCGTCAACATTATTAGAAGAATTCTGTGACTGGCTGAACAGTAGCGATAGTAACATTCAGTTTACATATTCCTCCCATGCTCAAACAATTACATTTTTGAATGTGGCCATTACTAAAAGTATGACAGGGTGTATAACATCAATCCACCGAAATTCCACGGACCGCAACACATTTTTGCACTACGATAGCGCACATCCGCAAAGATTGAAAAATGGATTACCATTTGCTGAATTTATTCATTACAGAAGAAATTGTTCAGATGAAAAGGATTTTAAAAAACAATTAAAAATATTAATAAATAATTTCCGTGAAAGAGGATATCCTCAAACTATAGTTCAGCAAGCTTATAACAGAGCATTTTTCAATAATAGAGCATTGATAAAGCAGGCAAAGGGAGAATTTGAGAAGAAGCTTGCTGCGGAAGCAAAAACGCGAAATAAAGATTTTTTCAAGTACATTCGTAGCAATAAACCTGTGAGAGAGTCAGTTGGTCCATTAGATGATAGAGGGGTTAAAGGGGCACTAAGAGGCGACAAGGCGATAGCGGAGAGACTGAATGAATTCTTTGCTTCGGTCTTTACTGAGGAAGATGTAGGGATGTTACCCATAACTGAAGTGGTATTTAAAGGTGCGGAAGAATTGAAGGAAATATCGATACATCGGGAAGATGTATTACAACTATTAGATACACTGAAGAGTAGCAAATCACCTGGGTTCGATGGTATACATCCAAGGGTGTTGAAAGGACTGAAATGTGAGATTGCAGACCTGCTATTAGTAATCTGTGAACTATCATTAAAATCATCTCTAATACCTGAAGATTCGAGGATCGCCAATGTAACACCAATTTTTAAAAAGGGTTCCAGGGGCGATCCGGGAAACTACAGACCGGTGAGCCTCACGTCAGTACCGGGAAAAATGGTAGAAACCATCATAAAGAATAAAATTACTCAGCATGTAGATAGTCATGGCCTAATGGGAGACAGCCAACTTGACTTTAGACAAGGAAGATCTTGTCTTACTAATCTGTTGTGTTTTTTTGAAAGCGTGAATAAACAGGTGGACAAAGGTGAGTCGGTTGACATAGTGTATCTGGACTTTCAGAAAGCCTTTGACAAGGTCCCTCATGAGAGACTTTTGGCAAAACTAAAGAGTCATGGGATAGGAGGCAGTGTACTACTGTGGATCAAGAATTGGTTAAAAGATAGAAAGCAGAGGGTTGGGCTAAATGGTCAATTTTCCCAATAGAGAAAGGTGAATAGTGATGTACCCCAGGGATCTGTGCTGGGTCCGCTGCTTTTTGACCTATTCATAAATGACCTGTAAAGTGGAATAACGAGTGAGGTTATCAAATTTGCAGACGACACAAAACTATTTAAAGTTGTTAAAACCCAGGAGGATTGTAGAAAATTGCAAGAGGATCTTGATAAATTGGAAGACTGGGCATCAAAATGGCAGATGAAATGTAATGTGGACAAGTGCAAAGTTATGCACCTAGGGAAGAACAACCCAAACTATGGTTATACAATGCAAGGTTCCACATTAGGAACCACCACCCAGGAAAAAGATTTAGACGTCATTGTGGATAGCATGTTAAAACCCTCGGCCCAGTGTGCAGCGGCAGCCAAGAGAGCAAATAGAATGCTAGGTATCATAAGGAAAGGAATGGAAAATAAAACAAAAGATATCATAATGCCTCTATATCGTTCCATGGTGAGACCGCACCTTGAATATTGTGTGCAATTCTGGTCACCGTATCTTAAACAGGATATAGCGTTATTAGAAAAGGTTCAGAGAATAGCCACCAAAATAGTAAAGGGGATGGAAGGATACTCCTATGAAGAAAGGCTAAAAAGGTTAGGGCTCTTTAACATGGAAAAGAGACAGCTGAGGGGAGATATGATAGAAGTCTATAAATTAATGAACGGAGTGGAACGGGTAAACGTAGATCGATTGTTTACGTTATCAGAATATAGAAAGACTAGGGGACATGCAATGAAGCTACAGGGTAAACTATTTAAGACTAATAAAAGAAAATATTTCTTCACTCAACGTGTAATCAAACTCTGGAATTTGTTACCGGAGGATGTAGTAAAGGCTGTTAGTGTAGCTGGGTTTAAAAAAGGTTTGTACAAGTTCCTGGAGGAAAGGTCCCTAAACCATTATTAAGAAGGGACCCAGGATATCAATGCTTGACCCAGTACAAGCACTGCGGAACCTGTCTCTTTTGGGGAAACTGCTAGGTACATATGACCTAGATTGGCCACTGTTGGAAACAAGATACTGGGCTTGATGGACCTTGGTCTGACCCAGTATGGCATATCTTATGTTCTTATATGTTCTTATGAATTCTAGGCATTGGGAAGGAACTACTTGAGATTTCGGGAGGTTTATTACCAATCCCAAGTATTGGAGGATTTGCATTGTACGAGACAGTGCAGCGCTGGCCTCTGTCACTGTGGAGGCTCGGATGAGCCAGTCGTCTAAGTAAGGGAAGACAAAAATCCCCAGGGTTCGTAGAAATGCAGCTACTACTGCCATGCATTTCGTGAATACCCTTGGTGCTGAAGCCAGACCAAAAGGAAGTACCCCTGTACTGGAAATGTCTTCCCCTGAAAAGGAAACGTAAAAATTTCCTGTGATCTGGATGGATAAGAATGTGAGTGTATGCATCCTTTAAGACTAGAGAGCAAAGCCAGTCCTGGCTTTGAAGGTGTGGCAGAAGAGTTCCCAGAGAAATCATTTTGAATTTCTCTCGAAACAGACAATTGTTCAGTTCTCTGAGGTCTAGAATGTGTCTGTGTCCTCCTGTTTTCTTTGAAATAAGAAAATAGGGGGAGTAGAACCCTGCACCCTGTTGAAGAATGGGTACTTCCTCTATTGCCCCTTGGGCAAGGAGTGTGGAGACCTTGTGATCTAGCAGATTGTCTGCAGAGGTTTGTGAACTGAACTGCTTTAGAACTGTAGGAGGGGGTAAGCTGTGAAAATGAAGTTTGTACCCCTCCCCTACAATGGACAAAGTCCAATCTTCTGCTGTTATTTGATGTCATCTTTTGACAAAGTGGCATAACCTGCCGTGAATATTGGGGGGTTGAGGACCCCTCAGAAGCAGGAAGGCAAAGCTTCCTAGGAAGGAGTCAAAGCCCTTGAGGGGGCTGAACCTGGAGAGCTGGTTGAGCTCTCGGGCCTTTTGGTTTCTTTTGTTGTTTAGTTTGTCCCTTTTGGGCAACCTGACCTGGAGTCTGAGTCTGGTGGGTATAGGAAGGATAAAACTTCCTCTTTTTGCTAAAAGAGGGTTTTTTATAAGGCTTCCTTTTGGCTGGAGTGGCTGTAGATTTTGACAATCTATCTAAGGTAGAATTGTCAGCATCTAACTCGTTAGCCTTCTCCTGCCAGTTCTTGCCAAAGAGATTCTCTCCTGTGCAAGGAATGTTGCCTAACTTGTCCTGTACCCAAATCTTCAAGTCTGATGCCTGCAGCCAGGCAATCCGTCGTGCGCCAATGGCAATAGCAGAAGTTGTGCTGATGCATTCGAAGCAGTCAAAGGCTGCACGATTGACAAACTTGGAGACATCCTGAGCATGCTTAACCAGAGTAAGAAAGTCTTGTCTCCTATCATCTGGGAGAAATGGGCTCATAAGTTCCAAGTCTCCTGTGATTTCTTTGAGGAACATTCCCATATATAGGATATATGAGCTGATCTTAGCTGAAAGCATGGAAGTTTGAAAAGTTCTGCGTCCAAAAGCATCCAGAGTCCTACATTCACGACCTGGAGGATTGGATGCATGTCTTTTTGCACTTTTCATCCTACGCATGGCTGACTCCACTACCATTGAATGGTGTGGCAGCTGAGTTTTCTGAAATCCAGGACATGGTGGGACTCGATACATAGTATCAAGTCTCCTCGAGTGAGGAGAAGTAGTCAGAGGTGTTTCCCACATTCTGAGCATCAAGCTATGCAGAATTTCATGTATAGGCAGAGTAGCTGCCTCCTTAGGAGCTTTAGGATATTGGAGGATTTCCAATTCCTTTGCTCTGGGTTCCTCTTCAGGAGCTACTGTGATTTAAAGACCTTTAGCCATATCATGGATGAAATCCTGAAATGACATGTCCTCTGGAGGTGACATTCTGCGTTGGGGAGAAGAGGGATCTTCTAGGAGAAACCCTCTAGTGCATAGGTGTCAAACCTGTCCTGGAGGGCCACAATCCTGCCAGGTTTTGGGATAGCCCTAATGAATATGCATGAGATATATATGCATTAGAGATAGCCTGCCAACCTGACTGGTTTGTGGCCCTCCAGATCTGGATTTGGAGACCCCTGCTTTACACCTCTGTCATTTAAGATTGTGAGTGGGCAAGGTGCAGATGTCCAAGACATCAAAAAGGTTAGATAGAATTTGTCACATTCCTCCTCACTTCTCACCACCACCAAAATATTGTCCATTAGACATCCTTTTGGTGGTGGTGAGAATCGAGGATGAATGTGACACATTCTAGCTACCCTTTTGATGTCTAGGACATCTGTACCTTGCCCACTCACCATCTTAAATGACAGAGGTGTAAAGCAATGGTCTCCAAATCCAGTCCTGGAGGGCCACAAACCAGTCAGGTTGGCAGGCTATCTCTAATGCATATATATCTCATGCATATTCATTAGGGCTATCCCAAAACCTGGCAGGATTGTGGCCCTCCAGGACAGGTTTGACACCTATGCTCTAGTGCCAGCAGAATTGTTAGAGTCTTCAGAATCGGAGGAATCGAAGTATTCCTGACCCCGATGCTGCTGCAAAGCACGATCCCAGTACCGATTGAAGTCGGTACCGAGGTGACCCGGTACCACTTTATCCACTCCAGCCGGAGGTGGAATGGGAAGTTACCATCGGGGCCGGTACTGCGTTTGATAGCAAGAAATCTCTGGTCTATCGACGCTGCCGATGCCTGGGTGTCGGTACCGGTAAGAACGGCCGGAACCCCTGAGCATGGCACAGGTAGTTCTTGCGAGGTTGAGGCCTCGAGAACATCCTGAAGCCCCATCGATGCTTTGGAAGCTGAAGCCTCCCGCCGGGGCTGTTTTGCCAGTGTGGTTCCCTCAAGGGCAATGCCAATGGCCTCTCGATGCTTGGCAGGAGAGCTACCCTTTGAGGACCGGCTTTTGTGTTTAGTTACCTGACATCCATGGGAGGAAGAAGAGGCCCTTGACGATGTCGATGCAATGGATATGGCATCTGAAGAAAAGAGGGTACCGAGCTTTGCGGCCCGGTTCTGTCTTCCTCTTTTGGTTATCCACATGCAGGAGAGATTCAGTTGGAGAATGATCAGGTCCTAAACATTTTAGATACCAATCATGGGTGTCAATGACGGAAATAGTACCGCCACACTTAGTACATTTTTTAAAACCACTAGTTGGTTTTTCCATGATTTTGGAAAAATGGGGCCTAATGCCCAAAATGGCGCCTAGCACCAAAACAGGAAAGTTTCTGAAAGAAAACAGTCTAAGGGGTTTTTATTGTTTTTTTTTTTTAGGAAAAAGAAAAGAACCGGCGTTACCGGTAGGCGTCGTGCGGTAGGCAAACGCGACCACAAAAAAGAATTTGAAAGATGGAATTTTCTGCAGTGACAGGGAATAGGTCCTGTTGGCTCCACGGAAAACGAAGAACTGAAGAGGGACAGTTGGAAAGGCAGGAAGGCAGCGCGCATGTGCTGAGGGATGCTCCCAAAGCATTTCTATTGGACGCTGGGGAGCGTTCCCGTGCAGACTCCATCGGTACTGACGATACCCATATGTGAGGACTACATTCCTGCTTGTTCCTGGAGATTGGGCAGAACTCCTATTGCTGTATGGGAGGGTGGAGTTGGTGCGGATGGTCCTTATTCCCAAACCTTTATACCAATTGCAAATATTGCCTTTATTATTTATTTATTTATTATTTAACATTTTTTATATACCGCACTATTCATCATCAGTGCGGTTTACATTGAACATCAACATACCTGTCAATCCATGACTGATCTAGGTTTACAGATAACAGGGAAGATAAACTGGGTGTTAATTGGGGAATAACTATCTACATAATTATACATAATTATATATACATTGAATAGGTTACATCAAGTTTTGATATTTGATAAGAATATAGTGTTTTCACATTTTGATCCTTTGTTCTGGATTGTTGTTATGTGTGGTAGTTATCTGAGTGATGCGGGAGACGGATTCTATTGTGTGTATGGTAGCTTGAAGTGTAAAGTGAATAGATAGTGCTTGATGGACTTTCTAAATTGGGTGATATCCCTGATTGATCTGATGTTTGGAGGTAGTTTGTTCCAGCACTTGGGAGCATAGGACACAAAAGCTCTGTTAATAGTTTGTTGTGTCCATTTTGTGGAGATACTGGGAGTAACTAGTGTGTTTTCTGCTACTAGTCTCCTGGGTCTGTTGTTTGGTGTGTGGGTGATGAGATTTGAGATCGATGCAGGAGATAATTTATTAATAGCCTTGAATGTGATGAGGAGGGTTTTGTATGTTATTCTGCAGTTTATCGGAAGCCAGTGCAGATCGATCAGTATTGGTGTTATATGATCTCTTATAGAAGCTCCAGATAGGATGCGGGCTGCCGCGTTCATCGCCAGTTGAAGTGGATTTAGTGTATTCTTGGGGAGACCATGAAGGATGATATTCGCATAGTCGAAATGCGGTGTGACTATTGCTTGGAAAACTGTACGGAAGTCCTTGGTCTCCATCATTGGTTTCAGGTGGCGCAGTGTTTTTAGTTTGTAGTAAATTGACCTTACTGCGTTCTTTATGTGCTCTTTAAGATTGAGTTGTTGATCGAGTATCACACCGAGGTACTTTATGGAGGCTTTGATAGGGAGTTCTGCATCTCTTACTGTGAGGGTGGTTGGCGGAGCAAATTGCTTGTTTCTTGTTGCTATGAGTACTTCGGTTTTCTTGAAGTTTATTCTCATGTTTTGATTGAGGAGCCAGTCGGTTATTGCATTGAAACAATTGATTAGTGGAGAGTAGTCAGGATTTGATATATTGATTGGTGTGAATATTAGCACGTCATCTGCGTATAATAAGCAAGATATATCGAAATCTCTGGTGATTTGGCAGATTGGCTGCATGTATATATTAAAAAGCAATGCAGATAGAGATAAGCCTTGAGGTACTCCCTGTTTCTGTTTGAAGGGTTCAGATGTAATGTTGCCTGTACGGACCTGTTGCCAGCGCTCATCTAAGAAAGATTTGCACCAGTTCCAGGCTTGGTTGCGGATGTCTTTTTCGTGGAGTCTAGCTAGCATGATCTTATGGTCGACTGAGTCGAATGCCGCTGATATGTCCAGAAAAATCATTGCAATGGCCACGTGAATGTTGTCAATCCCACAGATGAGTTTGTTAAGTAGTGAAGTCATGAGTGTTTCTGTTCCGTGAGCGTCTCGGAATCCGTGTTGGCATGGGTCCAACGGGGCTGCTGTGTCAATGTGGTGTTGGATCTGCCTCTGAGTTTCCTTTTCAAGTATCTTGGCTAGGTAGGGAATGCTGGAGATTGGGCGGTAGGATTCTTCCTTCGTTGGGTCCATCTGGTTGTTTTTTAGCAGAGGGCGAATTGATGTTTGTTTAAGGGCGGTAGGGAAGATGCATCGGGCAGATGAAAACTTCCTCAAAGGGGTGCTGAGAAGCTTTCTGTGGCGGACGCGATGGGCAAGAATAAGCTATGCTAAATTAATTCTGGATAAGGAGCAGGGGTGGGGTGGGTGCGGGAATGACGGACTTCAGGATGTATAATGTAGTATCACTTATGCGTTGGTTGCACAAGGCTTTTACAGGAGCAACATAGTATGCTCCTATTGCACTCTTGGAATTGTGGAGTTGCCGATATGGTTTGAGAGCTATGCACTACGACAAGGTGGTGTTCACCCAACCGGATTTTGGGGCCTTGCTGTATCCCCTTAGGAAAGCTTGGAAGTGGTGGGCTGGGAGAGACCGGAGGACCTGGAAGACTACTATTTTTTTTTTTTTTTTTTTACAGGTGACCAGAAACCCGGGGTTCAAGCCTGGACAGGGCACAAGTCTGTTCTAGCATTGGAACAAAGACCAGAGGACAGATTTGGGTAATCTTTTAGGATGGGGATGAGGAACCCTACCCACATTTGAATGTCTTCAGCACACTTTGGGGCTGCCAGGGTCACACCAATTCTTCTATATCCAGTTGTGCTATTATTGGAGGGCACTTGAGCGGGTGAATCCAAGGACTGTGCACATTCAAGATAGCGAGAGAGACTTCCATAATTTGACACCATATTGGAATAGGTTGGGTAACTGGTATTGTATGCTTTAGGAGGCTTTGTTGGCAGCCCACCTGGCTTTGTTGGCACAGCAGTGGACTGCGGAACTGGGTGAGAAGGTGGAGGACGACTATATTGAGAGATGCTTCCAATGGATCCTGGTTATAAGGAAATGTGGTTTCAGATCCTGCATAGAGGATATCTTACAAAGGAGATGGAGGTCTGCACTGGTTTTTTGGGCTCAAGCCCAATTTGATAAATGTCAACTGCAAGCCGACAATTCGTCATGCCTTCCTGGAATGTCATAAGCTGACAGAGGTGTGGGGCAGGGTTTTGCACAGTCTGAAGCTGGTACTTGAGAGGCCTCTCAGCTGGACTTAACCTTTGCTCCTCTTGGGCAATGAGGGCCCTCTGCAGGAGCAGCGGCATAGAACAGTGGAATAAAAATTTATTCCGATAGGGATTGGGTGCATTAAGAAGTTAATCTTGCAACAATGGGCGAGAGCACAATTGTCCCAGTGCTCTCATCCATTGCTATGCACCAGTTGGCACTGGTGGAGTTAGTTGCCTGTGTAGCCTTTAAGACACCGCAGTGGATGAGGTGTAAGTGGTTATGGACTTTCAGTCTCAATTCCCTAGGGCAGCGGAGGGAGAGGGGTGGGGGAAGGGAGGGGTAGTTTAGGGAGAGAACCAGGTTTGGGAAGACTCATGCAGGAGCACCTTGGGTTGAAAAGGGGCACTGGTGACAAAGGGTTATGTTATAACACAATGTTACTTTATTGAATGTTTGATGGTTGCATAGTCACTGTTTTGTTTGCTTTTGCATCTGCAAGTTGGACTGGAGCAAGCACTATGATTGTTGTTGCACTGTATTAAGCATGGTGTAGAATGCACCTAACTTCTGGTATTATAGGACTGGGTGGAGATTTGAAAATTTAATATGTATTTATTTGATTGATTGATTTTATATACCGCACTATTTCAAAATCAGCATGGTTTACACAGAACAAGAATAAACGCTTTACATAGAACAGGCATCAAAGAACAGTACAATAAACATCAGGTGTTGCACAATAAACAATAAGCATTTTACATTAAACAGGGTCGTCATCTTGGACAGGAATAGGGAGAACTAATTTACAAGCTGGTATGTGTCCTGTAAGCAACAGGATGGTCGTAGCTAAGGCTGGCAGGCAAGGTCTACAGCATAGCTACGGTATATGGTCATAGTAGAGATGTAAAAGATGCATCTTTGCGGCTTTCCGGAAAGTTGAAAGGTTGGAGATGGAAAGGATTGGGACTGGGAGGGTGTTCCACAGAGTTGGCGCGTATAATGAGAAGGCTCGGTTCTTAGCAGCTTGGGAACTCTTTCTAATTGCTGACAGGGTGTTGAGTGTGTTGGTCATGTTTGTTCTTCTCATTCTATTGTTTGGTGTCCATTGTATGATTTCCACAAGGGAGATTGCAGAGAAGTTACACAGTATTTTAAATGTAATCAGGAAGGCTTTCTAATTTAGGCGGCTAGCTATTGGAAGCCAATGCAATTGTTTTAGGATGGGCATCACATGTTCAAATCTGGGGGCACCATACAAGGTACAGGTAGCAGTGTTCAAGGCCATTTGCAGAGGATGAAGTGTGTAGCCTGGCAGGCCATGGATAATGATATTTGCATAGTCGAAGAATGGAAATAGTAGAGCCTGGAATACAGTGCAGAAGTAAGCAGCCTCCAGCAGTGGACGCAGATGATGGAGGGTCCTTATTATGTGATAAACAGCCTTGGTGATATTATTTATGTGTGTTTCCATACACAGGCACTGGTCCAGGATGACTCCTAGGTAATGCACTTCTTGCTTAGTCTTCAGCTCTGCATCTTTTACCTGTAGGGAAGATAGTGGTATGAAGGTTGGATCTTTTGAGATAAACAGCTCCTTCAGTCTTCTTGCAGTTCACCCTGAAGTTGTGCATGCCCAGCCAGTTTGAGACTGCATTAAATAATAAATAAAGAGAAATAGCAACAACAAAAAAAGGGCAAGTATCACAACTGCACACTCTAAGGCCATGGTGGCCCAAAAGGCATGCTTCAACTGTGCTTTTATTACAACACACATTACAGATGTTAGGGAAGGAGCGCGTGTTGGAGCAGCTTGGGTAGAAAGCGTGATAGGACCGTACGACTGCCAGGCACACAGTAGGTAAAAACGTTACTAACGTGCACAGAAAACGGCGAGAAACCCCCACACCGTGCCAACAGCCACGAGCGATCAACCCCAAATTGCATCCCAGAAGACTGAATTGGAAGCCCCCAACAATGATGAGGTCAAGCCTTGGTACTCACCTCTTGAGAGCTCCAGGCAGAGAATCCATGCTGAGCTCAGTTCTACTCCCCTGGAACTGTTTTACTGGCTTTGCAATCTTCGGGAGAGAGCAGGCAGGACAAAGGAAGAAGGAGGGGTGCTGAGGATATGTGAGGCTGTTGCACTCTTCCAGATCCTTACAAATCCTTCCAATTTGGTGGTTGCTCAACAGGCTCTTCTGATAAGAGCATTGAACTGAACTAATTTTCCATCCTCCTATGGTTACTGAAAGAACCCAGTCTAGTATAGCCTTCCATGGCACGCTCAAGTGAGAGAGTCACCTTTGTTTCTACAACTATGAGACAACCACGAAGGCCTCACAGGTCCAAAGAGTTCGACAAAGAGGATCTACAAAACCACATCATCCCACGACTCAACATGCCTGTACCCGACCTCTCACAAAGTGTGGACATTTAGAATAACATTATTTCATCCTACGCCCAGGCCCTACCGAAGACTTCTACCACTTGCAAATCCAATGCAGCTTGGTATTCCTGAGAGATAAAAGAAGCTAAGCTCAAACTAAGACAAACTTAACGACGATGGAGAAGAACCCAAAATCCACATTTCAGAGCGAATACTCATGCAACCAAGTACAACAAACTGATCTTAAAGAGTACCACACCAACCTTATTCTCAAATCCCTAAACCGACCCAAAGAATTATTCAACATTGTCAGATCCTTCACAAGGGACCTACCCAAACAAATCAAACCTGCCCATCAACCATAGGAATTTGCTAACTACCTACAGAACAAACTCATGTCCTGTGCAGCTAGCACAACTACAAGCCATCTAACCCATGGCACCACAAGAAGCATACATAGATGGATATCATTCCAACCAATTTCAACACAGCACCTAGAGGAAATCTTAAACATGAGCAACGCAACAACCTCCCCACTCGACCCATGCCCTGTTTCATGGATAAAGACAACTAGAACGGAGCTCTCCCACATCCAAAGATAAAGCACAGTTACTTACCTGTAACAGGTGATCTCTGGGAACAGCAGGAATTAGTCTTCACATATGGGTACGTCGGTACCGACGGAGCCCGCACGGGAATGCTGACCAGCTTTCAATCAGAAAGCTTTTGGTAGCATCCCTCGCGCCTGCGCAGTGACTTCCCGTCTTCTCCACAGCCTCTCTTCAGTTGAGTTTCAGAGCTGAGACAAAGGCGAGGAGAGAAAAGGAAAGAAATTAAGAAGATGCAACTCCTAGGGGAGGTGGGAGGGTTGTGAAGACTAATTCCTGCTGTTCCCAGAGATCACCTGTTACAGGTAAGTAACTGTGCTATCTCCAGGAACAAGCAGGAATGAGTCTTCACATATGGGGACTCCCTAGCTGGAGATGCCAGGGGGAGATCCCATAAAATGCAAGTGCCTGGATCAGGGGTGCATTTTGTCTCCAGGAATCCCCGGCATCCAATGTGGGATGGAGGGTAGGAGTTGACAATAAAGGAGCTGTGAGGAAAGAAACAGCACAGTCAAGGACCAGAGGGTCCTACAGACTACAGGAGTCCTTGGTATATATGATGAGTAGCATTAAACACATTTAATGTACACTTAAAATATGCAGCTTACCTACTGTATTGTAGGAAGTAGGAAGCAGGATGGAGTCTACTGGATAAGTAGTGGTTGAATCTTCAAGGTGACCTCCCAGTAGTGAGGATGAAGGTCTAGACCTGGAGGTAGTAGACGATCCAGGTGTCAACTGGTAGGATTAGACGGCAGGTCTTCAATGGAAAGCTTTATGGAAAAAAGCTGAAAACTCCTTTAGGCATAAGGTTATTAACATTGAGGACTAAAGGAAGAAGACTGACGGAGTTGGAGAACTAGCCCAGTCCTGGTAGGAAGAGGGGAACTGGAAAAAACCCCTATTCCTAAGTAGAACAGCTGTGTACTCAAAGATAAAGATGTACACTGTTTTTCCTAGCTGGCGAGAGATAGGAAAAATATTGAAGCTGGATGCTTCAAGGACAAAGAAAAAATGGAAAATGTTAGCACCAAGTGGTTGTTGGGGCTTAACATGTCCTGTATCATAATTTGGCATGGGACGTAGGGCAACAGACTGTCCAAAACCTCTAAGAGGTAAAACATGTAGTAGAGACAGTAAGGTTGATAGTGAAGACGATTGACCAACCCTTAAGAAGCCCCCCATGAAACACATATATATGGGGAGATATATATATGTGGCGTGAATAGATATGTATATATTTATATATATATATATATATATATAGTATATAAATATACATATGTCCAGATTTGTAGATTAGGATATGGATGGAGAAATATATATATATATATATATATATATATATATATATATATATATAGAGAGAGAGAGAGAGAGAGAGAGAGAGAGAGAGAGAGAGATGATATACATAGATATATGTAAATTTGTGGGGCATGGTTTAGCACCACCAGAGTAATGATATAAGTATGTAGACATATAAGGAGATGCTACATACAAAACAACAGATTGAGATACATGTCTACCATCCAGCCCCATAATTGTACATGGGGAATAGAAGAGAAAAAGATTCTGCATCCTACAAGAGGGTGAGCCCACTTGGGATATGTATAGAGAATCTATTTTCATGGATTGAGGGATGCAGGAAGGCAATCCAACTAGTTATCCGTGATGTTCGCGTGAGAACAGATGAAGATAGGAATCTGTAAGGAACAATGCGGGATTTCCACAGAACACTGACATGGTGGATGTCTTGGATCTTCACGTAGAAGAACTGAGATTACGTGTTAACACCCCAATTTGAAAAGGGGGGGGGCTGCGGAGAACCCTCTGAGGTATAGGAAGGGTTTATAAGTTCTTCTCTAATAAAAGAGGAACTTCAGAGACAAGGCCAATGCTCTGTAGCAAGGCCCCCATAGTAGAAAGCTTCTCTGAAGATTGCAGAGAGCATTGTGCAGGAGAGGTATGAGAAAAACTGACTGAAAGTCAGGTATGTTGCCATATCCTAGGAAAGGAGATGGGCAGAATAATGTGAGAAAGTCTAAACAAGTAGGAGGATCCAAGACAGCTTGGAATCACTACTGAGGGTAGACAAAGATTTGAACAAGGGACTGGAACTTGGACAAAGTTTCAGTAAGAGAATTACTGTAACTCCTGCAGGCAGAGCTGCTGACGGAAACAGGAAAGAGACCGTCGTGTGCTGAAAAAGAAAAAACAGACAAGAAAAAGGAGGGGATATCTTCTATCCTTGTCTGGGGAACGAGCTTGCCAGAGAAGTAGTTCCGTATGGTAGTCCTCAAGTAGTTGTAGGGTGACGTACCCATGGGGTAAGTCAACTGAAGGAAAAAATGTTCAGTTGGGATAGAAACTATCAGGTGATAGTTACAACTGCACCTCTAGAGAGTAAGAAGAGGAGAAGTGTGTAGTCCCTGAACAAAATAATTTTTTTTTTTTTTTTTAATAGGGTAGTACACTGAAAAAACTTCTAAGATGTAGAAGGAAAGTGTAAGTTACAATTCCCGGTCCCTATGGTTGCTGGGAATGCGGAGACTGGCCAGAACTGGAGGACTGCAGACTAGGTTGAGGCGTCTCTTGTTTAGGTACAGCCGAATGATGGGCAGGAGAGGAATGAAACTTTCTTTTCTTAGGGAAAGAAGGTTTGGTAGGACATTTCCTACTCTTTGAAAAAGGAGGCGGCTTAGAATGGTTTCTAGTGGAAAAAGAGTCAGTGGAGCATTGAGCAACCTGATGTAAAGCCTCCTCATTGAAAAGACTTTCCCCTGTACAAGGAGAATGAGCTAGTATAGTTTGTGCCCGTTTGTTCAAGTCTGAAGCCTCAAGCCAGGCTCTGCGACGTGCTGCAATGGCAATAGCAGAGGATCTGCTAACAGACTCAAAAGAGTCTATAGAAGCACGAGACAGGAACCAGGATATATTCCGACTGTGATTAATGAGCAAGGAATAATCAGCAGCCTTGGGCTCTGGTAAAAAAGGGGTCAAAAGAGACAATTTCGCTGTGACTTCCTGGAGTGTTAGACTCATGTGAAAAATATATGAGAGAACTCTGGAAGCCAGCATAGAGTTTTGGAAGGCCTGACGGCCAAAAGCATCAAGTGTTCTTGAAGAACGACCTGGCGGAAAAGAAGAATGCTTCTTCTTGCTCTTAACTTTCCTCAGTGCTGATTCCACTACAAGGGAACGATGAGAAAGCGTAGTTACTCACCTGTAACAGGTGTTCTCCAGGAGCAGCAGGAATCAGTCCTCACATATGGGTGACGTCGGCGCCGACGGAGCCCTCGCGGAGCAATTTTCCCCAGCTTTCAAAGAAAGCCTTTGGGAATTGCAGCGCGCATGCGCGGTCGCCTTCCCGCCCAAGGGTGCCATCTTAGCCAGTCAGATGACATAGCTAAAAAAAGACAGCATAAAAATTTGCAACAAAACTAAAGCAGATGATTGCAACTCCAAGGGGAGGAGGGAGGGTTGTGAGGACTGATTCCTGCTGCTCCTGGAGAACACCTGTTACAGGTGAGTAACTACGCTTTCTCCAGGACCAAGCAGGAAGTCAGTCCTCACATATGGGACTCCCAAGCTTAAGGCTACCGGAGACCCTAAGCACAAAAATGAGCTCCCTCTAGCTCAGCAGTACAGAAGGAAGGAATCTTCGCTGAATTATTACCCACCGGTAGCCCACATCCGGGATGGAGGGTAGGAGTTGCTCAAACCTCAAAGAGATTACGGAGGACTGCCTGTCCGAAAGCACTGTCCCTGCGGGACTCCCTCTCGAGACAGTAATGGACCGCAAAAGTCTGGCTCGAAGACCAAGTAGCGGCCCGGCAGATGTCTGCCAGCGGAACAGAGCGGAGGTAAGCCACTGACGTAGCCTTTGCCCGAACGCAATGAGCCGTGACTCGACCTTCCAAGGAGAGTCCGGCTGCCCCATAAGCCCAAGTGATACAGTCCGCAACCCAGATGGACAGAGTACGCTTGGAGACCGGGAGCCCCAATTTATTGGGGTCAAAAGACACAAAAAGCTGAGCAGCTTTACGGTGCTCCCGCGTACGGTCAAGGTAGAAGTTCAATGCCCTTCTACAGTCCAGGGTATGGAGGACCGTTTCAGCTCGGCTGGAGTGCGGTCTGGGAAAGAAGGTTGGAAGTACCACCTCCTGATTGATGTGAAAAGGGGAGACCACTTTTGGAAGAAATTTTGGGTGAGTCCGTAGGACTACCCTATTTTTGTAGAACCGAGTGTAAGGGGGATCAGACACGAGGGCCTGCAATTCACTTACGCGTCTAGCGGAAGTGAGGGCTATCAAGAACAATGTTTTCCAAGAAAGAAAACGGAGAGAACAGGTAGCCATAGGTTCAAAAGGCGGACAGGTGATCCGCTGTAAAACCACATTCAGATCCCAGTCAGGAACTGGCGGGCGGAGAGGTGGTTTAAGCAGAAGGAGACCTCGGAGAAACCTCGCTACAAGAGGGTCACTGGAAAGAGGTCTGCCGTCCACCGGCACATGATGTGCTGAAAGAGCACTAAGGTGAACTTTGACGGAGTTGGACTTAAGTCCCAGATTAGAGAGGTATAGCAAGTACTGCAGGATCACCGACACCGGGCAGGAGAAGGGATCCTGAGACTGTTGGGTACACCAAGCGGAAAAGCGACGCCATTTAAGGGCGTAGCATTTGCGGGTAGAAGGTCGCCGAGAAGCTAGGACGACCTCTTCCACCTCTGCCGGCAGGAGAAGGGGAGCAAGGACTACCCTCTCAGCAGCCAGGCCATTAGATTGAGAGATCTGAGGTTGGGGTGTAGCAGAGACCCCTGATCCTGAGTGAGGAGATCCGGTTGTAACCCCAGAGGGAATGGGTCCTCTACCGCTAATTGCAGCAGGAGTGGAAACCACGGCTGTCTGGGCCAGCGAGGGGCCACCAGGATCATGGATGCTTTGTCTCGGAGAACCTTGAAAAGAGTTCGAGAGACTAGCGGGATGGGAGGAAAAGCATACAGAAGGCCCTCCGACCATGAGAGTAGAAAAGCGTCTGCCGCAACTCGAAGGGGATGTGGCTGACGAGAGCAGAAGCGAGGAAGTTGCCGGTTGAGAGGGCTGGCAAAGAGATCCATCGTGGGGAGGCCCCACTTTAGAAAGAGCTTCTGAACTACCAAGGGATCCAGGCGCCACTCGTGCAGCTGGAGGATCCTGCTGAGTTTGTCCGCCAGGCAATTTTCTTGGCCTGGGAGATAAACTGCCTTGAGAAGAACGCCGTGACTGACGGCCCAAGAGCAGAGCTTCTGTGCTTCCCGACAGAGAAGGAAGGAGCCCGTGCCCCCCTGCTTGTTCACGTAGAACATGGCAACTTGATTGTCCGTCTGGACAAGGACGGACTGGTGAGAGGTCAGGTGGGAGAAGGCCTTGAGAGCCAGGCGGATCGCTCTGAGCTCCAGGAAGTTGATCTGCTGAGCAGACTCCCACGTGGTCCAGAGGCCCTGAGTACGTGCCCCTTGGCAACGTGCTCCCCAGCCCAGGAGGGATGCATCTGTCGTCAGCACCCGGGCCGGCTGAGGTGACTGAAAAGACATGCCGAGTACCAGGTTCGGCCGATGAAGCCACCACTGGAGAGACGAGATCAGCGGCTCGGAGACGCGCACTAGGTCTGCTAGGCCGCCTGTGGCTTGTTGCCACTGCTTGCGGAGACACCATTGAGCAGGCCGCATATTCAAGCGGGCATTGGGGGTCACATGGACGGTGGAAGCCATATGGCCGAGTAGTCTCAGGAAGCGCCTGGCGGAGACCAGGGCTGGCTGCGAAAACGGTCGGCTAGGTCCATGAGCCGTTGAGCCCTGTCGAGCGGTAGGAACGCTCGTGCCTGAGGAGTGTGCAGCCTTGCGCCGATGAACTCGAGATCCTGTGAGGGGAGCAAAGTGGACTTTGCGAAGCTTATAACAAAGCCCAAGTACTGCAGAAGAGTCACCGTGCGGCGTGTGGCGTTGGTGACCTCCGGAGCGGACGCTGCTCTGATGAGCCAGTCGTCGAGGTACGGAAAGACATAGAGGCCGTGAAGCCGGAGATGGGCCGCCACCACCGCGAGACATTTTGTGAAGACTCGCGGTGCGGAGGACAGGCCAAAGGGCAGTACTCTGTACTGGTAATGATTTCCTGCCACCACAAACCTTAGGTATTGGCGGTGGCTTGGGTGGATGAGGATGTGCGTGTAGGCATCCTTTAGATCCAAGGAGCATAGCCAATCTCCCTGCTGGAGGTAGGGCAGAAGGATTCCAAGGGTAAGCATTTTGAACTTTTCCCGCACGAGGAACCTGTTGAGGTTGCGCAAGTCCAGGATGGGTCGGAGGCCTCCCGTCCTCTTTGGTACTAGAAAATACCTGGAATAAAAGCCTTGACCTCTCAGGTGTGGTGGGGCACCGGTTCCACCGCCTGTTCCTGTAGAAGACCTGCTAACTCCTGAAGGAGTAATTCCCTGTGCAGAGGGAGTCGTGGAGGTTCTCTCCCGGAAAATAGGAGGGAGGGACCTGGTGGAAGTGGAGAAGATAGCCTTCTCTCACGACTTGAAGCACCCAGGCATCTGAAGTGATGCTGGACCACCTGTGGGCGAAGTGAACCAGCCGGCCTCCGGTGCTGGGAGGAACCAGCGGAGGGGGAGAGGCTATGCTTAAGGAGTCAAAAACCCCCACCCTGCTGAGCAGGGGCTGGTGGTGCAGGCTTGGGGGCTTGCTGCCTACGGGATCCGTTACCCCGTCCCTTGGCCTGCTGGGGAGCTGCAGGGGCCTGATATTGGGGGTATTGTTTGTAGGCAGCCGCCTTTCTCGGGTAAAAGGACTTCTTTCCCGAGCCCTTCTTTTTCTGGGAAGGGGCGGAGGTCTTCCTAGAAAGCCTAGTCCTGGTGAGAGTCTCCGTCTCGATTTGAGCAGCCTTTTCAGCCATGGGCTTGCCAAAGAGGTTTTCGCCTCGGCAGGGGACATCGACCAACTTGTCCTGCACCCAGGGCTCAAGGTCAGACGACTGAAGCCAAGCCTGTCGGCGGGCACCGATGCCGGCTGCGGCCACTCGAGCCGATGCTTCAAAGCCATCATAGGCTGCTCGGGATATGAATTTTGAGCATTCCCGAATGCCAGAGGACAAGGCCAGGAACCTCCGCAAGGGTTCCTCGGACAAACCAGCGGAGAATCCGGCTAGCTCTTTAGCCAGGTCCCGGAGATACATGCCCATGTATAGCTGGTAGGTCTGGACACGACACGCGAGCATAGAGCCCTGGAAACACTTCTTACCAAGGCCATCCAGGTTACGGGCCTCCCTGCCAGGAGGCACCGAGGAGTGCATCTTCTGGCTCTTAAGACGATGCATGGCCGATTCCACTACCATGGAATGGTGTGGTAGCTGTGCTTTTTGGAAGCCAGGGCTCTTGCGGACTCGATAGATAGAATCGACCCGCTTGCTCAGGACCGGCGAGGAGGCCGGACTCTCCCACATGCGGAAGAGTAGTCGTTCCAGCATGGGAGGAACCGGTACAGTAAAGTGTTCCCTGGCGGGAGAGTCATACTGGAGGGCGTCGAGCTCTTCGGCTCTTCGGCTCCTCCTCGGGATCCGCAGGGAAGGCCAAAGCCTTGGCCATATCCCTGATGAAGTCCGAGAACCGGGCATCCTCCGGGGGGGACTGCTTCCGAGGTTCGGACTCAGGTGAGTCCGAGGGGACACACCGAGTCCGAAAAGAATCAGGTGACTCTTCCTCTTCAGACTCCCAGACCGACTCCGACGAGGAGTCGGTGGGGTCGGCCCGGGCAGGGCGCGGCGCCTGCCGCCCCGACGCCGAGGGAGTCGGCGTCGGCAACCTCGGTCCCGAACGGGAGGCCGAGGGTGACCTCAACCGAGGATCGACTCGAGTTCGCATGGACTCGAGGATCGGCTCAGTCTCCGGGGTCGACTTAGACGTCGACGTCCCGGCGGTCGGGGCAGCGGCGCCAGCGAGGCCAGCGAGCAGTGCCCGCTGCTGGTCCATGAAGGCAGACAGTCTGCTCTCCAAGGTCGTCAACCTGAGTCCGAGCTCAGGTGACCCAGCAGCCCCCGACTCGGGCCCCGACGGCGGCGGTCTCGGAGGCGAGTCCAGGAGGACCACAGGACTTACCCGAGCAGGCAGCTCCGACTCCAGGCGAGGTCGCTTCGAGAGGTGCTCCTTCTCCAAGGACCCGGGACGGCTATCGGGGCTATGCGACCTGGCCCTCGCGGAGCCAGGAGCGTCCACCGACGCCGCCCTCGCGGGTTTCACCTTCCGTCGATGGTCCCCGGAGGGAGAACCCCTGTCGGAGGAACTCCGGCGACGGTCCGAGCTGGAACCTCTGGACGCGGAGGCCTCCGACGAGGTCCAGGTACGGCTGGGGTCAGCGAAGATCCTATCCCGCTGATGCCGCCGACTTCTCAACGCTTTGGAGGACATTTTGCCGCAGGGCCCACAGATCATTTCTTCATGATCCGGGCCCAGGCAGCGGAGGCAATTGTCGTGTGTGTCAGTTAGTGACATATTTCGGTCACACTGACCACACCGCTTGAAACCACTGGCAGCCATCGGGGGAAAAAGGGCCCCGGCGAGGTCAAAGGACCGGGCTGCCAGGGAAAAACCGAAAACGAAACTGACTAAGTCAGAAAAACCGAAAAAGAAGAAGAGGACTCGTGACCGGCGTCGCGAGTCCGGGCGGGGAAAAAGACCGGCGTCGAACCGAAGGAAAAAAGAGAAAATTATGAGTAAAATCAACTTTTTCGCGGGGACACGACGGGTACGTCTGTAGGGCTCCGTGGAAAAAAGAAGACTGGCTAAGATGGCACCCTTGGGCGGGAAGGCGACCGCGCATGCGCGCTGCAATTCCCAAAGGCTTTCTTTGAAAGCTGGGAAAAATTGCTCCGCGAGGGCTCCGTCGGCGCCGACGTCACCCATATGTGAGGACTGACTTCCTGCTTGGTCCTGGAGAAAGTTGAGGTTTTTGGAACCCTGGAGAGGGTGGCACTCGGTACCTAACCTCAAGGTCTGTAGAAACTTGAGGAAGTCGTAAGGGTGATTTCCATATCCTGAGAAGGAGATCCTGCAGAGCAGGATGTAAAGGAAATTGTATATTTTGCATTTGTGCCGGTGAGGCATGAGTAGGATCACAACCAGGGATAGAAATATTAAGAAAAGCTGCCATATCCAGGAGAAAAGCCTGAAAAGACTGATCTCCTATGGGAACTATTCCTGGTGAGGCTAAAGAAAGAGCCTGAGTATCAGAGGATGGACAAGGTACTGCACCAATGCCAGGTATCGGTTCCAAACTAGGCATCGGTGCAAGAACAGGCATCAACATCGCTACTGATAAAGGACTAGCAGGTGAAGTAGTCATCGGGAACTGCTGTAGTGGTACCGAGATCATGAGGGATTTATGGCTAGGATCTTCGGAACTACCTATTTGGAAACGACAGGAGTCGGTTCCGGGACGCATCGGTACGCAGTCCTCTAGACTCGATATCGATTCAAGACTCGGCATCGAAGAGAGCGAGACTAGCGATGCATGTCTCGACAATTCCGACGCCGGTGGTAGTATCGGCGATGCCGATACCACTAAGGCAGCCTGGGTGACATCGATCGATACCGACGGTACCGAGGATACCCGATGAGCACCCTTCCATGCCGATGCCGATGCTAGGGTATCGGAACCGATCAACGCCGGTACCGTCCCAGAGCATGGCTGAGATTGAGGGAAGTCAATGTGGTGCGTATCGATCGGTCCCGAAGGTACCGAGGATGCCCGATGACGATCCCTGGTGAAGAGTAGAGTACTCGACACCGGTGCCGATGCCGGAGGCTCGGTACCGCTCGAAACGGATACCACCTCCGCGCATGGCTCAGGCATGTTCTGTGAAGGGTGAGCCCCAGGAACATCCTGAAACCCCTTTAACGCTTTGGAGCCCGAAGACTCCCGCAGGGGTAATGCCAATGGGTTCTTGAGGGCAAGGCCGGAGCCGTCACCATGCTGGGCATGGGACATACCACTCAAGCATTAGCTAGTCTTAGCAGACTGTTTTTGGGTTACCTGATCCTGTGAAGTAGAGAAACCGGGTACCCTCACTGCCGAAGAAAAAACGGTATCGAGGGAAACTCTAAATAATAGAAATTACACTTACCTGGTAATTGTCGTTCCTTGAGTTACGACAGTTTAGTCCTCCACTTCTGGGTTGTGCACCTCTTCCTGCAGCTAGGAGACTGGGCATGTCAAAGTCGTGACATCACTGGATATAGCCTGCTGGTATCTCCCATCAGCCTCCAGTGTACTATTGACAAAGCAAACTTAAAGGAACAACAAATAAGTAACTATACCATAACTTTAAATAACTCCCCATTCTTCAACCGGAGGAGCCTTTTAAACCGTATCCGTCTTATATTTTCTTTTCTCTCTCTTTTTTTTTTTTTTTACTTTACATTCATGTCCCCCCTATGCAAACACGTATCCTATACCATCACCTCGTTTAAATAAGAGAAAAGAAAGAAAGAACAGAGAGGGATACTCACTGTGATCTAGAAACTGAAAGGATCTGTCTACTCCTTGAGATTGATGCTTCATTCCGCCTGAAAATAAACTCTGAAGAAATCACACTCCTGGGCGGGAATGAGGACTAAACTGTCGTAACTCAAGGAACGACAATTACCAGGTAAGTGTAATTTCTATTTCCTTATCGTTCCTCCAGTTTAGTCCTCCACGTCTGGGATGTAACAGAGCAGTAATCATTGGGAGGGACCTATCAAGCCAACTCACCACACTGCCGACCCGGAACAGGCTTCCTTTACAGCCAAAACATTTAGGCAGTAGTGGTTACTGAGGAAATGAAGAGACGACCTGGAAGCTGCTCTACAAATCCCTCCTGGTGGAATGACACGGTGATTCACCCATGAAGCCGCTTGTGCCCTGGTAGCAAGAGTCAGAAAGCCCCCCGGAATCATACAACCTCGCCAGCAGAAAGCTGAGGCAACCACCGCCTTAACTCAGTGCGAAATGGCCGCCTTCGCTGCTGCTTCCCCTTTGTGGGGACCTCCAACCAGCACACAAAAACAAAGAAAGGAACATCGCACCCTGCATGTAATGTTTCCTATCGGTGTAAGCTACGAATAAAAACCTCCCCTTCCAGAAAAACCGAGAACTGGAAGAGAAACCAATAGGCTCAGGAGAAAAATCAGAAAACCACCTTTTGGAAGGACAACAGGACTGCTCGCAAACACCACCCTCTATCCAGAAAGGGTGAAAACGTCTCATTAGATGACAACGCCTGAAACTCCGAAACTCGTCGCACCGAACGACGAGCTATCAAAGCCACTGTCTATAACAGCAAATCCTTTACCGACGCCAGGAGTAAAGAATCAAAGGACTCTTTAGCTAACGCCTCTAAGGCCCAATCGGGATCCCCCGGCGGCACCCGAACTCTCCTTGAGTAGCGCAGTCGGATCCCAACTTAAGGAAACGCTACACATCGATCCGAACACCTAGCGCTATTCCCTTCACAGACTCCTACAGCCGGAAACAGTCGCCCGCTGGATCCTCTAAGGAACTGGCCGCTAGTTCCTTCAGACTCTGTCCTGCAGAGAACTCAGACCAAGGATACAGACACCTTTGTCGCCCGGACTTGCCGCCGTGAACAGCAGCCTTCCAAAAGGCGCTAAACATGGACCTACGTAGCAGAAGCAGCCTGCCTCCTTGCTCTCAACAAGGCGGCGAAGACTGCCGCAGACTGCCGCAGAATAACCCTTCTACTTGGGCCCCGCCCATACAAAGGCCAAACCGTAGGCGGGCACAGATCCACCTGAGACATTCGTCACGGACCTAGCCGCAGCAGAACGTCCGCTACCGACAATTTCTAGGAAAAGCCTGTCGAGTAGATGAATGAGAAAAGCCTAGTACGGCCGTCTCGCCCAACCGGGCGCTACCAAGAGCACCTTTCTCCGAAAGCCCCGATACGCCAACTAGTTGCCCTATGAGAGCCCACGGGGAAAGGACAAGACAGACTTAATGGGAGCTTACTGACCCTCGACTGGGACGAACCATCAGCTGCCCCATTCCTCCACCAGAGAGACCTCTGGGTGAACCCCAAGGAAGCCAATAATATTAGCTAGCGCTTGAATCAAGCCATAATGCACATTTGCCCCATAAAGCAAATCAGGCTGTAGTCGATTCAACTCCCTGATCCTTTCCTGTTCCAGGCGAGTAGACTGCTGTAACACTGCGACCAGCGGAAGCATGCTCTCGCCTCCCCAGGCTCCAAAAATGGGAGCTTGTAAGGCCAGAGCAATGCCTCCAACGATCGCTTCAGTGAACCATCTACTTTCCCATCTTGGGATAAAGAAGATTGCTAGGGCTCTGTTCCATACAGTGAGTCCGCACACCCTGGAAGTGCAAGGTGTGCACCCAGTCACGTGGTACCCAGGCGTGCCCCTGCTTAGCCTCAAAATGTCAATCAAGAACAGGCGAATTCAGGACAGCTGAATACTTTCTTTATTTTCCTTCCTTCTTTATTTATTTATGTATTTTTATTATTTATTATTATTTTTTTTTTACAAAGACACCTCTAAACCAAAAATGCCTTCAGCATATGTTAAGAGACGCTCTTTCCGTGCCAACAATATGAAGTAGAAAGAACTCCCAAACACAGGCATACTAATCCACGGCCGTCCTGCTAGAGTAACGCCCCATTCCGTCTGACTGCACAAAGATGGACTTTATATTTTAAGTTCAACTAGCACCTGGTGATATGAAATACAGCTCTCATTCTGCAGTGGCAATTGAGTCAGCAATAAAGAAGCCGAGAAACTGCAGACAAGTTCCCATTATACCACCTGGTAAAGACTCCACTTTTAGACCACTGAAGCAAAAAAAGCATGCGAGCGTGCCTTGTGTCCTGCCAGCAGCTGATCGAATTGAAGGGATTCAGTGTATGCAGGGCATTGTCCAGAGAAAGCAAGGCCCCTCCTCCAGGCTGACTCCACATACACAGTCTAAACCGGCAGTCACCTTGGCTGATGCCGATCAGCGCAGAAGCCATCCTGTAAGCCCAGCATATGAAGTATGCCTACTAGAGTCTGAGCTGCTGCCATTGCTGCTAGAGAACTAGCCTAGCTGTTCTGTCCCCCCATTAAGGCATTTACTGAACACTAGCAGAGACTCTCCGTACTGGAGAACCTCTGATAAATGGAATTGGAGCACAGATAGCTCCAAAGGCCAGAGTTCTATTTCGCAATCCCTCTCCGCTGAGCTACCTTTTCCATATGTAAAATTAAACCCCATATAGTCAAAATTAAGACATTACAAATCTACCGTAAAATCTTATAATTTGGCAAAGTCAAACTAAACGGGAACATTTTCCATTAAGAAACCACACAACTATAAAATTCTTCCCATGACATAATGCTTATGGCAGAGCATTCCACATCTGTGGACTGGCCATGGGGCTCACCCAAGCACCTGTTACAACTGTCCAAGAGAGTTATCACCATAATTCCTTTTGACCTGAATAGGTTTACAGCGGAACATAGCGCTATATCACAGCAGCTAAGCCAAAATATTATCCTACCATATAAATCGACTTTAACGCTGTATAGGACCTTCTATGGATAGCGGAAGGAGATTCTGGTAAATCAACATAGCTATGCCCTGTTTTTTTTTTTTCCAAGATAGGACTCCAAAAACCAAGTTTCCGCCAACTCCAATGAAATCAAGGCAGATCCGCTAAAATTACCCAAACTGCTATTATAGCTTTGCAAGAAGCTACCAGCCCCCGCTGCACCCAGTGGTCCTTCCCCCCCTTATCCTGGGAGATTCTGCATTGCAGGAGGCGTTGCCCACCCCCTGCCAGCCTACTGCATCTGCCAGGGAGCTGAAGAGCAAAATAGAAAGTACCCCTGGAAGCAAACAATGTCCCATCCTTGGGATCCAGGCGCAAAAGGTAAAAATCAAAAGTAAAATCAACAGTGTTAGCTAAAAATGAACAAGGCTATCTCTCACTAAAGCGAGTTTCTTTTTGAAATCCCACCGAAGTCCATGGGACCCAAGCTTTCGAACACAGCCCCTGACGCTGTGCATTAACCGCAACCAGAGAAATGAAATCCTGCTCTAGTAATAGATGAGAATTTATTGGGAAGGGCCTGCTAAGTGTTGCTATGAAACCCACAAGCACCTCACCAGGCCTCCCTGCAGTCAGAGAAATAGCAGTGGGATACACCGACCACCTTGCAAATGGAGGTCTGAGAGGTTGTTGCCTGTGTGAACCTGATGAGTAATATGATATTGTATGGTACCACTCACCCCCCAGGGATGGGGGCACTGAATACTTTATGTGATTCATGAGCAGCGCTGTCATTCGGTGGCCTTTAGGGCAGCAGAGCCCGACCAATGATACAGAAATTAAGAGCTTTAAATCTTGGTCATATAAACTGGATTCTCAGACCTTACATCACATCACTGAGGTGCTGTGGTGATTTCTTTCCTGATCTGCAGATAATGGCTGCCTGCACAGTCATAGAAAGGCACTATTGAGTGTACCAGCTGCCCTCTGGTGGCCATAGACCGTAGCACAGGCACTTCCTGGTTGGCAGTTTAACTGCCAGTCTATTTTTGTACATTCTAAGGTTTGCTAAACCTGTCCCTGTGAATTTTGGGCAACTTTCACTATAGACTACATAAAGGCACACTTCTAGGCTTTCCCTCCTGCAAACTACAAGTTAGGGCTCTGCCCTTGAAACTAAAAGCTGGCAATTTGCCTAATATCCTGGGCCTGAACAGATGCTCCTCAGAGACATGATTAGGAGGGAAAGAACATATGGTATCAGGGATCAATGCCAAAACTACTGTCCTGTTTTTAAGTTTATTCTTATTTATTCTATAAAGAGGATTGACAACAGTCCCCCTTAATGCTGAGGAACCCCCTGGCCTAAAAAAAAAACCCTACAAACAAAAGAAAGAAACAAACACTAGGCCCAAAAATTTAGCTATTCTGCCTGTTTTCTTCATGCAGGCAACTTTTGCGATGCAGTCCAAATACCTAGAGAGGAAATGGCCGCCCCTTCGCCAATGAATTTTGGCGCCAAGAACAGCCGCCGCTGCAAAAATGAGGCCTCAGCAGACCAACAGAGCCCGAAGGCCTTACCTGCAGGGCCAAAAGCCACACAGCCTGCTCCTACCTCCTTGAATTTCTCCGATCCTCAAGCCGCGCTGATGCGCCTGGCAGCCGCAGCGAGGATCGCTCAGCCGGTTCCACAGAGTAAAATTAAAATCCCGCAGCAACGGAGAGGCTCCGTCTCACACAGCTTCAGTGTGGCTGTACGGGTCCCGGAGCTTTCTCCCGTACAGTCCAGGGAGAGAGATCCGCACCGGCAAATGCCTGCAGCAAGTGAAAATCACTGACAAGGAGGGAAGGCGAAAACTGCTACTAATTTAAAGAACCAGGCTCAAATTTAAAATTACTGTAAATAAGGAAATTTGCTCCTAACTAAAGGGAACTAATCCCTGATTGTCAATTAACCAAAGGTAACTGAATTAAAAGTAAAGTTAAAAGTAAATGAAAGGTAAAAATCAAAAGTAAAATCAGAATTTGTCACACTAAATGCTCCTTATCTGTTCCCCCCAAGTGAGCCCAGGAGCTAGGCTCACTATGTCCTCCTGCTGCAAGGAGACTGGACACACTGGAGGCTGATGGGAGATACCAGCAGGCTATATCCAGTGATGTCACGACTTTGACATGCCCAGTCTCCTAGCTGCAGGAAGAGGTGCACAACCCAGAAGTGGAGGACTAAACTGGAGGAACGATAAGGAACTGAAGGTTTTCTCACAAGATTATCTCCTGACAAGTCAGGGGAAAAAGGGTCAGGACCCACACAGTTGAGACACCAACTATTGGTGTCTAAAAAGAAACAGGTGTTTCCACACCGGATGCACTTCTTAGGAAAAGAAGGCTCCATAATGAAAAAGGCCTAGTAGGCCTAAGAAGTTAAGGCAAAAAAACTGAAGAAAAGTTTAACAGACTTTAGCCCAAAAACCACCGGCGGTACCGGTGGTAGCGGGAAAAACAGTCGCGATCACAAGAAAACAAAAAAATTAAAATAATTAAAGCAATTAAAAAGAAAAGTTTCTGCGGTGACAGGAGGACGTCCTGCCGGCTCCGCGGAAAAACGAAAACTGAAGAGAGGCTGTGGAGAAGGCGGGAAGTCACTGCACAGGCGCGAGGGATGCTGCCAAAAGCTTTCTGATTGAAAGCTGGGCAGCATTCCCGTGCGGGCTCCGTCGGTACCGACGTACCCATATGTGAAGACTCATTCCTGCTTGTTCTTGGAGATTAAGGCTATCACTGACCCAAGGTCACATGCCTACTAATCTAAAAACCACTTCTATCAGACCCATCCTAAAAGACCCCACAGCTAATGCCAACCTAATCTCCTCCTACAGACCAATCTCTAGCATCCCCCTTCTAGCCAAAATAATTGAGAAGGCATACAACTCCAGCTCCAGGATTACATCGACATACTAGTCCCACTTGACCCCCAACACCATGGGTTCAAACCCAATCATTGTGTCAAAACACTGCTCACCTCACTCTTAAATACCTTCCTCATCAAGGGGGTCGAACATGCCAAACAAGGATTCCTTCTGATATTCCTTAATATCTAAGCTGCACTCGACTCAATAAACCACAAGAAACTTCTGGAATGCCTAGTAGACCTCGGCATAAGCAGCACCCCACTGATCTGATTCTGCTCTCATCTTACTGATCATATGCAACAAGACAAAAGAGGTGACAGCCAGATCATTCATACTTCAATAGGGAATACCCCAAGGGTCATCTCCTCTCATCCTTACTCTTCAACCTGTTCATTCAACCAGTTTGTGAAATTTTCAATATCCACAATATCCTGTATCACATCTATGCTGACGACATGATGTTCTATGCCCTCCATCTCCATTAACAACCCAAACTACACTCCTTTGAAATCCTGCTTTAACATTGTGGCAAAATGGCTAAAAAACAACCACCTCTTAATAAACTATAAGACGTCTAAAGCCATGTTCATCTCAAAAGATCACTAATTCACTCCTCCAGAAACGTTCATAATTGACAAGATAGCCCTCCCAGTTAAACAGCAAATCAAATACCTTTGAGTTACCTTGGATCAACATTTGAACATGCAGGCTCATGTAAAGAGCATCACATCTACTGCTTACTATTAGATGAAGACCCTACACAACCTTCACCCATTCTTGGACCCCAGCCACTTCTGGACAGTATGTCAAGCTATAATCACCCCACAATTAGACTACTGCAGCTCCATTTTTCAAAGCCTCCCAAAATACACCCTTTGTCCACTTTAGTGGGCCCAAAATACTGTGGCAAGACTGATAACAGGGATACCAAGACAAGAACAAATCACCCCAGTGCTCAAAAATCTTCACTGGCTCCCTATACAGGTACGAATCAAATACAAAGCCATTATGCTCACTTACAAATCCACCCATGACCAAGCCCCAGATTGCCTTCATAACCTCATCCAGAAACCACCTAGTACAAGAATAAGATGACAGCATAACGAGATATTGCTCAGTATGTCAACATTCAAGACAGCAAGTACCCAAGCAACTTGCCAGACATCCTTCTCTATATACAGCACCACACTCTGGAACTCCCTTCCATATACTCTACGAGACACCAAAGATTGTAGTGAATTCTGTAAAAAACTAAAGACCTTTCTATTCCAAGAATATTTTGGCTCTGACACCTAACGCATAATGCCCTCCCTTCCCAATATACCCCCCCCCCCCACTGCCCCTCCTTCAGTGTAACCTCTTTCTTCGCTAATGATATCCCGTCACCCAGTATCTTGATATTCCTCTGTATGTAGCCCTATGCAATCCTCTATCTCTATTGTGCATAGCTCAACCATGCTAACCACCTGTATTCTTCACCACCCCCCCCCCCCCACCACTGGTAATCCCCATATACCCAAGTTCGTGTACTACATTCTATACTCCTTGTTCTATGTATACTTAAGTTTATTGTTCTATGTAAACTGTCTTGATAAACTGAAAGGTGGTATATAAACGAAATGTTAAATAAATAAGATGGTCATTCACAAGCATTTCATCAATTGTTTTCCTCTCAATCTTCAGATTTTCTTCAGAGAGGAAAAATACATCAACCATTTGCTGGAGACAAAGAAATACTGAAGGGACCCTCTGGTGGCTGAAGTGAATAGAGGCATAAGAGTGGTGTCATTGAAACCTGGGCTTTTCATTGGTTCTTTGCCTCCACTAATCTGCTGGTAGGGGAACACAACCAACTTATCATCCTGCTAGACCAGTCCAGACATGGACTAGGTCTTTTTCTGGCCCCCACCTTGGTACCTCCTGGATAGGAGGCCGGTTTTGATGTGCATCTTGAGAGATTGCAAAAGATGACATGCTGCTTTTCAATGAAACCAACGTTCTCTTCAACCTGTTCTCCGAAGAGATTCTCTCCATGGCACATCATGTCAGAAAGCTTGTCCTGCACAGATTATTCCAGGTCTGAGGACTGGAGCCAGGCGAGTCTCCGGATGCTAATACCTATATAGCAGAAGCTCTCGATGGCCTTTCAAAGATATTATAGATCACCCGAACCATGAACTTCGAGCAGTCCTTGCCGTGAGCCACTAGAAAATGGTATGGCCTTGGCCATATTGTTGACAAAATCTTGGAAGTTCATGTACTCAGGAAGGGACTTGCACTACTCATGAGGAGGAGAAGGATCCGATGGAAGCTCTAGAGACCTGTCTTCCAACAAGTCTTCAGAATCAACATCGGTTACCCAGCCTCCTGAATCCAACTCCGAGAGGAAGTCAAAGTACTTCGGAGTCTCTTCCTGGGTCTCTCTCCTAACCCTCAGGGATCAGGTGCGTTGATGCACCAATGCTTGTCTGGATTTCAAGGGTGCATCAGAGCTTGAAAGACTAGAGAGTAATAGGGGCCGGGCAGACACCGGTGTAGAGGCCCTTCAATGCCCCGATGTCAATGCCTCTCTCGCAGGCAAGGCATGCGTTTCAAGGATCGGTTGGATGGTTGCCGATGCTGATGCAGTGATGTCAAGGCACCGGCCTGCTACATGGCCAAGAGTGTCGCAACTTGTTCTTCAAGAGCCTGCAGAAGGCGTTTCTCCATGGCTGCTGACTCCAAAGGTTGCGGGGCCTCAGTAACCTCAACCGATGTACCTGGAATTTACGAGGCGTTATTGGCAGCCTGATCTTGACTCTCAGTAGGCAGATGTCCTGGAGAATGAGCTCTCCTCTTTTCGGGGGCAGCTTGGAGGGGCATTCTCACAGACCCTCATTGCTCTTGACACCGGTGCATCGAAGCCTTCACATGGTGCTCAGCGCGATCACCTTATGACACCAAGAAAGATGAAGCCAAATCCTTCCTCATCCTCGGGTGGAGATCGATTGATTGATCAATGGCCGATGCTCCAGGGCACTATGGGTGCTCAACTCTGAGTGGACTCAAGAACGCCTCGATGTCGATGCACTGCCAGCGTACGACGCAGCCTTCAAAACCATTGAGATTGGTGCTGTCAATGCCGATGGATCAGACTTCTGCAAGCCAAAAAGTGATTTGCGCCATTTCTCTCAGCCTTAAGGGCCCTTTTTGTCATCTGTAAATCAAATTACAAGAAGAGGGCTGATGATTGGGTCCCAGGCACTGAAGTCACCAATTGTGTGTATCCGTGGCAGATATGGTCCTTGAGCACTTTTTAAATCTGCTGGTTACATCGGACACATTGGCCGTAAAATCAGCCATGGTGAAATCAAACAGCTTGATCTTGAAAAGAGTAGGACCCATGGCCGGAACACCGGCACCTAAGGGAGCATAGGTGCCACAGAAAAAGAAAGGAAACTTAAAACTAATGATGTTAACTAATAAAAGGAAAAGAGAATAAAAACGACAGGCAGGCATGAAAGAAAAAACAGAAGTTCTGTGAAGGCAGCTAGGTCCCTGATGAGGGGGAAAAAAAATTACCAATTAATGGAGGAATCAGGAACACATCCATTGGGCTCCACAGAAAAACAAAGACCGAGATAAAATGTCGCTGCACAGGCAAGCAGGAAGATAGCATGCATGCATGGCGGGGACTTCCCAAAAGCTTCAGTAGTAGCTGGGGAGCGTTCCTGCACAGGCTCTGTCGGAAGACATCACCCATATGCAGGGACTTCATTCCTGCTTGTCCACAGAGAAAAAAACTATTTGGAGTGGCAGGAGATAAGCATGGCAAAAACTGAACTTAACTCCAGCAGTGCTTCTGTGCCACTTCCGATCTAGCCAGCCCAACAGAAGGAGAAATGCTTAAGCACATCATCTCCTGCAGCTGCGGGGCCAAGTCAAGCAAAAAAATCATGCAGCTCTTATCATAAGAGTTGGCAGCAGGCTATGATGCGCTTAAGCACGTCTGTTGCCAGGCCAGAAAGGGTAAGTGAACAGCAAGATCAGGAGGCACTCACCTTCTCCTGATGTGCTGGCCACTGCTGCTGCACCCAGTCACCAAATTTGCTGCTTGAGGTGACGTCTCAGGTGGTCTATAGCCTCCCTTGAAGATCACGGGCCACTGGGCCCATCCTGACTGTGGCCGCACAGTGCAGGTACTGCTCTAGTGACAAACACCATGGGGGAAGAACTCCAATATGGAGGAGGAGGAAACAGAAATCTGGGACTGGAATAGATAGAAGGGTTGCAGGAGGTATAGGACTGAAAGAGGGAGAGCCTCAGGATTGGGGAAGGTTAGTGGAGAAGTCAAACTTATCAGCATTTTTTTTTTTAGTGCCATCAAGTCAGTGTTGACTCATAGCGACCCAGCTACCTGTGGGTTTTCTTGGCAATGTATCACCGGAAGTAGATTGCCAGCCGTTTCTTCCGAGGCAATGGAGGGTAAAGTGACTTGCCCAAAGTCACAAGGAGTGCCAGTGGGAATCAAACCCTTGATCTTCTGGATACTAGGCAGTTGCTCTAACCACTAGGCTACTCCTCCACTCAAGCACTTAAGGCCTTGAAAAAGTTTCACTTATCTGCACACAAAGAACAAATACTAGAAATCTAAATCCAAAATACCCCCCAAACCTTTCTATGGGAAGATCTGGAAAAAGTACAAGTGGTACAACCTGTGTCTTTTGGGGAAACTGCTAGGTACGTATGACCTAGATTGGCCACTGTTGGAAACAGGATACTGGGCTTGATGGACCTTGGTCTGACTCAGTATGGCATATCTTATGTTCTTATGGTAACATGCAGAAAATGAATGGAAAAAAACCAACCCAAAAAGGAGTTTTGTACAATCCATCATCTCACAATGTACTTTTTTGGATAACAGAGCGTATTAGAAACAGATAGCCCCAATATACAGACAGAAGTAGCCCAGCAGTCCTGGATTCACAGGCAGAGGACTAGGTTCAACTCCTTGGCAGACAAGACCTCTGGCCAACATAGCACTTCCTTGGTACGTAGAGGGTCATGTATCTGGCTCCTATCATCTCAGTACAAAAAAGTACTACTAATCTGAATAAGCCTCCTAATTTATTTTTATGGCGGTCCCAAAGGAGCCATCTTGCCACCTGTATCACTGGGGGTCTTTATCACCCTGAGCTTGTCATCCACACTGGAGTTGGAAACACTGGGGTACACCAATGCTAGTTGTAGACATGGTCATAGGGAACAGAGGTATTTGTGGCTCATGAATCCCAATGCTCTGCTGAAAAATGTGGTCAGTTAGCCAGGGTGACTATACCTTTGTCTAGAGATGCAGTGAAGTGGTTTAACAGTCTTATCCAATAGCTACAAGTCTTGGCAATGGAAACAATTCCTTGCATAGGCCCAGGTGGTCTGCATGGAAAGCACAGTTACTTACCTGTAACAGGTGATCTCTGGGAACAGCAGGAATTAGTCCTCACATATGGGTACGTCGGTACCGACGGAGCCTGAGCGGGAAAGCTCCCCAGCTTCCCATAAGGAAAGCTTTTGGGGCCTCCCACTGCGCATGCGCGCTGCCTTCCCGCCTTCCTGACCAACTCTCCTCAGTTCGAGTTTATAGCTGAGACAATATAGAGAGAGGAAAGGAAGAGAGAGAGAGATACAACTCCTAGGGGAGGTGGGCGGGTTGTGAGGACTAATTCCTGCTGTTCCCAGAGATCACCTGTTACAGGTAAGTAACTGTGCTATCTCCAGGAACAAGCAGGAATAAGTCCTCACATATGGGGACTCCTTAGCTAAGATGCCCAGGAGATCCCCTGAAGGGTATGAGACCCTGAAAGGTTCTTCATCTTCCTATGGATCTCAGGCATCCATTCAGGGAAGGTGGGCTGGAGTTGTTCAAGAATGGAACAGGTGTCTGAGGACAGCCTGACCAAACAAGGCATCCTGGCGGGAGTCCTTGTCCAAACAGTAATGGGCTGTAAAGGTATGAACCGAGGCCCAGGTGGCTGCTCGACAGATCTGGTCAATGGACACAGAGTTTAGATGAGCCATAGAGGTGGCCATGGCCCTCACGTTGTGAGCGGTGACATGGCCCTCCAGAGAAAGGTTCTTACTCTGGTAAGCAAAAGAGATACACTGAGCAATCCAATTGGAGAGTGTTCTTTTGGAGACTGGAAGTCCTAAATGAGAAGGATCGAAAGCAACAAAAAGTTGAGAAGACTTTCGATGTTGCTGTGTTCTGTGGAGGTAAAAGGCAAGAGCTCTTTTACAGTCTAGAGTATGAAGGTTCCTCTCTGAATTGGATGCATGAGGAGCTGGAAAAAAGACAGGTAAATATACCTCTTGATTAAGATGAAAAGGTGAGACCACTTTAGGCATAAAGTGAGGATTTGTCCTAAGGACTACCTTATCATGATGGAACCTTGTATAAGGTGGATTAGCCACTAAGGCCTGCAAGTTCACTGATGCGGCGAGCTGAAGTGACTGCAATGAGGAAAATAACCTTCCAGGAAAGAAATTTCAAGGAGGTAGTGGCTAAGGGTTCAAAAGGTGGCTTCATAAGCTGACCAAGAACCAAGTTTAAGTCCCATGCCACCGGAGGAAGTCGAATGGGAGGTTTAGTTAAAGTTAAGCCTCTCATGAATCTTGCAATAAGAGGATGAGAGGAAACAGGTTGTCCATTGATGGGCTTAAGTGATGCCGCAATAGCACTCAAATGGACTCTTACTGAATTCGTTTTGAGTCCTGCATTGGAGAGATGCAGGAGATATTCCAAAAGAGAATTCAATGGGAGTGCCAGAGGGTTAAGACCCTTTTGAGTACACCAAATGGAAAATCCTTTCCATTTAAAAGCGTAAGAACGCCTAGTGGAAGGTTTCCTAGAGGCATGTAGGATATCCTTAACTTGCTGCGAAAGGTTGAAGTGTTGAAGGTCTAGGCCTTCAGTAACCAAGCTCTGAGGTGAAGGGACTTGGGGTTTGGGTGCCACAACGTCCCCTCCTCTTGAGACAGAAGGTCTGGAGCTGCTCCCAAGTCCAGGGAGGGGGCTTGGGAGAGATGCAGAAGTAGAGGGTACCACACTTGGCGTGGCCAGCGTGGAGCTATGAGGATCATGGACCCTTGATCCCTTTGAAGTTTGAACAGAGTCTTGGGAATCAAAGGAATGGGTGGAAAGGCATACAGGAAACCTTGACCCCAATGCAGGAGGAAGGCATCCTTGGTCTGAACTCCCTGACACGAAATTCTGGAACAGAACCGGGGAAGTTTGGCATTCCACGGACTTGCAAAGAGGTCTATGTCCGGGGTTCCCCATTTCTGGAAGATTCTGAGTACCTGATCCATGTGCAGGGACCATTCGTGTGGAAGCAGAACTCGACTGAGTCTGTCTGCCCAAGAGTTTTGGATTTCTGGTAGATATACTGCCAGGAGATGGATTTGATGCTCTCTGGCGAAGGCCCATAATCTTAGAGCTTCGTTGCAAAGCGACAGAGAGCCAGTCCCTCCTTGTTTGTTTATGTAAAACATGGCTACTTGATTGTCCGTGTGAATAAGTACTGTCATGTTGCTGAGGAGGGTATGAAAAACTTTGAGAGCTAGAAGACTGCTCGAAGTTCCAAGTGGTTGATATGAAGGGTGGTCTCCTGTGGAGACCAAGTGCCCTGAGTGGAGAGATCTTGGAGATGAGCTCCCCAACCTGTTTGGGAGGCATCTGTTGTGAGGGTTGCTTGGGGCAACAATGGTTGAAAGGGGGCCCCCAACAACAGATTTTGAGTGGATATCCACCATTGGAGAGACCAAAAGAGACGATTGGAGTTTGCTATTTGGTCTGAGAGAGCTCCTGATGCTTGAGTCCACTGGGTGGATAAAGTCCATTGAGCTGCTCTCATATGCAGGCGAGCATAAGGCACCACATGCACTGTGGAGGCCATGTGGCCTAATAGTTGTAGCATCTCTCTGGCAGTCAAGTGGCTTCTGGACTGAGTCTGAGAGGCTAAGTGCACTAGACGTTGGCAACGGGCCTGAGGTAGATAGGCCCTTGCGGTGGTGGTATCCAACCAGGCCCCTATGAATTCTAGGGATTGAGTAGGGGTGAGTTGGGACTTTGGCAGATTGATCACAAGTCCCAGATACTGTAGAATTCGCCTGGTGCGATCCAAGGAAGTCTGAGCCTCGGACTGAGACGGAGCTCGGTTGAGCCAGTCGTCCAGGTATGGGAAGACAAAAATTCCCAGGGCGCGTAGGAATGCAGCTACTATTGCCATGCATTTGGTAAATACCCTTGGAGCCGAGGTTAGACCGAAGGGAAGTACTCTGTATTGGAAATGTTTTCCCTGGAACAGAAACCATAGGAATTTTCTGTGGGATGGATGGATGAGTATATGTGTGTACGCATCCTTGAGATCTAGAGAACAAAGCCAGTCCTGACTCTGTAGGTATGGAAGGAGAGTACCTAGAGAAAGCATCTTGAATTTCTCCCTGTATAGAAATTTGTTCAATTCTCTGAGATCCAGAATGGGTCTGTACCCCCCTGTTTTCTTGGGAATGAGAAAATAAGGGGAGTAAAAACCTGACCCTTGTTGAGGAAGAGGAACCTCTTCTATTGCCTTTTGGGCGAGAAGAGTGGTCACCTCCTGACCCAACAGGTCTAGGAGAGATGGGGGAGAATTGAAACTTCTCACCATGGTATGGGGAGGAAGGTTGGAGAAATGTAGTTTGTAGCCCTCTCTGATGATAGAGAGGGTCCATTGCTCTGATGTGATTTGCTCCCATCTGGGAGCAAAATGAGTTAACCTTCCTGGAATGGTGAGAGGTTCTGGATGTTTTAGAGCCAGAAAGGTTAAGTTCTCTAGTTTTAAGTCAAAAACCCTGAGGGGGTTGGGACTGTTGGGCTGTAGCAGCCCCTGCAGGTTTTGCCCTGGCCTGTTTAGGCTGCTGACGCTTAGGAGCAAAGCGAGCTGCAGAAGATTGTTGGCCAGTATTTGTGGCAAATCTGGCCTTCTTGTAGAAAGGCTTTTTGAAAGATTTCTTCTTGACAGGGGTAGAGGTAGACTTAGAAAGTCTATCTAAAGCAGCATTTTCTGCATCCATTTGAGTGGCTTTGATTTGCCACTCCTTACCAGATTCTCACCTGTACAGGGCAAATTTCCCAACCCATCCTGGACCCAGGGTTCAAGGTTAGAGGCCTGGAGCCAAGCAATTCTGCGAGCCGCTATGGCAATACCTGAGGCTCTGCTAGCACCCTCAAAGGAGTCAAAGGCTGCTCTGTTGGAGAACTTTGAAATATCTTGGGTATGCTTCAGCAGAAGAAGGAACTCCTCCTTTCTATCCTCTGGGATAAAGGGGAGGAAATGGCGTATTTTTAATGCAATTTCCTTCAGAAACATGCCCATATAGAGGCTGTATGAGTTGATTCTGGCAATAAGCATACTTGCTTGGAAGATTTTTCTTCCAAAAGCATCCAGAGTCCTACATTCTCTTCCTGGGGGAGTAGAAGAGTGTCTTTTAGTACTCTTGATCCTTTTCATAGCTGACTGCACCACGATGGAGTGGTGCGGGAGCTGAGTTTTTTGAAACCCAGGAGAAGGGGGGACACGATACATGGTGTCCAGACGACGAGAATGTGGAGATATGGGAGACTCCTCTCACCCTAAGTCCATCATGTGTTCTTGAAGAATTTCATGGATGGGCAAGGTGACTGCCTCTTTAGGAACCTTAGAGTATCCTAAAATGTCTAACTTTTTCGCTCTAGGTTCTTTTTCAGAGGATACAGAAATAGAAAGACCTTTAGCTACTTCAATGATGAAGTCTTGAAAGGATAAATCCTCTGGAGGAGACATTCTCCTCTTTGGAGAAGAGGGCTCCTCAGGCAGAGTAAGGGATACTTCAGCAGAGTCATCTGATGAATCAGAATCATCAGAAGACTCAAAGTATTGTCTGTTTGCTTCCAGGGATCGATAAGCGTATCGACATCGGGGGTACCCGGAACCGGATCGGTATCGAGAAAAACCCCGGAACCGGGAACCGGAATCAGTATCCTGGTCGATGTGGAATGGCCTGCTGCATGGATTGAACTGTATGATCCATGGACGCCACGACTGTCTGGATGTCGGTACCGGATGATTGAGCCGGTACCCCAGAACAGTCTAACAGGTGATCGGTCGAGGCCGTGCCATCGATGTCAACCTGTAACCCCATAGGAGAAGCTTTGGAAGCCGGAGCTTCCCGCCGGGGTTGTTTGGCTGGGGCAGGGTCCTCAGGGTCAAGCCCAGGGGTATCTCGATACTTAGAGGGAGATTTGCCCTTTGAGGACCTGCCAGAGGAATGTTTGGTTACCTGAGATCCATCAGGAGAGGAAGACCTGGAAGATGTCGATGCTGGAGTATCTGTAGAAAACAGCATGTGAAACTTGTCTGCCCGGTTCTGTAAGCCACGTTTAGACATCAAAGAACAGGATGGGCAATCCGGAATGGAATGGTCAGGCCCTAAACATTTAAGACACCATTCATGGGTGTCTGTGACTGAAATAGTACCGCTGCACTTGGTGCATTTTTTAAACCCAGAGGCTTGTTTCTCCATGAGGGAGAACTAGTAAAGGCCTAAAGGCCTCACAGAACTAACACACCAAGTGAGGGAAAAAAAAAAAGAAGATTTTTTTTTTTTAAATAAAGGAAAAAAGACCAGCGGTACCGGTCTGGAATCGGGGAAGGCAGACACGCAGCCAAAGAAATAAATTAAAATAACAACTTCAGCGGTGACAGGAACACGACCTGCTGGCTACGCGGAAAAAGAAGAACTGAGGAGAGTTGGTCAGGAAGGCGGGAAGGCAGCACGCATGCGCAGTGGGAGGCCCCAAAAGCTTTCCTTCTGGGAAGCTGGGGAGCTTTCCCGCTCAGGCTCCGTCGGTACCGACGTACCCATATGTGAGGACTTATTCCTGCTTGTTCCTGGAGATCATATGGTTTAACTGATGATGGCCTACAATAGTAGGTACTGTGTGGTTATCAAGCTGGTATTCTTGTGTGCTCACTCACTCAAAAAACGCAATATGAAGTTTTGAGCCATGATCTCTCCCCACCAGCAGATGGCACCGATAACAGGAAAAACAAAACTGCATGCTGATTACTATTTTGCAAATCCTATTTTTGCAAATGTGTTTGCACACTATGTATAGAATGTTGCTGTTCACAAAATACTTTGTTTGGGATAATACTATTTAAAATGGGATACTGGAAGTTCTGGGCAGCAGAAGATTAGTCATTTGGTTCTAATGCACTTTTAGTCTTGAATTACCAAGAGGAATTTAGAGAAAAAATGACTTTGCCAGTAGCAACAGCTATCAACAATTCTACAGAGGAAAATTTGGATGCAAGAGGACAAAGAGCAGTACAGCACAGCATCCCTGAAAAGCATTAGGAGGTTCATGGGCACCAGAGAACTGCACAATCCAGCAGCCTGCTTAAAACTACATTATTATAATCAGGAACTTCTAAACCATCCAGTAAGAAGAAATCATGTAGCCTAGTACAGCCAATGGCATGCTTGTGACTTGCTCCCACATCTTACACGTGATTGACCCAGCAGCACATGGAACTGTGCAATTCTACCTGACATCGATGCAATGGAATGTGCTGCACCCTGGGCTGCTAGGCGTTCTAACCCAGCTAGCCACCACCGCTGAAACTTAAACCCGCATATTCAATGCTGGGGCCACGGCTCTGGCACTGAATATTCGGGTTGCTGAAATTGGTAGAAAGCTGACCAGGCAGCGTTGATATTCAGCCACTGGCCAATAGCTCCTGTGGTGAAAGGCCAGCCTTTGCTGTGCCTTACTTTCACCATTTTGTCATAACAGGGCAATGGCTCAATATCGCTGCTACCCAGTTAGGGCCGGATGCCACTCTTGGAACACCCCATTACTAACTGGTTAGCATCGGGGTGTGCAGCGGTAGCACACAGGAATATTCAGCGGTACCATATTCAGCGGTACCAACTGTGTTAGTGTCACTGAATATCCCAGATAAAGGGATTGACATTGTTAGAATATCGGGCCCAAAATTTCTAATCTGAAGGACCATAATCAACTGATACACTTTTCTACAACGTTAATTTTCCATTCCATTCTGCTACATTAAGGCTATAGCCATCCCTCCTCCCCCCCCCCAGTGCAGTATATAGGAAAGTAGTTTACCTGTAGATGCCTTCGACCAGGATTAGGATCTTCTTCCAGGCTCTATGGCTCCGAGGCTGGCCGTTCACTACCGCATCCCTCAGTAACCTCTCTAGGTTCAGCATATCTAACAAACATTGGCACATCAAAAAGCGTAGTTACTCACCTGTAACAGGTGTTCTCCAGGAGCAGCAGGAATCAGTCCTCACATATGGGTGACGTCGGCGCCGACGGAGCCCTCGCGGAGCAATTTTCCCCAGCTTTCACAGAAAGCCTTTGGGAATTGCAGCGCGCATGCGCGGTCGCCTTCCCGCCCAAGGGTGCCATCTTAGCCAGTCTGATGACATAGCTAAAAGACAGCATAAAAATTTGCAAAAAAACTTAAGCAGATGATTGCAACTCCACGGGGAGGAGGGAGGGTTGTGAGGACTGATTCCTGCTGCTCCTGGAGAACACCTGTTACAGGTGAGTAACTACGCTTTCTCCAGGACCAAGCAGGAAGTCAGTCCTCACATATGGGACTCCCAAGCTTAAGGCTACCGGAGACCCTAAGCACAAAAATGAGCTCCCTCTAGCTCGGCAGTACAGAAGGAAGGAATGTTCACTGAATTATTACCCACCGGTAGCCCCCATCCGGGATGGAGGGTAGGAGTTGCTCAAACCTCGAAGAGATTTCGGAGGACTGCCTGTCCGAAAGCACTGTCCCTGCGGGACTCCCTCTCGAGACAGTAATGGACCGCAAAAGTCTGGCTCGAAGACCAAGTAGCGGCCCGGCAGATGTCTGCCAGCGGAACAGAGCGGAGGTAAGCCACTGACGTAGCCTTCGCCCGAACACAATGAGCCATGACTCGACTTTCTAAGGAGAGTCCGGCTGCCCCATAAGCCCAAGCGATACAGTCAGCAACCCAGATGGACAGAGTACGCTTGGAGACCGGGAGCCCAAATTTATTGGGGTCAAAAGACACAAAAAGCTGAGCAGCTTTACGGTGCTCCCGCGTACGGTCAAGGTAGAAGTTCAATGCCCTTCTACAGTCCAGGGTATGCAGGACTCGTTCAGCTCGGCTGGAGTGAGGCCTGGGAAAGAAGGTTGGAAGTACCACCTCCTGATTGATGTGAAAAGGGGAGGCAACTTTTGGAAGAAATTTTGGGTGAGTCCGTAGGACTACCCTATTTTTGTAGAACCGAGTGAAGGGAGGATCAGACACGAGGGCCTGCAATTCACTTACGCGTCTAGCGGAAGTGAGGGCTATCAGGAATAGGGTTTTCCACGAAAGAAAACGCAGAGAACAGGTAGCCATTGGTTCAAAAGGCGGACAGGTGATCCGCTGTAAAACCACATTCAGATCCCAGTCAGGTGCTGGCGGGCGCAGAGGTGGTTTTAGTAGAAGGAGACCTCGGAGAAACCGTGCTACAAGAGGGTCGCTGGAAAGAGGTCTGCCGTCCACCGGCACATGGTGTGCTGAAAGAGCACTGAGGTGGACTTTGACGGAGTTGGACTTAAGTCCCAGATTAGAGAGGTAGAGCAGGTACTGCAAGATCACCGACACCGAGCAGGAGAAGGGATCCTGAGACTGCTGTACACACCAAACGGAAAAGCGACGCCATGTAAGGGCGTAGCATTTGCGGGTAGAAGGTCGCCGAGAAGCTAGGACGACCTCTTCCACCTCTGCCGGCAGGAGAAGGGGAGCAAGGACTACCCTTTCAGCCGCCAGGCCATTAGATTGAGAGATCTGAGGTTGGGGTGTAGCAGAGACCCCTGATCCTGTGTTAGGAGATCCGGTTGAAACCCCAGAGGGAATGGATCCTCTACCGCTAATTGCAACAGGAGTGGAAACCACGGCTGTCTGGGCCAGCGAGGAGCCACCAGGATCATGGACGCTTTGTCCCAGAGAACCTTGAACAGAGTTCGGGAGACTAGCGGGATGGGAGGAGAAGCATAGAGAAGGTTTTCCAACCATGAGAGCAGAAATGCATCTGCCGCTACCCGAAGGGGATGTGGCTGACGCGAGCAGAAGCGAGGAAGTTGCCGGTTGAGAGGACTGGCAAAGAGATCCATCGTGGGGAGGCCCCACTTCAGAAAGAGTTTCTGGACTACCAAGGGATCCAGACGCCACTCGTGCGGCTGGAGTATCCTGCTGAGTTTGTCCGCCAGGCAATTCTCCTGGCCTGGGAGATAAACTGCTTTGAGAAGAATGCCGTGACTGACGGCCCAAGAGCAGAGCTTTTGAGCTTCTCGGCAGAGAAGGAAGGAGCCCGTGCCGCCCTGCTTGTTCACGTAGAACATGGCAACTTGATTGTCCGTCTGGACAAGGACGGACTGGTGAGAAGTCAGGTGGGAGAAAGCCTTGAGCGCCAGACGAATAGCTCTGAGCTCCAGGAAGTTGATCTGTTGAGCAGATTCCCACGCGGTCCAGAGACCTTGAGTACATGCCCCCTGGCAATGAGCTCCCCAACCCAGGAGGGAAGCATCGGTCGTCAGCACTTGAGCCGGCTGAGGCGACTGAAACGGCATTCCGAGCACCAGGTTCGGCCAATGAAGCCACCACTGTAGGGAAGAGGCCAGCGGTCTGGAGAGGCGCACTAAGTCGGCTAGCCCGCCGGTGGCTTGTTGCCACTGCTTGCGAAGGCACCATTGAGCCGGCCGCATATTCAGGCGAGCATTGGGGGTCACGTGGACGGTGGAAGCCATATGGCCGAGTAGTCTCAGGAAGCGCCTGGCGGAGACCAGGGACTGGCTGCGAAAACGGCCGGCTAGGTCCATGAGCCGTTGAGCCCTGTCGAGAGGCAGGAAAGCTCGAGCCTGAGGAGTGTGCAGTCTTGCGCCGATGAACTCGAGATCCTGTGAGGGGAGCAAAGTGGACTTTGCGAAGTTTATGACAAAGCCCAAGTACTGCAGAAGAGTCACCGTGCGGTGTGTGGCATTGGTGACTGCCGGAGGGGACGACGCTCTGATGAGCCAGTCGTCGAGGTACGGAAAGACATAGAGGCCGTGAAGCCTGAGATAGGCCGCCACCACCGCGAGACATTTTGTGAAGACTCGCGGTGCGGAGGACAGGCCAAAGGGCAGTACTCTGTACTGGTAGTGATTTCCGGCCACCACAAACCTTAGGTATTGGTGGTGGCTTGGGTGGATGAGGATGTGCGTGTAGGCATCCTTTAGATCCAAGGAGCATAGCCAATCTCCCTGCTGGAGGTAGGGCAGAAGGATTCCAAGGGTAAGCATCTTGAACTTTTCCCGCACAAGGAACTTGTTGAGGTTGCGCAAGTCCAGGATGGGTCTGAGGCCTCCTGTCCTTTTTGGTATTAGGAAATACCTGGAATAAAAGCCTTGACCTCTCAGGTGGTGGGGCACCGGTTCCACAGCCTGGTCCTGAAGAAGACTTGCTAACTCCTGAAGGAGTAAGTCCCTGTGCAGAGGGAGTCGCGGAGGTTCTCCCGGAAAATAAGAGGGAGGGACCTGATGGAAGTGGAGAAGATATCCTTCTCGCACGACTTGAAGCACCCAGGCATCTGAAGTGAGGTTGGACCACCTGTGGGCGAAGTGAACCAGCCGGCCTCCGGTGCTGGGAGGAACCAGCTGAGGGGGAGAGGCTATGCTGAGGAAGTCAAAAACCCCCACCCTGCTGAGCAGGGGCTGGTGGTGCAGGCTTGGGGGCTTGCTGCCTACGGGACCCGTTACCCCGTCCCTTGGCCTGCTGACCCTGTTGGGGAGCTGGAGGGGCCTGATATTGGGGGTAGTGTTTATAGGCAGCCGCCTTTCTCGGGTAAAAGGACTTTTTTCCCGAGCCCTTCTTTTTATGGGAAGGGGCGGAGGTCTTCCTAGAAAGCCTGGTCCTGGTGAGAGTCTCCGTCTCGATTTGTGCCGCCTTTTCAGCCATGGGCTTGCCAAAGAGGTTCTCACCTCTGCAGGGGACATCGACCAACTTGTCCTGCACCCAAGATGGCACCCTTGGGCGGGAAGGTGACCGCGCATGCGCGCTGCAATTCCCAAAGGCTTTCTGTGAAAGCTGGGGAAAATTGCTCCGCGAGGGCTCCGTCGGCGCCGACGTCACCCATATGTGAGGACTGACTTCCTGCTTGGTCCTGGAGAAATAATTTTATCCTAGATTAAAACAGAAGGCTAAATTTAATTTCACAAGGCACGTGTGCGGAAAACGAAGACTGGAGAGACCATCATTCAAATTCATTCTTAAATATAATACTTTTTATTGGGTCCTACATATTCCTCCAGAATATTTTGGGTTTCTAGCTCAGTCAGTCAGTCTCCATTACGGTACTGCATTTAGGTCTGCCAAGTTTTGGAAAGAGAAAAACCTGCCACCTCCATGCCTCAGCTCCAGTCTCGGCCCACCCCAGTTCTGCCACTTCAGTAGGCAGGCAAAATAGCATGCATTGAATGCTGTGCATGCTATTACCCATGGACATGATGGGCAATAATCAAAGCCATGACTTCTGTTGGTATAATTCTATTTTATCTGTGGAAAGGGCTTTGATAATGGCCCTCTAAATGTTTACGCTATAAAAATGAAATAGTGCACAATACCGTCAACATTAATTTACATATAAACTTTTATTCCCGTTAAACTGGGGAGGTTGTCTGGGACAGCTAACACAGCTGCAGACTTCCCTATAAATATCCTCCACTTCCCCCATCTCCATACATATGATCCTCAAAGGGTAGAGCTCCTGGAATACACACATTCTGCAATGTGCAATTCTTGCAGAGAAGCACCAAACACAGCGCCTCTTTCCAGAGGTACCTCAAGGCAACACCCTATTCCCAGCTGTTGTGTTTTCTGGCTTGATTAGACTGTAAACTTTGATGAGTAGGAACGATGTCTCTGTACAGTGCTACATATGCCTTGTAGCACAATAGAAATGATTTATGGTAGAGGTACTAGTATAGGCTAAGGCAGGGGTGGGCAAACTTTTTGATTCGAGGGCCGCAATGGGTTCATATATTGGACCTGGGGGCCGGACCAAGAGTAGATGGACGGTGTGTATGTGTGAATTAATATAAATTAAATTTAAATTTGTAACATGGGCTAACTAATGTACTGTTCTAACTAGATTGTAAGCTCCTGCTATAGACCAATGGGAGCCTTTCCTTTTCTTTATATACGGTAATTCCCCCTTGTCCAGGGCACAACTTGTATCTAAGGGACCACATGCAAGTGGTCTGTCTTTAGCAATCATTTTGTAAAATACCTAGGAAGTTGTATGTGTCCCAAACTGCACTTCTCATTTCCTACCTATATGCCCTATACAAAATTAGGCTTACATTTAGAGGCATGTTTACTGAAAGAATACCTCTGCCTGCGCTACTCCTGACCAGGTAGCAAAAGTTAATCTCATCTCTTTGACTTCAGTTCTCTGTATTCAATAAGGAAGCACACATACACAGAGACTTATGTATATAAAACAGAACGACTTAAGCTTAAGTGAGAGACTCACAGCTCTGCAAATTTGAGCAGTTCCCAGTAAATCTCTACCTGAGCTAGGCCAGTATACCTTAATTTATTAAGAGAAACTGCTAAATGGTACAAATTCAGTTCTCCTGCCCCATCACTAGAGAAAAATGGCAGTACTGAATACGAGAAACATATATACACATGCACTGGGAAAAACAGTATATCCTTTATACAATATTTTGCTATTATTTAAAAAAATGCATAGCAAAAACACAACCAAACATTGAATGCAACATAACTGATATGAAAAAGAACTGACATCCTTCACAATTTATTTCTTGATATGCAAGAAAAAAAACGTTCTGGTGTTCCACCAATATATTTAACCAAATCTGTGGTACTAATGATTAGAACGAGGGCAAATTTTTTACCTCATTTCTTTTTACTAAATATCTGTATTTATATTCGGTTACAGAAGGAAATGCTTGTCTTTTTGTCTATGGTTGTACCCTCTTGTGACACAGGAATCCCCCATTCCAACCTTTAATTCCCATTCCAAGATTCATAAATACTGCACCTGCAATCGTCTCCATTCTCCGCAGGCACACTCCATAGGTGTCCTCGATGCCGCCTGTATGCCGGGCTCTCCTCTAGCTCAGAGAAGCTTTCTTGACTTCTATGAGCATGTGTGCTCCATTCCTGCCTGAAATAAAACCATCTCTCGGGTATTTTCCTGACCGCGAGCAGATTGCCACAGTTCTTCTGTCTTGTGTCGAGTCTCTGTTTCGCGGGGGGGTTTTCTGTCAGCTACTCCCAGAGGTTTTCTACTCCTTCACTTTAATTTGTTTTCATTTCTTCCGTTCCATCAGGAAATTGTCCTGGGGCCCTCACTCCCCTCATGCTCTCTCAGCAGAAAAAAAAAAAGAGGGGACAACAAAATAATCAAAGTGGAAAAGCACCAACCGCCAGAATGCAGTTGCTGTTGACCTCAGCAACAGTTCTCCGCGGGCCGGATTAAAAGGTCCGCCGACGGCCCGCGGGCCGTAGTTTGCCCATTCCTGGGCTAAGGTGATGTTCGAGATGGCATACCCCCTCATCAAGGCACCCAAAAAGGAGGGCCCCCTCGGAATTCTGGTCAGGAAGTAAGGTTATGGGGGGGGGGGCTCCCCACTCAACATCGGTCAAGCAGGTTCCCCGAGAAACTAGAATGGGCTTTATATTCCCAGTTTATATAAAAGAGAAAAAAGGAAAACTATGCAATCCCTGGTTATACTAAGCAAATATTGTAGTAGCTAAATTATGCAGCCTATGACTAATATAAAAATTCTCACCTCTGACCTGGCACACTGGGCCAACATGGAGTTAAATGTAAACATATATTCTGCATCTACAGAACCCTCTCCTCCCCTTCCTGCCATCACCCAACAATGGGTACAGAACATTCCTCACAGAATTCACCATGCAAACACACAATTCAGATTCTTGTGACATGTCAGAAACTATAATATAAACTCTAACTAGTACCAGGCATATTGTGAAGTAGTATAAAATCCTACAAAAGTCACTAAGGACCTTTGAGCAAATCTACCATCTTATAACAGCACTATCTCCCGGAACTCATACAAGGACTGTGCCTATGAAGACAGACCTAGAACACTGGTTCCCATCCTGTGGTTTGTGGACCACTGGGGGGTATGTGAGACCATTAATGGGGTCTTGGCAGGACACAGAAAGAGAGAAAAAAAAAAGAGAGGTTGGTGGAGAGTGGCTTGAGGGAGGGAGAGAGAAAGATGAGAGAAACTGGTGGGGATTGGCTGAGAGGAGGGAAAGAGACTGGTGGAGACAGGAAGAGGAAGGGAGATAAAGAGGGCGAGTGGGAAAAGGTTTGGCACTATGCACAGGGGGTCCAGGAAGAGTGGTGGGATGAACTCAGGGTCCCTGAACGTTTGGGAGGTTAATAAGGGGTCCACACAGCCAAAATGATTGGGAACCTTTGCCCTAGAACATCAGTACACCTACTGAATAAAGCACAGTTACTTACCTGTAACAGGTGATCTCTGGGAACAGCAGGAATTAGTCCTCACATATGGGTACGTCGGAACCGACGGAGCCTGCGCGGGAAAGCTCCCCAGCTTCCCAGAAAGGAAGCTTTTGGGGCCTCCCACAGCGCATGTGCGCTGCCTTCCCGCCTTCCTGACCAACTCTCTTCAGTTCTAGTTTAAAGCTGAGACAATAGAGAGAGGAAAGGAAAGAGAGAGAGAGAGATACAACTCCTAGGGGAGGTGGGAGGGTTGTGAGGACTAATTCCTGCTGTTCCCAGAGATCACCTGTTACAGGTAAGTAACTGTGCTATCTCCAGGAACAAGCAGGAATGAGTCCTCACATATGGGGACTCCCTAGCTAAGATGCCGGGGAGATCCCCTGCAAGAATTCCTCATCTTCCCATGGATCTCAGGCATCCACTCAGGGAAGGTGGGCAGGAGTTGTTTAAGAATGGAACAGGTGTCTGAGGACAGCCTGACCAAACAAGGCATCCCGGCGGGAGTCCTTGTCCAAGCAGTAATGGGCTGTGAAGGTATGAACCGAGGCCCAAGTGGCTGCTCGACAGATCTGATCGATGGATACAGAATGAAGATGAGCCATAGATGTGGCCATGGCTCTCACATTGTGAGCTGTGACATGGCCTTCCAGAGAAAGGTTCTTACTCTGGTAAGCAAAAGAAATACACTGAGCAATCCAATTGGACAGTGTTCTTTTTGAGACTGGAAGTCCTAAATGAGAAGGATCAAAAGCAACAAAAAGTTGAGAAGACTTTCGATGTTGCTTTGTCCTGTGGAGGTAAAAGGCAAGAGCTCTTTTACAGTCTAGAGTATGAAGGTTCCTCTCTGCATTTGATGCATGAGGAGCTGGAAAAAAGACAGGTAGATATACCTCTTGATTAAGATGAAAAGGTGAGACCGCTTTAGGCATAAAGTGGGGATTTGTCCTAAGAACTACCTTATCATGATGGAACCTTGTATAAGGTGGATTAGCCACTAAAGCCTGCAGTTCACTGATGCGGCGAGCAGAAGTGATTGCAATAAGGAAAATGACTTTCCAGGAAAGGAATTTTAAGGAGGTAGTGGCTAAGGGTTCAAAGGGCGGCTTCATAAGCTGACCAAGAACTACATTTAAGTCCCATGCCACTGGAGGAGGCCGAATGGGAGGTTTAGTTAAAGTTAGACCTCTCATGAATCTTGCAATAAGAGGATGAGAGGAAACAGATTGTCCATTGATAGGCTGAAGAGATGCTGCAATAAGCACTCAAATGGACTCTTACAAAATTGGTTTTAAGTCCTGCATTGGAAAGATGCAGGAGATATTCAAGTAAAGAAGTTAAAGGTAGTGCTAGAGGGTTAAGACCTTTGTTAGCACACCAAATTGAAAATCTTTTCAATTTAAAAGCATAAGAACGCCTGGTGGAAGGTTTCCTCGATGCATGGAGGACATCCTTCACCTGTTGAGAAAGATTCAAGTCTTGAAGGTCTAGGCCTTCAGTAACCAAGCTCTGAGGTGAAGGGACTTGGGGTTTGGGTGCCACAAAGTCCCCTCCTCTTGAGACAGAAGGTCTGGAGCAGCTACCAGATCCAGGGATGGTGTCTGGGAGAGATGCAGAAGTAGAGGGTACCACACTTGGCGTGGCCAGCGTGGAGCTATGAGGATCATGGATCCTTGATCCCTCTGAAGTTTGAATAGAGTCTTGGGAATCAAGGGAATGGGTGGAAAGGCATATAGGAAGGCCTGACCCCAATGAAGGAGGAAGGCATCCTTGGCCTGAGCTCCCTGACACGGAATCCTGGAACAGAACCGGGGAAAGTTTGGCATTGTACGGACTTGCAAAGAGGTCTATGTCCGGGGTCCCCCATTCTTGAAAGATTCTGAGTACCTGATCCATGTGCAGGGACCATTCGTGTGGCAGCAGGACTCGACTGAGTCTGTCTGCCCAAGAGTTTTGGATTCCTGGGAGGTATACTGCCAGGAGATGGATCCCATGCTCTCTGGCGAAGGCCCAGAGTTTTAGAGCTTCGTTGCAAAGCGACAGAGAGCCAGTCCCTCCTTGTTTGTTTACGTAGAACATGGCTACTTGATTGTCTGTATGAACAAGGACTGTCATGTTGATGAGGAGGGTATGAAAGACCTTGAGAGCAAGGAGAATTGCTCGCAGCTCCAAAAGGTTGATATGAAGGGTGGTTTCCTGTGGAGACCAAAGGCCCTGAGTGGAGAGGTCTTGGAGATGAGCTCCCCAGCCTGTCTGGGAGGCATCTGTAGTGAGAGTTGCTTGGGGTAACATAGGTTGGAAGGGGGCCCCCAACAACAGATTTTGAGTGGATACCCACCATTGGAGAGACCAAAAAAGACGTTTTGAGGTTGCTATTTGGTCTGAGAGAGCTCCTGATGCTTGGGTCCACTGTGTGGACAAGGTCCATTGAGCTGCTCTCATATGTAGGCGGAGCATAAGGCACTACATGAACAGTGGATGCCATGTGACCTAGCAGTTGTAGCATCTCTCTGGCAGTCAAGTGGCTTCTGGACTGAATTTGAGAGGCCAAGTGCACTAGACGGTTGCAACGGGCCTGAGGAAGATAGGCCCTTGCAGTGGTAGTATCTAGCCAAGCCCCGATGAACTCTAGGGATTGAGTAGGGGTGAGTTGAGACTTTGGCAGATTGATGACAAGTCCCAGATACTGCAGTATGCGTCTGGTGTGGTCCAGGGAAGTCTGAGCCTCGGACTGAGATGGAGCTCGGATGAGCCAGTCGTCCAGGTACGGGAAGACAAAGATCCCCAGAGTGCGTAGAAATGCAGCTACTATTGCCATGCATTTGGTAAATACCCTTGGAGCAGAGGCTAGACTGAAGGGGAGTACTCTGTATTGGAAATGTTTTCCCTGGAACATGAACCGTAGGAATTTTCTGTGGGATGGATGGATGAGTATATGTGTGTACGCATCCTTGAGATCTAGAGAACAAAGTCAGTCCTGACTCTGTAGGTAGGGGAGTACCTAGAGAAAGCATTTTGAATTTCTCTTTGTAGAGGAATTTGTTCAATTCTCTGAGATCCAGAATGGGTCTGTATCCCCCTGTTTTCTTGGGAATCAGAAAATAGGGGGAGTAGAAACCTGACCCTTGTTGAGGAAGAGGAACCTCTTCTATTGCCCTTTGGGCGAGAAGAGTGGTCACCTCTTGTCCCAACAGGTACAGGAGAGATGGGGGAGAATTGAATTGTCTCACCATGGTATGGGGAGGAAGGCTGGAGAAATGTAGTTTGTAGCCCTCTCTGATGATAGAGAGGGTCCACGGTTCTGATGTGATTTGTTCCCATCTGGGAGCAAAAAGAGCCAACCTTCCTGGAATGGTGAGAGGTTCTGGCTGTTACAGAGCCAGAAAGGGTAAGTTCTCTAGAACCAAGTCAAAAACCCTGAGGAGGTTGGGACTGCTGGATTGTAGCAGTCCCTGTGGCCTTTGTTCTGGCCTCCTTAGTTTGCTGACGCTTAGGAGCAAAGCGAACTTGGGAAGATTGCTGGCCAGTATTTGTGGAAAATCTGGTCTTTTTATAGAAAGTTTTCTTAAAAGGTTTTTTCTTGGCAGGGGTAGAGGTAGACTTAGAAAGTCTATCTAAAGCAGCATTCTCTGCATCCATTTGAGTGGCTTTGATTTGCCACTCTTTGCCAAAGAGATTTTCACTTGTACAGGGCAAATTGCCCAAGCCTTCTTGTACCCAGGGTTCCAAATCAGAGGCCTGGAGCCAAGCCAGTCTGCGAGCAGCTATGGCTATGCCAGAGGCTCTGCTTGCCCCCTCAAAAGAGTCAAAGGCTGCTCTGCTGGAGAACTTGGAAACATCTTGAATGTGCTTTAGCAAAAGAAGGAATTCCTCCTGTTTATCCTCTGGGATAAAGGGGAGAAATTGACGTATCTTTAATGCAATCTCTTTCAAAAACATGCCCATATAAAGGCTGTATGAATTGATTCTGGCATTAAGCATGCTAGCTTGGAAGATTTTTCTCCCAAAAGCATCCAGAGTCCTACATTCTCTTCCTGGAGGGGTAGAAGAGTGTCTTTTGGTACTCTATCTTTTTCATAGCAGACTTCACCACAATAGAGTGGTGAGGAAGCTGAGTTTTTTGAAAACCAGGAAAGGAGGAACCCGATACATGGTGTCCAAACGTCGAGAATGTGGAGATAGGGTAAGAGGAGCCTCCCACAAATCCATCATGTGTTCTTGAAGAATTTCATGTATGGGTAAGGTGGCTGCCTCTTTAGGAACCTTAGAGTATCCTAAAATATCTAATTTCTTTGCTCTAGGTTCCTTTTCTGAGGATACAGATATGGAGAGTCCTTTAGCTACTTCAATAATGAAGTCTTGAAAGGACAAATCCTCTGGAGGAGACATTCTCCTTTTTGGAGAAGAGGGCTCCTCAGGAAGAGTGAAAGAGACGCCAGCAGAATCATCTGAGGTATCAGACTCTTCAGAGGATTCAAAGTATCGTCTATTTGCTTCCAGAGATCGATACGCGTACCGATCGGTACCGACATCGGGCGTACCGGGTATCGGAGCGGTATCGAAGAAAGCTCCGGAACCGGCATGCTACTGAAAGTAGATGCTCTGGGTACCGGTATCAGTTGCGGTACCGGAATCGGAGTCGGAACCGATTGTCGCGGTACCGATGGCGGTGCAGCATTAATGAAGGTCAGTAAGGCCTGCTGCATGGATTGTACCGTAGTACCCATAGCCGCCACAACTGCCTGGAAGTCGGTACCGGTGTTAGCCGGTACCCCAGAGCAGTCTAACAGGAGATCGGTCGAGGCCGTGCCATCGATGTCTACCTGTAACCCCATAGGAGGAGCTTTGGAAGCCGGAGCTTCCCGCCGGGGTTTTTTGGCTGGGGCAGGGTCCTCAGGGTCAATTGCAAGGGCCTCTCGCTGCTTAGAGGGAGATTTGCCTTTTGAGGACTTGCCCGAAGAATGTTTGGTTACCTGAGATCCATCAGGAGAAGAAGACCTGGAGGATGTTGATGCTGGAGTATCGGTAGAAAACAGCATATGAAATTTATTTGCTCTGTTCTGTAAGCCCCTTTTGGACATCAGAGAGCAGGATGGACAATCCGGAATGGAATGGTCAGGCCCCAAACATTTAAGACACCACTCATGGGTGTCTGTAATTGAAATAGTACCGGTAAACTTAGTGCATTTTTTAAAACCAGGAACTGGTTTTTCCATGAGGGAGACCTGAGAAGGCCTAGGCCTCACAGAAAAAATACACCAAGTGTAGGAAAGAGTAATATATATATTTTTTTTTTTTTTTAAATAAACGAAAAAAGGACCGTCGGTACCGGTCCGGAATCGGGGAAGGCAGACACGCGGTCAAAGAAACAAATTAAAATAACAATTTCTTCAGCGGTGACAGGAACACGACCTGCTGGCTCCGCGGAAAAAGAAGAACTGAAGAGAGTTGGTCAGGAAGGTGGGAAGGCAGCGCGCATGCGCTGTGGGAGGCCCCAAAAGCTTCCTTTCTGGGAAGCTGGGGAGCTTTCCCGCGCAGGCTCCGTCGGTTCCGACGTACCCATATGTGAGGACTCATTCCTGCTTGTTCCTGGAGATACTGCACAAGCTGGATTGTAGTAAAAGACATTAGCGTAGCTGGGTTTAAAAGAGGTTTGGACAAGATTCTGGAGGAAAAGTCCATAAACAATTATAGTGGACTAGTGAAACCCACTGCTTACTCCTGGGATAAGCAAAATGGAATCTGTCTACCTTTCGGGAACCTGACAGGCATTTGGGACCTGGATTGGCTACTGTTCGAAACAGGATACTGGACTTGATGGACTTTGGTCTGACCCAGTATGGCATATCCTTATGTTCTTCTGCCTGTCAGAGGGGGAATCAAAAGCTGTGCGCTCTGCCATATAAGAGGCACCATGAAGACACTTGCTCTCCAGTATTCCTGTAACAAAGCAAATGGAAACTACCCATAAACATAAACCCTTAGCCTAGGAAGGAGGCCATCCAGAATTCCAAATTTGAGAAAGCCAGCCATCCTAGAAAACCATAAGAGCATCAAGAATTCCCACTAATCTGTGAATGCACAGAACAAGGGTATGCCTCTGGACTTTATTGGTTGGACTCAAAGAAAATTAGCAGGTAAGATCACATTTCCCCTTTCCTTTTCATCCACCAGACAAGTCCAGAACATATAGGATACAACGAAGAACCGCACACATTGGGCAGAATTCAAAGATTCCTGCTCCAAAAGCAGCATCTTTGTTGGTAGAAAACATCAAGGCAGTAGCACTTTGAATAGAATGCCCAGAAAACAGACGTCTTCAACCAACGCCACCAGACTCTTTAGGTGCTCTTTCAACTTCCTTCATTTTTACGAATGAAACAATAAGTCTGCCTTCCTAAAATCATTTATAGTTGTGGTTAACATTATTGGCACCCTTGCAGTTCAGTCCCTCAATGTCCGATACTTGCACCTCCTAAAAAAAAAAGTGGCCATTGAAAGGGCTTTGGATTATATATGCACATATATTTGACAATTTTTTTTACTCTTTAAAGTGCAATCAAGTCAATGTTGACTCCTGATGGCCTGGCATTAGAAAGGAATGAACAGAAATAGATTGCCCGCCCTTTTCTTCTGAGGCAATGGAGGATAAAGCACAGTTACTTACCTGTAACAGGTGATCTCTGGGAACAGCAGGAATAAGTCTTCACATATGGGTATCGTCGGTACTGACGGAGCCTGCGCGGGAAAGCTCCCCAGCGTCCAAAAGGAAAGCTTTTGGGAGCATCCCACAGCGCCTGCGTGCTGCCTTCCCGCCTTTCCTAACTGCCTCTCTCCAGTTCGAGTTTTAAAGCTGAGACAAAGAGAGAGAGAGAGGAAAGGAAAGATAGAGATACAACTCCTAGGGGAGGTGGGTGGCTTGTGAAGACTTATTCCTGCTGTTCCCAGAGATCACCTGTTACAGGTAAGTAACTGTGCTATCTCCAAGAACAAGCAGGAATGAGTCTTCACATATGGGGACTCCCCAACTAGAGATGCCTGGGAGATCACCCAGGTTGTGAGTACCTGGGAAGGGCTCTACCTCCCCCTATGAATTTCAGGCATCCAGTCAGGGATGGAGGGTAGGAGTTGATTAGGTATGGAACAGGTGTTTGAGAACAGCCTGACCAAACAAGGCATCCCGGCGGGAGTCCTTGTCCAAGCAGTAATGGGCTGTAAAGGTATGAACCGAGGCCCAGGAGGCAGCTCGACAGATTTGGTCGATGGACACAGAGTTGAGATGAGCCATAGAGGCTGCCATGGCTCTCACATTGTGAGCTGTGACATGGCCCTCCAGAGAAAGGTTCTTACTCTGGTAGGCGAAAGAAATACACTGAGCAATCCAATTGGACAGAGTTCTCTTAGAGACTGGAAGTCCTAAATGAGAGGGATCAAAAGCAACAAAAAGTTGAAAGGACTTTCTATGTTGCTGTGTCCTTTGTAAGTAGAAAGCAAGTGCTCTTTTACAATCCAGGGTATGAAGATTCCTCTCTGCACTTGATGCGTGAGGTCCTGGAAAAAAGACAGGTAAATACACCTCCTGGTTCAGATGAAAAGGTGAGACCACTTTAGGCATAAAGTGTGGATTAGTTCTGAGGACTACCTTGTCATGATGGAACCTTGTATAAGGAGGATTAGCCACTAAGGCTTGCAACTCACTGATACGGCGAGCTGAGGTGACTGCAATGAGAAAAATAACCTTCCAGGAAAGGAATTTCAAGGAGGTAGTGGCTAAGGGTTCAAAGGGTGGCTTCATAAGCTGGCCAAGAACCAGATTCAAGTCCCATGCCACTGGAGGTGGTCGGATGGGAGGTTTAGTTAAAAGAAGGCCTCTCATGAATCTTGCTATAAGAGGATGAGAGGAAATAGGCTGTCCATTGAGGGGTTTAAGGGATGCTGCAATAGCACTCAAATGGACTCTGATTGAATTTGTCTTAAGGCCTGCATGGGATAAATGCAGCAAATACTCCAGTAAAGAATTCAGAGGTATTGCAAGAGGGTTAAGACCCTTCTCTGCACACCAAATGGTAAACCTTTTCCATTTAAAAGCATAGGAACGTCTGGTGGAAGGCTTTCTGGAAGCATGAAGGATATCCTTCACCTGCTGAGAAAGAGGTAAATCTTGAAGGTCTAGGCCTTCAGCAACCAGGCCCTGAGATGAAGAGACTGGGGATTTGGGTGCCACAACGTTCCTTCCTCCTGGGAGAGGAGATCTGGAGCAGACCCCAAGTCCAGGGAGGGAGCTTGAGAGAGATGCAGAAGTAGAGGGTACTACACTTGGCGTGGCCAACGTGGTGCTATAAGGATCATAGACCCCTTGTCTCTTTGAAGCTTGAACAGTATCTTGTGAATGAGGGGAATAGGAGGAAAGGCATAGAGGAAATCTTGCCCCCCAAGGAAGGAGGAAAGCATCCCTGGCCTGAACTCCCTGACACGGAATCCTGGAACAGAACCGGGGAAGTATGGCATTCCACGGATTTGCAAACAGGTCTATGTCTGGGGTTCCCCAAATTCGAAAGATCCTGGCTATCTGGTCCCCATGGAGGGACCATTCGTGTGAAAGCAGAACTCGACTGAGTCTGTCTGCCCAAGAGTTTTGAACTCCTGGAAGATACACTGCCATGAGATGGATTTGATGCTCTCTGGCGAAGGCCCACAATCTCAGAGCTTCGTTGCAAAGTGACAGAGAGCCAGTCCCCCCCTGCTTGTTCACGTAGAACATGGCTACTTGGTTGTCCGTGTGGATGAGGACTGTCTTGTAGCTGAGCAGGGTGTGGAAGACTGAGAGCCAGAAAGATTGCTCTGAGCTCTAAGAGGTTGATATGTAGAGATGTCTCCTGTGGAGGCCAGATGCCTTGGGTGGAGAGATCTTGTAGATGAGCTCCCCAACCCTTTGGAGAGGCATATGTGGTAAGGGTTGCTTGGGGTAACACCTGTTGAAAGGGGGACCCCCAGCAACAGATTTTGAGTGGACATCCACCAATGGAGCGAGGAAAAGAGGCGACTGGAGGTCGCTATCTTGTCTGACAGGCACCCTGATGCCTGGGTCCATTGGGTGGACAAAGTCCATTGAGCTGCTCTCATGTGAAGGCGAGCATAAGGAACCACATGCACGGTGGATGCCATGTGGCCTAAGAGTTGTAAAATCTCTCGAGCAGTTAAATGGGATTTTAACTGAATCTGTGAGGCTAACTGCACCAAGCGTAGGCAACGGGCCTGGGGGAGATAAGCCCTTGCAGTTGTGGTATCCAGCAAGGCCCCTATAAACTCTAGAGATTGAGTAGGGGTGAGATGGGATTTTGGAATGTTTATTACCAGTCTCAGATACTGAAGAACACGCCTTGTGCAGGCCAGGGAAGCCTGGGCCTCTGACTGGGATGGAGCTCGGATGAGCCAGTTGTCCACATATGGGAATACGAATATCCCTAGAGTGCGTAGAAATGCAGCTACTATTGCCATGCATTTGGTGAACACTCTTGGTGCAGAGGCCAGACCGAAAGGAAGCACTTTGTATTGGTAGTGCTTTCCCTGGTAAAGGAACCGAAGGAACCTTCTGTGTGTTGGATGGATGAGGACATGGGTGTACGCATCCTTGAGATCTAGAGAACAAAGCCAGTCCTGACTCTGGAGGTATGGAAGGAGAGTTCCGAGAGAAGTCATCTTGAATTTCTCCTTGCATGGAAACTTGTTCAATTCTCTGAGATCTAAAATGGGTCTGTAGCCCCCTGTTTTCTTTGGAATGAGAAAATAGGGGGAGTATAACCCTGAACCCTGTTGAAGAAGGGGTACTTCTTCTGTTGCCCCTTGGGCAAGAAGGGTGGCAATCTCTTGACCTAGAAGGTTGAGGAGAGATGCTAGAGAAATGAACTGTTTCACCATAGTGTGAGGAGGAAGGTTTAAGAAGTGAAGCTTGTACCCGTCTCTTATGATAGAGAGGGTCCATTGCTCTGCTGTGATTTGTTCCCATCTGGGAGCAAAATGAGCTAACCTTCCTGGAATGGTGAGAGGCTCTGGATGTTCTAGAGCACGGGTCTCAAACACGCGGCCCGCGAGACAACTTTGTGCGGCCCGCGACGGCGGAAAACCAAAAATCCCCCAAAACCCTGGCTTCTGCTGCTGCCGTTGCCGCCGTGGCAGCAGCAGAATCAATTGTTAAATTTAAAAAAAAAACTGACTTCTGCTGCTCAAGCAGCTGTCCTGCGGCCCCTTTCCCTCTGCCCGGAGATCCGACTCTGCTCTCAGCGGCGTGCTTTTCAAGCCGCGAAGAGAGTATTCCCCTCTCGCGCGGCTTGAAAAACCGCGCGAGAGGGGAATACTCTCGTCGCGGCTTGAAAAGCACGCCGCTGAGAGCAGAGTCGGATCTCCGGGCAGAGGGAAAGGGGCCGCAGGACAGCTGCTTGAGCAGCAGAAGTCAGTTTTTTTTTTAAATTTGACAATTGATTCTGCTGCTGCCACGGCGGCAACGGCAGCAGCAGAAGCCAGGGTTTTGGGGGTTTTTTTGTTGGCCGGTAATGAGCTATGGAGGGGCTGACTGAACTGGAAGTGGGCTATTGGCAGAGGGGTGAGGGGGGGGGTTATGACTGGTAATGGGCTGGGGGGGGGTTATAACTGGTAATGGGCTATGGTGGGGGCTAGGACTGGAAATGGGCAGATGGGGGTTAGGACTGGAAGTGGGCTATTGGCAGGGGGGGTTATGACTGGTAATGGGCTGGGGGGGGTTATAACTAGTAATGGGCTATGGTGGGGGCTAGGACTGGAAATGGGCAGATGGGGGTTAGGACTGGAAGTGGGCTATTGGCAGGGGGGGGAAATGACTGGTAATGGGGTGGGGGCTAGGACTGAAAATGGGGTGATGGGGGATACGACTGCAAGTGGGCTATGGGGGGGGACTAGGACTGGTAATGGGCTATGGGGGGGGTAAGACTGAAAATGGGGTGATGGGGGGGTAAGACTGGAAGTGCGCTATGGGGAGGTTAGGACTGGTAATGGGCTATGGGGGGTCTAGGACTGGTAATGGGCTGGGGGGGTTGCTAGGACTGGAAATGGGCTGAGTGGAAGGGGGGCTTGAACTGCAAATGGCTGATGGGGAGGGGGGCTTGGAATGGAAATGGGCTGTGAGGGGAGGGAGCTAGGATTGGAAATGGGCTGATGGGGGGCTAGGATTGGAAATGGGCTGATGGTGAGGCTAGGATAGGACTGGAAATGGACTGATGCAGGGACTAGAAAGGAGCAGATGCTGGGTGGGGCTGGAACTAGAAGGGAGCTGATGTTGGGGGAGGATTAGAATGGGATGGAGCTGGGAAAGTGAAATGGAGAGGGGAAAAATATTTTGTCTGGAAGAGAAGACAAATCTACAATTGGCCAGGTATTGGGAGAGTAAGTGGGGATTGAGGATGGAGGGGTAAAATTTGAGTGGATGAAATAGGAATGAGGAAAGAGCAAAAGGAGAAAGATTAGTATGTTAAAGCAGATGTAGAGAGAGAGAATGGAAAAAAACTAGAAGAGAGAAGAAAGGACAAATGGACAGCAGACGATGGAGATAGCAGAAGACACGAAGAAACCAGAAGTGGCTGGAGCAATTGCAACTGAAAAAAATGCACAAAAGGTAGAAAAATATCTCTTTATTTTGAATTTATTAACTGGAATATGTCAGCTCTGGGAAATGTGCATCATTAATGTCTGTGCTTTGGTACAAGAAATTATTTATAGTTTTATTTCTACAGTGCTGAGGTATTCTGTGTAATTCCTATTTGACATTGCTACTTGTTCTCTTTTCCCAGTAGGTCATGTATTGTTCTCTGAAATGTATTGATTTAATATTTGCAGTGTTGCCTTTTGATAGGTAGGGTCTGGTGCTTTGTGAGTCCTGGTAGTGCTGTTATGATACGGGGGGTTTGCTATGGGTTCCAAATGGGCAGTGTTAGTAGTAGTTCCTAATGTGCCTGGCGGTTGGCACTGGATTATAGTAATATAGAAATTTTCTAGTCTTTCTTTATCCATGCACTCATTATGCAACATTATGCAAATATTTATGCAAATGAGGCCCCTTATGCAAATGAGGCCCGTGTCTTATGCGGCCCCCGGGTTACTTTACAAGTCCTCATTCGGCCCTCAAAGCAATTTGAGTTTGAGACCCCTGTTCTAGAGCCTGAAAGGCTAAGTTCTCTAGTGATAAGTCAAAGGCACTGAGGAGGCTGAGGCTGTTGGGCTGTAGTAGTCCTCACAGCCTTAGGTTTGGCCTCTTTTGGTTGTTGTTGCCTCTTTGTAGCAAAACGACCTGCAGAAGAGGTCTGACCATAAACAGAAGAATATTTCCCTTTTTTTGGGAAAAATCCTTTTTTGAACAATCTCTTTTTAAAAGGAGCAGAAGTAGACTTTGAAAGTCTATCTAAAGCAGAATTTTCAGCATCCATTTGGTTGGCCTTTGCTTGCCAATCTTTGCCAAACAGGTTTTCACCTGTACAAGGAAGGTTACCTAGTCCATCCTGAACCCAGGATTCCAAACCAGAGGCTTGTAACCAAGCAACTCTGCGTGTACCTATGGCAATAGCCGAGGCTCTGCTGGCACCTTCAAAAGAGTCAAAGGCTGCACGGTTGGAAAACTTGGAAATATCCTGGGCATGTTTAAGCCAGGTGAGAAACTCTTCCCTTTTATTTTCTGACATAAAAGGAGATAAGGTTTGCAGATGATCTGTAACTTCCTTTAGAAACATCCCCATATAGAGACTATAGGAGTTGATTCTGGCTACAAGCATACTGGCCTGGAAAATTCTCCTGCCAAAGGCATCTAAGGTTCTGCATTCTCTTCCTGGAGGAGTAGAAGAGTGCCTCTTTGTACTCTTGATCTTTTTCATAGCAGACTCCACCACAATGGAGTGGTGGGGAAGCTGAGTCTTATGAAAACCAGGACAAGGAGGAACACGATACATGGTGTCCAACCTACGAGAATGAGGGGAGGTGTTAAGAGGAGTCTCCCATATGCCCAACATGTGATCATAGAGAATCTCATGTATTGGTAAAGTGGCTGCCTCTTTGGGAGCCTTAGGATATTGTAAAATATCTAATTTTTTGGCTCTAGGCTCTGTCTCAGAGGCCACTGAGATGGAAAGGCCCCTGGCCACCTCCCTGATAAAGTCTTGAAAAGACAAGTCCTCTGGAGGAGACATTCTCCTTTTTGGAGAAGAGGGTTCCTGAGGAAGGATCCCCGATGCTTCGATAGAGGCCTCTGATTCATCAGAGTCCTCAGAGGAATCAAAGTATCGCCTGTCTGGATGCTCTCGCAGAGCCCGATACACATACCGGGGGGTATCGACATCGGGAGTACTCGGTACCGGATCGGTACCGATGGGCATCACAGGATAGTGTACCGCTGCCGTCGATGTCGATGCAATCGGTACCGGCAGCGGAACCGGTATCAGGTCCGGCAGCGGAATCGACAACGGAGTTTGTGCGGTACCGAAGGCGTCGCAGCTTGTATGAATGCCGTGATGGCACGCTGCATGGTCAGAATATTCTGATCCATCGACGCCACCAATGTCTGGATGTCGGTACCGGTGTGAACCGCCGGTACCCCAGAACACTGTAACAGGTGATCGGTCGAGGCCGAGCCATCGATGTCAACCTGTGACCCCATAGATAAAGCTTTGGAAGCCGGAGCCTCCCGCCGGGGTAATTTTGCCGGTGTGGATTCTTCGAGAGCAAGCCCGGGGGCATCTCGATACTTAGAGGGAGATGTACTCTTCGAGGACCGGCCAGATTTAAGTTTGGTTACCTGAGATCCATGGGAGGAAGAAGCAGCCCTAGAAGACGTTGATGCCACAGAAGCTGCATCAGAGGGAAACAGGGTACTGAGCTTGGCTGCTCGATTCTGTAAACCTCTTTTAGACATCATGGAACAGGACTCACAGTCCACGATGGAATGGTCAGGACCTAAACATTTAAGACACCAGTCGTGGGTGTCGGTGACAGAAATAGTGCTACTGCACTTCGTGCACTTTTTGAACCCGGAGGCGGGCTTTTCCATGAGGAAAAAATTCTCTGTAGGCCTAAGGCCACAGAAAGAAAAAATGCACTGAGGTAGAAAAAGAGTAGGTTTTTTTTTTTTTTTTTTTATAAAGAAAGAAAAAACCGGCGGTACCGGTCCGGAGTCGAGAAGGCAGACACGCGACTAAAGAAATAAAAGAAAAAATAAGAAATTCTTCAGCGGTGACAGGAAACACGACCTGCTGGCTCCGCGGAAAAAGAAGAACTGGAGAGAGGCAGTTAGGAAAGGCGGGAAGGCAGCGCGCAGGCGCTGTGGGATGCTCCCAAAAGCTTTCCTTTTGGACGCTGGGGAGCGTTCCCGCGCAGGCTCCGTCGGTACCGATACCCATATGTGAAGACTCATTTCTGCTTGTTCCTGGAGATAGTGACTTGTCAAAGGTCACAAGGAATGCCAGTGGGAGTCGAACCCAGATCTCTTTGGGTGTTAGGCTGTTACTCTAACCACTAGGCTACTCCTCCACTCATTCGAAACATAAAAGAATCAAATAAAACAAGACCAATAAAAAGGAAACACTCTGAAACAGTATAAAAACTGGGAGATTGCCAGGACATGATTACTGGCACCCTTAGAAACAATTCAGAAGAACGACATTCCTACTGCAGTCAAATTACATGCTTCTGTGATCAATTGTCAGTAGTCGCATGACTTGAATCGACCAGTGAATGATGGCTCTACTGGAGAAGGAGGAGTGGCAATATATGTAAAAAATAGTATTAAAGCTATAGAATTATAGGGCCTAAAAAGGATCAAGGGGGCACTGTAGGCTTAACTAGAAAGAGGGAGAAGTGTTGGACGGAGATTTAACAGAAAACATACGCAGTATTGTCATGAAAGGGGAAGTGCTACTGATAAGTGATTTCAATATGCCAGAGATTGACTGGCACTGCTGTGGTGTCATCTAGAAGTAAGATGATCCTAAATTCTCTAGAGGGAGAACCATTCCGGTAACTGGACTTGGTACTTACCAATGGGGAAAGTGTTTCTGATGTTATAGTGGGAGATCAGATTGCATCCATTGATCACCAGTTAGTGTGGTTCAGTATTAGGAATAGGGCTGATAAAATCCTTTCAAAAGCAAGGGTCATAGACTTTAGGAAAACTAACTTTGCTAAGACTGGACAATACTCTCAAGGAGTCGTTAGCGGGAGTGGAACAACTGGGGGATGAAGAAAAAGCAATGGGCAAAACCAAGAGGGGCTATTTTAAGGGCAACAAACCTTTTTGTTAGAAAGGTAAATAAATGTAAAAGAAAAAGAAGGCCTCTATGGTGCTCAAAGAAGTAGCTGAAAAGATGAAAAGAAAAAAAAAAAAAAAGAGGATCGCTTTCATAAAATACAAGGAAAGCACTCAGGAAAACAAAGAGACAAAAAGGAGAAGAAAAAGCCAATGCAATAGAATGGGGGACAAGACATTTTTCAGATATGTTAGTGAGAGGAGAAAGTGCAAATTGGAATTGTCTGACTCAAGGGTGAAGGGGAGGAATATGCTGAAGCTGATGAGGATAAAGCAAACTACTTAATAAATATTTTTGTTCTGTGTTCACAGATGAAGGGCCAGGAGCAGGACTTCAGAAAATATCCAAAAATAGGAACAGAAGTGAAGAGGATCTTAAAAGATTTTCAGAAGACTGTTTGTGAGGAACTAGCTAAACTAAAAGTAGACAAAGCGACTGGAACGTAAAGGATACATCCAAGAATATTGAAGGAATTTGAGGACTTTCTAGTGACTCCACATTGGTCTTTTCAATGCTTCCTAAGAGTTGGGAGTGGTCCCAGACGACAGGAGAAAGGCACCATGTGATCCCTTTACACAAAAGTGAAAGTAAGGATATGGTTGTAAACTACAGGCCCATTAGTCTGATCTCTGTGGTGAGTACAATAATGGAAATGCTGCTAAAACTGAGGGTAGTAAGGTTTCTGGAGTCCAATGGATTTCAAGATCCGAGGTAGCGTGGGTTTACCAGAGGCAGGTCTTGTCAGACAAATCTGATTGATTTCTTTGACTGGGTGACCACAGAGTTGGACCAAGGGAGAACCCTAGATGTGGTGCACTTAGATTTCAATAAAGCTTTTGACACTGTTTTGCACAGGCAACTTACAGATAAATTGAGCACCCTAGGAATGGACCCTAAAGTTACTTACTTTCTTAGTTAGAAATTGGTTGAGTGGGTGATGACAAAGTGTACAGGTAAATGGTGTTCACTCTGAGGAGAAAGCTGTTATCAGTGGTGTACCTACAGGATCTGTCCTTAGTCCAATTCTTTTTAACATCTTAGTGATACTGCAGAAGCATTGTTGGGTAAGGTTTGCCTCTTTGCAGATTATATCAAAATCTGTAACAGAATAGAAACCCAGGAAGGCGTAGATAACATGAGGAGGGAATCTAGCTAAGTTTGAAGAATGGTCAAGAATTTGGCAGCTGAGATTTGATGCTAAAAAAATGCAGGTTCATGCACTGGGTTGTAAAAATCCAAGGGAACGGTACAGTGTAGGGGGCGAAGTACTTCTGTCTACGAAAGAAGAGCAGAATCTGAGCGTGATTGTTTCTGATGATATCAAAGTAGCTAAACAGGTGGAAAAGATGATGGCGAAAGCCAAAAGGATGCTTGGATGCATAGGGAGAGGAATGACCAGCATAAAAAAGGTGATAGTGCTGCTAAGTCTCTAGTGCAACCTCATTTGTGTAATTCTGTGCAATTCTGGATATAACACCTTCAAAAGTATATAAGCAGGATGGAGTCTGTGCAGAGGGTGGCTAATAAAATGGTCAGTGGTCTTCGTTATAAACCATATGGGGACAGACGTAAAGATCTTAATATGTATACGTCAGAGGAAAGGCGGAATAGAGGAAATATGATAGAGACATGTAAATACCTCCATGGCATAAATGCACAAGAGGAGAGACACTTTAGATTGCAAGCAAGCTCTGCAACAAGGTGACAAAGGATAATGGTGAAAGGGGATAGACTCAGGAGGAATAGGTGGAAATATTTCTTTACGGAAGGAGTGGTAGATGGTGGAATCCCAGTGGAGGTAGTAGAGATGAGGACAGTATCTGAATTCAAGAAAGCATGGGACAAACACAAAAGATCTCTAATGGAAAAAAGGGGACTATGCCGGTTGATGTAGAGGGGCAGACTAGATGGGCCATATTATCTTTTTCTGCTGTCATGGTTCTAGGTTTCTAAAATGGCCACATTCACCCCCGTTCCATTTTCACAATGGTGAAGACAAGAGAGCTGCCTAAGACTGTCAGAAAAGCCATTATCATCAAACTTCAAAGGGTTACAAGGCCATCTCTGAAGACCTTGGGATTCCTGTGTCTACATTTTGCAATGTTATTAAGATGTTTTCTGCTCATGAAAAAAATCAAGAACCTCCCAGGACGTGGTGGGAAGAGGAAAATTAATCAAAGTCGTCTTCGAAGGTTAGTGCAAACTGTTGGAAAAAAATCACAGCTTACTTGGAGCAATTTGGAGTGGTGGTTTCAACCATGCACTAAATAAAGGACTTCATGGGTGAAAGCCAGGGATGACTCCTCTGCTCAAAGACAGACATAAAAAGGCATGTCTGATCTTTGCCCGAAACCACAATCCTTATTTGAAAACTTTCTGTGGACAGTTGAAATCAAACTTGAGCTCTTTGGCAATGCAGACTAACGATACATTTACAGGTGAAGAAATGAAGCTTATAAGGTCCATCTAGTCTGCCCAGTAAGGTGGCTAGTGTGGTTGTACCTGCTGCTCCATGAAGGTCTAGGAGTAGAAGACTGGCCGATCTGGAGAGCCCAGTCCGGAGGAGAACAGGGGCGTACCCCGGAACCGAAGAAGTACACCATCTGCCCTAGCTGAGAAAAGGAAGACATAGGGCCTGAACCTCAAGAAGAGGTGCTTAACAAAAAATAGAAGCTGTTGACTTCACAGCAGCAAGTTGAGTATAACCGGTCCCAGATATCGAGCCGTAAGGAAATAGGCAAGCGGACTGGCCGGACCCCATAAGGGGTAAACGTAAGTACCTGCAATAGGGAGATAGACGGTAATACACAGAGTGCTGTGGACATCTCCCAATATGAGCCTACGGATACAGATAAATATCTAATATATATCTAGGTAAGTAGGGCAAGGAGAGCGCCCACCCAGGTACTAAAAACATGTATGCCTAGGAACATACATACAGGAGTATAATACTGATAAGTCGGACCTGCCACTGATCCACAGAAGAACGCCCACCTGGGAAGGTGGCGGGAAAGATCCATCCAAGAAAAAGGGAGGGGGATCTATGTCTGTGGTGCAGTGGCAGATCAGCGAGATTAACAGTACGGTTGCGTGAAGGGCACATCAGGGATGTAGGCCTTGGATGTGTCCCCATGGCATTCACGCAGAAAAAAGCTTGTCCCCCGCACAAAACGGGAGACAAGAGGGTATAGTCATCGATAGCCATGGAGTGACTAAGAAGTCCATTCCCTCATAAGGAAAAACCCTCAAAGACAAGGGTCCCTGCCTTATGGGAAGCCGCCCTGACGATTGCAGAGGGCAGCGTGCAGGAGGCGGGGGAAAACTGACAGGAGTCAGAGACGTCGCCACATCCCAGAAGCTAGAACGAGCCCTGCGGGGAGTGTCAATACGCCAGGTAGCAGAAGCATCTGGCAGAAGCAGTAAGCACTCTTGGTGACTCCTGCACGCACAGTAACTGACAAAGAACAAGGGGAAAGGTCTACACTGGGAGAAGAAATTTCGGTATGGCATCTGCTCAAGCAGGGGAACCCTGGAAGAGAAGGGTTTGAGGGGCGTACCTAAGGGTAAGTCAGTTGAAGGATAGAAGTCCCTGGGGCCGGAACTATCATGGAATAGCGGTGATCTCCCTCTTCCAACAAGGAAGGGGGAATACCTTAACCCCCAGACAAGTATCCGAACCACTTGCCATACTGAAACGAACCCCAGTGTAGAGCTAGAAGAATGAACTTCTGGTAAGAGAAGTTAATTGTAGGCTGCCGCATAAAAGAGCCTAAAGCTGCTTGGTATGAGTATCCTGGCGCAGGCCCGGGAACCGCCGACCGGAGTGAGACGTCCCCTGCTTGGGCGCACCTGGCGGGTGGGCGGACGGCTGAAACTTTCTCTTCCTCGGGAAAGAAGGTCTGGCAGGACATTTCCCACCCCTGGGGGGCTTAGGATGGCTTCCAGTGCTAGGAAGGTCAGCAGAGCACTGAGCAACCTGACGTAACGCTTCGCTATTGAAGAGGTTTTCTCCAGCACACGGAGAGTTACCCAGATTATGTTGTGCCCATCTACACAAGTCTGACGCCTGCAGCCAGGCTGTACGACGCGCTCCAATGGCAATAGCAGAGGACCTGCTAACAGACTGAAAAGAGTCTAGAGAAGCACGAGAAAGGAACCCCGAGATATTCCTGCAATGATAAAGCAGCAGGGAATATTCAGAGGTCTTAGTTGCAGACAAAAAGGGAGACAAAAGAGAGAATCTCTCGGTGACCTCCCGGAGTGTCAGGCTCATATAAAAAATATATGAAATAATTCTGGAAGCCAACATGGACGTTAGGAAGGTCTGACGCCCAAAGGTATCCAGCGCTTTAGAGGCACGACCTGGAGGGCGAGAAGAATGCTTCTTCTTACTTCCGACCTTCCTCAGCGCCGATTCCACCACAATGGAATGATGTGGAAGCTGGTGCCCCTGAAAACCCGGGGAGGGGGGCACCCGATACTGAACATGCATGGCTGTAGACGGTGCAGGAACCCTCAAAGGCGACCGCCAAACCCCCAGCATAAGATCCTGCAGGGAAGGATGTAGAGGAAGCATTATGGCTGCCTGTTCCGCAGGACCTGGACTTAAGGAAGGACCCGGGATAGGAATGGCAAGCAAGTCCGCCATGTCAAGGAGAAAATCCTGAAAAGACGGCTCTCCCAGAGGGGCTATTCCGGGGGAGGCTAAGGCGGAAGGTGCCGCCTGGACACCAGAAGGCCTAGCGGACTGGTGCCCGCTGGACAGAGAAGGATACCAACAGTCCCGATTCGAGGCAGTTAGTACTGCGTCCTCGGTTCCGGGAATTGATTCCAAGCCAGGCATCGACGGGGTCGATGGCACCGATTGAACCGTAGGAATCGGCCCCGGCCCCAGGGACGGCACTGCCTCCGGCGGTTGAAGTGGTTCCGAGGCAACCGGAGAGCAGTGGTTAGTAATCTCTGCACTGTATCGCCCGAAACGTGTCGTAACCAAGCCTTCTAGGCTGGGTATCGATTCGAGACAGGGCATCGAACCGAGCGAGGGGACCGACTCCCTTCTAGAGGGCCCCGGCGGCGGTGCTGGCGATGCCGAACCCAGAAAGCGAATCGGAATCACATCGATCGGTGCCGCAGGCATCGAGGACCCCCGAGGACGAAGCTTGGTGAAGGGGGGGAGATAGGCACCGCTAGACGCCGGGACCCCTCTCGAGTCTGTCTTACCAAGAGGAAAACCCAACCGGGGCTTACTAACTGGCCCAGAGGGTACCCAGGTAACCCGACGACGAGCCCCGGTGGGGAGTGAAACGCACAACCCCGGCGCCGACACCGGGGCATCGGCGCTTCTTGACGCCGGAACCAACCCCGCTGTAGGCCGGGACGAAGGAAAACCCGGCTGGGTCAAATCGATCGAATACCCCGAGGCCCCCCCTTCTAGCGACGAGCGGAGCACTCGACGTCCGCATCAATGCCGGGGGATCGCCCGTCCGGGACAGATCGATAGGCCCCGAAGGTACCGGGGGAGCCAGGCGGCGATCCCTGGTGAAGAGTGGGGCACTCGACACCGATGCCGGCGCGGCGGTGCCTCTCAAAGCCGGTACCACCCCCGCGCAGGACTGGGATGCAGGGAAGCCAATCCGGGCCGAATCGATCGGCCCCGAAGGTACCGAGGGCCCTAGATGACGATCCCCGGTGAAGAGTGGAACACTCGACACCGACGCCGAGGGATCGGTACCGCCCGAGGCGGGCACCACCCCCGCGCATGGCTGGGATGTAGGAAAGTCAGACTGGGTCGAGTCGATCGGCCACGGAGGTGCCGAGGACACCAGCTGACGATCCCTGGCGAAGAGTGGAACACTCGACGCCGATGCCGGGGAATCGGCACCGCTTGAAGCGGATACCACCCTCGAGCATGGCTCGGGAATGTTCTGTGAGGAGCAAACCCCAGGAACAACCCGAAACCCCGCGGATGCTCTGGAGCCCGAAGACTCCCGCCGGGGTTTATTTGCCAAGGAGGACTGGAGGGGAAGGCCAGAGCCGCCGTCATGCCGCGCATGAGACTCACCCCTCAAGACTTGGCTAGTCTTAACAGACTGTTGTGTGGTTACCTGATCCTGGAGAGAAGAGAAAACCGATGACCGCACCTTAGGAGGAAAGACGTCATCGAGGGACACCCGAAACAGGGAAGGTCTTCTCCCGATATTGAAGCCCGAAGGACCGGGGGAAAAAGGATCAGGGCCCAAACATGAGAGGCATCAGGCATTGGAGTCTAAGTAGAAGACGAAGTCTCCACAGTGAGGGCACTTCTTAGGGGAAGAAGGCTCCATGCTGGAAAGCCCGGTCGGCCTCAGAAGGACCAGAGGGAAAGAAGGTTCCCTCAAAGTGATTAAAAGAAGAAAAAGCACCGGTGGTGCCCGTGTCGGCGGGAAAAAAGGGCCGCGACCACAAGAAACAAGAAAAGGAAAATGAAAGAAAAATGTTTCTGCGGTAGCAGGAGGTATGTCCTGCTTGCTCCGCGGAAAACGAAAAACTGGGGAGAGGCAGTAGGAAGGGCGGGAAGCCACCGCGCAGGCGCGAGGGGTGCTCCCAAAGGCTTTGTGTTTGGATGCTGGGGAGCATTCCCGTGCGGGCTCCGTCGGCGACGTCTCCCACATGTGAAGACTCATTCCTGCTTGTTCCTGGAGATATTACTGTTTCTATGTTGCACAGACTTTTTTCTTATATACCTGTGAACATGCTATTAAAATATTATAACACACAGCTGGAATATTTCCAATTCTCCAGGAAGAAGAAGGAAGTCAGTCCTCACTTATGGGTGACTTCGGCACCGACAGAACCCGCGTGGAGCAATTCCCCAGCTTTCAAAGAAAGCCTTTGGGATTGCTACCACGCATACGTGGTCCTCTTCCTGCCCAAAGGTGCCATCTTCCTCAGTCTCCCTTTTTCCATGGAGCCCTTCGGACGCACGTCCTCGTCCCTCAGAAAAAGTTTCAGTTTTTTCGCCTTAATAGGCTCTCTTTTTCCCGGTTGCACCGGTCCTCTACCCATCTTTCCCCTGCTCTACTTTTAGAGCTATCGGGGATACTCCTTTCTTATTTTTTTGTTATGGGCTTTGCGCCCTTTTTTCTTCTCTAACTGCTGGCCGCGTGGGTCTTCAACCTCGCAGGGGTCATTTTTGCCCCCATGGCCACCGGATTCAAAAAATGCAATAGATGCTTTAGGAACATGTCGCTTACGGATACTCATGACTGTTGTCTGCGGTGTCTGGGAGCCAACCATGACCCAGAGCTCTGTTCGCTCTACAAGAAAATGTCCTCTAAGGCTCTACTCAGTCATAAGCAGAAGTCCGAAGACATTTTCTGAAAGGCCGCCTCGGAATCTCTGGTGGCACCCTCGGTCGTCTCTCCTCTGGTGGGTTCTCCTCCTGCGGCCCTGCGCTCTCGGCGGCACTCCGACCAGGCATCCCCCGAGGTCGAGAAGCGCAAAAATAAGGCGGCCTCGAAGTCGCTGTCTGGGGTTCCTGACAAGCACGAGCACTCCCGCACACAGTCACTTTGGCGTTCCTGAGAGTCGGACAAGGAGCGGCCCCACAAGTTACCCCACACAGGAGAGGCCTCAGGTGAAGGTGCCCGGTCTCCTGAGAGTCGTCACAGTGAGGACACCCTCTCCTCCTCGACGCCCAATCCGGTAACCCCGGTACCGGCGTCGCAGGGCCCCACACCCGCGTGGGAGTCCCGCATGCTGGCACTGGAATACAGCTTTTCTGCGTTCATTGTTTCCCAGCAGGCACTTACGGCCTGCTTTGCTGACTCGCGCCCAGAAACTGCGGGTCCCTCGCGTGGGACACCCAAATCCGTCCAGGAAACACCCGAGAGCTGCAGGCCCATCGGTCTCGCTCTCCCTCCCATTCCTCGGAGGCGAGATCATCCAGGGCCTCGGGCACCGGCCATCAGACAGGGCAACCTGCCTGGCTCGGACTCCTCGACCGACTTCTCAGACTGGGAGTCCATATCCTCGGGTAGGGACTGCCATCGAGGCTCCGAGATGGGAGAATCAGATGGGACATCCCAGTGGTGATGGGTATCGGGGGACTCCTTGTCCTCCATCTCCCACTCAGAGTAGTCTGTTGAGGACTCATAGGAGGGCTGCTCTGTGGGCCTCAGGGCCCTCGATGCCATGTGGCCGGTGCCGGCATACTTGTTGGGGATGACCGCTGTCCTGTTGAGCAGGACTCAGATTGCGACCTTGGCCGAGGATCGACTCGAGGCCAAAGGACCTCAAGGATTGGCTTGGCCTCTGGGGACGTCTTGGGCCTGGTGGTCGGGGCAGGTGAACCACCCGCCCGCTGCTGGTCCATGAAGGCAGACAAACTGCACTCCAGGATGCCATTCTGGACTCCAGACCAGAAGGCTCTGCAGCCTTCACAGTGGGCAAGAAGGGACTCAAGCCTGATGCCGGCTTCTCTGAAAGGGAATCCTCAATGAGGATGGTGTCTGGGGACTGAGGCCGGTCCATGGTCGGATTCTTTTGGGGGACCTTTGCAGGCTGCTCCTTCTCAGACGCCTCGGACAAACATCAGACTGCACCCGGCCAGTCAGAGCCACCCAAGGATGCCACCTTTGAGGGTTTCTTCTTCTTCCTGGGTTCCCTCAAGGGAGACCCCATTTCTGAGAGCACACTATGAGGCTCAGGTTCGGAAGGCTCCATCCGAGATGTCGATGCCTCAGATGAGGCCCTGGCCTTCGGAGGCACTTGGGGACTCGAGGAAAAACTTATTGTGCTGCTGCTGGCGGCTCTTGAGAGCCTTACTGGACATCCTCTTGCAGAGACCGCATGCTGCCGGGTCGTGGTCTGGCCCAAGGCAGCGGAGACAGCAGTTGTGTGTGTCGGTCAAAGACATAATTTTAAAGCACCGATCACACTTCTTAAAGCCACTTGTAGCCATGGGGGAAAAAAGTACCCCCTGCGAGATCGAAGACTCTCTGGGCTGCCAGTGGGAGAAAAAGGGTGTGAAGGCACCAAGAAAAGAACAAAAACTACAAAAATAGACCATACTTGATGCCGAGGTAGGCGGGAAGAGTACCAGTGTGATACCAGAGGTGAGTATGAAACGCAGAGAGAAAAAAAATCAACTTTCTCCAGGGACAAGACAGACAAACGTCTGAAGGGCTCCGTGGAAAAAAGAAGACTGAGCAAGATGGCACCCTTGGGCGGGAAGGGGACCACGCATACGTGGTGGCATCTCCCAAAGGCTTTCTTTGAAAGCTGGAGGGATGCTTCCACGAATGCTCCATTGGTGTCGACATCATTCACAGGTGAGGACTGACTTCTTGCTAGTTACCAGAGAATAAACTGTTACAGAGATCAGAACATCAGCACAGTAAGTAAGCACTTCTCAAAGGAAAACCACTCCCTTGATGACCTCACAATCGAAGTCCTGAAAGGAAATTTCAAGAAAGGAAAACATTTGAAATTAAAATTATCAAATATTTCAATACTGACAAAAAAAGGACTGAATGGAGACATTGGTTTCCTCAGCCATTACCAGACATAAAACACTGAAATGCAAAGGGTTACCATCTCCTCATCTATGCCTTTCATTGTAATTTAATGACAGATGCAGACTGCCTAAGATCAGAAAGAACCTATGTGATGTAAACGGTCACTGTATACCACACTTGGCTTTGATATTTAATGACATATACAGACAACAGTCTAGATGAGTTTACTTAAACCCACTGTTACAAATTGTCCCTACATAGACAATGGAGAGTATACTGTAGCTCTCGAAAGCTTCTCAAAAATATACTAAGTTCATCCAATAAAAAGGTATCACCTACAACTTGTTTGTTGGAGTTTTACAAGAAAAAATTGGCAATAACTGCTAGATGTTACACTGATCCTTGGAAAATGTGTATTTGAAACATCAGTTAATGTGTATTGTTTTTTTCTTTTTAATTGTTGTTCGTCCATAAAAATACATTGAATCGGAGATAGGACGAGTCCGCCAACCACTTAATCAAGATACACTTCCTACTTATTAGAAAGATTATGAACAAAGTATTATGCAGTTGTCATATTGCCTGCTGAAGGGGAAGGTAACAGTAATGATAAAAATAATGTTCAAGGACTCATGGAACCAGCGTTCAAATGATTCCACAGCTTTTTTTTTTTTTTTTTTTTAATTTTTATTCAAACATCATCAACCAAGCAGATTATCACAACAGTATTTTTTAGATATAAGTATACCTAGGAACCTCATCCACATTACACCCTCACCCTCCCAATGCAAATATTCCATCGCTCCACTCCATTCAGTCTCAAAATATGCCACCCTTTGCCTATGAATTGCAGTCAGCTTTTCATAAGAAAGATTTGGCGCAACCACCCTATGCAATGTTCCAACAGAGGGAGTTCAAGTTGCTTCCAGTGGTAGGTTAACCCACATTTGGCAGCACTCAAGCATGCCATAATCTGTCTCCTCTCTCTCCGAGGTCCCCCACCCCCATCACTACCAGCCCAGCAGGTAGCTGTAAGACTCAATTTCTACCTCTAACCCCACCACCTGCTGTATCCAACTCTGCACATTCCTCCAAAACTATCACCAAATGTGGAAAAATGAACCTTCTCCGCCACACCTCCTCCAGCAATTCTCAGGTACCTAAGAGAACATCTTATGCAATCGGAGAGTAATGTAATACCATCGCATTACCACTTTGTACCAGTTCTCCCGAATCGCCATCAATAGGGGCACTTGCCGGACCTGGTCAAAGATGGCTTTCCACTGTTTCACTTCCACACCCAAGTCCTTTTCCCAATCCAGCATATAACGATACTTAGACCCCGGGGTCCCCCTCACCGCCCTATAGAAAGCAAAATCAATCACCGAGAGTTCTGCTTTCCATACCAGTTGACTTTCAGCTCGGAGAAATCTCTCCCCAAACCCTCCCTGCCCAGCTTTTGATTCAGAAAATGAGTAATCTGTCTATACTGAAACATGTCCCCTGCTCTTATGCCATAGGATTCTTGTAAATCCTCAAAGGGCACCAATCCCTCCCCCCCCCCATCTATGAACTGAAAGAACCACCACAACCCCACCCATGCCCATCATTTATAACTACAGCCTTCTTTCCCGAGGGGAAACGCCTCAGTATGGCATAGTGCCTTCATTTCTGAGAATGATGTATCCCCCCTGCCCTCTGTCCTCTTCCGCACCCCATCCCACATCTGGAGAACATGCCTCACAAAGGGGGTCCCCCCCCCAGCTGGCAACACCCATTCAACCTGGATCATCCAGAGTACGCTCCCCAATGGGCCCTCCCCTTTCCTCGATCCACTCTAATGCCACAAAATTATTCACCTTACCACCTTCTCACCAATCCATAAGATGACAGATCTGCACAGCTCAATAACATGCCTGAAGGTCGGGAACTCCTAACCCCCCTCCTCCCTAGTTCTTTAGAGGACCACCTTGGCCACTCTCAGAGGCTTATTCCTCCAGATGAACCCAAAGACCTTTCGCAGGAGCTGCCTAATATGCCCCGTCAGGACTGGTACTGGGAGAGCCTGGAAAAAATATAGCACCCGTGGCAGGATATTCATTTTCACTGTGGCCACCCCTCCTAGCCATAACACTTCCAAACCCATCCAACTCCCGTAGGTCTTTCCCCACTGCCCGCCAGACAACCGGATAATTGACCTCATACAGTCGCCTGATTTACTGTAATGTGAACCCCTAAGTACTTAATTGCCTCCAGGGCCCACCTAAAGGGAAAACTCTGCTGCAACCACCCCGGGACCTCCCGATTCAAGTTGATGTTCAATGCTTCTGTCTTCTCTAGGTTTATCTTGAGCCCAAAGACCACCCCATACCTCTGCAGCTCCTGCAGCACCACCGGCAGGGTCTATTAGGGCTACGTTACCATAAGCAGTATGCCGTCTGCTAAAAAGGAAGATCTTATGCTGCTTCCTGCCAACCTTCACCCTCCTCACTGCATCATTCGCTCTCATCGCCTGTGCTAGCGGCTCCATCACTAATGGCTTATGGTTTAGGCACTTGATATTTTACTATGCACATCAGAGCGGTTTACAGATATATACAAACAGGTACTTTTTATTCCCTTGTCCCCAAAGGGCTCACAATCCAAGCGTACCTCAGGCAATGCAAACAATAGTGGGGACATGGGGCAGCAATGTCACGTGCCTTTTTCCAAATGAAAGGGCTCAGTATAGTGACCATTAATCTTTACACTCGCATGAGGATCACGATATAGGTCCTGCACCCACTCCACAAACTGGGACCCAAAGCCTATCTTGCATAACACTAAAAACAAAGTCCCAGTCCACTCTTATTGAATGCCTTTTCAACATTAATAGATAGTAGCATCGCTTCCTGCTATAGTCTATGTGCTTCTGATAATATTCACCACAAACTGACAATTATCAGAAGCCTGTCGCTTCCCAATAAAGCTGGTCTGGTCCAAGCCTATCAGTCCGGGTATCCACCTGGCTGATCGATTAGCCAGGACCTTGGCAGATATCTTTACATCTACATTTAACAATGAGACTGGACGATAGGAACCACACTGCAAGGAGTCTTTACCTTCCTTGGGCAGAACAGTTATCCCTGCCATAAGTATGTCTAAGGACAACTGCCCCCCCCCCCCCCCGTTCCGCCCCATTAAAGACCCTACCCATCATACACACCAACTTCCCCATGCAGACTTTGTAGAAAAAGCTGCCTAACCATGGGGACTTCCCATTAGCCAGCGCTTTAATGACTATACTAATTTCCTTCCCCCGAATCTCTTCCTCCAACAGAGTCCACACCTCCTCCCCCAATGACTTGAGATCCACCCTGTTGCCTGGTATACAGCTCCCAATAAAACTGTTGAAACTAGTTCCAATGAGCTTCTCCATCCAAAGAATCTCTCTCGATGCCCCCTTAATTTAAGAGATGGTGGCTAGCACTTCTCGTTTCTGCAACATTTGCACTAACAACCTCCCCGCCCTATCCCCCAGTTCATAGAAATGCTGCTTAATCCTCTATAGCTGGAATGCAATCACTTCTAGCTGAAGTTTTTGCAACTCCATCCCAAGCTGGTCTAAATGCCGTAGCCCTTGGGATGTTCTCTGTCTCCTATACTGCTCTGCAGCCTCCTTGATGGTCTGCTGCAGCTGCTCCTCCTGCTCCATCCATTGCTTCTAGAGTCTGGTTGCCCACATCACCAGCTGACCGTGCACTACTGCTTTCATTCCCTCCCACAGCACCACGTCCCACACTCCACACCTCTCCCATATTATTCAGCTGGCAGTACTTGCGAATACAGGCCCACAAGTCTTTCACCACCTTCTCTTTTTTTTTTAGTAAGTTTTCATTCAGTCACCAGAAACGTCTCCCCCCCTCTTCTCTAGGGTCCTCCACATCCACCCAATACCAGTACATGATCAGACCAGGTGATGTTCCCAAGCTCAACCGCACATACCCACAATTCCAGATCTGATCCAACACAGTCGATTCTACTATAGCTATTATGAGGGTGCGAAAAGGTAATATCCCTTTGCCCTGTGATATGTACCTCTTCTCATCCACCAAATGGAAGCACTTCATAATCCCCTATAGAATCCTCCTATTTCACCTACCCCCCCATCTCCCCCTTTAGTCTGCCTATCCCATCGAGGGTATAGTGCCAAATTTAAATTCCCCCCTCCCCCCGCAGGATGAGCTTCCCCTGAGCAAATTTCTCTAACAGAGTTCGCCAAAAGGAGGCCTGCTTCCCATTAGGTGCATATACATTCACTACAATAACTGTTTCTCCCTGCAACATTAGCACCCTACCCTCCCCATCCCAAACCGTGTCCAGAATCTGTATTGGCCAGCTACGCCCATTCAGGATAGCCACCCCTCCCTTTTTCACCCGCCACCCCTGGGTCCCCCAAAGTTCTGCTGTGGGAACAGGTTCCACCGCAACAACCCCTTGTCCTTTTTGCGGAGATGGGTCTCCTGCACACATACTCTGTCCCAGCACAGCCACTCCACCTCTTGAAAAATCTGCTGCAGTTTCATCAGGGTGTTAAGCCCCTTGACATTAATGGAGCCTTATCCACACCATATCTCCAATCGGTTAATGAATGGAGTGCTTCACCCTCAACCCCCTCGCGCACTCCTACTCTCCATAACAACTCTCTCCAAAGTAGAAGTACTGGAAGCGACAGCTCAGCTCGGGATCCTGCATTCACCACAACACCTCTGCCGCTTCACCTCTCACCTGCCCCCCTTTGAATACTCCCTTCACCTCACACCCCTTTCATCCTCCAATCCCATGAACTCTCCCACACACACACACTTCATCCACTCCCACCCCCCCATTTACAACCAACAACTGAAAAACAACCACAACGGCAGCGCAACAACTGCCACATTTTAACTCAGCTGTAAACCAATCCAGCTGAGGGCATAATGTCCCACTCAGTCAAATAACTAGAACATGAGTCCCCAACCCATCTGACTCAGGGTACTCCTGTGTCCTGGGGCTCCTATGAGCTCTACCCTTTAGAGAGGCATTTCAGCCACTTTCCCTTGTCTGCCACACTCTGCCACTTCAAGCTTGGGCCCTTGGAGGCCACCTTTTTTGAGCTTCCCTCCTGAACTCTGGAGTGCTCTGGTAAATTCTCCAGTCCCATATCCTTCAGTGCCTGCTAGGCCTCCCCAACAGTCTTAACTCTCTGGGAGACACCTTTGACCATTATCAGGAGACCAAATGGAAATAACCATAGGTAGCGCAATCCTTTCTGAAGCAGAGCCGTCACCACCAGCATCTCTCATCAACGCTGCAGCATTCCCAGAGAGAGATCATTGTACAATTCCCCAGTGCAGCCCTCCCACTTGAAGGGCCCATGCTTTCTCGAAATGATCAGCAGTCTCTTTCATTGTATAAAGCCACATGCACACCACCATATCCCTGGGGCGATTCTCCAAACTGCCCCAAGCCATGATGTGCCCTCTCTCTATAGTAGTGCAGCATCATTGTCTGTCTCTTGCCCTGAGAATGATAACAGAGCCCAGAATAAGCAGTGTGTAACCCCCTCACCCGTAAATTACACCTCCGTGATCTGTCCTCCACATCTTCTATCGTTTCTTAAAGCAATCCCTGTGCTTCCTTCAGAGCTTCCCAACCTGTGTGCACCTTGGTAATGGCCTCCTTGTGCTGTTTAATGTGCCCCTCCATATCCTCCATTTGTGTTCCCAGATCCGCCATACCTTGCCTTATAGCCGAAAGGGTTGCCTTCAACTCATGCTTAACTCCACAAATTTCAGCTTTTAAGTCCTCTCTTAGGTCTCCCAGCCAGGCCTTCAAGGTCCCTGCCGCACCCGTGTCCCACTCGGCATCCAATTTGGCCTCACTCGAGCTTCTGGCAGCCATCTTTGCTTCCTTATCGGCATCCCGAGCCACATCAGCAAAGACATATGAGGAGCAGAACTCTGCCAGCCGCTTCTTTAGAGGCATACTCCTCAGCTAGTATGGATGTTCCCTCAACTCGGGGGTAGTGAAAGGTGAGCTCCTCACCTCACTTTATTACCTCTGGTGTGGGAATGGCCCGGAGCTCCTTCAAGCTGTGGCCATCCCATACGATGAAGTCAGCTTCCTGACCTTTCATCTTTCATAACAGGAAATGGAGGTTTGCCAGAGAGTAAGGCATTTGGTATATCTTCAAGTTTTTGCATTTAGCCCTGTGTCCTGATTTATTGAGTGGTTTAACTTAGATCAGTGACCTGGGCTTTTCCTGAGCTTGCATCTTTATGTATATACTCCCTTCTAGAATCTGTGAAGTACTATATGGCACAGACAATGTTATCTCTGACTCATTCAACACTAGTGCAGCTCTTTCCCTTTGTACCAATACAGCATTGACCCAAGTATAAATAAAGCATGAGTCATGAGCTGATTATTGTTCCTTCTTGGCCATTTCAGCTGAGACAGAGAACCTGCACAATTTGGGAAAGGAGAGGGGTAATAAACTGCCTACTAAACCCACTGGTGACTGATTTAAAAACCACAAAAACAAATTTTCATACCAGTTGAAAAAACTGCCACGGTGACATCAGCAAACGTATGCAACCTAAGAACTGGGAAACACAAATACAGTACCAGAAAAGCTTTATTTTCAAAAAACGTCTGTAAAGTTATTTTATGAAGCTGAATGATAAGATTGGGAAACCAATTTAAGCATATAGCTAACAACAAAAGTTGACAGCTGCTGTGCAAATCTCACTTGCATTTGCACTTCAGTTGTAATCTCAAGATCCCAGACTTTCAGGTCAGGCATCTGCCTTGAAGAGATTAACAACTGTGACAATTTTGGGCAAATATCAATGAAAGAAAAGGGACAGATTATTAATGGGCATAAATCCAGTATCAGTTCAGCCTGGGCAGTATATCAAGAAATTAAATAAAAATAAAGGTCTCTATAGAGTTTAAACACAAACACAAACCCTTTTACCACACTCCCGCTGATCTTTGTACTAACTGCATTTGTACTAACTGCATATTCACAGCTTGAGATTGATGAAAGAAATAACATATAGTGTCTTCACTTGTGTAACACCATGAATAAGACTACCAAGTGTTGTAATTTATTGGTATTTTGGTTGCACAAAATACAACTGGAGGTGAAGGGCACCCATACTCACTGTTATGCTTAAACACTTGGATAGTAGCCCCTGAGAGCCTGGCACCAAGGACAAGCGAGGTGTGGTTCAACTCATCACTGAGAATGAGGCAGCCCTAAGGAGAAAATTAAAAGTCGCTCTGATGAGTTTGCCAGGGATGGTAAAAAGACAAAAGACTATGGGCCCGATATTCATTTGCCCACTATTTGTAAGGGCTATGCACCAATGTGGCGCACAGCCCTCCCCGTCGACCTCTAAACCAGATATTCAATGCCATGGCGATGGCATTGAATGTCTGGTGATCGCTGTAGGGATAAGAAGCCACTGAGGTTAATCAGGAAGCAGTGATATTGGCTGCTGCCCGGTTAGCAATCAGCACCTTAAAGATAGGCAAGGGTTTTTCTCGTCTATCTTTAAGGCACAGATCGCTAACCGGGCAGTATGCAATATTGCTGCTGCCCGGTTAGCACTATTCCCATCTCCGCTCCACCCCGGAACGCCCCCAACACGCCCTGATACTAATCGGATAGCATTGGGATGTGTAGGGGACATAGACGTGGATATCCAACGGCACTAACCGTGTATGTGCTGTTGAATATCCCCATCTAAGACATTTACACGATTTACTAGATTGCAAACCATGTAAATGCCTTTCGAATATTGGGCGCCATTAGTATTAAAAAAATATAATCACAGGTGGAAGGGCTGAACCTTTAGGCTTGGTACAGCTGACTTACATATCCTTACAATAGATCTGTTTGTATTAGTACATATACTGTGTAGACAGCTAGAAAGTTGCAGACATTTTAAAAGTCTGTGGACATGTAGAGGAAGAAGGGAAAATTTGTGGGTAACTTCAGATAGAGGAAGGAACTCCCTGACCTGAAATAAGTTTATTCTTCATCAATCTATTGCCAACATGACTGAAAGGTCATGTAGAGAAACTCATGTATACTGCATCTCTGGAGGAGAAAGCGTAGTTACTCACCTGTAAAAGGTGATCTCTGGGAACAGCAGGAATAAGTCTTCACATATCGGTATAGTCGGCACTGACGGAGCCTGCGCGGGAACGCTCCCCAGCGTCCAATAGGAACGCTTTTGGGAGCGTGCATCCACACATGCGCGCTGCCTTCCCGCCTATCTACCTCCCTCTCTTCAGTTGAGTTTAAAGCTGAGACCGAAGGAGAGAAGTAGATAAAAATAGAGAAAGAGAGAGAAAGACAACTCCTAGGGGAGGCGGGTGGGTTGTGAAGACTTATTCCTGCTGTTCACGGAGATCACCTGTTACAGGTGAGTAACTACGCTATCTCCAGGAACAGGCAGGAATGAGTCTTCACATATGAGGACTCCCCAGCTGAAAGATGCCTAGGGAAGACCCAGCATGTAGCAAATCTATGTAGATGGGCCATGCTTCCCCCAGGGACCTCAGGCATCCAAGTGGATGGAGGGTAGGAGTTGAACCATGAGTGGAAAAGGTGCTGCAGAACAGCTTGACCAAACAAGGCATCCTGACGGGAGTCCTTGTCCAGACAATAATGGGCAGTAAAAATATGTACTGAGGCCCAAGTTGCTGCTTTGCAGATTTCATCAATAGCCACTGAATGAAGGTTAGCTGTTGAGGCTGCCATGGCTCTGACATTATGAGCTGTGACATGGCCTTCAAGAGGTATTCCTTTACTTTGATATGTATAGGAAATACAATCTGCAATCCATTTAGAGAGGGTTCTTTTAGTGACAGGAAGTCCTAAATGGCTAGAGTCAAAAGCCACAAAAAGCTGAGAAGACTTTCTGTGAGGCTGGGTCCTTTGGAGATAAAAAGCTAGAGCTCTTTTACAGTCCAAAGTATGAAGTTTCCTTTCCGCAGAGGAGGAATGAGGCCTAGGAAAGAAAACAGGAAGATAAACTGATTGGTTTAGATAAAAAGGTGAAACCACCTTTGGAAGAAAATGAGGATGGGTCCTAAGAACCACCTTATCATGATGAAACCTTGTATAAGGTGGATCAGCCATTAAAGCCTGAAGTTCACTAATGCGTCTAGCAGAAGTGATGGCAATTAGGAAAATAACTTTCCATGAAAGAAACTTTAGATCCGAAGTAGCCAAAGGCTCAAAAGGTGGATCCATGAGTACACCTAGAACAAGGTTAAGATCCCATGCCACTGGAGGTGGTTTAATGGGAGGTTTTGTTAGAAGAAGTCCTCTCATAAATCTAGAAATAAGTGGATGAGAGGAAATTGGTTGTCCATCTAAGAGCTTATGAGATGCAGCAATAGCACTAAGATGGACTCTAACAGAATTGGTCTGAAGACCAGAAGCCGACAAATGAAGGAGATACTCTAGAAGAGAGTCTACTGGTACCACAGAGGGATTAAGTCCTCTCTGATAACACCAGGAAGAAAACCTTTTCCACTTAAAAGCGTAAGAGCGTCTTGTGGAAGGTTTCCTGGAGGCCAGAAGAATGTCCTTCATTTGTTGAGACAGGTCTAGATCTTGAAAGTCTAGGCCTTGAGTAACCAGGCCTTGAGATGTAGGGACTGGGGAGCAGTAGAGATCCGTTGTCCTGGGACAGAAGATCTGGAGCACTCCCTAACTCCAGAGGGGTGGCTTGAGAGAGATGCAAGAGAAGAGAACGTTTGCCTCGGCCAGGAAGGCGCTATGAGTATCATGTGTCCTTTGTCCCTCTGGAGCTTGAATAAGGTTTTGGGGATTAGAGGGATTGGTGGAAATGCATATAGGTAATCCTGACCCCAGTGAAGCAGGAATGCATCCCTGGTTTGACAGTTCTGTGCTGGAAGTCTGGAACAAAACCGGGGAAGTTTGGCATTCTGTGGACTTGCAAAGAGGTCTATGTCCGGTGTTCCCCAGACATGAAAAACTCAAGCAAGATGATAGGAGTGGAGTGACCACTCGTGTGGCAGGAGTACTCGACTGAGTCTGTCTGCCCAAACATTTTGAACGCCTGAAAGACAGACTGCCCGCAGATGAATCTGATGCTCTCTGGCAAAGGCCCATAGTTGCAGAGCTTTGCTGCATAGTTGCAGAGAGCCTGTTCCGCCTTGTTTGTTGAGGTAAAACATGGCTACTTGATTGTCTGTTTGCACCAGAACTGTTTTGTTTATGAGTTGGGTGCAAAAGACTCAAATAGCATTGGAGATGGCTCTGAGTTCTAGGAGGTTTATATAAAGAAGAGCCTCTTGCGAAGACCAAAGGCCCTGCGATGATAGATTGCCCAAGTGGGCTCCCCAACCCATCTTGGAGGCATCTGTTGTTAGGATAGCCTGAGGTTGTGGTTGCTGGAAAGGAGAGCCTATTAAAAGGTTTTTCACAGATTGCCACCAACGGAAAGACAGAATCAGGCGTGTGGTAACTCTGATTTTGTCTGACAGGCTGCCTGAGGCCTGGGACCATTGGGAAGCTAAGGTCCACTGGGCCGCTCTCATGTGAAGACGAGCGTAAGGTATTACATGGACCGTAGATGCCATGTGACCTAGTAGGCAAAGCATCTGTCGAGTAGTGAGGAAGGTCTGCAGTGCTGCTTGAGATGCTAGCTCGATGATTCGCAGATAGCGTGGTTGGGGCAGGAAAGCCCTTGCAAGCTGTGTGTCCAAACGAGCCCCTATAAACTCGAGGGATTGAGATGGGGTGAGCTGAGACTTTGGAAGATTTATGACCAATCCCAAATACTGGAGTATTTGTCTTGCTCGCAATAGGGCCTGATGAGCTTCTTGAGCTGACTGCGCTCGGATGAGCCAATCGTCCAAGTAAGGGAAGACAAAAATCCTCAGAGTCCTCATGAATGCTGCTATTACTGCCATGCATTTTGTGAAGACCCTTGGAGCAGAGGCCAGCCCAAAGGGAAGGACTCTGTACTGGAAATGTCTTCCCTGGACTAGGAACCGAAGGAATTTCCTGTGATCTACATGAATAAGGATATGCATGAAGGCGTCTTTTAAATCTAGAGAACATAGCCAATCTTGCCTGTGAAGGTATGGAAGAAGAGAGCCAAAGGAAAGCATTTTGAACTTCTCTCAGACTAGATATTTGTTCAGCTCTCTGAGAACTAGGATTGGCCTTAAACCCCCCGTCTTTTTTGTAATGAGAAAATAGGGGGAGTAAAACCCTGTACCCTGGTGACATAGAGGAACCTCTTCTATAGCTCCTTGAGCTAGAAGAGTAGAGACCTCTTATAGCAAGAGGTCTATGCCTAGAGGTTGAGAGTTGAACTGTTTTACTAGTGTGGGTGGTGGCAAGCTGAGGAAACGAAGATTGTACCCCAGACTAACTATGGACAAAGTCCAGGCTTCTGATGTGATTTGTTGCCATCTTTTGGCAAAATGGCAGATATGGCCTGGAATATTTATAGGTTCTGGGCCTAACACAGGAAGAATGAGTAAGTTCTCTAGACAAAAGTCAAAAACCCTGAGGAGGCTGAGTCTGTTGAGCCGGCTGAGGTTTGGGTTTTCTTTGTCTTGTTTGTTGTTGCCCTTTTTGGGGAACATATGCCTGTTGGGTGGAAGATGGATAGAACTTTTTCTTCTTAGAGAAAAAGGGTTTCTTAAAGGACTTTTTCTTAGCTGGGTTAGCAGAAATTTGACAATCTATTCAAAGTGGCATTATCAGTGTCAAGCTGATTAGCCTTAGATTGCCAATCCTTGCCAAAAAGATTTTCTCCAGTGCAAGGAATATTCCCCAGCTTTTCCTGCACCCATTCTTCCAAGTCGGAAGCTTGGAGCCAGGCAATACGTCGTGCTCCTATAGCTATAGCAGAAGTTCTGCTAATACATTCAAAACAGTCAAAGGTAGCACGATTCATGAACTTAGAGACATTCTGAGCATGTTTGACTAGCGATGAATGGTCTGCTCTTTTATCATCTTGAAGGAAAGGGTTCAAAAGCTCTAAGGTTTTTGTATCCTCCTCAAGAAACATTCCCATGTATAAAATATAGGAACTAATCCTTGCTGAAAGCATGGAGGCCTGAAAACATCTACGCCCAAAGGCATCCAGGGTTCTAGATTCACGACCTGGTGAATTAGAAGAGTGTCTCTTTGTACTCTTAATCCGTCTCATGGCAGACTCCACCACCATAGAATGGTGTGGTAGCTGAGTCTTTTGAAAACCTGGACAAGGTGGCACTCTATACATAGTGTATAGATCGAAGCGGCTACAACCCCCGAGCATGGAACAGGAATGTCCATCGAGGCCGAAGCCTCAAGAACATCCTGGAGCCCTGATAATGCTTTGGAGCCCGAAGACTCCCGCCGGGGCTGTTTTGCCAGTGCAGGTTCCTCGAGGGCAACGCCAGAGGCATCTCGATACATAGAGGGAGATCTACCTCTCGAGGACTGGCTAGACTTAGATTTATGTTTAGTTATCTGAGATCCCTGGGAAGAAGTAGAGGCCCTGGAGGACACTGATGCTACCGACATCGTGTCCGATGCAAACAGGGCACCGAGTTGATTTGCTCGATTCTGAAGACTTCTTTTAGTCAGCTTCCTGCAGGAGAGAGACTCTGCTGGGCAATGATCAGGACCTAAACATTTAAGACACCAGTCGTGGGTGTCTGTGACAGAAATTGTGCTGCCACACTTTGAACATTTTTTGAAACCAGTAGCCAGTTTCTCCATGTTGAAGTAAAGAGGCCTAGTGGCCAAAAGGGCGCCAAGCACCAAGCAACGGAAAAACCCCTGACTGAAAAACACAAGTTCTGTGTCTTTTTTTTTTTTGAAGAAAGAAAAAACACCGGTGCTACCGGTGGGCGTGACCACAAAAAATAAGAAATAAAAGTAGAATTTTCTGCGGTGACAGGGTTCACGTCCTGTCAGCTCTGCGGAAAACGAAGAACTGAAGAGAGGGAGGTAGATAGGCGGGAAGGCAGCGCGCATGCGTGGATGCACGCTCCCAAAAGCGTTCCTATTGGATGCTGGGGAGCGTTCCCGCGCGGGCTCCGTCGGTGCCGACGATACCCATATGTGAAGACTCATTCCTGCTTGTTCCTGGAGATAATCATTTTCAAACATTTAACATGTTCGACTTTCACACTTTAAAAAATGAAGCCAACAGAAAATGAAAGTAGGTTCCATATTTTACTATTCCAGCAATCCATCTCATGCATTCTACACCCGACTCTGTGCAAATACCCCAGATGCAGAGTTTGTCCCATCGCAGGTGGTCACCGACCAAGCGCTGCTCCCCCTCAGCACCTCGAGCATCACAATCTCCCCTATGCATGCCTCTCTGGACAGTGCTAATAAGGCACTACGGGTCCCGGGACAAAGCGGCAAACTCTCCTGCCAAAACTGAAGCATCTCAGTTGTGACTGTGTGTGGCTGAGCTGTTCCAGTTCTGGTGGGAAGGTACAATGCTGCGGGTGCCCCAGGGGACAGAGTTTGCAGCTTTGTCCCGGACCGAGGTGACTTACTTGCACTGTTCGGAAAGGCGCAGGGGAGATTGCGATGCCTGAGGTGCTCAGGGGGGGCAGCGCTTGGTTGGCCACCACCCCGTGTTTGGACAAACTGTGCATCTGGGGGCATTTGCACAGAGTCTGGTAGGTTTCCCTTTCTCCTTTCAGTTCAGCATTCAGTGCGGAGAGACCTCTCAATCGCACTGTATAAATAGAGTGAAGAGATTTTATTAGGTATATTACAAAACACAGGACCGCATTATATACAAATGCAGCAGTAAAGCATAGTTACTCACCTGTAACAGGTAATCTCCGGGAACAGCAGGAATTTAGTCTTCACATATGGGTATCGTCGGTACCGACGGAGCCTGCGAGGGAATGCTCCCCAGCGTCCATTAGAAAGCTTTTGGGAGCATCCCACAGCGCCTGCGTGCTGCCTTCCCGCCTTTCCCAACTGCCTCTCTCCAGTTGAGTTTTAAAGCTGAGACAGAGAGAGAGAGAGAGAGGGAAAGAGAAAGAGAGATACAACTCCTAGGGGAGGTGGGTGGGTTGTAAAGACTAAATTCCTGCTGTTCACGGAGATCACCTGTTACAGGTGAGTAACTACGCTATCTCCAGGAACAAGCAGGAATGTAGTCTTCACATATGGGGACTCCCCAGCTGAGAGATGCCAGGTGGATGACCCTAGCAAGCTGCGAACCCTCTGGTGAGATTGGTCATTCTTCCTCCCATGGATCTCTGGCATCGAAAACCCGGGACGGTGGGTAAGAGTTGTACTAAGTCTGAAAGAGATGCTGTAGAACAGCCTGTCCAAACGAGGCATCCTGACGGGAGTCCTTATCTAAACAATAATGGGCTGTAAAGGTGTGTACTGAAGCCCAGGTGGCTACTCTACAGATGTTGTCAATGGATACAGAACGAAAATTAATCATAGAGGTTGCCATTGCTCTCACACTGTGAGCTGTGACATGGCCTTTGAGAGAAAGTCCCTTACTCTCATATGCAAAGGATATGCAATTTGCAATCCATCTAGAGAGAGTTCTTTTGGAAACTGGAAGTCCCAAATGACTAGAATCAAAAGCAATGAAAAGCTGAGAAGATTTTCTATGTTGTTTAGTTCTTTGAAGGTAAAAAGCCAAGGCTCTTTCACAATCCAAGGTATGAAGGTTCCTTTCTGCATTAGAGGCATGAGGCCTAGGAAAGAATACAGGAAGGTAAACCACTTGGTTTAAATGAAAAGGCAAAACCACCTTTGGCATAAAGTGAGTTTGAGTCCTAAGAACTACCTTATGGTGAAATCTTGTATAAGGAGGATCAGCCACTAAGGTCTGCAACTCACTCTTGGACAGTGGATGCCATATGCCCCAGAAGCTGAAGCATTTCCCGAGCAGTTAGGAAGACTTTCATAGCTGCTTGGGATGCCAGCTGAACTATACGAAGACAGAAGGGCTGTGGTAGGAAAGCCCTTGACCATTTGGTATCCAGTCGAGCCCCTATGAACTCCAGGGACTGAGAAGGAGTGAGCTGAGATTTTGGGAGGTTTATGACCAGTCCCAAGTAGCGAAGAATTTGCATCGTGCGAGAAAGAGCAAAGCTGACTTCTGGAGCTGTGGATGTTTGAATGAGCCAGTCGTCTAAGTAGGGGAAGACGAATATTCCTAGAGTTCTCAGAAATGCTGCTACTACTGCCATGCATTTTGTGAAGACTCTTGGGGCAGAAGCCAGACCGAAAGGAAGAAACTTGTATTGGAAGTGTCTTCCCTGGAAAAGGAATCAAAGGAATCTTCTGTGATCTGTATGGATGAGAATATGAGTATATGCATCCTTTAGATCTAGAGAACATAGCCAGTCCTGACTCTAAAGATATGCAGGAGTGTTCCGAGGGAGATCATTTTGACTTTTTCCCCGGAACAGATATTTGTTTAATTCTCTGAGGTCCATAATAGGCCTGTGTCCCCCTGTTTTCTTGGGAATGAGAAAATAGGGGGAGTAGAATCCCATCCCCTGTTGGGGTATGGGTACTTCAATTGCTCCTTGAGCAAGAAGTGATGCGACCTCCTGACCCAAGAGATTGGTGACAGGGACCCGAGGATTGAACTGCTTTATGACTGTAGGAGGGGGCACGCTGTGGAAGTGAAGTCTGTACCCCTCTCGTACAATGGACAGAGGCCTGTTTTCTGATGTTATTTGTTGCCATCTG